>JAGPOW010003685.1:64030224-64104696 GCA_030014935.1 Caiman crocodilus
GTGACCCTGGCACTCGTTCCTGCCATTGGCGGGGGGTCAGACTAGATGGCCTGCTCTAGGCCCCTTCTGACCCTAGATACTATGAAACTATGAAACTATACCTTAAGTATAGTTTTCATACAGTAAACAGTTTAGCCCACTATGTTGAGAAACTGGGCACTAAAAATCAGGTCCTATTGGTTTTAAGTTGAATCATTGAGCCCTTGAGGCAGGGACGGTCAATCTTACCATGGCCGATGGTAAATATGCCACAAGTGGTACAGGCAGAATCTGTGTATGGTACATGGCAGATCAGGGAGGGAGCAGAAAGCAAAGCAGCAGATCAGGCAGAGGAAGAAACACAGAGTGCACTTGGCAAGGGCACAGGGCTTAATTTCTGCCAAAAGATTTGGTCCCCATTGCCCTAAGGAGAGAGGTTTAAGAAGATATTCATCTGGAGAAGTTAGTTTTGTTCCAGAGTAGATTATACAGGAGGTACCCTAAAGCAAGCTATAGAGTTTAACTTCTTTTTCTTTTTGAAACATAACAGCCCACTGTAAATGGACAGAATGGAAATATCTGCTGTTGTCTAGATGGAACCATGTGCATAAAAGTGCAGAGAACCTAAAGAGATTTGAGGTTTTGATGGATTCTTTTTAGAATATGTCTTGGGAGGGAAAATACAAACAATTTTCTTTTCCCATGAAAAAACGTGAACATGGTGATGTGATATTCATGACTAAAGGCTGTAGATAATGTGAATAGACATTTTTAGTAGCAGAAATGGAAGAACAGTGTTGTCTACTAAACAAGTCTATTCATACTCAGTAATAGGAGAGAAAGGATCTTTAAGGGCCAAATTCTGCCTTCAGATAGATTGCCTGTGGCATGCACCCCAGTTTTGGAAGAAAATCACCTATATATCCATAATCAATTTAGTCTGACTAAGTGCATTATCTTTTGTATTTTCAATTGTTTTATTCAGCCCTGCACCTAATTCTAAGTGTTCAAAAGTTGGATAGCCATTATCAACCTGCTGAAGTATTAGTATGCAAGAATTCCTTTGGTTAGCATTGATGATGATGAGAACCACAGCAAATCAATGCTTTTTTAAAGCCAGGTCCAGATCCCAAATCATTTGAAATTAATCAGACTTCACTGGAGCTTAACCAAAATCCTGGCACTGTACTAGCACTTTGCATTTCAAAAAGGGGTGTCTCGTAATTGTGCTACCCCAGAAGTGGGTTAAGGATGAATTATACTGCTCTATTTTCTAGGAAAGGTAAGTAGCCTTTCCCCAGTGAAGCTGGCTTATCTGTGCCTGCTGGAATGTTGATAGGGAATATGGAGTAACTCAAGGCTATTCCCATCTACCATCCCCGCCTGCCTGCTCTACATCTACCGGCATAGAAGGAAAATAGCATCTGAGCAGTCGCTGCTTCCCTCCCACCTCCATTATACTTATTCTGACAAAATAATCTCAGGAGAGGTGTTACTGGACTCCTTATAGTCTTTATTCCGTTATGTGGATGTGCATAGCAAGGTTCTTGATGGAGTCTTTAAAGGGAATTCCTTTCTCTCCCTCCCCTGCTCTCCAAGGTTACTGTATCAAAACAGATGGCCAGAAACATACTCTTCTTAGTTCAATAAATGCAGCAACATCACCCTAAAAGCAAAAATCATAGAATCATAGACAATTAGGGTTGGAAGGGACCTCAGGAGGTCATCTAGTCCAACCATCTGCTCAAAGATGACCATTCCCAACTAGATCATCCCAACAAAAGTTTTTCTAGCTAGGTCTTACAAACCTCCAACGATGGAGATTCTACCACCTCTGGGTAACCTGTTCCAGTGCTTCACCACCCTGCTAGCAAGAGAGTTTTTCCTAATATCTAACATAAACTTCCCTTGCTGCAACTTGAGACCATTGCTCCTTGCTCTGTCATCTGCCACCACTGAGAACAGTCTAGCTCCATTCTTGTTATGACCACCCTTCAAGTAGCTGAAAGCTGCTATTAAATTCCCCCTCAGTCTTCACTTCTCCTGACTAAATAAGCCCAGCCTCATCAGTCATGCATGTGCCCCAGTCCCTTAACCATTTTCATTGCCCTCTGCTGGACTCTCTCCAATTTGTCTATATGCTTTCTGTAGGGGGAAGGGAGGAGGGCAAAAATGGACACAGTACTCCAGATGTGGCCTCACCACTTAAAAATGACTTAATATAGTATCCAGAGCCACCTAAACCAACCTCCTAGTGAATCTGGATGTGAGAGCTACTTTATGTGCTAACTGTTGCTTTGCCTTCATCATATTGTATGTGGTGAAATAATTCTCAAATCCTGGAGAGTGACATCACTGAAGATGACCTTGTAGAATAGAAGTAAGGAGGCCCGGCAGAAAAATCATGCCAAGCACAATGGGCAGATTTGCAGAAGGTTGACAGCATATTGGCATGTAGCTTAAATGAGCAGCTTACTCATGTGACTTACCATTTAAAAGACACGAGAAATAATTATTTTGCCAGGCATGTTGTTTTATGCATCCTGGAGTCACTTCCAGTTATAGAAGGTGGAGGTATGGAAAATATGCTAAAAATACTCGATTTTGTATAGAAGAAAAATTACACTGTGTATTAATTAGGAAAAAGAGCACATTTTAGAAATAGAGGTGGCCCTAGTAAAGGGTGACCAGGGCTTCTATTATCCACAGTTCACTGACACATTCATTTCTGTGCATGGCCTCACTACATAGAGTTAGTCACTGAGTCACCTGTAAACAATTCTTTTTATCATGGTTTCCTGGTTATAGCAATGCAGAGGGGCAACTTGAACCTGATCCAATGGCCTGGACCCAAGTGGAGTCAACGGGGTCTTACCTGGCCCAGGAGAGTTGCAGCCTGGCAGCGTTTCTCTCTCTCTCTCTCTTCCCTTCCGGTCTCCACAGCTGCTTCTTATCTCTCACCGGAGCTCCTGGTGGCCAATCTGCTGGCTTCTTCACTAGCTGACAGTCAGCTTCCTTGCCATAAGAGTATTCCCTTGGGGCTTCCATTAGGTCTACAACAGGCTCCGTTTTCTCCCTCACTCTGTGGAGAGAAGATAGGGCCAGGGGAAGATTGCAGAGCCTGCTTCTCCTTTACACTGTTACACACACCTTTAGCCAGGACTGATGTTACTTGAGCAATCTTAATTTGAAAACCTGTGTATATATGTATTATGGTACTGTCACAGAGCACTCAGGCAGTCCTGTGCCTGAAGAGGAGTAGAATTGCCAGATAGGGCGCCCTAGCAGCGATTAGACTGCACAGCTGCGGGTTGCCCAGGCAACTGATGAAGGTCAGCTGACCCAAGAGGGGCAGGGCTTGGCTCTTATAAAGCCCAGAGCCAGGCTATAGGGGAAGGAGGAGGCCTCAGGGGCGACCCACAGTAGTGTGGGGCCCTAGCACCCAGGAAGGGGTGTGATTCGGCACCGTGGGAGTGCAGCATTCAAAGGTGCCAGAGAGGGTGCAGCAGCACGGGGATGCGTAGACCCCAGCCCCAGGGAGGGGGCATTTGCTAAGGAAGCCCCAGGGAGAGGGCAGCACTGAGAAGGGGGTCCAAGTTGGACTCAGCGAGCCCCAGGAAGGGGGCAGCATCGAGGAGCCTAGGAAGGGGGCTATTTTATGGAGAAGCCCAAGTTCGGGCACAGGGAGACCCTGAAAGGGGGCCGCATCTGCTGAGGAGGCCCAAGTTGGGCACAGCCAGTCGCAAGAAGGGAGCTATTTTAATGAGAAGCCCAAGTGTGGGCATTGGGGGTCCCTGAAAAGGGCCCACATTCTTTTGGAAGTCCAAGTTGGGCATAGTCCGTCCCAGGAAGGGGCGATGATTGACAAGCCCAAGAGGGGCAGCACTGAGAAAGCCCAAGAGGGGCACTATTTGCAAAGCCCACAGACGGCGGGGCAACGAGTGAGGAGCCCAAGAGGGGCAGCACTCAGAGGCCTGGGAGGGGCCACATGGGAAGCCCAAGTTGGGCACAGCAAGTCCCAGGGAGGGGGCTGTTTTAATCTGTAGCCCAAATTCGGGCATTGGGAGTCCCCAACAGGGGGCCGCAGGCATTGGAGAGCCCACGTTGGGCATAGTCATCCCCAAGGAGCGGGCAGCATTTGGGAGCCCAGGTGGGGCACAGTCAGCCCCAAGGAGGGGGCAGTATTGAGGCCCCAGGCGGGGGCAGAGCACTGAGAAGCCCTGTGAGGGCGAGGCGAACCCAGAGAGGGGAGCGCCATATCTAGGAGCCCATTGGGGCATGGCAAGCCCAGAGTGGGGAGCGCTGTACTGAGGAGCCCAGTGGGGGGAGGCGTATAGAGTCCGGGTGAGGGACTCCATGAGGCTTGGGCTGCGGTATTGGGGAGGAAGGAGCTGCAGACAGCACCCCCTAGTGGAGGAGGCAGTACAAGAAGAAGGGCAGCCTCCCGCTAATGAACAAATTAATATCAAAGACATGGCAGGCGAGTAGGCGGGCAGTTGCCCAGGGACAGGTGCAGGGGCCAAATTAAGGGCAGGCCCGGTGCGCCCTGTCACAGGTACCTATGTTGTTATTTCTTCCAAAGGCCTGTTAGATCCTACCACAACATGGTTCAAATAAGTATGCAGCTGTTCAGTGAGTATAAAATTAAACTAGCCTTTGATTATATAGTACTATTAACCAGGTGATCAGATTGGCAGAGATCAGGGATAGTACAAGGATAATTCAAAATGTATGTTTTTTATCCTTTTAAAACATTATATGCATTTATATCTAGCTCTCATCATTACCTACATAAAGTCAATCAGTTTTGGTGGCATGCATCTTACAACTTGCCTATTAATGAATTTATTATAACCTGACAGTTATCCAACACTGGTGTGGTTGGGTACCACACATGATCTCAGCATGTGGCCCCTGGGCCATGTGTTGCAGCGGGGTTTTCCCCTCAATCCTACTACATGGCAGTAGGAGAGGTGGTTGCAGTTGGACAGCCCTGAATTACAACATTCCTACACACCTTTCATATCCAGCATACCAGGTTTAGGTAAATAGTACTACATGCTTTTCTTATCGAATATGCCAATTAGTACCAATTCTACCCAGCTCAGGATGCTCTTGAATAGATTCCAAATACTTTTGTGCCTTTTACCAACTTTCTGACCTGTAGGCTTTTAATTCATACAGCTTCAGGCCTGCCTTATTGCCTACAGCATTCTACTTTACCCAATAGCACAACAATGGGAGGGGTAACAGGAATACCAGTCCCAAGGACAAATCTGGTGGGAGGAGAAGTGTACTGAAATAGCAGCAGTTGTGTTTCTTGAATGGCTGCTGCTGCTAGCAAAACAGCCACTGACACTGCCCTCAGTGCCACTGCCACTCAGAATGCTCAAGATTCCAGATATATCTCTGATTTTAGCCACAGGGCCTTGGCCTCACTCAAGATGTGTATACAGGATGAATGGTATATAGTGTACCATTGCACTTGCTGCTGCTATGCCCATTTGCATCATCAGAGGATTTGGTTCTTAATATTTAGTCTGTGTTAATCATCTTTGCATGTACATTTCTTTAGGTTTTTTATTCAAGAACAATCTTTGCTATTTTTTCCATTCTTTGTAATAAAAAGGATAATCCAAGGCCATATGAGAGGCATTAAAGTTGTAGCGTGTTTGACCACTAACCAAAGACATGTGGCCTAGGAAACATTTTTTTTTTTCAAATTATAGAAGAACAATCTTTAAGAAGAGCACAATGATGCCAACTTACAATTGCTCCAGTGTTTCAGAGTGCTAGACACAGACCAGGTTTCAAAGACCTGAGTACTTGCTGGGCATGTCCACACATTAGAGGTGTGTGTTTACATGTGTGCACCCTTAATGCATCTTTAAAATGGTGATTTTAAGCTATGTGAATCTACATTTGATACCTGCCCCAAATCAAGTGTCAAATTTAAGTGGGATTAATTAATGCAGATTAACACATGTGTAGACCCATTACTCTGCATTAACACAGGGAATTTAGTCCTGGGTCTGCCTGGCCACTAGGGGCACTTGTATATGCCATGGAGTATTAATTCTGTTTAGTTCTCTGTAACTTGAAATGGTGGGGTTTTAAAAACATCACTTCAATGTAGGGAGAATTAAACCAAACTAAACCCCTGTGGGGTATACACAAGGGTGGGGGCCTGATCCTTACCTGCCTCCTTGGCAGTTGGGGGTGGAGAGAGCTGCTGGCAGGTTGAGTGGTCCCTGTGCTGTGTGGGGCCCCCCAGATGGCACCTGTCTGCTGGTACCTGTCCCAGGTGGTCCTGGGGGGCACCGCAGCCATAGAGGGAAGTACTGGCTCCACTGCAGCCATGAAGGGAAGCACTGGGCCTCCGCCCAGCTCAGTCAGGCTCCAGGGAGGAAAAAAAAAAAAAAAGATCAGACCTGCCGTTTTTATGGAGCCTGCTTGCATGGGTTGCCACCAGGTCCCACAGCTCAAGCTGTGTGGGGACCACCAAACCCCAAGTATGTCAGCTCTCTGTGCCATGTGTACTGTTGCACTTTGTCAAGTAGGAAACTAAAATACCTCGGTGTTTTATCTTGCTATGTACCAAAGTCATTTAAAGCATAATATTCTGCCAAGCCTGCAAACAGCAACACCATTAAAGTGGTGCAAAAGGACATTTAAGCCATTTTAAAGTCCAATTTTGTGGTGTGTACCAAGGCCCTAGGGGGCAGGCCAGAACCCAGTCCCAGGGCTCCTGGCTGGGCACTTCTCCCAAAGGGCTAGGCAGCATCTATATAGTTTGCCACTTATAAATGGATTTTTTATTGATGGTGTGTGGGGAGGGTGGTAGAGGGACACTGTTTGTTGAGATGGGAGGGAGGATGGATGGGGGTGGGTGTTGTGAGGGTAACAAAGTTTTTTTCCCAACCATGTGTATGCTGAGAATGATGCTGGGGATGGGCAGGAGGTGTCTCAGCAGCAGGGCAGGTGGGATGAAGCACAAACTTCAGGAGGAAGGGGTCAGCCAGGGCCTTGTGCAGCCAGTGCCCTGGCCCCTGATGCCGGGTTCATGGTTCTCCTGTGGCCTGGAGGGGAAAGTGCCTGCTGGGGCCAGCAGGACCAGCACCATGGCTAGCAGGAGTGTGGGGTGCTGGTCATCACTGGCAGGGGCTGGGCTGGAACAGCAGGGTGCTGGGTATTGCCAGCAGGGGCATCCCTGGGGTGGGCCAGGAGGGAGATGTCAAGTGCTGGCAGCCATGTGTCTGGAGGCTGGAGCTCCCCCCAGTGGCCACAGAGGCACACGGCAGGGCTGAGGTAACCTGGTACTAAAGTTTCATAGTTGGTAGGGTGCGAAGGGACCTGAGCAGATCATAAAGTCTGAACCTATGCCATGGGCAGGAATGAATGCTGGGGTCAAATATCCACAGCAAGGTGTCCTATCCAGCCTCCTTTTGAAGACCCCCAGGGTAGAAGTGAGCACCACTTCCCTTGGAAGTTGGTTCCAGATCCTAGCCACCCTGGATGTGAAGTAGTGCCTCCTGATGTCTAGCATGAATCTATTCTCCAACTTAGTTACAAGTCCCAACACATGTAGACACCTGCCAAAACCCATTTAATCTGTATTAGTTTAATGCACGTTAAATTTAAACCCATTTAAATTCACATGTAGAGGAGTGAACTCTCTCCACTGCTGTGTCCTACAGTCCTTTTCTGATTACAAAGTAACACCTAAACACCCTTCCTGAGATTGGAGCCTCATGATTCTGAGTACCATATATATCCATAGTAAAAGATAGACTCTAACCTAAAGAGTAGACAAAGAGAGGAAACAGAGGTGAAGGGACAGAGAAGGTCAGCAGAGGAACCAGGGATGGAACCCAGGTCCCCTAACTCTCAGATCAGAAGCCATATTCTGGCTTCTGCTGCCTTTGCCTGGCAACCATGGGTGCATCTATATGTGTGTTTTATTGCAAAATTGACTAATTAGCTCTGCAGCTAATTAAATGCTTGTGTAAAGCATCACAATCTACACGTGCACCTGTATTAGGGAACACTAAACTAATTAACTCTGTCATAGAATAGTACTGCCCAAGACAAGTACTATCCTATGCTGGAGTACTTATGTGTGCTCAAATGCATGTGTAAGCTGCTCCAGTCAGCCCCAAGGGTGATATAGTGCAGGAACTGCCTGCTGGTTAGCCCTGCACTACAGCACCCTCATGTCCCAACTAGCTCCTTACTGCCCAATGCTGCCTGGGGAGTGGGGCTGATTCTCTGAGCTCCCTGCTCCAGGTCAGCTGCTCCTAGGTACAGCATCTTCACATGTTCCCGGGACCACCCCAGCTCAAATTTCTGCGGTCCCAGGTGCATATGAAGACACTGTGCCCGGGAGCACTGCTCCTTAAATATCTAAGCTTTCTATGAGAGATTCCTAAGGCTGTATATAGCTGAGTCTAGTCTCACGGTTTGATAGGTGAAACTTGAGGCACGCAGGAGAGCCATTAAAATTTGTATGCTGTGTTGCTAATGCTTTTTTACCCTAATCCTGTTTTCACTAAGTGAGTTTGTTGTATCTTGGGACGATAAAGGTTGGAAACTTAATATATCTTTAATATGATTAACGGAATCAAAGGAGAAATCTTTCCTAATACATTTTTACTTTTCCTAATATATTTTTATGTCTTTAATGTCTCTGGACAGATCCCAGGTCACAAAACATAAACTGTTAGCTTTAACCCACCTAATTTTCCTGTGTTTTCAACAGATGCTAATCTGGAATTTATCCTGGTAAAGTCAAAAGAAAGTTTATTGGAATGGAGGAATGGAGGTCTGAGAGGCTATTAAACAGAAAGATGTAACCACAAGCAAATCACAGAACCAAACAGAGTATTCAAGTCTGCCTCCAATCAGCACATGTAATTTCCTTTTGAAGTTTGGAGTGTGCATGTATTCAATAGATGCATATTTTTCCCCCATCTAATCTATGTGCATATTTTTGGATTGAGCAGGATTTGCATTTATATTACAAACTAAATCCTCACAAGCCTGAATCCATTGCACTGGATTTCTACTTCCGAACATCATGCTTATTGAAAATCTTGCCCCTAGTTTGTAATCAAATTGTATAACCCTTTGCATTTAACTTTGTTTCAACATGAAGTTAAAAGTTGCTAGCAATGAAATTTAGGACATACTTTGCATGACCTAGAAGAGATGCCATACATATGGTGCAAAGATGCCTCTGTCAAGCCATGAAACTGCAATCATTTGATTAGGTATTTTATTTTTCACGTGTTGGCTTTCAAATGTGGCGTGATTACAATTGGCAAATGATTCCAGTGCAAATCCAAATTAAGTATTTAGTAATCATTGCTCTTGGGAGTGTCCAATGATTGTAAAAATTCTGGGAACAGACTAAGGAATTAATGGAGCAATTTGTGTAGTGGCAAATTGATTAATTTGATGTACTATTTTGTTTGAGGATATTGTAGGTTTTCAGAGATGAAGTAGAAAAATTCAGTGGAGCTGTTTCCTTGGTGATGAAGCATATTTTTTAATCAAATAGATCAGGATATATGCTCTTGGCAAGATGGTATGAACTCTTGCATACAGAAAACTTTGGATTTGGAGACAATATCAGCAAAAGGAAGATACAGATGTTTAGTTTGGAATGCCATCACTGAGCTGCTGCTGAGAGGAAAAAATGGCTTGTAGTTAAGGCAGTGAACTGAGATTTCTGAGATTTGAGTTTAAGCCCTTGGCTATCACAGACTCCATGTGTGACATTTGGAAAATCTTTAATCTCCCCATGTTTACGTTCTTCACTTGTAAAAAAGAGTTGATAATGATAATTCTTTGTCTGCTTTATCTAATTAAACTGTAAATGATTTGAAAGATGGGGTTATCTCTTAATTTTTGTGAAAGTATAGTGCCAGGTACAATGGGAATTCCATCTAAACCCAGTACAATGGAAATTCAATCTAAATCAAGGCCTTTAAGTGCTGCTGTAAATAGATAAATAGACTAATAACATATATAAAGTGACAGCATCCTCAAGTTGTAACAGTTATTTCAGAGATGCTTAAGAACTTTAACACATTATATGGATGCAGAGAAATAGTGATGGTTAATGCATCTTGCAGGAGGAACTTCCCTACTTAGTTATGTTTCCTTACTTTTTCAAGTCAAATTATATTAGCTAGACTCAACTCAAACTAGAATTTCCACCCCACACAAATAACATTACTAAATTAGTTTTAATTCCTAATGAAACATGAAAAGTCAAAATTATGAAATTCACTGTGGATTGGAAATTCCAGAAAACAAAGTGATTTGGAATCACTGGACTATGTGGCTCTGTTAATGTCAAATGGTTTCATTTTGATAATGTTAAAACTTTTCATTTCTAATAAGGTAAAACATTTCACTTCAATAATGTTACAACTCCATAATAAACTGTAACTTACTGAAACATTATAGAACGGGAGTCAGCAACGTTTTTCAGCAGAGTGCCAAGAACACCCACAACTTCAACTTGTAAGATGTTGGAATGCCAGGGTGGATGGCAGGGGAGCCACAAAGGGCCTGATCCTTGTGCCCATACAGCCCCGCCCCCTTCCCTGCCATCCCCCCAGAGGCATATGTGCCAAGAAAAATGTCTTTGAGTGCCACACTTTGGCACCTGTGCCAGGGGTTACCTATTCCTGATATAGAATGTTATACATACTATATAACATGTAAGGTTAGATTAACATGTAAGATTATAAAAGTCTATATAATGATATAACATGTAAGAGATTATAAAGTCTAAATGCTAAAGTAAATTAAACATTTTAACTAATATAAAATATTTTGACACTGCTAAAATGAAATGGAAGGAATCAAAACAATTCAGTTTGACTTTCTTCTGTTAAAAATTGTTAAAATTAGGTTTTTTGTTAGATTCTTTAAAATTATTTTGACAAACCAGCCTTTACAAATGGAAAACTGTTCTCTTAACATTTTTATCACATTTAACTTAGCAACCTCCTTTTACATTTAGGGACCTACCAAATTCATGGTATGTCTGGTTGCCTCCAGATTTCATGTTCCTAGTGCAGTCAGGTGCTATTTTCATGGTGGAGGGTGGTGGGCCCCCTATGCTGCTAATTGGCCAAGGCACACCAGAAGTCCTGTCCCTCCCCAAAGACTGGCTGATGGCCCCAAACCAGGCCTTGCTTGTTAACATGACAATTAATGCCTTCCCTGGGCTTGATCTGGGAATTAAACCCAGGGAAGGCATTAAATGACACAGTAGCAATCAGTATAGCATCTGTTAATACCTTCCAAAGGACTGATCAGGGGATGATTTCTGGGGAAGGCATTAACTGGGTCCTAGACTGCTTGCCAATGGAGCAATTCCCTGATCAAGCCCAGGGAAAGCATTAACCATATCTTAGACTGCTTGCTAACATGGCAATTAATGCCTTCCCTGGGCTTGATCAGGGGATCAGTTCCAGCGAAGCCATTAATTGCTGTGTTATTATTAAGCAGTCTAAGTATCTAATTAATCTGCAAAATGAAATATCTTATTAAAATAAACCAATGAATTTGAATGAATGCCAACTATATATACTTTATTAAATAGTATCATCTAAGCACTTACTCAGACTCTAAACTGAAACATCTTATGAAAATAAAGCTGTACTTTGCACACCATGAATTGTAACTAATGCCAGCTATATACACTTTAGTAAAGGACATTATAAAAAGGAGTTTATTGAAACTGAATTCTAACCTTAAGACAAGCAGGTCAGGCTATATATTGAATGCAAGCATGGTGTAACCAGCCACAGTTGCTGCCTCTGTAGGCTGAACACTAGGGCTGTGCTAAGCTTTGCCGGCTGTTTCGTTTTGTTGCTGTTTCGACTTGTTTTGAGCTTGAAACAGCAAAATCAAAACAAAATGAAGGGCTTCGAAACAGCCTCGAAACAAAATGAGGCCAATCAAAACATTTCAAAAGTTTTGAAACATTTTGAATTTTGAAGCAGCAGCCAGGTGGTGGAAGGCTAGGGAGAGCCAAAGCTGCACTCCGTGGGGCTGGCTCTCCCCATCTTCTGCTGCTGGGCTGCGCTCCATGGGACTGGCGGAGCTGATCGGAGCACAGCCACCTCTGCCTGCCTCCTGACACTGAGCTGCACCCCAATCGACTCCGCCAGCCCCATAGAGCTCAGCCTGGTGGCAGAAGACGGGCAAAGCCAGGGCTGTGCTCTGCTTCCTGCCACTGGGCTGAGTTCCACAGGGCTGCAAGCCACTAGGAGCTGAACCTGGCAGGGAGAAGTGCCTCCTGCTGCTGGGCTCAGTTTTTAGTACTGGGGAACTCAGCCCAGCTGGGAGAAGAACCTTCTGCTGCAGGGCTCCATTCTCAGCGCTGGAAAACTCAGCCCGGCTGGAGGAGGTGCTTCCTCCAGCTGGACTTCATTCCCAGCACTGGGTCTGAGGTGGCAGGAGCAGCCTCTTGTCATCTGGCAGGCAGATTGGAGGCCAACGTGCACCCCCAGGAGGGCTGCGGGGGCTCTGCTGGACTCCTCCCAGGGGTGCATACCCCCGATCTGTCTGCCGAATCACAGGACGCTACTCTTGCTCCCTGGCTTCTGCTTGTCAGAAGTTTGAGATGCAGATTTATAGAAACCTCTGCACCTATTTCCTTGAAACTTGGCAGGCTTCATGCCCTCAGAAGGGGCTATCATTTTAGCAAGTTTCATCAGAATCAAGGAAGAAATGACAAATTTTTAGGCTGTTTCATGCTTCCCCATTATAGCCTATGGGCAAAATGTCTAAACAGTGTCAAAACATTGAAACCATTTCAATGAAACGGAATGGAGCAGTGCTTTCAAAATGAAATGAAACTTAAAATAAAGCACTGTTCGGTCAAAACATCAAAATGGAAGTCAAAGTGGAAGGGTGCTGTTTTGTACAGCCCTACTAAACACTTGTGCATACACAGAGATGACACGCGCAGCATCCACTGAGTTTGTGGAATGACGAGGCAGCATTTTGCCAGGGCATAAAAATGTGGTAGCCAGTCACAGACAGAGTCCCAGAACATACTTACAGACCCAGGCATCTGGCACTCCTTGCTGAAGTTCACATAGGCATCAAATTCATTGTTATGCTTTTTCCCCCATTCTGGGATTTCTTTCAGTAACTAAGAGTTACAACTAAGAACAGGCATCTGGTTGTGGTCCAAAGTGCAAACAGCACTAAGGAAGGGGGCAGCTGGATGTCTAAATTGCACTGACAGTGACAGGTTGTACCTGTAGCATTGCTCTGTGTTAGTTTTCATGAAAGCAGCTTGACAGTTCTTGTGATGCCCTGTCTTTGACCCAACTTATCAAGTTTTCACTTTTGTTGTATGCGTGGTGGATCACAGCACGGTGTCCTTCAAACCAGGTTTGGAGCTCCGTGAACTGGGTGGCAATGTCAGCCACAAATGTCACTGGATCTTGAATGTCATCCTGCCTCAAGAGATTGTGAAGCTTGAGCTTGCACCTATGAAGACACCAGGCTATCCACCTTGGGGAACCATGTGCCAGATGTCACTTACTAGGGACAGAATGTGCACATTGCAGGTGACATGAACAGCATCAGGCAGCAATCCTTGGAGCACATCAGAGAAAACCCTGCCCATGTGCATGACCTTGTCAGACAGGAATGCTGAGATCTTGTTAAAGTCTACACCATAGCTGACAATTACTTTTTACTGGATCCTGACAGGGCATAGGCATCTGATACGTGCTAATAGTACCAAATCAAGGGAGGGGTGAGCAGGGCAGCTGCCCCAGGTGCTGAAGCAAAGAGGTGCTAACAGGCAAGTTGCAAGTTGATATTGTGTTATAAATATTTTGAAAAATTTTAGCTGACATGGCTGATAATGACATGAATAACTGCTGCATGCATATGGTCATGCAGCCATGGTCAACCCAGCAGCTTGGAGAGCAGTGTCCAGATGGTGAGTCTGTTGGGGGGAAATGGGCAGGAGGAGGGAAGGAGTTTGGTGGGGGGCAGATTGAGGCCCCCCAGTGTGGGACGAGGGGGACTGGGACTGAGGCAAGTGCTACCCAGCCGGGGCAAAGCGCAGGACGGAGCCGTGAGCAGCTCATCCAGGGGAGAGGGGAAGGCAGCCCCTGCTGCTGTGTGTACCCTCAGGCAATCATGGGGGGGAGCATATACCCTCCAGATCTGTGCATGGGGTGAGAGTGGGCTGCCACTGCAGGGTTGCCCCAGGTGCCAAGCTTCCTTGCTATAGCAGTGGGTGCTAAGCTGCTCAGACTGGAGCAATTCTAGGTATGCACAGCAGGAGAACTCTAGTAACCTGCAAACTTTACAGCCAACCAAGGAGACACCTAGGGAATTTAGACACCTTCAGAGTTAGGCAGCAGCCAACCAGGTCTCAAGTCTATGTACATCCTGCTTCAGTCCATGTTTAAGACTGGGACTGGACCTAACCTAAAGCTTGAAGGATTTAAGGCTGATCAAGAGGTTTAAGCACGAGCCTTAGAATCATGGCTCTCAGCTTTATCAAAATGACTTTTTGTATACTTTTAGACATACCATGTGTCCTTTCCATCTTTCCATTGAGAGAATCATGTCTACCTTTTTCACTGTGATCCCAGAGATGGAAAGAACCTGCAGAAGTGCCGGGTGCTGTTGTAAAGTTACAAAGTGCAAAGAAAGTGTATTTTCTAACAAAGTTAAAGTTGCCTCCACTCTACAGGCTTCTATCAGTTATATTCTTCCAACAAAAAAAGATTATTTGTTGATACTGACACAATGTTCACTTCTGCTCTTCATGGCCTCATGGAATATGTAAGTAGGAACATAGGCTTCTCCATTACACTTTCTGTGTTCTTTGGCCCTTTATCAAGCAGCCTGTACTCTTTGATACATTGCTCTTTACTGGAATTAATTTCAGAAATGGCCACACACCATAAAACTACTGCTTCAAGTATAGGTGAGAAGCCAAGTTCACAGCTTGAATCTGATTTCGTCCCATTATTGAAAAAAAAGTTTGAGAAAGTTCAGATTTGGATTGGAAATTTGAACAGTAAGGAGCTGTTTATCATATACGGGCTAAGGAACATGATTGTGAAGCCTAGCATATACACTCTTCATGTGCTGTACCTGAAATAAATGCAAGTAGTCACTTTTGAGTGGCATTCAATGTATGCCAAATGAGCTCTCTGTGTGGGTATGATCTCAGTTATACGGTTATACCCCAGCCAGGGTCATTTCACTGACTTTAATGAAAAATACCAAGTGGAACTAAATCCATAAAAGGAATAAACAGAGTGACTGAAAGAGCAATAATGGTCTTGTGACTAAGGCTTTGGTTCCATTCCTAGTAGCTCTGTGCATGTAGCTTTCCTATGTAATCATATGACAGGTACCACTGGCACAGATATTCACTGGTGTAAACTGTCAAGGCTATTGTGATTTCATTGATTCAATGAAAGATGCATCAATTGGTCAGTGGCACAAACTGCCAAGGCAAATGGTGGATTCTTCATCTTTTAGGTGCAGACAGAAGTACAGCTCCCTACTATAACTGAGAACGCTTTGCAGGAAGTGTTCTGAGTTGTAATGATCCCCCAAACCAAACAGAAGTTCACTGTTGGCTCCAGGGAAGGGGGGAATTTAGCTGCTGGCTTCAAGCCTACAGCCAGTTTTCCCTAGCGGCGGCCCTTCTTCCCTCCCAGTCTGTCTCTGTTTTCAGAATGAGAGTGGGGAAGAAATGGGGGAGCAGAGGGAGCTGATTCTAAGGGTTCCCCAGCTAGTACTGGAAAGTATGGTGGACGATTTGGATCCCCCCTCCCCACCTTGGAGGAGCTCCAATACACCTGCCCCACCCTCCAGTGGGGACTGAAACCCCCCCAGACTGAACTCCCTCCACTCCTTTTATCCCTCCCAGAGGAACACATTTTGAAAACAGCTGGCAGGCAGTACAGACAAGTTACAAAAGACAGTTTTGAAATGTCTTCATCTGAACACTCATGCAATGAGGATTCAGATTTTTCACCCGATTGTCCATTTTAAAGCAGTCTACAGCTGTGCACTTGTGTTTGGTCACAGCTATAGACCACTTTCTGTGGCCAGATCAGGTGACAATATTCGCTTCTGTCTGTACCATTGCTGTCTTCAGATTAAGACGGGATGCTTTTCTGGAAAATGGGCTTGGATCAACCACAAAAAGCTCAGTACAGGGGTGACAAGATACAACGTAACAGTCTATAACAAGGATGTCCAACTCTCCCTGCACCCCAGGTGAGATGTGGACAGTGAGGCTTCTCAGAAGATGGATCAGAGGCAAGTAATGGCTGCAACAGGGCCAGCAGAGGTGCAGGCAGCAGCATCAGTAATAGCTGCAATGAGGTAAGCAGCTGTGGGCCAAGTTGCTTAGAGTGTAAGTGGCAGGGCAAACAGTCCCTGTTCACTCCCCTCCACCACAGGTCAAGTTAAACAGGGCCCCAGATCTTGTGGCCATGCTGCCTATTAGTCACACCCCTGAATTCCCTCTCCTGCCAGAAGTCTGGCAGACAGAAAGCAGATGCTCCATGGGGCATATGTTTGGCATTTGTAGCAGCGGACATGCAGGATACCAGGCTTGAAGGTGTAATGGTCTATCTGGCCTTAAACTGTATGAAATTATACTACCTGAGGATCTAGTCCTACATTTTTCTTTTGGGCATTATAATCCTTTTCACTCAAATTATACCTGCTCTTGTCATTTAGGTTGTAAATTCTGTAGTCTTTTTTAAGCAACCTGTACTTTCTGATTTATTTCTCTTTACTGGAATTAATTTCAGAGATGACTACACACCATAAAACCCCTGCTCTGTATTTATATTGGGCAAAACACAATGGGGCTTCGACCTTCATTAAACCACGTACATGCTACAGTGCTGCAGATAAAGCACTAAGTTAATTTATATTCAATCACTTAGCAAAATTCCCAGTGACACCAGTGGGATTATTTGGCGACATACTAAGACTGAAGAATTTTACTCTCATTTTTTAACTACATTAGTACCTAAATCTTTATTGTGCTATAGTGTGTCAGCATGAGTGAAAAGTAGAATATTAAATATTTCAATACATATAGTATATTATATATTGGGCATAGACTCACATGAGGTATGACAGTTTTTGAGAACTATGTGTAACTTTTAATAAGGCAAGTCAACAAATCAGATAGACTCCTGCCCAGGATAAACTAAATACCTTATGTCCTACTTTATCTCAAATAAAACATCTGCACAAAGAGGGCCTTTGACAATGCCCTTTGACAAGAAAGTAGTTGCCACTATTCTTTGGGGGGAGCCTGATTCTCTTGGTGTGTGTGATATATGTTCTGAGAACACAAGCTCAAGACCCTTGGGGGACTTAGGTGAAAGAAAACCTAGTTTCAGGATCCTGATGTGACTTGAGCATCAGTTTGGTTTGGGGACGGACTGGGGCATTCCTGAACCTGTGCAGAAGCATAATTCTAATTACCAGTCAAACCAGAAGATCCCTAGTAAACTTAAGCATTTTTGGATCGCAGTTTTGGAGTCAGCCACCTCAGTTTTACCTAAGCCCATCATTGGATCTTATCCCCACATTTTACTGGCTTTCAGTAGGACTTGGATTATACTAGATACCTTGCAAGTGTAGTCCTGGTGAGGGGTGGGGGATGTATTTCCTTTCTATTACCTCAAATTGCATTTCTTTGCCCACAAGATTCCTAACATGCAGTTTATACCACCATTAAAAATGTTTTTTGTCAGGAAAGTTAACTTACTTGCCAAGAATAACCTACAGGAATTGAGCACATCTTACAAACTAGCTTCTGCAGGTGAGAGAGGACAGAAAATACCTAATTTCTTGCTGTCTAGAAACTAGGGAAGGTGTGTTTAGTCTATAAACATGGCCTACATCACTCAGGTTAAGACTCTCAGAAGTATGGTTAACTTTGACTGATTTCAGTAGGAGTTAGATCCTTAAATACCTTTTGAGGATTGGGCCTTAGATTTTTTGAAAATTTTATTTATTGACCTCAACTGAGAATTAAGAATGTGTTTACCTGATCTGCTGAATACAGAGATATGTTATCTGTGTTTATGAACAAAGTATCAAATGGAAGTTTTTAAATGTAGATAACATGAATAAATAGACATTTTAAAGGCAAATTATGAATACAAATCCATTTTCAATTTTAATAAAGTATAATAATCATCTTGCTTCCCCCAACCCTCCAAAAGATAAACTGCTAACTTGTGTTATCAGAACAAGAAAGGAGAAAAGTCTAATATACTCCCCTCTTTCATGATGCAGTGCTGGCTTTCAAGCACCAGTAGCTTGAGACACTCCTGGAGGCAAAATTGAAAAAGTTATTTAAATAGCTATGAGATGGCGTTAGGTATAACACTAATGCTAGCACAGAAATGATGCTAAAGAGCCACTGAGGATTAAACTGACCCCTAGATTCACAAGATGTACACAGGCGGCTTCTACACATGCAGGTAAAAGAGCGATTGAATCTAATGCATGCTCCACACAATTGTGCCATGGCAGGAGGCATGATTGCAAGATCTCATGTTAGATCTAATTTCACCTTACTGCTGGTGTAGGCGGAGCCCAATCCTGGCCTCCCCCCTGCACTGGAAAGAAGTAGGCGCCTAGTACTGGGAACCCCCTTTGCTGAGGGGGCTCCCAGCTACAGGGACCACATGCAGCTGGGACAAGAGTTGCATAAATAACTGAGACCCTGAGCCCCACAACTGGCTAAGAGCTTTGTGGGGGCTGGAGATTTCATTCTCTTTCTCCCCACAAGCCTTGGGGAACAGCAACTACAATCTCCAGGGCTCAGGGGTTTCATGCTGGGCACAGTGTGCGCCTGCAGCTGGGAGCCTTGTCAGCTGACAGGGCTCCCAACTGCAGGGGAGACCCTGTTACACGTGCAAATTAAAACTCAATAACAATCAGCTATAAAGTCAGTACATGTTTAGCAGTCTAACTTTATAGCTTTCTGACATATTTCCAAAAAGGCAGACCAGGAAGGGCTGCAGGAAGAGTGTTCATTCCTGTTTGCTTTATGATTATCAGATAACCCTCACACAAACAGGAGTGCATACACGTGTCACCACCCTTGTTGGTCTGACTGGGCATGAGGCAGTTCCACCCGACACAGCTATGATTGTAGAATGACCCCAGTTCAGAACCACTTAGGGAAGCCAAGGCAGCACAACAGTGGTTCTCAACTGGGGATGTTGCCAAATTCAAAAATGTTATGGAGGGTGCTCTGACTCTGAAAAAGTTGAGAACCACTGATCTAAAGCAATGGGATTATAAATGCACTTCAGACCTTTTGGTGGTTGTGTACTAAAAACAGACACAAATAAAAAAATTATAATGACTTAGAAATCCTAGATAGAACCAGAGGACCATGAAGAAAAGAGGTTTGGCATATCAAGAAATAATGAAGTAGAATGAATGGGCATTTCACGACTCAATGTATCTTCTATTTGTGGCTGAAGGAGCATACTCTTGAGGTTTTATCCAAGGTAGATTGACTTCCATTGACTTCAGTGGGCTTTGATCAGGTTTTACATGAGCAAATGAGAATTGATGCAGACCCTGATGCAGTTCATGGAAAGACTCCTCTTGAATTTGATAGACTTTTGAGAGATTTCATGGTCCATAGGCCAAATACACTTCAGTTGTATTCTAAAGACTTTATAGTTTCATAGAAGTTAGGGGCTAGAAGGGACTTTACAGATCATCAGGTCCAGCCCTGCACACTTTGGCAGGAAAGACGGCTAGCATTAGATGACTCCAACAAGGTGGCCTTCGAGACACTTTTTGAAGATTGCCAAGATGGGTGACTACCACCTCTGGGGGGAAAACGTGTTACAAACCCTCGGCACTCAACTTTTTCCTAATGTCCTAAAGTTTTTTCTTAATGTCCCATGTGAAGTGATCTTCAATCAGTTTGTGCCCCATTGTTTCTGGTAAAAAACTAGGTCAGCTGTCAGGAGTGGGATTGAAGCCCATACGTCCAAGGGAAATTATAACCTGAATGCAGAACCTTAGACCACTCAGGCATCCTGACTCCTAATGTTTTTTTCTTTTGGTATGGGAATGGGTTATTTTATTCTTTGCTTTGATCTATACAAAACCCCGCCCAAAACAATAACTTAGAGAAATAATACAACTCTACATTCCTGAACCACATGACAAGAAACATCTGTCCCTTTCCAGTCAAAGCATTAAACCATCAGCTCTAGAGTCACTTTTAGAAAAATGCATGGGGGGCAGGGAGAGGAGGGGGAAGGTGGAGGGAAAGGAGAGGGCACGCCACTCACCAGGAAGAAATGAAGGAGGTTAAGATGTACAATACCTGATCAGTATGAGGACAGTTCCTAACAGCTGGAGTCAGCTCCTCTATTGTAAGGACAGTTGCACTGAATTTCTGTTCACCAATGTGTGATTGGAAAAGATGAAGCAGTAGACAAGCTCCAATGGATAGAATGAAGAATCCAGGAGCAGGGAATATAGCAATAATCCAACCAGTATGATGACACTCATGGGTGCAGACAGAAGTGACAATTTTTGTATGATTTGGCCATAGAAAGCGGTTTATAGCCATGACCAACACACAGATGTACAGCAGCAAGCTTCTTTAAAAATGGCCAGTTGGGTTAAAATCTGAAATCTCATTGCATGAGGGTCAGATGAAGACGTTTCAAAACAGAGTGTCTTTTGTAACTTGTGTCTACGCTGCCCCCCAGCCTGTCACTTTTTTCAGAATGGAGAGGGGCGGTGGGAGTGAAAGGAGAAGGCAGAATTTGGTTTGGGATTTTTTCAGCTCCTTCTGGAGGGTGGGGTAGAGGTATAAGAGCCCCTCTGAAGTGGGGGACTTCAATCCACCCGCCCCACCCTCCAACACTGGCTGGGGAACTGCTAGAACCAACTCCCTCTGCTTCCTTTCCTCGCAGCCAGCATCTAGATTCCCCTCTCCCCTGGAACCAGCAGTGAACTTCTGTTTAGTCCAGGGGATCATTGTAACTCAGTACGTGTCCTGCAAAGTGTTCCCAGTTACAGCAGGAGCTGCACTTCTGTCTACCCCGTGCACTTCCTCAGTCTCTTGCTGCAAGCCACAGCATTCCAATCCACTGCCTGAATGAAGCACTTGGAAGTGGCCCCAGTGTGGTGTACAAATGAAGAGGTGATACAGAGGCTATGTTGTTTTTCCCTTTGTCATGCAAATTCTGATCATGTTCCCTAGTGCTCAGCAGCACACAACAGCTATACAGCTTCTTAATGCAAAATCTTTGGAAGCTGCTAAACTGTAAAGCTTCATAACTTATTACACCCTTCTCTGCTTTTTAAATTTTTTTTCTTCACCCTACATACACATAAAGCTCCCGCACTGCAAAAAATATTTTCTATTTCCTACAAGTGGAAATCATTAGTGATTTCAGAGCCAAAGAAGCTAACATGCCAGATGTTCTTGCTCTGCTTATAAAAACCAGCAAAATTTGCAACACCTGTGCTTAGTTCTATGCCCAGTTCCATTAACAAGAACCCCAGAGGTCCAGAAGGACCCAGCTGCATGATGTACAGATGGTGTGGTTATATATTGCAACATTGACATTCAAGAATCTCTCTCATAGTCGAGATCTGACCCACATGGTCAGTGAATGTCAAAGTTTCCGTGCTCTAGCCTGATGCTCAGAGATGCCATTAATTTATCTTAAACCCAAACTGTCTCTCTGCTGTAGTAAAGTACAGACAGACTACTGCATAGAATTTATTGGCATTGCTTCTTCACACTGGTGGCATTCACAGGGGCTCAGACTGATACAATAACTCAAAATACTTTAGCAAAATACTTTAATACATGCTTTCTCTTAGTCTCTAAGAATGTCTAAGGACAGACTGAAATGATTCAATCTTTACAGATTAGTCCAACCTGCAAAGCTTGAACCGATTTGGAGGTGGATAGACATTCCCTTTTCATTCCAGAAATGCAAGCACATGCCTGCAGTGGCTTAGGCTAGAAGCTGGGGGCAGGGTGAGGGTGCTAGAGCAGCCCTCCCTTCCCTTCCACAGTGCTGGGTTGAGGCGGGGCATGGCCAGGCCACAGCAGGATGCTCTGATTAGGAGGGGTCCCCCCTGCTGTTGATAACAGAGCATTGAGTTACACAGCAGGAAGTTACACAGGGAGTTGTTAGTATTTATCAACCCACCAAACAAAAAAAAAGCCTTTCAAGCTCTTCTTAATCAGCTTTTTCCAAGGAAGGAATGGAGAGACATTACCAGCTACCTGTTAATTAGCTCCAAAAAGCCCTAAGCCAATACTGTCCTGTCTGCCTTTGTCCTGTCTCCCATAGCAGGGACTGTAGCCAGCGTGTGGTATGCTAGCTAATGCTTAGAGGTGTGTGTGTAAGGCAGAGGGCAGGAGGGAATCCTTGCTTGACCAGGGAGTGTGTGTGTGTACGTGTGGGTGGGTGGAATAGGGCTAAGCCAAGCAGACCTGCAATCTCGGCTGGAGCTCGAACCAGGGCCAGAGGGGCTGGGCCAGCCCTACTTGTCTGGAGCAGAGAACAGAGCCTCACCCAGGGCTGGGAAGCATCTGGGATTCTGTGGGATTCTGGTTTAATTTAAACTAGGAAGGGGTCTGGGACAGATTTTAAAAGGATCCAAGGCATCAGCAGTGCCCTTGGTCTCTTTTGTTTTCTATCCATGGTACACTGAATTTTTTGAAACATTTGGGTTCTGTATGCTAAACAGCCTAAATTTACATTAGGCTGCTAGGGAAGTGGTCAGCAACCTTTTGAGGCTGTTGGCTAGTCTGACAAGTTTGGGCACTATGACACAACCATTGCTGCTGCTTTTCCCAGTAGTGGTAGAGGAAAGCAACCACAGCTGCTACTTTTCCCTACAGCCACATGGGGAGAGTGCCTGCAGCCAGTGCTTCTCCCTGAAGTAGCATGAGAAAGTGATCGCTGCAAAAGCCCCATGTCTGTAGGTCGGATGAAACTGCTCTGCAGGATGGATTTGGCCTGTGGGCCATAGGTGGCCAACCTGTGCTAGGGGATACTTTATGGTTAGTAGTATGTGGGAGGGGCTGCAATAGATGTGTTTGTGGACCCTTTTGGACTTAATATCTAATTACTTGGTTACCTGCGATTGGAGGAGACTAGAACCTATGTCATGAGAGGTCTTTGCAAACTATCTGCAAACTCCACCCAGGTTTCTAGGTGCCATCAAATACAAATAATAATTAATCTTGAGATACAGAACTTAATTGAATCAGATCTTTACTAGGGGTGTGCCAAGCAGGCCCTATTCAATTCTGATTTGGAGTTGGACTGAATCGGGGACAAGGATTTGATTCAGATAACTGTCCCTGATTTGATTCGGCTGAATTTGAAGATTCAATGCTGATTTGGAGAATCAGCAATTCAGACACAAATGCAGTTTCTTCTACATACTTTAAGGTACCAGTGCAGCCTGTGAATTCTGAGATGCTGGGGCACATGGAGTGCCCCATGGGAGTGTGTGTGTGTGTGGGGGGGAGGCCCTCCATGTACTTGACGGCAAACCTGGAAGTGAACCAGAACTACTTCCCGACCACTGCTGGGTTCACTGGGGGAGGCCCCCATGCCTTCCTGACTTGGTGATTGGTCACAGGGGAGGAACCCAGCCCCCCCTGACCCAGGAGGCACCAGTCACTGAGCCTGGGGGCCGGGGTGGGGAGGGGGCAGCATGCTCCCTTGTGGACCTGGAAGTGGACTGGAAGTGGTTCTAGGGAGCCCCCATGCTTCTGTGGGACACTCCATGCACCCTGGCACTGCAGTATTCATGAGCTGCCAGGTACCTTGAGGTATGCAGAAAAAAACATTTAAAGTTGTATGTATGTCCGAATCGCCAAATCTCTCTGAATCAATTTTGGGGGGGGTTCCGATTCAATTCAGAGAAATTAAAGGGTCCTTTGATTCTATTCAGATTCGGAGATTTGGCCACCAAATTGGGCCAAATCCCTGCTGAATTGAATCAGGGACCAAAACTTCACACAGCCCTAGTCTTTATTTTATCTTTCTGCATTATGCAAGTGCATTGTGCTTATTATCATTCCTGTACAATCTTCACGTGACTGTTATTTTTCTAATTTCATGTCATTTTACATAAATTACTTCCCCTAGACACCACCCCATTTGTTCTAACAGCTGGACTCATTGGAAAGTATGCATAGTTGAGTCAAATATGAATAACAGCTACTCAAGTCCAAAGTTTGAGCCACTATGGTATGTGGGGCTTGAACCAAAAACCCACTGAAGCCAACAGAAGAAGTTTTGCCTTCCCAACTTGGTGACTTGGTCACGGGGGGGGGTTGGGGGGAGAGATCCAGCCCCACCCTCCCAGACATTCAGTGGATTTTGCGTCAGGCCTTGAGTTACCAAGTTGCACAGCCCAGGAATCTGTGAAGAACCATCACTTATATGATATAACTGTATTTTATTTAGAAGCAGAGCCCCTGCAAGCTACATGCCAACACACTTCTCTGAGGTAAATAACATTATTCCAAGATTAGACTCAGAAGTGAGAACTGGATGGAATCAAAAGACACAGGTACAGGCAAGAGAGAAAACATGTTCAGAGGAGCTCACTGTGAATATAGAGCAAAGAGGAAGCACATTCCAATGGCAGGGACTGAGGTACAGAAGTTTCTCATGCTAATATGAGGCTGAATGTGAAGTCAATGACAGGTATGGATTATAGAAAGGACTAGGAGGTGCCCAGGGATAAAGAGCTGTTAAGGGTCTACCTGGATACTTAGGTAAGATAGTTTTAGTTCTTGGTTCTGACACAGGCCATGTATATGATCTGGACAAATCTCTTTTCCCATCTGTACAACGGAAATAATAATAATAATAATAATAATTTCAACTTTTCTGTCTACTTAGATTGTAAAATGTCTAAAAGAGGAACCAGGCAAAGCATGCGCTTTTAATGTTTGGCTCAACTCGGACCCTAATTTCCTAGATTCACTGGTCTGGAGCCTACCCCATGCTCCACCTTCCCTGTCGGTACAAATGATCCTAACTATTGTGGAGCTGGCCCCTGGGATCCTAGTTCTGCTTTGACTGTTTAAAAAGTTATTTCTTACAGATATTTTTCAGCTATAAATCTGTTATCCATCTAATTATGAGAATATAGTGAAAGAACTTTGACTTTGGTATCCTTTCATTCCTTTTTCCACAAAAAGTCAATTCTGTTTTCTCCCAGAAAAAGTGCTATTTCAACTAAATTCAAGGGACATTCTGTTAAAGGAAACAGAGCTAGTCAGGAATTTTCCAATAAACTTTTGCTGGAAAATTATTTATTTACTGAAGTTTCTCATGTCTAAGATAGAACTCCTAGCTAGAGAGACAAAGACCATCTTCCAACTGCAGCCAATAGCTCAATGGTTTGGACACATCCCTGGGATTCAGGAGACCATAGTATACGGGGCAAGGCTTGAACTTGGGTCATCCCCATTTCCACCAAGTACTTCTCTAATGTTCTGGTGTCAGGTCTTCCTCTCTCCCCAAGCAGACCTGAGACAAATCAAGACAAGGCAGAACAGGACAACAATTGACATCTAAAATAAAGAAGTTGTTCCCAACTCACAGCTCAGTGAAACTTCTCTTGGTTTTAATTATAGAAACTGATGGGCTATAGCCTACAATTTCCAAGTCTATGCTCTACATTTCTCCACTGACTGTGTCCCTTTACCTTGAAACCTGCTGTAAATAAAGAGGCCAGTTCTATACTGCAATCCAGAAATAAGACATCAATGTATTGTAGATATATTGATCTAGCTTTAATTCAATTATTTTGGTCATTGGCATAAATGAAGACACATCAGCATTTTTTTTTTTTTTTAGCTACTGGTTATACTGCTCTGAGTAGCTAAACTAGCCAGATTAAGTACAGCTCAGGTATGTCTATGCAGCTTGCAGTCACACCTCCAGATTGTAGTGTAGACATATCTACTGTAGCCAGTGGTGATGCCTAGGGAGTGCTTGCACATTCACCCCCTCAGATTGGCAGCTGCTAGTGGTGTCAGCAGTGGATGGGTGCCACTCGCTGTCCCTCTCCCCACCACCAACACTGCCAGAGGCATCTGCGGATGGTTGCTGATTGGCAGGCTTGTGCCCTCTGCAAAATTGTGGGGTTGCTGCAGGCACTCCCAGGTCTCTGGTGGTGGCGACTGGCCACTGGGGGATCGCACCCCCCCAGTTGGCGATCAGCCACTGGTGCCTCCCAGTATCAGGAAGTAACAGTCACCCATGACTATATCACCTTTGTGTGGTTATCTCCTGCATTCAAACTTATAAAACAGAAGCCCTGTTCAAATGTTCATATAGTGTACAGAATAATAAGACATCAGGTACTCATCAGGGGTTTTCTCCAGGAAAGGAGAAGAAGGATCTGAAAACCCTTGCTCACTTGAAATTAACACCATCATTCCTTCCGGGAGGCAGAGCTGTGAGTAGACAGAGGCATTGACTATCATTCCTTGTGGCCAAGCCAAGGCCAGGCAGAACTATGGAGCCCTGTTCCACTTATAATGCCCTTCTATACCTGTGCCAGGTTCTTTGTAGCATAAAGCGAGGGAAACCTGTATTTCTATAAATGCATTCCTGGAAAATGGTGCATAACTCAAATCTGCATAAAGGGAACCCAATTTACAATGTAACAAATAGGGATATGTTCCAAGATCTTGACTGTACTGACCCCCAGACCCATTTCTAACACTTTTACAAGACAATTTTGGTACTCAACAACAGCAGACAGAACACACAAGCACAGGGCACTATCATAATGGGGATGGCAAATACAGAAACACTTGTCGCAAACAATGAGCAAGGAGCACAGAACCACACAGGAGATTATATCGTGGTGTGCATCACTCCCAAAATGCACTGCACAGAGCAGCTGACTACGGGCTTCCACCACACCAATCACATAAGTATGAATTTACCTTGCATATAACAAATTTTTCGTATAAAAAGGGTCATCACATAAGAGTGAATTCGCACATACAGAAACCACATAAAGTCAGAGAAACCTGTAGCAGCACTATTCATGATTCAGGTGCTCTGTCATTATCCAGGCTACCCACAACCTTTCTGCCCTGTAAAGAAGATGCAGGGTGGGTGATATTTCACCATATATTGGCAATAACTTCATAATGGCCTTTATGATATAACTTGTGCTGCTATGGGAAGGAACCAGGTAATGAAGAGCTGCTATTTTTAACTCCCCACTCCCTTTTCTGTGGTTGTAGTCCCTGGCTTCAAAGGACAAAGCTCATATGTAGCAGCCACAGAGATAGAGTCAGAGGGGAGGAAATATTCAATTGTCATATTTCCCATCTCATTCCCCATCTGTCTGCATTGGCTCCTCACCACATTATACATTAGAGGCCTAGAGCCTGGAGCCTGTTTCTGAATAGCTTGTTCTCAGCAGAGTAAAGGAAACATTATTGTTAAGGATGTCATTATTAAATACTCTGCACAGTAAGCAAATCCCACTGTTGATCTGTCTTTTGGAAGTGTAACTGGTTAAATTCATTTCTGAGTATTGTTCTCCTATTTTTCATCTTCCTCTCTACTTTCCATCATTAATAATCCTACAGCTCATTTAAAACAGTGACCTAGAATGAGAGGGAACTACATTAATCTTGGACTGATTTCTGCCTATTTTTCTTTTCCCTGCCCAAAGCCAAATGTCAAATCTTTATAAGCAGCTTTATTTTCCCTCATGCCCCCACATTCACAGTGGTTGCCTTAGGACCCTGTCCACTCCACCCACAAGAAACTCTTCATCACTTACGCTATGTGCATTGTATTGTCCAGGTTTGCTCATTGGAATTCCCAAAGCTAGCAGTGCCAAAAGTTGCATCTGGCCTATTGATAGGCATTTGGTTTCCATCAGCAGTCCATAAGAGCTCCCCAAAGAACTCTCTTCAGTGACTCAAGATTTGAAAATTAATGCCAAAAGCAAATGCTTGAAGGCAGACAGGAAATAAAAAAATGCAATTTCTATAAAAAGACACTCCTGAGACAAGCTGGGATGAAAAGAAGAGGAGGCTTTTTCCAAGATCTTACTATGGAAAACAACTCTTGGATGCTGATTTATGCAGCCTTTCATCTTCCTCCCCAGGATGAGATCTTCCGCAGATCTCTTTAATAGAGACCTAAGGAGAGTGAGATGAAATGAATGTTGAACATGCATTACCAACTTAATTTCCCCCATGTTTCCCCATGTTTCAGCCTATATCACTACAATCCTAAGGCTCAGGCATGCATTTCAGGAAAGCTGGGGTAAAACCCTTCTTGCAAAATAATTACAAAAAAGAGCCAATGTTTTTTCTGGCCTCGTAGATAGAGCCATGAAACTAAATGCCTTTTCATTGTAAAGAGCTTGTTCTGATTATTTGAGAACACTCCCAGCACATATTTCTAACACCATCAGGTGAGTGGAGTTGATTTTTTAATCCTAAATAGTGCAGTCCAAACCACCTCTAAAAAAGTCTTATCCTCTGCATTGATTCTGAACCAGATGCCACAAACGAACACCAGAGTCAGCAAATTGGGAGCAGCAAACAAGAGCAATTTAGGTAGCAGGTTTTTAAGGCAATGAGAAGTAGGAAAATATGATGATTATCATGGAGGCAGTCATGGAGGAGGACCCAAAGAATGGCAAAGATGATGGAGATGACTGACAAGGCTGAACTCTCAACAAGTTCTTTGCCTCAGTGTTCCTAAGTGAGGAGCAGGACAAGGCTCGCACTGGGATCGTAGAGAGGCAGCAGCAAGGCACCAGACTGCCATGCGTAGACCCTGAGATGGTGCAGAGTCCCTTGGAGGAATTGGATGCCTTTATGTAGGCAGTTAAAAGGCATCCAATTCCTCCAAGTGACTCTGGTTGAACTTTTCCTATGCTTAAATGTTTTGCTGTGTTGGGTGAGAATGTTCACACTGTAGGTCAAGGAAAGAGGGTAAAAGAAATGTTAAAATTTGACTTTGCTTTGACAAAGATGAGAATCTTATGCATATGTGAATGGATGCAAAGACCAACCGCATCCATACAGACCTATATATAGGTGCATAAACACAAAGATGGGTAGGAAAATAATATGTTTTTGAGGCCTACCGTAAGGTTTGACAACTCATCCCTATTCATTAAAATACTTAAGCATGAGCTTACCTTTAATCTTTGATTTAAGCAATCCTAGCGTAAAGCTTAAGCACAACCTTAAGTGTTTTGCTGAATCAGGAAACACCAAAAGCAACCTGTTTTTATCAACTATGGAATGCAGCCACCCTGTTTTTTTATAGTGAAGACAGTATACGGTGGGCACTGAATTGGAGGAATCTTTGGCTGCCCGTGAGGGATAAGATCCTTTTACACTGCTATGTGATATAGTATCTAATATGAGCAGTACACACACTTTCCTTGGTCCTTATTCAGCCCCATAAGAGTTGGGCCATTATGGGAAAACCTACTAGGAACAAATACCACATTCTATATTGGTGTTGGTTTTTAAGAGACCTTTTATAAGCATTTGCAATGTAAATGTATGGAGACACCAAGGAAACATTTCTCAGATATATTTGTGGTACAAAATCTCCTTTGAGCACAGGTGGTCAAACCCAGCCCTTCCATAATTCATTGGAAGCCATCAAAATTACACTAGCAACTTCTAAGTCTGCCTAAGTGATAACCTCTTTGTAAATGCCTTCAAAATTAATTTTATTACATCTGCGACCGTGAAAGGCTATGGACCAGCCAGTCCAGCAGATTTTGGTTTCTTCTGATTCTAGTTCAGTGTTGTTATGACCAAATCATAAACTAAAGTCAAAGACAGCAAGGATACTTTGATATCCTCTAGCTACAGAATTCATGCACTTACAGATTTGATTTTTATGGCTGAAAAGTACTGCTATGATCATCTAGTTTGACCTCTTCCACAACTAGAACTACTCAACATTTCTGAGGGAATGGAAAAAGCTTTTGGTTAGAAAATGTAATTCAGAAAAAAAGTACCCAGTCTAGTTAAACACTCTTTGAGGTTGTTTAACGAATCTTGCTAAGAGCAGCTTTTGCTGAATTCTTTACTTTTGGCAAAATCATCCATTTTTCTTCTTCGACAGGTTACAGAGGTGGGTGGATGAGAATAGGATGGAATTCAACACAGACAAATGCAAGGTGCTGCATCTAGGCAGAAAGAACCAGCAAAACATCTATAGGCTCGTGAACATGCTTCTTGTCAACATGGTGGCAGAAAGGGATCTTGGAGTCATTGTTGACTCCAGGATGGACACGAGCCACCAATGCGAGGAAGCGGTCAATAAAGCTAACTGCACTTTGTCGTGTATCTACAGATACATCACAAGCAGATCCAGGGAGGTGATCCTTCCCCTCTATGTGGTGCTGGTCAGGCCACAGTTGGAGTACTGTGTCCAGTTCTGGGCACCACACTTCAGGAGGGATGTGGCTAGCATTGAGAAGGTCCAGAGGAGGGCCACTCGCAAGGTCAAGGAGCAGCAGGTCAGGCCCTACAAGGAGAGGCTAAAGAGCCTGAAGCTATTCATTTTCCACAAGAGAAGGCTGAGAGGGGATCTGGTGGCTGTTTACAAACTCACTGGGGGGGACCAGTGGGAATTAAGGGAGGCTCTGATCCCCCAGGCACCACCCGGGGTTACTAGGAATAATGGCCACAAATTGTTAGAGAGAAGGTTCAGGCTGGACATCAGGAGACATTACTTTACAGTCAGGGCTGCCAGGCTCTGGAAGGGGCTCCCAAGTGATGTGGTACTCTCTCCTGCCTTAGGTCTTCAAGAGGAGGCTGGACAGATATTTGGCTGGGGTGATATGATCCCAGCACCTGTTCCTGTCTGGGACAGGGGGTCGGATCTCATGATTTATTTAGGTTCCTTCCGACCCTAAGTACTATGACTCTATGATCATTATTAATCGTTACTTCTTACCCAAATCTGAATTGTGCTTGTGATAAAAAAGACAAACCCAAATCTCACAGGTACTCAGGCCCCAACTCCTACTGAAATCAATCAGAGTTAAGCATTGAAACAAACCTGGTCTGTATTCTTTTACTATTAACTAGGGCTGTGTGAAATGGGCCCTATTTGATTCAGATTCGGATTAGGCCCAAATTGGGGACAGTGATTCCATCCATTGATTCGGACACAGGCACAGCTTTAAAAGTTTTTTTTTACCTACCTTGAAGTAGCAGGCATGGCTTGTTATCGCTGTGATGCTGGGGCACATGGAGCATCCTACAGGAGAATGTGGGGGCTCTCCAGAGTCCTCAGCAGCGAACCTGGGAGTGGACCAGAAGCCCCCCTATACTCAACTAGCTCAGCGATCGGCTGCAAGGGGATCCTCCCCCCTGTGCTTCTGTGGGATGCTGCATCTGCCCTAGCAACACAGCATTCAGAGCCCCTGCTACCTAGAGGAATGTGGAAAAAAAGTTTAAATCTGTATCTATATCTGAATCACCAAATCTGTCCAAATCGATTCAGAGATATTAAAGGGTTCTCTGATTCAGTTCAGATTTGGAGATGTGGCCACTGAATCAGGCTGAATCTCCACTGAATTGAATCAGGGACTGAAGCTTTTCACAGTCCTACTATTCATTGTTCACTGAACGTAAATTCTAACAACAATGTTGTACATGATCATAGATTGAAAAGAAAGAAAATAGCGATAAGTAACAATGCGTTAGCTAGGGTGAGCGCCAGCTAGGGTGAGCTCCCCAAAGTGCCAGCCTCAGGCTGGCAGGAAGCACAGGGGCTTAGTTCCAAGTTTTAGAGGGGTGTGTGGGGGAGGGGGAAGAGGAGGGTGTCCTGGTGCCCGGCAGGCTTAGTGGGCAGCTCCGTCGCAGCCAGGGAGAAATTAGACTGGCCCCAAGGGGCAGGGGGAGCTGTCCTGGCTAGGTTGGGTCCAGATCCCCATGTGCCTGCCAGGTAGCTGCCTGTCTGCTAGGACTGCGCTCTCAGCCATGTGGAGATCAGGAAGGGTCTCAATCTTCACATGCCTGGGAGACAGCCTACTACTGAGTAGAGACTGATCTCCCCACCCTCTGTGGCCCCCTGTTACCTAGGCTGACTGGGAGCAATTTGCTCCTGGTCATCATCTGCATGTGCAGTACAGTGTGTTAGTTAATGCACCATTTTTGTGGCCCCCCATATTTAAAAGTACTATAAAACACATTTGTGCAGTAATTGCTGTGAACATATAGATGATCTTTTTAATATGCAGTAATTACTTTACTGCATATTAGGGGGAGTATCTATGTGTGCACATTTACTGCACAGTAACCAAAATTACTGTGCAGCATGAGCATGTCTACACATGCACACTTCTACTGCATAGTAAATATGGTGACTTACAGTGACTTGACCTAATTACTTATTGTGTAGTCATGCACATGTAGACGTGTTACTGCATAGTAACCCAGGGAGCCTCCCTGCTGGATCTGCCCAGCCACTAGAGGTCCAGCTTGAGCCCAGCCCCAGAGCTCTTGGCTGGCCACCTCTCCTGGCTTCAATTTGGGACTAAAGTTAGTTCCAAGTGCTGGTAGCCATGTGACCAGAGGCTGGAGCTCCCTCTGGTGGCCACAGGGGCACATGGCAGGCTGCTCTGTTTAGCTCCAGGTCACTTGCACATGTCAATGACAGCCTATTCCCACTTACTGAGCAGTAAATTTAAGATGGCATGTAGACATGCCCAGATAAGTCTAATGCCCAGTTAAGCATTCCACACTCTATAAGTATCACAGTAGCCCATTTTGCTGCAGCATTGCTCTAAAGCTAGTAAGCTACTATTCAGACATTTCTCCCCTGCAACACTAATACTCTTTTCTGATCCACTCTCCTGTTCTATAGGGATGACTTGTATTCCTTATTCCCAGATATAGGACTTTGCATTTGACTGTATTAGGGCATATTATTTGGGTGGTTGCAACTCATCAAGTAGTCCCTGGCCCACTATGTTGTAGATTGATTAGACACAAATATTTCTATAACAAGCTCGTTGCTCTGCTTGACTTTGCTGTCTCTATTTACATTTTTGCCAATTTTTGTGTCATCTGAAAATTTTATCAGCAGTGTCTTCATATTTACTGCCAGATCATTGATGAAAACATTAAGCAGCTTTGAACAAGTAGCAATTCCTGAAAAATTCTACTAGAACTACTCTCAATCAGTGGCAATTTGCTGAGAAAGATATTAAAGCCCCTATTTAAGCCCCCTGGGGTAGAGGACTGCAGGCTATTCAGAAGACTTGCCTTAACGTGATAGCTACCTTGCTTCAGAATACAGTCTAACTTGGGTTTTGACCCTCAGCTCATATCATTGGATCTGGCTTTCCATGTCCTAGTAATGTAATACAACATCACGTCCTCATAGCTGTACTCTCTTGGAACTTGGAACATCAAGGGAGCAATTTGCACTCTCTACTACATGATCTGATTATTGGAGTATACTTTCCCCTTGAAAAATGCTGGACTTTCCCGAAGATGACTGGGATTTATATTACTCTTATTTAGGAACAGCCAATAGCTACGTGCCTTTAGTTATTACCAATAATTATAATCTACTTGTTGTGTTGCCCCTGTTTGAACTGAAACTTAATTGCCCTCACTCATTCTCCCATAATCTTCTAACTATAATGCTGTTATGTTGGAAAGTGCTACTGAGAAACATTAGCTGAGTTTTGGACCCAAAAGTAATTGGAGACCTAGCTGAAATCCACAGGGTGACTCATGCTCTCCCAGAGTCCATGTAGGAGCAACTAAGTCATATAATCAATTGCTTTCTTCCAAATGAAAATATCCTACGGGACTCCAAATGCTGAGTAACTGCAGAGGCCAAAGAGGCACCAATATTAGAATCCAATAAACTTTATCTTAAATTCCAGTTCTAGTAGCACCCTCCTTCCTATTTCCAGAGAAATGAGCAGCTCTTTCCTCAAAAATGTAAATCAGGTAGATAAGTAGGTGACACAGGTAGTTCTTATAAGTTATTTAGAACTTATGTTTGTTTGCTTTCAGCTCAGTCCTCTAGGACCTCACTACTGCTGTCACTGCTGAATCCCGAATCAAACAATACTTGGTCTGATTCCAGCACAGGTAAAATTATTATTACAGCAGACAACCAAGGGACAAATATGGAGATAGCAAGCAATAACTGCAAACCCACATTTGCCATGAGAATTTGCTTTGGTTCCTCATCCTGCTGGATTTTCTCTCTTTTCTAGTTTACATGCTAGTACAAACAGTAGGTTCTTGGAAATGCAGAAAACTCATCCAGCATTTAGCTGGATTCTGTTTCATGCATACGGCCTTGGAAAGCATCCCAAGGTACTTCCTGTTTTGCAGTAAAGAGCTCATCTCTACTGGTGTCACTTCACCATCCCTTCTTTTGTTCCACTCCCCAGAGCCACAGGTGAGATAAGATATTTATAACATACAGTAGTGTGACTATGGGAAGCCACTTGTGAGCTATCTATATGAAGTGTACACTTTCTCCTCAGAGTGAAATGGCAGAAGGGAAAAAAGCTCATTCTGACCAAGCATTCATACTATAAGCTTGGATCGCTCCTAAATAGTACCTTTGGTGATTGGCAATTTTAAGTGATGTGTCAAGAAATTAGACAAATCCAGGGCTAGATCAGTAGCAGACTTCACTTAGTTTAATGTTGCTGGACTGACTTATATCAGTTGAGGATCTGGTCTTACCATCTTAAACCACTATGATGAAGTCAGTGAGAATTTTTCATGTGCAAAGGACATGGGATTGGGCCAACCATGCTTACATTCCTAAGTAAGAAAAACTTCCTAATAAAGTGAACACAATGATCTACTCAATTAGTCTAATGTTTTTAAATGTATTTCCATTTGCATCCCCTCTCTCTTCTCCTGCTACTTTTGCCTTTGAAAATAGTGTGATATACATGTTATAATTGTTACATTCTTTTTTCATTGCTTCATATTTCAGGTTCAGTCCCAGAACTCCTTTGGAATCACTGTACAGATGTTATATCTAGGGACATACTTAATTTGTGGTTTCACAGATTTTGCTGAAACCGTGAGATCCAGGATTGTCTGAAAAATTCACAAAATCAACAACAAAAAAACTTTATAAAAATAAAATGCTGGCTCCCCAGCAGAAGCCAGTAATCTTAACTGCCAGGAAGAGAAGCCACTGGCTGGTGGGGCGGCATGAAGGACAGCAGACAAGATGGCTGCTGCTCCCACCTCCCTCCTCCCATGCTGCGTCCTCTCCACTGATCAAGGCCTAGGGATGGGGCTGCACAAAGGGCAGCCAGCAGTCAAGATGACATTTGCCCCTGTGTCCTTCCTCTACCCCACAAGGGACTCTCCATCAATCGGAGCCAAGGAACGAGTATGCCATGAAATAACTGGAGAAAGATAATTTTATGTTGCAATCAACCTGTGAAAATTGGTAAGTCCCCCTGCAATTTAGATACATCCCATTATGGACAGAGTAACTGTGTGCTTGCTAGCTGCAGTATATTTGAGTCACACAACTCAGAAGCCTACCTGAACCCTTCTTATGTGCCCAGCAACTCCTTCAGTTCAATCTGTTGTGCGCATTAAACTTTTCAGGCTGGCTCATAGGAATGAGCGCTGAAAGAATATGAAATTAGAATCAAAGATTCAGTGATGCTGCCTTTTTCATGAAATATTACTGTTTAAACAAAGAAGAAAAATCACTTCTAAATAGCTTGAAAAATAAATAATGTTTAACTGGAAATACATCTTCAAGATTTTACTTGGTTTACCACCAAATATCCATAATCATTCAGACCAGACTTTCAGCTGGTTTTATGTTATAAATCATTCCACTGGGAACAAAAAATATATGCCGCACTTTCAGAATGGGGAAATTTGAAAAGGATGTGGAGGTCCCGAGCTTCCCCTACACTGACAAGTAGTAATGGTGCCATTGATTTCTGATCCCTGATCCCAAAATCAAGTATCCTGCTCTGCATGTGTGGCATGGCAGATGGCATGATTGTTGGGATTGGGGATCACATCCCATTGCACCATTAGATGAACATGTGTTAGGAGCCTATAAGTGTCTACCAGCTGGTATTGCCCCCTGAGCCAAAAGGAGTAAGAAGACTTTTAGATTAAGGAAGCAAACGTGCAAGTGCAGTTTACACTGAACTTCCACTGGAATCCATTAAAATGGGGCAAAGTTCATTTAGGCATATCTATACCATGGTGGCAACTTGCATGAGCTGGGAGACCACACCAAGAAAGACCTGGAAATAATTGTCCACAATGACTATTTAAAGTACACCAGGGATGCTGGTTTCACAAGCAGTCACGGAGACACTCAGAGCAGCTTCATCAATGTATCGGACATTGTGAATGAGGGTGGGTGCATAGAGAATACTTTTGGGACATCTTGTCACCATTCTATAGGCAAAGTATTGGCTCCAGCAGCAACAGCCCCACAGCATGGGGTTCCTGGGTGCCATGTTTGATGCCTTATTCATTCTCCCTCACCCCAGATTTGGTTTAGGGTTGCCTCTGCCATGGAAAAGACTCCTGGAAGGGATTCTGGCATCCCTTCAGAATCAGTGATGGCGTGGGTGCCCCACTTGCCACCCCCTAGTTATGCTACTGATTTCAACCCTAGCAGATCAGGGCATGTCTGCCAAACTTTCAGTTAAGGTCAATTTTAACATGGGTGTTCTTTGCTTTTTATATACCTGAGCTTTTTTGTAGCAGTATTGTAGTTTACCCTCAAAGCTTTGGGGCACTAAATTAAGTTCAAACATTTCTATTGTATAAAGATATATTCTTTATTTTAGATCTTTGATAATTGCAAATACAACATAGAAGATAGCAATGGGCTAGCCAAGCCTGGATAAATAAATGCTTATTCTTACCTTCCATTATAAGTGACTTGGTGGCATACATTAATTTCAATCTCTAAGAAAAGCATCTGGGGTTGTAATTTAATTTTACAGTACAGCCTGATAAAATACTTAATTTAATGGAATAAACCCAGTTGGAAATAATTTTAAAAAGCTTTCAGAAGGTCATTGCTTGAGAATTTTGAAGCCATCTTCAGCTACTTTTATGTGCTTATAAAACACAGTATAAAAACAAATATCCTAGAAGACTGTGATTTATACCTTCTATTCCTACAGCATTTTGAAAATGTGATGAGGGCTAATTTTTTTATTGTTGAAACTGTTTTTGCTACACAACTGGGCTTTCAACAAAATGTCAGTGACTAAGGAAAGGGTCTGAATTCCACTGAGAAGGTCTTAAACATGCATTGCTTTTTGGTCAAAAAGTTATTTTTTTCACTTTTTAATATTTTGAAAGAAGAGTGGACATTTTCTGGGTATAAGGAAAAGAAAACCCATTATTTTCTGATATACTGTACTTCTGAGGATGGTATTTTCAAAAGAAGAACTTGAGGCAGTTAAAGGTCAGTGGGACTCTGAACTGCTGTAATTTCTTCAGAAAAAGGTGACTTATTTGAGTCTCACATTGTTCATAAACCAAGCAACTAACCATGGATTCTATATGCTGATTCTTTTAAACCAAAGGTTTTTTAAAGTATGTTCATATTATCTTCAGTGTTATTTTTACTGTCTTCAGTGCCTAGATAAATAAATAAAAACAAGAAGAGTCTGATGATGTCTAAAAATAACTAAAAATGGACTAAACAAAGCAAAAACAGAGTCAGTTTGGAAGAAACAAACTTGTTATTCAAGACAAGAGAATAGTGGGGTCAAGGTTCAGTTCTTATTTGGTGAGTTTAGGAAACCTATGAGTCAAGTACAGAACTAAATTGAAAGCTAATCCCAAACTTGGAATATCTTTGAGTCATGAGCTGATCCTCCGAATTTTACTGTTGTCTTCAATGAGAACAGAAAGAAGCACTGAAAACTGAATTCAGTAAGGTACTTAACCACATGCCTAACCTGAATAGTCCTATCGCCCAAATAGGCATGTACTTAAGTACCTTGTTGAACTGGGAGCCTCATAAACAAAATGTCTTCATAAAAGAAACCTTTACCACTTCCAGCAAAATAGCATACTTCTGGATACTGCTAACATACAAAAACATAACCACTCAATACTCAACATTGTTTTTTTCTCTTCCTTTCAGGCATTATTGTCTTATGTACATGTAGCCATTTGAAAAGGTCTAATACAAGGATCATTTTACACATAGCCAATATTGGCAGCTCAAAGTATATTCATGTTATTCACTTTGCTTTTTTACTGCTTTCATATTATTCCATTTGAAATTCCAGGAAAGATTTTGCTTGTCTTTTCTTTGCAATGGTGACCACAGAGGTTATATGGCTGTCTCAGACACTGAGCAAGGACTATGACTCGTCATTGGTTAGGGACCATATAATTACTCAAGTGGAATCTGGCTAGGAGGCCTGGATTAATAATACTCATACTTCTAGGCAGTGGGGAGCCATACAATTTTTTAAGGGCCACAAATACATTACAAGCCAAATCAGTCTCTAACCAATGAGCCATCAAGAAGGCAGTCATAGTGTAGGAATATATGTGCATGGTTTAGTGCCATTTATTGCACTCCCACACTATGAAGTGGTCAGAGCCTCAGTTTAGCATCTCATCCAAAAGACACTAGTTGCAGCTTCACAGAATCCCCTAACCACGTGTTTGGAAACTCTTTCCTTAGAGACTGAGAAGGAAGACTGGTACCTATGGGATTGTCAGCAAAAACTGTCAGCCCTCTGGGTATTGCTCAGACATCTCCCATTCAGTGCTTGGTAGACCTAGAGCATAGCTTATGAACCAGTCAGATCAGGGCCTGAATGCATCTGGTACAGCTGCAGATCTCTCTGATCACCACAAGACCTTCAGGACATCATGTAGATTTAAAGGGCCACACAAAGATCTGAGTTACAGGACGGAAAAGGATGTTGAAAATTGATTAAAAAGCAAAGGAACAAAGGGTAAATGAAAATTGTAGTGTTAGTCTACCATTAGTGAATTCACGTGGGTTTAGTAACAAAAAGAAACAAAACCTGAGACATCATAACACAAACCAGAAGATTAGTAGAAAGGAACAAAACATTTATAAACATAAATACACTGTGTTTGTTCTTCTAAGACCGTGCTCAGTTTTAGCTTTCTGTTGTCATTCTTCTCAGATGAACATCACCAGTTTAGTACTAAAGGTCTTGTGGTTAAGAAGTCTGACTAGGACTCCAAATATATATCTATACTGCATTCCACAGTTCTCCTGAGAAAGGAAATGCTCAAATGTACTCCATCCATCCATCCTATTCACATGTGCCAAATCTGTAAATGCCATGATGGAACCACTCCATGGGTGTCTTCTCCCCATGGCTGCTCTCTAGATCTGTCTCTAGTGAGCTCGAGAACAGGTCGCCACAGGTGTATGAACAGGAGGGATGGATAAATCCATTCAAGTTCAAAGCAGTTTGCTGCAGGATTGGAGCCTTAATGTGCCTGGCCTCAGTTCTTGTGCATAAAACAAAGATGGTGGTAATGGCAATATTTCCCTGCTTCACCTGAATGCTGTAAGAATACATTAGTGAACTTTTATAAGGTACATGGGACATGTTGGTGGAGCAGCTAATGTGTTTTCTTATGGCTTTGTGCTATACAGGCATCACTTCTAAGCTTTGCTGTGGACTTGTTTTAAAGGCTACCCCAGCTGGCCCAATTATTAATGGTCATTCAAACTGGGGAGTCAAAGGCAACCAGAATGATGCATTGCACTTCATTCTTTTCCATGTCATGTCCTAAGATTTGCTACAAAGACTCATGCAAGCGGGATATGAAGGCATTTGGAATGGATCCTGAGCAATGGGAAACCTTGGCAAGTGATAGGAACAAGTGGCATAACCATCTCCATCAGGGCATTAAAGCCCATGACAGGAATTGGCTCCAACAGCTTGAAGAGAAAAGAGTCTGCAGGAAGCAAGCAGCTTCCAAACCACCCAGTCATGACACATACACTTGCAAACATTGCCACAGATCATGCAAATCTTGGATTGGGCTATTCAGTCACTTGAGACACTGCAAGCCATCTATGCAGTGGCTTGCAATATCCATCATCCGTTACAGATAAAAGGAAGCCAATCAGTCATAGACTATAATAAACTAGCTGAATAGGCCCCTAGGCTTGGGTGAGCTTCTGACCTAGGGACAACAACAGCTGGTAAATTCAATGGACAACTTTCCATTGACTTCAACAGACATTAGATCACAATGTATATAAATAATGGAGCTTGTTTTACCTTTTAAAACAAGCATTAAAATTGTTTAGCCTGGAAATGATCATCCTGGTTCTTAGGAGATATTTGGTGTTTGGAAACACTTCGCGAATATGGTCAGTTGACCTAATTCTGAAAAAGCAGAGAAGTTGCTAGCAACACCATTGCCAAACCACATTATATAGGGCTGAATAAAATATTCAATACATAATTAAGCCCTCATGGTTTAAATTACAGAACTTACTGTATGGTGGCTATGATAAGCATAATAAATTGTTCTTCATTTTCACATGCTACAATGTTTTATATTTTTGTGATAAAGGAAAAGCAATGTTTTAAATAGACTAAACATTCAAAAAAGCTTATTCTTTCCAAAACAAATATTTACTGTTAATAATGAGATTCTGCATTTATAATGGGTCCAAAGTCTTCCATTGTTGAGGTTTACACCCTCAGCACAAATGGATTTTCTAATAAAACAGACTCTGTTCAACAAACTTGAACAGAGGTCCTGTGGAGGGAGGGACCTAGTCAGCTGGGAGTGGGCTAAGAGGGCTGAGGAAGGTCACCCCCCCCCGCCCCCGACTCCTACTTGGCTTAGCCCCCCAGGGAGCTGTGTGACCCAGCTGCAGGTGCGCAAGCCAGGTTAGGGGGAGTTACTCACCTGTTCCTTCACTCAGAGGAGGGGAGGGATCCCGTCTAGCTCCCCAAAAAACAGTGAGGCGCTGGCCAGCCCTTCTGCGCATATGCACAGTTTTAAAAGGGCCCAGCAATGGCAAAAGCCTCATTAGAGGCCCAGCTTTGGTGCGAGATATGCAGGTGTAAGCCCGCTGCACCCTTGTGAGCCTAGGGACCCCAGAAGAGACTCCAGGACCCTTAATGAGCCCTGGCCTGCCTGCAGGTAAGCAGGGGCCCATGGAGGGGGGCCTAGTCAGCTGGAAGTGGGCTAAGAGGGCCGAGAAGGTCACCCTCCCGACTCCTACTTCGCCCAGTCCCCCAGGGAGCCATGCGACCAGAGCCTCACAAACAGGCCACGCAAACAGGCGTGTTCCTGGGCCCAGTGCGTGAGTTAGTGCAGGAGTTTGTGTAGGAAGGCATGCAGGAGAGCCCAAGGCCCTGCCTATGAGTCCCCCAGAGTAGACAGTCCCTGGCGCAGCCAGACTACCAGAGGCATGTTGTGGATGGCCATGTGCCACACTCTGAGGGTCCCCTCAGGTCTGTGGCCCCCTCCCCAGCTCCTCAGAGGCCTCCACCCAGATGGAGCCCATGGTTCCAGGCTCCACACAGACGGAGCCCCTGGCTCTCAGCTGCGGGGGCTGCCTGTCACTTTTTCAGACTCTGGGGCCCGGGACCACGGTCACCTCTCCTTGTGGGGTGTGCTCCCTACTGGAGTCTCTGGCACACCAGCTGGAGGAGCTCCAGGCCACAGTCCAGAAACTGCGTGTCATCAGGGACTATGAGCAGGAGATAGACTCCTATTGCCAGGCCCTTCTCCCCCAGGAGGCAGAGGGTAGACCACAGTCTCCCCTCCAGGACAAGGGAGGACTCAGAGACTTCCCATTGTGTCCAGCCCAGAGGTTGGACCAAGGTAGTCAAGGGCCCCAAGGCCCGTCGCACCAAGGCCCCTGCCCCACTGAAGCTTTCAAACAGGTATGAACCTCTTGGAGCCCCAGCAGAGCCTGCTAAGTTGCCAGCTCCCACAGGCAACATGGGCTCTATTGTAGCTACTGCCTCTGCTCTCCCCAAGACAAAATGCAAAGTGTTTGTTGTGGGAGACTCCATCCTGAGGGGGACTGAGGAGGTAATCTGCTGCCCTGACCCCTGGGAAGGTTGCTGCTTCCTGGGAGCCCAGATCCGGGACATTGCAGAGAAGACCCCCTAAGCTCCTCCAGCCCACTGACCAGTATCCATGCTCCTCATCCATGTGGGCACCAATGATACAGCTTGGCACACTGCCAGCAGGGTCATGAAGTGCTACTGGGATTTGGGAGAGGGGCTAAAGAGCCTGGGGGCACAGGTAGTATTTTCTTTGATCCTCCCAATCTCAGGATATGGGCTGAAGAGGGAGAGGAGGATCCAGGTAGTTAACCAAAGACTGCAGCACCTGCTGGGAAGGGATGGCCTCCACCTCTCTCTGCTGGGGAGGAGGCTCTTCTCAGCCAGACTGGCTGACCTGCTCCACTGGGCTTTAAACTAAGCCCACTGGGGGACGGGGGGACTACTGCCACTGCTGGCCTGCTGAGCACCCCTTGCAAAGCAAGCAGACTAAGGCACTTAAGGGACCCCACCCCTGGAACAAACTGTAGGCAAAGCAAGGGCCCCCAAGGGGACACTTGCGTGTCTATACACAAATGCCAGAAGCTTGGGGAACAAACAGGAGGAACTTGTCCTCCTGCTAAATGCAAATAACTATGATGTCATAGGGATAACAGAGACTTGGTGGGACTCCACCCATGACTGGGCCACAGGTATAAACGGCTATACTTGGTACAGGAGGTATCAAGTAAACATGGGACATGGGACAACCCTGCCCACTGTGGGACAGGGAGGCCTGGGTGAGGGAGATTCCTTACCATCCATCAAAGCTGACCTTGTAAAGGAACACCTTGACAGGCTGGATACCTTCAAGTCAGCTGACCCTGATGGTTTATACCCAAGTGTACTCAAAGTGCTGGCAAGCATCATAGCTCAGGCCCTGGCATGGATCTCTGAGAACTCCTTGTGCTCTGGTGAAGTGCCCAATGATTGGAAGAAGTCCACTGTGGTGCCTATCTTCAAAAAAGGGAGGAAAGTGGATCTGGCAAACTACAGACCCCATTAACCTGACCTCTATCCTGGGGAAGGTCTTGGAAAAGATTATCAAAAAGGCTACCCTATACAGGCTAGCTGACAGCAATATCCTGAGGGATAACCAGCACGGGCTTGTTGCGGGTAGGTCTTATTTGACTAATCTCATTTCCTTTTATGACCAGGCGACCTATCACCTGGACAAGGGGGAAGAGATTGATGCCATATATCTTGACTTTAAAAAAGCCTTTGATCTGGTATCCCATGATCACCTCTTGGCAAAACTGGCCAACTGTGGCCTCAACCTCATCATGATCCTCTGGCTGGAGAATTGGCACTGTGGCAGGACCGAGAGGGTGGTGGTTGATGGAAGTCAATCGTCATGGTGCCCTGTGACCAGTGGGGTCCCTCAGGGCTCTGTCCTAGGGCCCCTACTTTTTAACATCTTCATCAGTGATGTAGACCATGGTGTCAGAAGCGGGATGACCAAGTTCGCCGACAACACCAAACTCTGGGGTGTCCACACCTGAGGACAGGAGGAGATCTTGACAGACTCATGAAATGGGTGGACAAGAATGTGATGGTGTTTAATGCCAAAAAATGCAAGTTTCTCCACCTTGAGAGGAAAAACCTGCAGCATGCTTATAGGCTTGGCAGTGCTATGCTGGCTAGCACTACAGACAAAAGGGACTTGGGGGTCATGATTGACCACAAGATGAACATGAGCCTTCAATGTGATGCTGTGGCTAGTAAAGCAAGCAAAATGCTGGCTTGTATCCATAGATGCTTCTCAAGCAAATCCCAGGATGTAATTCTCCTCTTGTACTTGGCCTTGGTGAGGCCACAGCTGGAGTACTGCATCCAGTTTTGGGCTCCACAATTCAAAAAGGATGTGGAAAAGCTTGAGAGAGTGCAGAGGAGAGCCACGCTCATGATCAGAGGTCAGGATAACAGACCTTATGATGAGAGAGTGAGAGCTATGGGACTCTTCAGCCTGGAGAACCGTAGGTTCTGGGGCTATCTGGTGGCCACCTATAAGTTTATTGGGGTGTTCACCAGGATCTGGGGGAAAGTCTGTTCACCAGACTGCCCCAAGGGATGGCAAGATCAAATGGTCACAAACTCCTCTGAGACCGTTTCAGGCTGGACATAAGGAAGAACTTCTTTACTGTCCGAGCCTCCAAGGTTCAGAATAGATTGCTGCTGGAGGTGGTTCAAGCACCCACTTTGAATGCCTTCAAGACACTTTTGGATGTTTCTCTTGCTGGGATCCTATGATCCCTGCTGACTTCCTGCCCCTGGGCAAGGGGCTGGACTCAATGATGCTCTAGGGTCCCCTCCAGCCCAATGGAATGTCTATGAAATCTATGAAAACTTGTATGAACAAATGTTTAAATTATTTTAAATAATTAAAATTTTGGTTTTCAGCTACTAGAAATATAAAAATAATTTATAAAATGCAACCATAAAAATAAGTGCATTCACTGAAATTTTTAAAAGAAAAAAACATGCTATTTTCAAACCAGCTCTAATTATATTAAGGAACTGTGCCCTTGCTGCAATACTGGCATGTGAGCAGCCATACTTAATTTGTAAGAGCTGAAGTTGGGAACTTGGGTGCAGCGTACAGGTGAGACAGCCATCAGTGAATGAGATATGGGTTTCTGAGGATCCCTCCTCGTTCTGGACCAAGTGGATCTGTCATAGAGTAGATCCACTGCAATTAATGGGCTGAGTCTGGATTAATATTAGGGTAAATAGCAGCAGTATTTGGGTTGCAAAGAACAGGTCAATTATCTGGATTGAGTGTTTCCTCCAAAGCATCCACCTTCCTTTCTTATCTTGAAAACCTAGCTTAGTCGAATTCTTTAAATATTACGCCAAATTTGTTATCCAACCTTATATTAAGTGCTAAGCAATGGGAATAAAAAAATCCAGTCTGGGTATGTTTATGCATGCAATTAATGCAAAGTAATAAACTCCAGAGCAGTTTGAGCTGAAGTAAACCATTCCCAGGTGCAGCATCTACATATGCAGTCAGGACAGCAGTAATTTGAACCAGGACACAGCAAGCTTGTCCTGGCAAAAAGCATGGGGTGGGGGCAGCCCCAGTCTCTGGGTCGCAGCATTGGATGGTGGAAGGCCTGGCTGGAGCATGAGGGTGCTGAAAGTGCAGAGTTGTGTGGCTAGGCAGCAAGTAGGAGTCTGGGTCCCTGCTGGCTGAGCTACCTGGGTGCAATGTATGCCTGTGGTCAGCATCTACACATGGGTTTAATCTCAGTAAATTATCCCAGCATAAAATAGTACTACTTTACACCACTTTAAATTAGTTTACTTCAGCCTAATACCATTGTACATGTAGACAGCGATGTTTTACTCCACAGCTAATTATTTTACTCCACAGTAAAGTTCATATGTAGATGTGGCCTTTATGTAGTACTTTGGAACTGATGTTTTTGTTTGACTATGCTTCAAGGTCACTCAAACGCATGTCCTGCTCTCAAATTAGGTACACAGACAACAGGGTAATATTGTAATAAGCTTGATGTGTTGAAATAGGGGAGTTTCTCATGGAAAAAATAAAAAAAAAACAGAAGCAAAGCTGGAGAAAAATGGCTCTTTTTAAAAAATGAACAGAAAGCAACCATTTTGAATGATTTCAGTAAACTAACTATTTCAGGCACACACATTTCACTTTGGAACATCTCCAAATGGACATGGGATGGATTTAGATAGGAAGTTATAAAGTGAAACCACCCTGATCATCTTACACTAAGAGGTTAAGATGAATATTTCAGTATTCCTCCTTTGCTAAGATAGCCGACTGACTGACTGAAAGACTTGGGCTTTGGTACCATATCTGGCTTCCTATATGTGTGTGTATATATGCATCCCCTGCATAAAATAAAAAGCAGAGACCTCTGTAAGTGGAGGTATAAATACAATAACCAACCAGTGATCTTTAAGGAAAGCAAGCAGATTAGCAAATCTTTAATCAAGGAATTGCCTTATAGCATTCCCCTCTACATGCCTATCTCTTCCATTCTCAGAAAATGTCAAAATCATGGTGACAGTACCTCTTTCAATCCAATAGCTCAGTGACTAAAGAACTCACATGGGATATTGGAGATCTTGGTTTAATGCACTCTTCTGGGTAAAGGGGGCTTGAACTCACAATTCAGAAGCGTGATCTGATCACTAGGGTATAAGACATTCTGCAAGTCTCTTAATCGCTCCTGTTGAAATGGTTCCATCTTGTATACAGAACTGTGAATAATTCCTGAAGCAGGACCTGGAATATTGGTCTCCCTTTTCCCAATGCTTTGATTGCAAGACTACAGAGTCAGCATATTTCCAGGTTTGGAGTATGCCTGTGGGAACAGGTGGGCAGGAAGCCCACAGGAATTACCCAGCATGATGAGACTTCATCACAGTGTAGGTGTGCCTACATCAGCTGGGGCCAACCTTTTTGGCTAGTGCCACAAATTAGCCTCATACCCTCCCTAAGTCCCACTCAGTTCTCCTTCTCCTGCCTGATGTGTAGCTCTGCTTTCTGCTTCCTATCTGGTGCTCCCTGACTATTCTGTTATCCTGCCTTCTACTCCCTGCCCTTTCTGCTACTGTATCACCAGACTCTTTCCTTACCTGCTGCATGCCACACACGCAAGCTGTCTGTAGCACTTGTGGCACACATGCCACAGGTTGGCCACCCCTGAGCTATGTACTTAGAGAAACAGTATAGCACAGAAAATGCAAGGCATCTAGGCACAGCCCCAGGCCACTGCAAGTTCACCATCACTTTCTTCACCACAGCTGCTCAAATTCTGGGTGTTTCATGAATAGAAGGTACTAGCCAGGTCAAATTGTGATCCACCTTTTTCCATTATATATGATAATAGGAGTCAGTAACTTCAGGCCTGTGGACCCATTTTATCCAGCCTATGGTAGTGGATTCAGCATCAGGGGTCTTTTCCCACGCAGCACAGTGGAGAAGGGAGTGATAGTTGCAGTTGCACCAATGGCAGCTGTAGTGGTGATAGTATGGGCCAGGTTGAAAGCAGGTCACACAGAGCTAAGCTCCATTAAAATGCCCTCCGGCTCCAGAATGGTGCCAACCCCTGGTGCAGACACATGTTGAAGAACAACCAGAAACAGACTCTCACACACATTTCCCTTGAGATGGATGCAGCACAAAAACCTCCACTTTAGTTCCTCAGGTCCAAGGAGAACAGCATTCATGTTACATAATGCTGCTTTAAAACATGTTCATTCATGTTTTGACACTGCAGCGGCAGAGGAATATGCACTGAGGGCGTATTCCTTGCTCCTAGCTGCAGACTCCTACTCCTTACCCTACTTTCCAGCATTGTGCCCCACGTGACAAGGCAGGCAGTTTTCCCACTGCTGCTTCCAACCTAACCCATGATCTTTACACCAATTTCCTCCCGCTGCTTAAACATGGGACCAGAGCCAATGGAAGTTAATGCCAGCAGCTTCAGGCTCTCTGGCACCCCCCTGCTGAACTACCAAATAAAGTCAGCCAGAAGAATGAAACAGGGAACCCTCCTGTCCCCTCAGCATGCCTGTTAAGGGAGGAAAGTGGATTGACTCTATGCTTCTGCTTTGTTTGGCCCTTCTCTGCCCACCCTCACTCTTCAAATTCTATATAACCTGTGGTTGCTTGCTTCTGATCTGTCAGTATTCTAGCTTTGCCAGGCCACTGATCAGCTTCTGTCCCCATCATCTCCCTACCCTCCTGTAGGTGGCCCTTAGAACATAGTAATCTCCTTGAGCTCTTCTGCAAAGGCCCCACTGTACCCAAATTAAACTGCTTTTCCTGTGCAGCCTGATGTGGCTTGCCTACCATTCCCCTTCACCTCTGCCCTCAGTTTGTAATCTTTTCAAGAAAAGGACCATGCTTTTATAATGTGCTGGCTGTTGGAGATGAAGGCTATATCTAACTGGGATTGGGGGAACTGGGTACTGCATGGTGACACATGCAATTGATGTTTGCATGTGACCAATTTACTTGAGCGCAGCAGTGGGCCCAGGATTACTGATGAAGCACAAATACAACACTTAAAGACAGACCCAAGAGACACATTTTATTCCAATCATTCTTCCTGTTTGACAAGAGGAAAGTTAATTTCCCCTTTATGTGCCACCAGTTCCCATCCTATCCTTTTGCATTTCTTATCTGTCTATGCTGCCAGGTCTTTGAGACATGGACAGACTCCTATAGGCTAGGGACAGACATTCAAAAAGCCAGAGCCTTAACTGATTCAAGCTAGGCAGGTTAGTCTAATCTGCTTAGGGTGAACCAGTTTGTAACAGGATAGATGGTTCTTCTGAACTGAGGCAATGCAGGCACATGTCTGCAGTTGCTCAGGCCAGGAGCACTGAGTGGTTCCTTGGCTGCAGGGAAGCTGGGGGTGGGTATGGCTAGCCTGGGCTGAAATGGCCAGAGAGGGGTTTAATTCCCCGCTCCCTGTCCCACCAGCAGGGACCCAAGCTGGGTTTGCTGGGTGCTGCCCCCTTGCTGCTGCAGTCGTGGGCCAGTGTGGCCCCTGAGCCACAGTGGGCAGGGTGGGGGATTATTCTCTTCTCTACCTCCACTGCTTCTGGGGGACCTCAGCCAGGTCTGCCCACCCTGGCTGCCACTAAGTGGTAGAATAAGCCCCCTCCTGTCCCCTCTGCTGGATGCAGGAGGAAGGGGGAATAACCCTTGCCCCTCCCAAGGGGCCCTGCTGGCCAGTGTCTCACCCTACCAGGTGGGGGCTGGCTAGGGAGAGGACTTCCTGAACTAGCCCAGAAACCCCAACAGGCCCTGAGCCCGGCAGCTGCCACCATCATGCCCCCTGCCCTGTAGAGCACCTGGGACTGCAGCTGCCTGCCACCATCTGCCGCAGCTGCATCACTGCACCTCACCACACCACCCTGGGTGGCGGGGCGAGAACCTTCTTCCCCATGCATGGAGCTCTGTCTCCAGCTCCTGGATGCCTTGGAAGGTGCTTGGGAGGGGGGCTTCAGTCAGGGACTGCAGCCAAATCTCCATGTGCAGGGCTGAAGTTCCACCCTGCCACCTGCTGGAATGGTGCAGGAGCGGCAAGAATGGGCAGGGGAGTTTCTGCCTGGTGCATGGGTTTCAGCTTCAGCCTGCAACTAATGCCTTCTACCTAGGTGCCTTCCACCTTTCAAGGCGTCCCGGAGCTGGAGCCAGAGATCCATGTGTGGGGCAGAAGCTGCAAGGCTGAAGCTTTCTGACTTCCATCCAGAGCCATGTGTGCTGATGCCCATCATGGTTTCCTGGTGTGCTATGGGGTAGGAAAGCTTCTAGGGACCACAGCACTGTGGGGGAAGGAGGGTTGGGAGAGAGAGCTTGTAGGGCTCTGGCCCCCTCTGGGCTCTGGTACTGCTGCATGCGGTCTGCCACAGCTCTGCCCACCCCACAGTGGGCCTACCCACTGCTGGAAAAGGGCTTGCACTCCCAGATACTATACCAAGGGCTGCTGCTCCCATCAAGGGACCTGCCCCCTCCTGCTGCAGCAGCGGGGAGTGGGGGGCACAGCAAGATGCTAGCCAGCTGGGCCCCTTGTGGGGAGCAGGGATGGGGGTTATTCCCCTCCCTTCAGCATCTGGTGGAGGGGACAGGAGAAGGCTTATACTGCTGCTTGGCAGCAGCGGGGGTTGAGGCGGGCAGACCCAACTGCAGTCTTTCAGGGCCAGTGGAGGTAAGAGGGGAGAAACTCTGGCTCAGGGGCCATGCTAGCCCACTGTTGCAGCAGCAAGGGGGGAGTGTCTAGCAGATCTGGCTCAGGTCTCTGCCAATAGGACAGGAAGGAGGGAATTAAACCTCTCTCTGGCCAGACCCCCACCCCTGCCTGTCTCTGCTCTGGCTGAGGAACAAAGGGGCAAGTCCAGCTCAGAGAGCATGCCAGGGTGCTGGAGGACACTGGTTTTAGTTAAACTGGAAAAGGGTCTGGGACAGACATGGTATAAACCAGTTTGATTCAAATCAGTTAAGTCTGATATTACATTCAACCAGATTTATCTCAAACCAGTTTTGGACATTTTTAGATGGCTTATGTGCACTGAATTTCTGTTCTGTTACAGGTTCAAACCAGTTTCTGATCACTTAAATTGGTTTATGCATAATGTCTGTCCCTAGCCATAATGTACAAGTGTAGTGCTTAGTGTAATGGGTTCTCAATGTCCGCTGAAGCCTATTAAATGCTACCATCACACAGAAAAAAGCAATCTATTTCTACTGTGCCAAACACCACGATAGCTGAAATGCTACATACAAAACTCTATGAAGAGCAGGGTGCAGGGAGGGGGTTGTTTTGTGGTTGTTTTTTTTAAGGGTCTCTCTGTTGGAATAACGGGAAAAAAACCCAACAGCTTCTTGGTTGAGTGCGCATCCCAGCATTTGCTAGACAAGACGCAAGGTGCCAATTCACATTTTCCATAGCTCTTTCCGTGAGCTGAGAAAAACAGAAATAGTCAATCAACTTTCATCAATTTCCACTCCACAGCTCTTCATCAGGCCTGATGCTAATTAGAACAGATTTCACATCAGGGTTCATTGCATCTGCAGTACCACGGCTGGATTGAGCCAACAGATGAGATGTTACAAAACCTCCAAATCCCAAAGAACCACTAACCCACAAACAAGTTTCTGATCGTTTCTGCATTCATTTCCTTTAGGAGAAACTACGCGGGACTTACTTAAGTTCCCAAGGCTTTTTATTTTTTAAAATCTCTTTTTGTTTTGTTTTCAGGCCTGTTACTATTAATCCCCATAATAACCAGCTGCATTTATTGGTAAATGTTCCCTTTCTCTGTTTTATTTGATGGCATGCTTGGCAGAAGTAGTTAGTAATTCTTACAGTGTGTGTCTGCTGTTTAAAATAGACTTAATTAAAACAAGTCTTGCAGTGAGGGCTCTCCCATTTAGTGTTGGCTACAAGGTGGACTGTTATGCCATCGGGTTTTTTTTTTTGCCTTTTTTTTTTTTTTTTAAGTTGCAGCACCTCATTACTGTACTCCCCACACTGATACAGCTTGATCTGTTTAAGCACATCTCAAGAGAGTAAGATAGATGTATTGATAATCATACTGACATGTGCCTATTGTAGTACCAGTAGAGTCAGCAGACAGACTTGTGTGTGAATAAATGTTCTCCAACATGAGGATGTGGTTTACACTCTGGCTGTATGATACAGCTTAGCATTCTTGATGCTTTCATCCTAGGATCTCTAAGCACTTTGCAAATGTCTATAAATGATTGCTGTGAAACAGATGTTATGTATCCAGTTTATGGACAGGTAAACCATAGCAGAGTGAAGCTAACAAAGCCAAGCTCTCATAGATCCAACTGGAGACCCTTAGGGCCTGTCTGAACTCAGTCAGGCAATGCTACAGAGCACTGTGATCCTGATTCTGCTCTTCCTATGTCCAGTGCCAAAAATCTACCATGTAGCGTTTGTGGTGTACCCAGCACTGCTCTCTGTCTTAGGCGTGCTCATTAGAGCAATGCTGTATTTTTCAGCACTCAAGGAGTAGAAATGAGTCAAAGGGCTGTTTTTTTTTTCATAGCAGCACTCCTTAGCACTATCTGTCATGGTGTAGACATGCTTTAGGTTGCCTGCTATTGCCCTGTGAGCCGAGTACCCAGGATTACATTAAATTCCCTGGCTCATCTCACAAAGCTACCTAGACATCAAACCCCAGGCACATCCCACACACTTCAGCAGGTCTGGTGGTGATCTGCTTTTCTCAGTCTTGCCAAACCAGAGTGGAAACCCTGGTTGGGTAGGGCAAGAACAGTGGAAGTTAAGAAACCGCAGGTCTTTGGGAAAGATCCCATGTGCAGTAGCTGTGGGATTCCAGTCACTTCTGTTCACAGGGTCTGGTTGTCAATAGGACTCAAGAAGAAAACCAATCTGGCCATAGGTTCATCTCCTCAGGAACCAGCTAAGTAAGAGACCCTTAAAGTGAGTTTTCATTTTCCCAGTGATGCTTCAGAAGGCTGAACATCTGTTCTCGACATATTAAATAGATGGGCTGGCCTGTGTGTGGAATTGTATTTATGCTGGCCCCTGACACTGTTATTTCTTTACTACATGTAAAAAAAAAAGTGGTTTGGAGCAGCCTTAAGGCAGAACAATAGCACCATCTACTGAACTCTTCCCTGAGGTTCTCTAGAGTTCTTCTCTGAAGCTACCCATATAAGCAAAGCTTAAACCAGTGAAAAATGTCTGTCCTAAAAGTTATAACACAATTGTAAAAAATCATAACACATTCAGAGGCTGAAATGCAGCTCTCGCTCTCCTATAGCACACATCAAGGTCTGACTTCATTCTCTAATAACTTGGCAAATGGAAGTTGAACTGGGTTTGTCCCACTTCATTGATGTAATGGTTTCCTGCAAGAACAGGACACTAGACACAGTAGTGACCTAGGAGGTTTTCTGTGGCAAGCAGTGTTTGCAGCTGCTATGGATCATGTGCCTTTGTTTAGATTTCCCAGTACAGGGGCTTTTCAACTCAGGGAGCCAACCTCTGCTTACTTGGCCTCATAGTTATTTCACAAAGGCAGGGATTACTAAGGGAAGATTTAAAAATGTGCTGGATCTGTATGTGGATATTGCTGCTCATTAGGGCTGTGGGAAACGACACCATTCCATTTCGACTTGTGTTTTGACAGTTTGATGGAATAGTGTTTCATTTCGAATTTCGATTAAAAACCACCGCTGTTCTGTTTCATTGAAACAGTTTCACCTACTGCTCAGGCGAATTTCCCCAAGATATACCTTGGAAAAGTGGTCCCACAAAAATCTTGATGCTATACAATCCCTTACCCATCTTCACAGTTTACAAGCATATATGGGAAAAATCTGTGGCTAGTCCAAGTAGCAATAATAAGCATACATGCTGCTGTTTAGGCCATGCATCCCTGTGAAGGATTTCTATCTATGGCTTTTCCTTTCCACAGTTCCACGGCTCTTGCTGTCCTTACTACTCCCACTGTCGTGGTTTCCTCAAGCCCATATTCCGTGATGCAAAAGCAAATACAGGAGAACTGCTGCTCTATCTACTAGTAGGCACCTAAAGGGTATGCCCAATCTGCCTCCCCAGCACTGCTGAGAAATTTGTCTCAACCACCCATTTTCTCAGCTGGAACATGCTAGTCCTAAGCTACCTATTAAGGTGTGCAAAGCGGGCCCTATTCAATTAGGATTCGTCCCAAATCAAGGACGGTGATTTGATTAGTTGATTCAGATCAGTGTCCCAGATTTGGTGCAGCTGAATCCAAATCTGAAGATTCAAAGCTGTTTTGGAGAATCAGCAATTCAGAGATAGAGCCAGCTTTAAAAGTTTTTTCTACATGCCTTGAGGTACCAGCATAGCTTGTGTTCACTGTGATGCAGGGGCTCATGAAGCATCCCACAGGAGTGCGGGGGAGCCCTCCACATGCTTGGTGGCAAACCCAAAAGTACTTCCAGTCCATTTCTGAGCTCCCCACCATGCCTCCCTGGCTTGGCGATCAGCCACTGGGGGACCCCAGGTGTTCCCCCGACACAAGAGTCACTAGTCACTGAGCCAGGGAGGTGTGTGTGTGGGGGTGGAGCCCAGTGTGCTCCCCAGTGGACCCGGAATTGCTTCTGGTCCACTTCTGGTTCTGCTGCCGAGCATGCGGAGGGCCCCCATCATGATTCTATGGGATCCTCAATGTGCCCCAGCATCACAGCATTCACAAGCCCTTGCTACCTAGAAGTATGTAGAAAAAACATTTAAAGCTGTGTCTATGTATGAATCTCTGAATCCATTCAGAGGGTTCTGATTTGATTTGGAGATATTAAAGGGTCCTCTGATTCAATTTGGATTTGGCCACCAAATCAGGCTGAACCTCTACCAAATTGAATCATGGACCAAAGCTTCTCACAGCCCTACTACCTATCAATAATGATACCTTCAAAGCCCTTTTGGAGAAGGGTTAGAGAGACCGACATTGTACTTAGGAAAATTGAAGTAATTTGCAAACCTAGCAATGTACTGAGGTCCTTTTTTACCTCTCCTTTAGTCATTTTACAACTATGATCTTTACTAAATCACAATAAAGCAAAATGTCCTTTTACACATAATCAACAAAGTTGTGGGGAGGAGAGCTACAGTCAGAGGAGGGGTACAGGTGTCTACTTCTTATCACTGAGTTACTCATCTTGATATGTTCTGTAAACCATTTTCATTTAAACAAAACAATTCTCCAATGGAAAACTAATAAATATACTGGATGCCCTACTACAAGAAACAGTGAGTAAAATCTTGGCCCCTACTGAAGTCAGTGGGAACTGGTCTATAAAATTTCAGTTGGCTGGGATTTCATCCAATGTCTACCTTAGAAATGGGTTTGATTCATTCATTTCAGAACCTGATCCAAACTCCCCTATGGCTCAAAAAATTGTTTAGATCCAGTGTTTTGTTTTAGGCTAATTTCTAGTTAGAGGGAAAGATTTTCAGAAGTGCTCAATGCAAAGGTCAGATTTCAAGAAAAGTTCAATGCTCTGAAACAATTAATATGACATTTGTAAGCAGATATTTAAAAAGTATTCAGTCCAAAGGTGCAGCTTTTCATGAGAGCACTCTCAACGTTTAGGCAGCTATTTTCTTTGAATAACAAAACGGTACTAGCAAGACTCTAATGAGAACTTTTATGAAAATATGTCCAATTAAGCCTTTCCTAGGTATAAACATCCTTTGCATCATCTGCTATATAGAATACTGGCAACTCATGTGAGTATCAGAACTAGTAAGAGATTTTTCAATTAAGTGATTTTCATTAGGCTATGCTGACTCATCAAAAATGAAACTGCAGGAAAGGGTTAATTTCGATGAAATTCCAAGTGGGGAAAATTGAAAGAAAGAAAGAAAAAGAAAAAGACTTGGGGGGAAGGCAGGAGGGGGCGGGTGTTAAGAATTAGGATGATGTTTTATTTGAAAAGTTTCAAAAGGAAGGAGTCCCATTTGAGGGTTGAAATAAGTTTTTATTAAAAAATATAACTAACTTTATATTATAAAATGTAAAGAAATAGAAGGTTGAAATAAAATAAAATATAATATCCAAAATATTTTTCAGATCTTCAGTAAAAATAATCTTGAGATTTTCACTTTTTTTGGTTCTGGATAGGAAAAAATGAAAAATGTTCCTAACAAGCTGCTTGTTTAGTTTAGAAAAAAACCACCTTTCTTTAATTCTCATTACTCCTCCCACCCCCAACCTGTGACCCTCCCAATAGTCTACTAGCTCTTTGTTCCCAGGAAGATACTAGAAAAACATTCATGAGAAGCAGAGACTCTCAGCCCTCACTTTAGTGGTAGCTGGTAAGCCATGGCATAACATCCCCACACCCAGGATAAACATTTACTGCCTGGTTCAGACCACTGCCCAGACCATGACTCATATTCTGCATCACTGATGCATAGGCAGAGTACCTTATTTCTGAACCTTATGCAACGTTCAGCCTCACCTCAGGCAACGTCACATTCACTTCAGCACTGGACTGATTCTGATTCCAGTCTGAGCATCTCTGTTTATTCTTCACTAAATAAGGCATTTAAATCACATCCTAACTGGACTGCCACAAGAACCTGAATAAACTAGAATACCTACCCCACCCCTTCTTTTGCAGCAAACAGATAACAGAGGATTCATGAGGACTGTCCTGTGCCCATGGTTATGGGGACTTATTAGATCTGAGTTCTCCATTTCCAGCTCTGCCAAAAATCTTTCTATGTACTTTAAAACAAGAATTTTTTGAAATTTAAACAGAGATTTCCTAAGTAAAGAGGCCCTGTCCCCAACTCCTCCACATGGGTTAACCCTGGAAAGAAGGCAATGAAATCCATGCAGAGGTATCTCCACAGTATGCTTAAGGCCCTGAGTTTATAGCATGTTCAGACATGGCAGCCTGGGGTACTCCCAGGACATCTTCACTGCTTCATCTCCAGTATCTATGAACAGAGAGCCAGAGCAGGCAGGCAGACTTTGCAAACCCAGTGATGCAACCAAGCTTTCCTGCTGCTACACAGTAGATGCACCCCAAGAGCCAAATTCTGATGGACTTACTGAGGCTGAGCAATACCTTACGCTGTGATAGCCCATTGACTTAACTAGGTCCACTAGAAGAATCAAGTGGTATTTGATGGATGAGAAGCAGTTAAGAGCAGCCTTTTCGTTTTTCTGTGCCTCAGTTCCTCAAAGTATAAAGGAAATAATAATTTTTTCCTCTCCATCTCTTGTCTCAAAGAGATTAAGATTGTAAACTCATTGGGGGTACCAACTGTCTTTTACTGTTTGCCTGTACTGAAATGTGTTGCTCATTAACTGCTGTACAGAGTACTGTTTCTTTCAGTGCTGGCACTGAGCTTACCTTGAAAGTTTTACTTTAATTGGTCTCTGCTCAGAATAATATTGTCACCAACACTGGTAGCTGTGCTGTGCTCTCTTCCACAGTCTAGTTTAAACTATCACTTTGGAATCACAAGAAAAAAAGATACATTTTTTGTACAATACTTAGCACAGCTGGTCCCAAACTCAGTTGAGCTCTGGCCCCTATCATAAACACAAACAGCTACTGCTTAATCATTGACTGGTGGATGTCCTATCCACCAGAGTGGCAGCTATTTTTGTACTGTTTCTTTAATGAAAAGACCTCTATATGAATAAATGCAAAGCAAATTCAGTCTGGTGTTTTTCATTTTTCCATAATGAGTCTCAAGTCTCAGCCAAGCTGAATGCAGTTGGAGTTTCCATGGAAAGCATTAGCCTGAGAAAGGAGAGGAGAGTAGAAGAACCAGACCAGTTGCTAGATGACAACTCCTGTCTTACGTGTCACTTCAGATCATGAGTTGATTCCTTTTGTTTGGACTGACTGTTGTCCTGAAATGCTTGTGAGACTAGGTCACAGCACCAACATAGGTGGGCCCATATATATCTGACCATCATCATCACCTCTCTTTATATCACTTTGAGATTTGTTTGGCTGTGTAGGGGCTTCAGTCATCAAGTCCCCATTCATTTTTGTGAATGCTGGATATACACATTCCCTATGAATTCAAAGAACTTAAACATTGAGTAGTTAATCTTCTCAACACATTGTAGGGGACAGGTGCATATGTAAATCATCACTATTTCACAGATCAGGAAGGAAAAGATAATTGTTCAGTGCTGCAGAACATTGAGGGTTGGATCGGATGGTACTGAAGGATGTCCTGATGCCCAGCCCTCCTGGCCACACTGCCTTCTAGTTAGTTATAATTTATTAACTAACTAGCATTCTCCCCCTTCCCTCTGCCCTCAAACACAGTAGATTAATTAGCTCTACAGTAAAGCATCACCATCTGTGTGTGGGCTGGTATTAGGGTACATTAAATGAAATCAGCTGTAAAATAGAACTATCAGGTGCTATCTTACAGTGGAGTATTTACGTGCACCAAAACGCATGTGTAGAGAGTAAAAAGGCTGGCTGGGACAAGAGAGTGCTAACGTACAAGGGTGCTTAGCCCCACACTGCTTGCTTCTTAGCCACGGACTTTATCACCCTCATGCTCCAGCCAGCCCCTCCGCTACCCAAAGCTAATTGGGCTGAGTAGAAGCCCAGGACTGACTCCTTTGTGCCTTCTGATAGCCCAGGGATGTTCCACCCAGCTCAAAGTGCTGCAGTCCTGGGTGCACATGTAGACACTGTGCCCAGAAGCAGTTAACTCCGGTGTGGACTGAACTGGAGTTTTAAATCAGATCATATTCACAGTGTGGTGAAAGAATATTAATCGTGAAATGAATACTTACTATCTAACACTTAGCAAACCAGGGCTTCATGGAAGGATGTGGGACAGGAACTTCTATAAAACACTTCATTTTCCATGCGATGAAAAGCCCTTCATTAAGAACTAGATAACAAGTGCTGCAAGGGGATTCCCCATCTTTTTTCTAGCAGTAAAGCCCTATCCTTGTCTTTCTATCAGTCTCTTTGTTTTGTCAAAGGAAGAGGATCAGGAATAGATTACAGGTTTCACTCCCTTTTAAAATAGTATGGGCTTTTGAGGATGCTCCTGCTTGCCTTATGACCCAACAGTGAAGGCCGAGGTTTTCATAAACTCCTGAGTATTTAGGGAGCTTGACTTGATATGCCTCAAAATAGCCCATTCTCAAGGCCCAGAAATTAAACCCAACTGAATGTACGTGGTGTTGAGATAACTGGAAGCCAGCCTGGCTTACACAGGACTCTGCAGTGAGTTGAAACTTGAAAAGGAATCCCATAGAAAGTGGAAACTTGGTCATAGTACTAGGAAAGAGTATAAGAGTATTGCATAGGCATACAGGGAGGAAATGAGGAAGGCCAATTCATGAATTGGAACTGACAAGGAATATAAAAGGTAATAAAAAGGAATTCTGTAAACATGTCAAAAGTAGGAGGATGACCAAAAAAAAAATTAGTTCTTTACAGAATGCAGAAGGCAGTCTAATTATAGACGATCCAAAGAAGGTGGAGGTATTTAATGACCTTTTTTACTTCAGTCTTCACAAACAGGGGTAGCTACCAGATGATAGGTGCAGTTGGCAGCAAAGATAGGGAAGGAGAAAAACAGCTCAGAGCAACTAAAAGAACAGGTGAGGGATTACTCAGAGAATCAAGTCAGCAGGGCCATATGAGATGCACCCTAGGTTACTGATGGAATTAGCTGAGGCAATTTCAGTGCCATTGGCTATGCTTTTAGAAGGCTTGCAAAGGCCAGGTGAAGTCCCAGATGACTGGAAAATGGCAACTAGAGTGCCTAACTTTAAGAAAGGGAAGCAGGAGGATCCAGGAAACTACAGATCAGTCAGCCTGACCTTGATACCTGGAAGGATCACAGAGGAGGTCTTCAAGGAGTCTAGCACCTAGAGAAGGACAAAGATGATCAGAAACAGCCAGCATGGATTCATCAAAAGCAAGTCATGCTTGACTAACCTGATTTCCTTCTATGATAAAAAGTGACAGCCCCCTAGATGGGGGAGAAAGCAGTGGATAAGGCCATCTCTTGGGGAGTGGGTGCGAATTGAGGCAACTGCTCTTGGCCCCATGGAGCTGGACAGAGCAGCCGCGGTGACTCTGTGCTGCTGCTGGCTTCATGTCCAGCCGCTCGGCACCTCTCTACCACTGAATTCACCACTGACTTCTTTGCATCCAGAGGCGGGGCCCTGCACAGGCTGATTTGCCCTGGGCCCTGCACCCTGCTTAGGTCATCTCCACCAGCAGATATACATTCATTTTAGGAAGGTTTTTGACACAGTCCCTCATGATAGTCCCATTAACGAGCTCAGGAAATACAGGCTAGACAACAGTATTCTAAATTGAATACATAGTTGGCTAGATCACATAATTCAATGCCTCTATGTCTAACCGGAAAGAGGTAGCAAGTGGAGTTCAACAGCAGTCGTTTCAGGGTCCAGTATGGTGAATAACCTCTTTAATTAATTCTGACCATGAGATCAAATGCACGATTAGGAAATCTGCAGAAGACACCAAGTCGGGTTGGGTTGCAGATATACCACAGGGTAGGGCTAAACTCTAGAATGACCTGGATAAACTGGAAAAATGGTCTGCAATTAATAGGGTGGGCTTCAAGAAGGACAAGTGCAAAATCCTGCACTTGGGACAGAACAATTGCACACACAAATATAAAGCAGGAAATGACTGGCCATGCTGCACTACTAAGGAGAAGGACCTGCGGGTTACAGTAGATCATAAGAATACACTGTTGGTTCATATTCAGCTAATTGCAAAAAGTGGCCAACAGCACACTGGGTTGTTTTAACAGGAGTGTCACTTGCAAATCAAGGGAAGTGATTTTTCCACCTTATTCAGTACTGGTGAGGCTTCACCTTGAGTACTGTGTTTAATTTTGGGCTCCATACTTCAAGAAGGATACAGATAGATTGGAAAGTTTCTGGAGTGGTGAACTCAAAATAGATTAGGCGCCTAGGAAACAAAGCATATCAGGAAAGGCTGAACACTACAGTTATTTGTTTTGGAGAACAGAAGACTGCAGGGGAATTTGATAACATCTTCAAATACCTGTAGGATGAGTACAGAAAAAATGAAGATGTTTCTTTTCTTCCATGGACATAGGGGACAGGATTAGAAGCAATAGCCTTAAGTTTTAGCCAGGGGAATTTAAGTTGGAGACTAGCAGGAACTTTCTGACTATAAGGGTAGTCAATAGGGCTGTGCAAAGCTTCGGGTGCTGATTCAATTCAGAAGAGATTTGGCCTGATTTGGGGGCTGAATCTCCAAATCTGAATCAAATCAGGGTACCAGTAAAAAGCTCCGAATCAAGTTGGAGCTGGGGCAGGGGAGGGATCAAGGGGGCAGGGGAGGGATCGTGGTGAGGCCAAGGCAGCATTTAGCCAGTTTTGCTAAGCATTGATCATGGGATACCAGATGGAAGCCTTTTTTAAAGTCAAGATATAGGTGATAGGTCTCCTGGTCGTAATCAGAAATAAGATTGGTCAAACAAGACCTAACCACCACAAACCCATGTTGGCTATCCCTCAGGATGTTGCCATCAACCAGTCTGTTAAGAATGGTGGAGGAAGTAGTCCCAGAGTCTGCAGGCAATGGCGTAGACAGGTATGATAATTTTTGGTTCATTAAAATCTCTTTTCTCCGTTCACAGCCAAAAGTTACAGTCCTGCAACAATGCTCCATCTCACACAAGTAAAAAAGTGGGAATTGTAAAGGAGCATGTCAGTGACTAGGCATTTGGCAAAAGAAGTTTGGTGTAGATGCCAAACCCTGAGCTAATAGACATTAAAAATCACTCTTCACACCCATAGAACCAATGCTGATGCAATATTACCAGGAACAAAGAACCTTTCCCTGCAACTAGAGCTAAGGTGGCATTAAGGAAGTGGGTTAACTTGTTCTACTTCAAAGCCCCTTGAACTCAATGAATGTCATTCCACCTTGAGAGCAGGCCTTTTCTCTCAGCTCCCAATACAGGGCTTAAGGGGTATGGCTCCAGTATAAAAATATGGGAATTGCTCCAGAGGGTTGAACTGAACATAGGCATAATGTCTGACAGCAGACCTCAATCACTAGAACCTACTAAACTTAATTTGTATTTAATCCATTAAATGGGTACTGTCATCTGGTTTTCTTGCTTCTTAGAAGCATCAGAAGAAGCTGTAGGTTAATAATGGTTTGTCTGGATTTTTTTTCAGCAGTAGTCAGAAAAGATGCTTTGCCTCTACGGCCTTTAGATTCTAAATACAACTTGCCAAGTGGTACAAAAATTCCATGCATATTTTGACCTGCCATTGAATGGCATCCAATCCAAGTTAAAATCTGAGATTGTGGACAGGACAGGAACAGATAACCTTTACCAACATGAATAATTTATATTGTCAACTACCACAATGCTTGGTGGTGGGTTTGGATAGTTTGTTCAAAAGACCAGTGCTATGTATTTAAAGACTAATAGTTTATTCAGAAGAGTAGTGCTATGTATTTATTGTACTAGGAAAAGCTATTTCTTTATTTATTGTACGAGGGAGAGAATGATCCATTTTGCACAGTCTCAATCTGCACTGGGAAAATGGGTTCTATTCATATGAACCAGACTAGAAAAAGGACTGAAATCAGTCCTGTCTAAACCTGTATAACCCCTAACATGAATGTTTAGTTTTGTGGAATTCTGACTTTCTTTTTTTGTTAGTGACTTTGTTTGAGGTGCAGAGTCCAATCCAGTGAGCCATAAGGTTTTATGGAGAGGGAAATCTAACCCTCAGTCTCTCCTGATGTTCCATGTTGTCTGAAATACTTAAACAGGAACTGGATTTGGAAGACAAGGTCTCTCATATCCCAGAAATGCTTTAATTATGGAGGTACTGGTTAGAAGGGACGGTGGTCTCACCTACTTACTGGTTTTGCAAAGGTACCTCTCTTTCTTTAGTAAAAATACCCCAAAAACTTCCTGCCAAAAAATTTCAGAAGTTTCAGGCCAACTTGAAAATTTGGACAGAACCCCCCACAAACCCAAACTGCCCTGCTCTCATGTTAATAGCTCTCCTTTCAGTAACAAGTCGTTCAAGGAAACATTGATTCCTTGATTAAAAGGCATCCTTAAAAGAAATCTGTTCTCCTTGCCTGGTTCTCCATGCTGCTGTTATTTATGGTGTTACCCATGGAAAGCACTGGAAGAATGAGTGTGAGAATGAGCTCATCCCAGAGGCTAAGCCAATCTGTTAGGAAAACTGGCCTATTAACAAATTTCTGCCATGGTACTTGGAAATTTGTTTTATAGCAAAAGATTTCATCACCCCGGTTTTGAAGAGGTTGGCAAGACATGTCCTTCAGTGTGCCTGAAATAAAGGTTATCTATTTCTTTTCAAACTAGGAAGCCAGTTCCTCTTATTCTGTCCACGAGGAAAACAGAAGAAGCATGCAGAGCCAGACACTTCTCTTTTTAATGGATATACCACACTGCAAAATCCAAAGGTCTGAAGTAGCTGTTAAGGCTTCAAGTCAATTCAAGTTACTTAATTATCTGACTTGGAAAACCTTGCAATTGCATACAGTACTCTTTTACTTGCTACTACAGGGGCATTTAAGGTTAAGACAGTCAGGGTGATCTTTTGAGCTGCTTTGGGGATTGTCATTATGGGTAAACAGAACAAAGGGCATTTTTACATATGCTCTGGGGATGAGGAGTGTCACGCTCTAAATTAGAGCATCTCCAAGAGACACTCTAATTAAAGCACCCACAGCATCTCATGTATCAGCATCCCCACTCTTCAAAACGATGATGGGGCACTTAAACTAAAGTTCATCAAACGAGCTTTAGTTAAAATGCCCCTGGCACCATTTTGAAGCATGGGGACGCTGATACACGAGATGTGGAGGTTGCAGGAAGTACGCCATTTAGCACACTTCAGCAGACTCAATTGAGTCTTCTCTGACATGCTGTAATTACAGCAAGTCAGAGCAGCCTTCCTGCATGTCTACAGGCGCTCAAGATGTTCAGCACTGACTAGTGATAAAGATGTTTCAGCATGGAAACCCAAAAATTCAGCTCACCATTCACAATCTTGGTATGATGTTATGCATATTCACATGAAGAGTATGCAGTTTTTTCAGCATACAAAATAGCACTGTTCTAAGAGACTGCCACAATTTATCCATCCATCTCAAAACAACTCATTTATGTACAACCTAGAACAGCTAGGGTTATATGCACTCTGAGCTTGTAAGTGGAAGCAGATGTTGGCTTCCTGCTCTAAATGTTGTGTTCCAGATAAATTGCTACCTCTCTGCTGATCCTTTTTGAGTAATAATAATAATTAAATGCCATTTATATCAGCCCTTTCATCCCAAAATCTCAAAGCGTCCAGTAAAATTTGACAACCCAATAATAATATCAAACCTATATAGGTTATTGCATTTTTAAAGGATTATACAAGTACGAAATCCTCAAAACATCCCCAGACTATATGCATGGTGATTACCATTATCCTTATGTTACAGACAGAAAAAGAGAAACAAAGAAATGCATTAGTTTGCCTAAGACCATAGAGTAGATTGGTAGGAATCATTGGACTATAACTCAAACTTTCCTGGCTCTTAGCCTTATTCTCACTGCAACAGGCCACCCTGCTTCCTGAAAAAAAAAATGTCCAATGTAATTTTGTTATAATTTAATGCAGAAAATTCAAGTGTCAATCAGTGATCCATTTGCCAGCAGCACAGTGCAACACTACACAATGCTTAGAATCATAGCAAGTTAGGGTTGGAAGGGACCTCAGGAGGTCATTTAGTTTAACTGCCTGCTCAAAGCAGGACCGTCCTCAACTATACCAGCCTAGCCATCCTAGTCTAGCTGGATCTAAAAAACTTCCAATGATACAGATTCCACACCCTTTCCAAGTAACATATTCAGTGTTTTACTACTTGTAGTGAGAAAGTTCTTCCTGATGTAACCCAGATGGTACTCAGGCTTGTACCCCCTCTCCAAATGAAGGGATGTTAACAGGTGCAGGTGAGCTGTGGAAGACACAGCTGCCTGGCTGTGCGCAGCTCCCCTCTTCTCCCTACAGAGCAGAGCCAGGATACATGAGAACCTTAATTATGTACAATTTAATATGATACAGAAGTCATAGTTTTAACCTATGTACATGAAATATATAAACTGTGCAATATATATATAAATACACACTATTAGCCCCTGAATCCACTCTTAGGCTAGTCCTCTGGGGTTCCTCTGGAGAGGACTGCAGGCCCCCCACTGCCCCACTCAGTGCCTTCCAGGCCTGTGTAGAGGGGCCTTTAAGGATAACCCAGGGGTTAGTTTAGGAAATGAATAGTAATAGGGATGGCCATGGCAAGTTAATGATCAGTACTCGTAATGGGTTTCAGCAAACACTATACATTCTTAAGGCACGGGGCTTACTAATAAGGCGGCACAGGGCTTAGAGAAAGGAAAAGGACAACATACTGCACTAGTGTAACTGTGGTGCCTCTGGAAGAAGTGAACCTTGGGTGTGAGAGAGAGAGAGGGAATACCCCGATATCCCAACACCACCTTTTAACTCTGCTTAAACCACCCAGTCAGCCAGGCCTTAATCCAACAATTCACCTTTCCTTCTGCGGCTTCCCCCCAACAGCTTGCCACCAGGGGGAGGGCCCTCCTCTGCTATGGGAATCCCCTTCTTGGGCAACACACAACTCCAGGGCCCAATGAGGTTATCCTTGTTTCCCCGAAGTGAAGCATCTCCTCCTTCTATGGGGGGGTTCCCAGCTACTTCATGGGGCTGTCCCCACCTGCTGGTCTGCTTGTGGGCCCTGTGCTTGGCTGTGTACACTGATGTTCTGCTTTCAGCACTGTGCACGCTCTGATGCACTGTCACTCCAGCCCTGTGCAGAGGGTGAGGGGGGTGGGGACTTAAGCTGCTTAGTGCAGCACTGAGATCCTGTCCACTCCCAGACCCTCCATGCACTGACCTGTCTACCCTACCTTGTGCAGGGGTTGGAGACCTGAGAAGCCTTGTGCAGTGCCGGGGTCTCGGTCCACTCCCAGACCCTCTGTGCACTGATCTGTGCACCATCACCACACTCCCTTCACTGCAGGGCTAGGGACACAGCCACTTACCACTCTCCATCTGATGAGGCATCTTTTGGGCACTTCTAGGGCGTGATGCAGGCATGGCTCGATCTGGGCAGCAGCAGGGCATAGCCCCTGCTCCCAGTGCTACCACACTTGCATCAGCACCAGGAGTGCGGACTCTGCCCTGCTGCCACTTGCCAACTAGAGCAGGGGCTATGCCCTGCTACCACTTACTCTCTTTTGCCTGGAGTTATCCACACTCACATCCCAGCCCCCCTGCCCTGGCTGGGCAAGTGGCAGAACCTGTGTCCCCTTCCCCCCTCCCCAAGTAAGGCACCCCTCTCACCCCGGCTGGGCAGCTTGTCCCAGGCCCAGCCCCAATCCCTTCTGCCCCCCGGCCCTTCCCTCCCCCCAACCCAACAGACTTACCAGCTGGAGGCAGCTGTCAGATGCCTGTTTAGTCTGTGACTGAATCTCCGAATCTTTTCCAAATTGATTTGGATGCTTTGAATTGATTCAGAGTTTTTACTTGGACTTGTGATTTATTCAGATTCAGAGATTCAGTCCCTGAATTGGGCTGAATTACATAGCTACCGAAGCTTCACACAGCCCTACTGGATAAAATAATACACGCTTTTCAAAGTGTTAAATGAGAGCTTAGAGCACATCTATACGGCCTCCCTCCTAAGGTCTTGTTTGTCACTAAGAAAATAAGGCTTTCCCTTCCCTTTTACTTATTCACACTGAGCCACACCAGAGATTGCCAGTTATGGAGGGTAAATAGCCCAGAGCAGATGTGAGTGATTCATTGGCCAGTGTCTTTCTGCGTTCCTCCAAAGCAGGAGTTTAAGCACAGCTCTTGGCATCTTGGGCTCATGCTGAGCCAGCTACTCTGCCTACTGCAAGTCTCTGGTGTACCCAGCAGAAAAGAGTGAGAGCAGTCTGTCAGTGTCAGATGTGGGGATGGCAGGGCATCTTTATAGGATATGTCATTAGAAACCACAAGTTATCTAAAGACTAGAATAGAACATCATAATGGTCCCCTTCAGCCAAAATCAATCGAGGAATGTCTGATAGATCAAACTGATGTCTGTCATTCATGAGAATACTAAACATTACTACGCTGGATCACACTAATGCAATTATAAGTTACAAGGATCTTTGGTAAATGTGATATTTTTTATTAGACCAACTAAATAGTTGGACAATTCTTCTTAGCAAACTTTTGGGCACAAACACATTTGTTGAAGCACAGGAAGAGTCTAATGGTGTTCTGTGTTCTCTTGGATGTAATAGAAGTCAGTATGCAAAATGCAGATCTGTGAAAATGCAGATACTTGGCAGGGAGGATTAGAGACCATGGGAGACACCATAGGTGTTAGACAGGCATGGGGGGGGCAGGAAATGTTGATCTGGTGATAGAAGGTAGCTGGTAAAATGTAGAGAGGTTACCTGGGGTTATCAGATGGCAGGCAGGTTATAATGTGCCATAAATCCAAAGTCTGTATTTAGTCTATGATTTTTTGTATCCCGTAGATTTATGAAGTGAAGTGAAGTTTGTAGGCTTGTCTACAAAAGGTGTTTCATAAATTCCCTTTGACAATTAGAACTGAGAAATTGGAGAGAGAGAGGTTGTCTTGTGAGAAGTGTACACCCACAGGTAATTGGGTCTTTTTGCCTTTGATAAGTTTTCAGCATGTGTTCATTTTCCCGTCGTATCTGAAGTCATATCTTACGCGGGGGTTATGTTCTGAAGTCAGCGCGTAAGGTGAAAATCACGTAAGGGGAAAATTGGTGACTATACATGGGGTGAGGGGGGCGGGGCTTGAGTTTGCACTCAGCACCGTGTTTAGAGCCGTGCGGCTGGTGGCAGTGATGCAGTGCAGGCTGGTGGTGGGGACGGCTGCCTGCTGCCCAGCCACTACCACCCGGTGGCCAGCCACACAGCTCTGGGCACGGCTCCATGATGAAAGCAGGAGGTTTTGGAGGCAGTGGCCGTCACTGCCATAGTGGGCCTCCAGCTAAGCGGCAGCACCACATGCAAACTCAAGCCCCCGCACCCCGGTCCCACCCCATGTATAGTTGAATTCACGTAAGTTAAATGTGCATATGATGTAACTGACCTGTACCATCACATGAAAGCCCTGCTACCTAGTTCTAGTATATGGGGTTTGATTCCCCCCTTGCCTGTTCCTTGCATATTTGTTGAAACCTGGGCAGAGATGATTTCAAAGGGCTACCATTCTGACCCGAGAGCTTGTCACACCTACTTTGGAAGTGACTACCCACTAGACATGGTGGTAGAAATCAGGCACTAGTCCAGAGGCGGGCAAAATGTGGCCTGCGGGCCAGATGCAGCCTGTCAGGCCATTCTGTCCAGCCCACAGGGCCCTAAACATTTAAAATATTAATATTTATCTGCCCCTGGCTGCCTGTCATGCAGCCCTTGATGGCTTGCCAAAACTCAGTAAGTGTCCCTCCACCCGAAATAATTGTCCGCCCCTGCACTAGTCACATTAGGTGCATGGTATATTCCTCTAAACTTTTCAGCTACTTGTTCAGTTGCTTTTGTGGGTATTGCTGTGTGCCCTATTTTACACTACTGTCTTGCACCTGAAAAAATGGGAAGAAAGAACAGAAGGTGTAGACATCATACACATCTTCTCCTGCCTGGATTCTACCGAGTGTACCTTGGGCAACTGAACAGGGAGGTGTCCAGCTGGTGACATTACCAGATAGCAATAGCTTTTCAAGCTCTTCCCAGCTTAATTCAAATATACAACAAATACAAATCAGGAGTGATAAAAATAAAACTGAAATGGTCTCTGTCTAGGTGTGAAGGAGAAGCAATCTCATCCATCATGACAGCCGATTCTTTTTAGCTGAAGTCAGTCACATGTCTAACATGGGGTCCAGATTTCATAACATATAACAGGGAAAGCATTCACCAAAGAGCAAGTTTTGCATGAATGTATGAGAGAGGCTAGACTTAGGCCTGTTTTTTTCATCACTAAGAAATGTAACAGTTTTTATGTCGTTTTATGACTCACTGTTCCCAGATGGAAAGAGCACACACATCATGGGTTTGGCACCAAACCCTATTCTTATTTCCCCACTAGCCCTGTCCTGAGATGAAGTGAATACAACTGTTTGTTTAACCACTTCTAGTCAATGGGTTTTGTTCCAACAGCTTACTCAGTCAGCAGGAGGCCAAATGTAAAGAGACAGGGGCCAAATGGGAGAAGGGAGACAACCTCTTCTTTCAGCATCTTTTTACTTGTAAACTACAAAGCAATGAAGAAAGCCTACCCCAGCCCCTGTACCGTAGTGGACCATGAGGGGCATGATCCCTCCCCCAGCAAGAAGCAGCTCAGCTGTCACAGTTCAGGGACCTGTGATCACTTTCATCAGCTAAAGTTCTGGCCTCACTACTTCCATTTAAAAGCCCCACATCCATTTAAAAGCCCAGGGCCAGTTGGGCTGTACTGGCATAGGCATTTTAAATGGGGGGTTGAATGAGGAAGCACAGCAGTGGTCTGCTCTCTTCAGTGCATGCACAGTGCTCAACCCATCCTTCAGATGCTTCAGACGCAAGAACGCAGAAACGTTTCTGAATTGTAACTAGCAGACCTCCAGTATATTGCAATGTTGGACCTTATTGTATATCACAAATACAATTTTTGAATATCCTTTCTGATATGATTTTGAAAAAGGTTTTTAGCAGCGTGAAGCTTGAAGTTCCATACTGTTACAGTAATCGTGATATCATGCCGAGGATGTCTCCACACCACACACACAAGACAAAAATAAGTATTCCACATTTTAGAGCTGCCAACATTTAAGAGTACCATATCCATGGAAATGAAGGATTAACTATTCAGCCAAAAAAAAAAAAAAGGAGCAATTTAACTTTCTCCCAAAATTCAAAATTAAACTTTATTTATTTAATTTGAAAGCTTGGCAGAAAGCCTTTGTCATTTCTTCATGGCTCTTCTGGACAACTCCAGATCACTGTAGCCAGGCAAGTTCTCAGAGCCACAGTGCAATTACTTACACAGTGAAGGTGGGCAGGGAATGGGCCCTGAAGCAAAAGTGCCAAAATACCTAAAAGAAAGGCCATGTTTTATAATGTACTTTGTTTATGAGAAGTGCTGCTGAGTCTCTGGTATAGTTACATCCCAGTTCTCTCAAACTATACAACATTTCTAAATCAAAATATTTTGGTTGTTTATTTGTTTGCCTACAGCTCAGATCCTTTTCCAGGAAAAAAAACAAACTACTTTCTGATCAGCCCTACAAAGAATGTATTCTGGAAATTAAAGGTTTATTGAGCATTCTCCCAAAACTATAATTACTTTTACAGAAAATAATTATAAACACTTATTGGAACCAAGCTAATTAAATGAAGGAAAAAAAAAAAATCAAACAACTGGTCTCACACCAGTAGGAGAAATTAGTATATTTATAATCTAATCTACTCTAGTTCAAGTAAACATTATAAAATAAGTGTCTCTCAAATGTTTATGTTAGAGAGATTCTGGATTTGCAAGCTCTGTGGTCTGTATTTGACGCACAAAGCAAATTAACAGGACCTTTCCCTGGTCAGGATGTTCTAGAACCTGATCTTAAAATCAGTCCACTAAGGACCATTATGCTATCTCCTACAGCACATTCATTAACTACTGTTGACAAGTTATTCTTTGACTAATTGAAAATATGCTATTGCATTTTGTTCTTTTTAGCAGCATGGGTCACTTACCACTGACTACAGAAATACTAATACTTCTACAGATAGTGTATGAAAATCTTGGAAATATCAGCCATGGAGAGCTTGACCATTGTTTAGTACCATTCATATATAAAAATTCCCTTATTACCAAATGCTGAAAGACACTGGATTACAAACGCCAATACTTTTAATGTTCTTTCCCCATACTTTATAGATTCCCTTTATAGAACTTAATTATATAATTAAACCTTTTATTGCTTGACTTGCTCAGTGTTCATTTTTTTCTAAAAATCCTTAGTATACACTTATGATTGTATGTCACTTCTTTTATGTCTGCCTGTGTAGCTGTGACCCACATAACAATCCATTTTTTTCTCACATGCAAGATGTAGATTCAGATCCTCAGGGTATCACAACATTATCTGCTGCATTACTGCCCAGAAGTCAAGATGTCCCTTTTTCTGACATTAGGTCATTCTGACACCAGCATTGCCCCTCTGCAAAGCAGTGGGAGACATAAGAGACTTTGCAAATTAGCTTCTCAGTGGAGAAGAAATTAGAGATGTAGTATCTGAGACTGTTTTTAAAATAGGGTTTTCGTTTTGTTTAAATGTATACTGTATCAATGAGTCCTGGAATAGAAGTGGTCACACAGGATCAAATGCTTTCTTTCAGGACTCCCGGTCCAACAAAGACCAGTTCCCAAGAAGCAACACTGCCTCAAGGAATGATTCTTGTCAGAATCTTGGAAGATCTGTTTTTCCTGTAGCTCCTTCTCGTACAGCCACTGCCTTTGCCAAAACATTGCCTAACATGATGGCACCATAGCCTGTCTTCCCAAGACTAGCCATTTGTTCACACACCTTGAGAAAAAGCCTAGAAGTGTATGTATAACAATGCCACCTGATGATGCCTGCTTTCGATTGAAGAACACACTTTGAAACGTATTTCATATGCATCTGAAAAATTATGTGATTAAAACATTTTTTAAATATCAATGAAACATGCAACTGAAAACCAACCTGTTTCTTTCCCCTATCAGTATCTTCTATGTTTAGCCCCATGTCCTTGTAAGGGAGGGAGAGAGGGCAAGCTTTACAGCTAGTGTAAATAAAACTGAGCTGCATTAGGGTTAAAGTAACATTTCACATTTGCAACAGCAGAGGAACAGCTCCATTACATTTATGATTCCTAACAAGACAAGAATCTCAGGGCCTTTGTTTTTTTTAAGCATTAGTTAATGTATACGATTCCTCCACACGTTATATTCTGATTCCAGTTAACGTATACTTAAATTAACAGAAGTCTTGCCATTGACTTCAGTGGGAATTACACCAGACCAGTAGGAGATAAACAGTGTTCTGGTCAGTCTGTTTAACAAAAGATCTACCACCCTCAAGATCAGGCAGTCCTAGAAAACCACAAAAAATACATTATGTTCTCCCAGCATCCTGCTTGCTTAGGAGGGCAGATGATTTAACACACACACTTATCTGAAGCAGCTGAAATGCTTCTCCTACTCTTCTGGACATTAGCTCAGTTGAAGGATTCCACCAGCTTCTCCTAAGGCAGTAAAAGCAACTGGAAACTGTTCTCTGGTATTTCACCACAATTTGAGAATTAAATCGTTTCATGTTGAAGCCATGAGCATGCAAAACGCTTAGGAAAAAAGGGTTTCAAATCCTGTCCACACTCTACTTGCAATGTATTGTGTGGTGGGGTGGGGTGAAGGGACATCATTTGTTTCAGAAAACATTATAGCAAATGTCTTAAAAAGCAATAAAAAAGCAGATACAAATAGACTCATTAGTACAGCAGGATGAGAACAAAGAGTTTCCAAGCAAGAATCAAGGGAAACTTCAATATGAAAGTAAAAGCTGGGTGAGCATCCAGAATCTGATAACTGGAAACTTTCAGATTTCCCTGAGATAAGCAGATGGCAAATGTATGAACTTAGTAAAGAATTCTAAGATGACAACAACAATGTTCTCTCTGTAATGGATTCCGATTTGGTGAAAATGTGTAAAGTTAAATTCTAAAGGATTCCAAACTTAAAGCACAAGGTAAATTCCCACAGAGCTCCATCCGTTACCTAAGTGAAAATGGACAGGTTCTGAGCAAGGGGGGTCCGATTGTACTTGCATCTAAAGAAAAAAATTCTCAATCAAAAATGCATGGAACACCTTGAATGGTGTAAAAACCTGTCATGTCACTATAAATTCATTAGCAGAGTTCAAGAAAAGCATATAGAATCTAGTTTACTGCATTGTTGCTGTGTACAATTACCCTGGTTTGCTGTTCAAACTTCTCATGGTTTTCTTATATTGTGCATGATTCTCATTTACAAGGAGATTCTTTTACATCTCGCTGGTAGTGTAAATAAGAAGCAAGCCTCTAAAGCAGTCCCTTAACTACATAGCTTCCATGAGACTGCTCATACACTGGGAACTACTTTGTAGGCCCTGGCACACATTATACTTAAGACATGATTAATCAGTTAATTGTGTCCTAAACTGTTAATTAGACACACATTAGTGCTATTAATGACACGATAAAACAAAGAATAAGTCACCAAGTTATTACACAATAAGATGTGTAATACCTTTGTGGCTGGTTCCTATCACACTATTAATTGAATGTGTGGCTGTGGCCAGGCTGGGACTCCCAGCTGTTGGGTATATCTCCTTGGCTGGGAACCCCATCAGCTGATCCTTGATGTGCCCCTGGGGCTGGGAGCCCACTGCTGATCTGGGGTGCAGGAGGAATCTGGGATTATGATGCCAGACTGCCCTTGTAATAACAATAAGACATGATGAGATCTGACGCTGGATCCCACAATCACTCTCCCTTCAATGCATGTGTGGCATGGCAGGAAGCATGACTATAAGGATCCCACATCTGATCCCATTGCACCTTCACTTGCATGTGTGCCAGGGACCAAAGACTCACAGGACTAGGCTTTCAAAAATCAGATGCTTTAAGCACTAGATGGAGTTCCTAGCACTTCAAGGCAAGTCAAGCTTTACTCTACACCAGGGTTCTCCAACTTCCAGGTGGCTGGGAACCGCAAACTGGGGGGCTGCATGGCCTGCAGACCATAGACCCAGGAGCTGCACACTGTGTTGGTGGGGGGCACCCCTACTCATGCAGTGTGAGCAACCCAGTATCTCCTTTCCCCACCAAGGCATGCACATTGAAGGAAGCCCACCTCACAATAGCACAGGCAGCTCGACTCCCCAATGCATATGCAGCAGCCCCCTGCAGTGCAGGCAGTCCCCTTTTAACAGATGCATAGCACAGGCACTCCAGCCCCATGCTGGCAACCAAGGCAAGAGTAACAGAGTGGGGACGGTGGCTGGACAGGAGCCTGTTGGTCACATACTAACCCTTTTAGGGCTCCATGCAGCCTGTGGGCTGCCAGTTGGACAGCCCTGCTCCACACATTTCAGCCACCTTGTATGTCTTAAAATGATTTTAAGCTCAGAGTTAAATTCCACTAGTTATTAGATAATCCGCTTTTCTCAGTCCAGGCCAACTGCCTGGGCTGCATGAGAAGAATTATGAAGAGAACAGGGTATCTTCTGTTTTACAAGCCAAGTATAATTTTTTCCAGGGCATGATCTATATCTTGATTTTTCATTCCTGCTTTAAATGGAGGCAGACTGGAAACACTTGAATCCCAATTTATGACAGATCTGTTGTTCTGATCCCAGACCTGCTGTCCTGCCACCAAGCACCTGTTTTCTACTTGACTCTCAAATCTTGAGGTCGCTCTGCCAAGAATCTCATTAACTTGTAACTATTCCCAATGCTTCTGCTGCACATCAGCTACAGGCAAAAGTATGATCTGTGCATTTTGGGAACTCTTTTCTAACTGCATCTCATTTTATGCATATTGTAAACAGCCGGTCCAGAAATGAGAAGAAGGGAATGTGGAGCTTGAGCAGTACTATGTGCCACCACAAGTAACTATCAATTACGGGGACGACAAACTGCACCAGTTGCCGCAAACGCCGGCGCAGCCGCGCGAGCCGCGCCTCCGCCGCTCGTTTAAGCGATTAGCGCTAACGAGCCGGGGGCGGGAACCAATCGCGGCGGCCGACATGGCCGCCGTGGGAAGGTTGAAAAACGGCGGCACGGCGGCGTGCGAGGGGGAGGCGGGTAGGAGAGAGAGAGAGAGCGAGAAGGAGAAAGAGAAGGAGAAAGAGAAAGAGAACGGAACCGAAAGCAACAGCAACAGCAACAGCAGCTAGAGCAGGAGCAGAGGAGCGGGTTGCAGCAGGAGGACGCTGCAGCTCCTAAGAGCTCCGGCTGGCCGGGGCCCGATGGTCCACAGGAGCGGGACGGCATAGATCCCATTTGGGCTTAGGAACTGCTAGCCCTACGGAGGGTCGGTTGGCGAGTGGACAAGGTGTAGGGGTGGCGGAGCCTCGTGGACCACCAAGACCTCCAAGTCGT
>JAGPOW010003685.1:64104796-64116076 GCA_030014935.1 Caiman crocodilus
TACATTTCTGGAAACATCAAAGTCGTGGCGGGCGAGACAAAGGGTTAAGGGGCAACCTGCAGGAGCTACCTACGGCCAGGGGACTAACCGCAGTCACAAAGTGCAATTAAGGTAAATGAATCAGTAAACTAATCCTGACATCACCATCTACATGTGCATTTAAGTGCAGTAATTTACTGTGCTGCCAAATACCACTCATATCTGACGGGACTATTTGGCAGCATAGTAAATTAGTCTACTGCAGCCTAATTGCTGTGCACATGTAGACAGTAACACTTTACTGCACAGCAAATTAACCTGCTGTGCAGATTAGCATCTCATGTAGATGTGCCCTGTGGGTGGCACAATTGGCTCCAACAGCACTTCCATGATGGGAACCCTTTACATGATGGGAACATAGCAGCAATGAAAGGGGTACAACCAGATTATTACAGCACTCACAGGCACCAGTGTGCAGACTGGTACCTAGGGGCTATAGCCAAGCACTATAGGTTACAGCAGATGGAAGCTAATTTTAAAGTATTCTAAGATCCAGGCCAATGTAGAACTGACTGCGAGAAAAGAAAACCACAAAAAGTTTCCCCTTAAGCAATGCCCAGAGATGTTTACATTGATACTACTATTATTAAACTATAATTCCCTATTCCCACAAGTGGAGGAATTTGACTCACCAAGGGCCTGACTTTGAATACTTGTAGCAAAGGACAGCTGGCTGCTCCTTGGTAATTAAGTTAGAAGCAGCCATCTAATTGGAGACCGTCTAAGTGTGGTTATCATACAGGGAAATTCAAGGGTTTGCTTTTCTCACTCCTTCTGGAACCTCCCGTTTGAAGCATTAAGACAACCACATTGGATTGGTGGCTATTACTCCTTTGGAGTGTGAACCAGAGCCCGGGTGGGGGGCGGTGCTTACACATCACAATTAGCATCTGCTAATTTTAAGAAATGTTGTTTCATTGTCAAAGTTAGCACATGATGGGAGCACTGGCACATTCAGAGTGAATATCCCCTGTAATAGGCAGAGCTCTGATCAGTTACCAGGAAGCTGGTAAGTAGGGGCTTGGCTAGGAGCTGACGATCCTGCTTGGTGCCTGCCTCACTTGCCAGTTCTCTGATGGCAACATACACCCCACAGGCACAGCACACAGACACGCACACACATATCCTCTCTCAACAGGCAACTGCACCCTGCTGCATTCCTAGCCCTGCCTTTGACCATGGCTGAGCAGCACAGCTGGTGCATGGGGAAGAGAGAAAGGGAGGGGCCTCCCAGGGGGCCCAGGACCACGTGGGGAGCTCCCACCCAGCACCACTGGGCAGAAGCTAGATGTACCTCCTCTCTATCACTGAACCCTCCTCACCTACACCAGTCACTCGTGTGCTGTGCTGTGCTGTGCTGTGGGGAGGAAAGGGGGGAGTTGGGCTGTGCTTCAGAGAGGTATCATGTTGTGCTGTCTGCACATGTGCTGTGCTGTGTGTAGCCCCTCGCTCCAGCAGCCGGGCAGCTCCCCTCCTCCTTCCCACACTTGGTCCACTCACTGCCTCCCAAACTGGAATTAACGTGGTTACTTTAGTGTGGTACTGTAGGCAGGCTTCTTAGCTCCGCTGAGAGCCAGTGCCGATTAGCCTGCTCACAACAGCATGAGAATATGGCTATCCTATTTACAATTCAGGAAGCAGTGCACGTGGTCAGTAGACCCCCTGGCAGATATACGATTAAATGTGAGATGGGTTCGGATGCACAAATCAGCTCACATGTGCAAGGCAGGAGGTGCAATTGTTGGATCTAGCAATGGATCCCATCACACCATATTGCTAGTGCAAAAGGAGCCCTGGATCCTGATACCAGGCTCCCCCTGCACCAACAAGTAACAAGTTCCTGTGACTAGGAGCCCTGATCAAGTGACCACAAGGACACTGTGAGGCTGGGAGTCCCATCAGCCTATCTGTGCTCCCAGAAGCAGAGGTATACTATGCACTCCAGCAGCACACATCAGCTGATCCAGATTCCCAGCTGCAGGGATGCAATGGAGCCTTTGGCTCCAGCTGTGCACCAAAGGCTGGGAACCTCATCTGCCACTGCTCCTAGCTGGGGGGTTTATTTGAGTCAAGGACTCCTATGTGACACTGTGGCTGGAAGCAGCAGCCTTGGGGATCTTGACTCCAAGCAGTCTGTGGAACTGGAAGTGGCCATGAGCTGATTGGCACTCTTAGCCTTGAGAGTGTATGGGAGTCAAGGGTTCCCATATGCTTTGGAGGCTGAAAGCCCCAATCAGCCTGGCAAGAGGTTCAATTAATGGTGTGATAGGAACCACCCACGAAGTTATTACATGTATCTTGTGTAATAACTTTGAAGCTTATTCCTTGATTTATTATGCCATTAATTGTATTAATATGTGGCCAAGTAACCATAACTAGTTAATCATCTCTTAAATGTAATGTGTGCTAAAGGCCTAGGTCTCAACACCAGGCTGCTTAGCTGAGTGAATGCTCAGATGTGCCCAAATTTTATTTAGAGGTTCAGACTAGAAGACATTTTCAACGACAATAATGGCTTCTGACCATGTTGGCACCTAGATAAAAAAATGTTATCTTAGTAGAATCTGTGTACAAGAAAGATATTTGTTCCTATAAGCAGAATAGGTAGTACCCCACCTACATATAATGAACAACTTATAGTGCAAAACAGTCTCTCTTTCACAGATATGCACACACACTCTTCCAGATTTTAGGTCAGAAGAAACCATTATCATCTCTCCTTAGTAGGTATAGCATGTCATAGCTGAATTGACTTTAGTGGAACTGTAGTGATTTTCACCAAGTGTGGATCTCTCTTTTGGACTGACCTCTTCCATAACACAGGCCATTAAAAATCTTCCCAGTCAACGTCTGCATCAACTCCAAAGCTTGTAGCCAATTCTCTATTAGAAAGACGTTTCCTGCTTTAAGAGACTAACAGTGAATCCATCACATCCTTCAACAGATTGTCCAATGATCCTGTTCTCCCAGCTAAATAACTACACGTCATTTCTAGTTTAAATGATTCAGCTAGAGCTTCCAGCTATTGAAACTGGCTATCCCTGCTCCCCTACTGTCAGAGATCTTGTGTAGGTGTCTATAGACCACAACTATTTTCTCTTGATAAAACTAAATAGATTAAACTTAAAGGGTTTGAGCAACTCACAACAGCTTCATGTGTCAAGCACTCCTCAACCAGATTCCAGTGATTGCAGATGCATTCATCTCTAGATCCACCCACTGGCAATCTACAAAGGTGTCCTTATAAAACTCACCCCCTTCCTTCCTTCCTAACTGTAGAGAGACTGAACTTTATTCCACCTTTCCCTCCCTCTTCCCTACACTCCAGCTTTTCCTCCACATAAGGAAACCAGTTGCCGAAGTGCTGTATTCCATAATGTTCTGTACCATTCAATCACTCCACACTGCACACGCTTCATCTCAGCACAGCTCAAAATAACCCACTACTACCCTGAGGTTTCTGTTTACACACTCATAAAAGCTCACTGAAACCCTGTTTGGCAAGGGATGTTGATTTAAATAAAAGAGCTTTCAGCTCCCTGGAAACTGTAACACAGACACGCTGACATTTTTTATAGTGCATGTAAGCAGCAGCCTGCGCGTGCAGTAACATTTTCCAGGCTTTGTACAAGGAACAGCTCATTGCAGAAGGGCACAGGAGAGCAACACTGCACATAATGCAACATTCATTTACCTAGCTAGTACAAACCCTTCAAGTCCAGAAGTTCGACTGGGAGTGATCTGTCAAAAAGCAAGTGACAGGTAGTTAACCACTTTACAGGTTGGCTTTTCATGGGAAGGAAGTAACACTTTCTTCCTATAACAAAGTGGGACATGTTTAAAAGCCTTGAGTGAGTGCTTAAAAAGATGCTGGGTAATACCACATGTCATCCATTTGTGAGAGGAAGCTGGGGATGGGAGTGTGGGGTCCACAGATTTACTAGAAGATAATTCAGCCTTATAATTTTTTGAACTGATATCAGTTTTCCACAACAGCAATGGAAAGAATCTGAATAGAAAAGGTCGAAGGAATACTGTCAAGGGCTATTTAATTAGTTTTACTACAGCTTTTGTTGTGAAACTCAATTGCTGAACTGCAGCTGGTTCTTAGTTTCATAAATCCAGGTCAGGGTTGCCAAGTTTTGCAAGCCTTTTAGCAAACCAAGGCTGAATTATAGCATTTGAGGGGAAAGCATGGGAAAGTTAGTTGCTTTGCATAATTTCAATCTGAAGCCAGGCAAAATGTGGCTTTTTTCAAAAAGCTCAATTTTGAGTTCATTCCAACCTGAAAAATCAAAAAGCAAAGCAAAGCTGACAAAGAAGTCTTCCCTAATGCCCCATGATCAAAACCATAAACTGTACACCATCCTAGATTTTTTTCTGAAAGTGCCTAATCGCAGGAAGAGAGTTCTTGCAGGTGTGAAAAGCAAATCTTCAATTACAGTCAATAGAAGCATCAGATCCTCCCACCTCATGCAGACCTTCAGGAGGAACTACTAGCAACTTGAAAATCTAATGGTCAAATTATACTTTACCTTTCTCCTTCTTGTTTAATGCACATAACACACAGCCAACAGCCACGCTGAGGCCATCCTGTCAACCCACAAGCATTAAAAGCCCTTCCTGTCCTGTTCCCAGACACAAGGTACACAGATCACTAGCATCACATCAAATATCACCAAAGTAAACAACCCAGTGCCACTCTCTTAAGCCCTTTAAATGACATGAGGTTATATGCCAAAATAACTGTACAAAGCATGAATAAACCCCACAGATGATAGTGGTTGAGTGATTTTACCCTATTAGCAGAATATAGAGGATTGAAGTCTCTGCTTAGAGCTTTAAGGGGACCATAGCACGGGCAGTTTAACCCAATGATTAGAGCCAATGCTGGAGCCCAATAAAAAAGCCAGAGGTGAAGGCCAACTATAACAGTCCAGATCCAAGAGGATGGGCAAAGATTTGGACCGCTGTAATAGTCTGAAAGTCAGGGCCAGAAAGTAAGCCCAGATCCACCAGATAGCAAGAGGAACTAGGAGGCTGCCTGAGTGTCTTGATTGGCCCAAGAACTTCTGTTAAGTGTGGACCTAAATCTGCAAGCAGCTTTCCATAGCCAAGTACCCAGAGCAACCAATCCAATGGTTACTCAAAGCACAGTTGTAAAGCTAGCTCAAACTATTAACGTCTTGGCCCAGCTAGGATAGACAGTCTCAAACAGGCCATAAGTTGGCCCTGAGATTCTGACAAGCCTCCCAGTAGCACTTTATTGAGCCTTTCTTCCCAGCTGTCAACAAAGAAGTCAGCTTCTCAACTTTGGTATCTTGCTTTCCTTGTCTGTAGTGCTACATTGGATAAGGAGGCCTGAACAAGATACACTAATACCCGTTATGCAATTGGTCCAAAATAAGCCATTGCCACAAAAAACTCTTGCCTCTTTCAGATTTTTGGATCATCATGGCTACAACTGTAACTTTAGCACCTGCGTAACTTATATTATTGTCAAAACAGTAGTGTAAATTTCACTATCATCCAGAACAGACAGACAATCAACAACCATAATGTCCAGTAGGTGCTATATTACAGTACCACATCATTATGTGGCGAAAAGCTAGTTATACTCGTTCTTGAGTGAATAGCTACCCTGGGATAGAAGCAGATGCATCACATGTATAAAATGGCAATTAACACCAATGTAGCTTTATCCCTTATTCTCCTCCTTCCCTTTCCTCAAGCAACTATCCCATATTCTAAAAATGTACATGTATGCTGGGTCCAAAGCCCACTGAAGTAAATGGAAAGGCTCCCCTTAGGAGCACTTGCTTTGAAGCCTTTGCTATTTATCCTTTTGTGAGAGTGCAAATACTAAGTGCCTAAAGCCTGATCTACCACCCTCTTTGGCTAAGACCCAAAATTATCAGATGCATCCAACTTGGAATGTCTGATTTTTCAACTTTTTCAGCTTTATGTAGCACTACTTCTAACCAGGGTACTATATATTTAAAGAAGCAACCTCAGAAAACAATACTTCCATTATGTGACATCCTATCATCCTACCACGTGAGTCATGAGCAGAGCTGGGATCTTTAGAACTCTTTCACAGCCTTCTACCACTTACAGCTTCTGAGTAATTAGTAAGGCTGTGCAAAACACCATGTTTCATTTTGACATTCACCTCACCGTTTTGAAGGGATAGTGTTTTGTTTTGTCATTTCATTTCGAAGCACCACCCTATTTCATTTTATTGAAACTGTTTTGATGTTTCGCCCATAGGCTATAATGTGGAATCATGAAAATGCCTAAAACATTGTCTTTTCTTACATGATTTGGATGCAAATTGCAGGGGTGGTAGCCCCATGAAGCCTGCCAAATTTCAAGGAGATAGGTGCAACGGTTTCTTGGAAACTCAAACTCTTGAAAGCAAAATTTGCTGGCAATGGCAGCCTCCTGTAATCTGGTACATAGATCCAGGGTCTCACACCCCTGGGAGGGCTGAGGGCTGTGCTGGACTCCTCCTGGGGGTGTGGGCTTCTGGATCTGCACCGGATGACAGGAGGCTGCTGCTGTCACCGCCGTCTGGAACCAAGCATCTCTGCAGCCCCATGGAGCTCATCCTGGTGGTGGGGGCCGGAGAGCGCTGCCTGCCTCTGCCTGCCTCCTGCCACCAGGCTAAGCTCCAAGTGGCTCCGCAGCCCCATGGAGCTTAGTCTGGTGGTGGAGTTGGCACTGAGCTCCACCTCCCACCACTGGACTCCTCATTTCATTTCAAAGCTTTTTGTTTCATTTTGATTTCACTGTTTTGAGCTCAAAACACATTGAAATGAAACACTCAGCAAAATTTCACACAGCCCTAGTAATTAGTAGCAATAGAACACTCTCCTATGGAAGGTTGCCACCCCAGAGAGATAAGGCATGCCACTAGGTTTTCAACAACTATTGACTAGATATTTGTTAAGACTGAGGAAACCTAGATTTAATTCTAGGACTGTTACCACTCCCTGTTGCCTCTGTTCCCCTTTGATTTCAACATCTCATCTCTGCTTTTGCTCCTGTTCTCAGGTCCATCCTATTTTTTCCCCAGTTCCTGTTCCCACTTCCCCTCCCAAGCATTTTAGATCTATGCACTGTTTACATGCACAATTCACAATGTGATTGTAATTATAATTTGGCTGCTATTTTAATTACCTCCATCCCCCAAGCACACCAACTACCATAAAAACCAATTTCAAAGGCTAAGTTGTCTGCAAGAAACCAAATGTTAAAGGTGTGTCACGACTGCCTTGGGAAAATGACTTGTATATCTGCTGCTGCCAATCTCAATTTGAAAAATTGAAGGGTAGAGACATTGGCCTTGTGTTGCCATGAACATTTTTATGGTGGCACAAGCTGTGAGTAGTCAGATGTCCCTTGTACTGGTCATGCTTCAAGTAGCCAGAAAGGTTGCTGTGACTAATGGTTTACAGTAAACAAACTGACTCCCATGGGAACTCCCCTGTAGGAGATTCCCGCAGTGCATGTATCAGGCTGATACTTTTGTGCCCCAACTTGGGACATGCATCTGCAAGAAAAGGAACCTTCATATTGGTTTCCATCCTTGCAGATGATCCTGCAAGAATTCCCTACAAGAGATTCCTATGGTACATGCCCCAAATCAAAGCATGGCACCCAGGGCTGTTGTCCTGCACTCCTGGACCCCTGAAGCTATGCAGCACAGCTGCTACTGCTCCAAAGACAACATTTGTTTATAGCCTAAAAGCAAAAAGAATGGACTGAGCTCCCCAGCATTGTGTTCTTGTGTCATTTATGCCTTCACAAAAGGAATATAACATATTACCAGTCAGCTCCAATCACATTTTATACATGGCCCGGGTAGAAAGTGGTAGGTAGCCATGTTAGCTTGAAATCAGGACAAGGTGACACTTTACAGACTAACTGGTAAAGAAAGGCATAGGCTTTAGTAACTACAGCCTACTTATCAGATGTTATACAGTGACTTGCAAGAGCCTATGCTTCTCATTGCCCAAATGTGAACAGCAAAAAATAACAAACAAAGCTTTGGCAGGGCAGGCCCATCATTTCATTTGATGTCCCAAACACTTTTGGAATTAAAAACCATCTGCATTGTAGAATGGCTTATTGATCAGGCACTGGCTGGACGGGCAGGAGATTTGGGACTTATGCCTAGCGCTGCTACTGACTTTCAGTGTAACCAATTCCAGATATGGAGTGATTTCCCTCCATTTGCTCTCTGTTTAGACAAATGGTGGTCCACTTTTTGGCTCCATGGGCCAAATGAGAAGCCCCACCCCACCCCACCTAGTGCACAGGACCAAGCTATCCAGACTGTTGGGATCCCTAGAGTTCCAGAAGTTTGGCAGCAGAGGAGTGGCAATTAAGGCTGCCCCGACACCCAATAACCAAATTTGTGGACCCATGGGGAACCCTGTGGGTCATGACACAGCTCCCAGGGATGGATCCAACTCATGGGTCAAGGGTCAAGCACCCTGGATTTAAACCAGAGGTACTTAACCTTTTGGCCCTGTGGGTCACACGAGTGATACAGGCCCATCTGCAGGCTGGGACACCTACTCCCACTGGGAGTGCCAGCACTCCCTTACCACCAAAATTTCTTGACCTGTGGGGAGCCCCAGAAACCAGATCTGGCCTGCAGGCTGAAGGTTAAGCACACTTGGTTTAGACATTTCTTAACTTTGGTGGATAAGAAATATACTAGGACTGGTTTATCACTCTTATACCATTTAATAGGCTTATGCTAGTGGTAGGCTATAATGTTTGGACTTGTATCATCTTCCAATGACACAGAAGGAAAGGGTTTCTTTACTGCAGTTCTTCTGAGTTAAGGTACTGTGCTCATTTATGCTGGACACATAGGGCAAACCTACACACTCTGGTTAATTGAAAACAGTGTCTTACACATCTCTAGCCTCAATGACTTAAATCTGCAAAGTAAATAACTACGCAGGGGTAAGGTTTAATTACCAAACTTGTGCAATGCATATAGACAAGTGTACAAAATTCACATAAACTTTAACAATTCATTTAATTTCTTTCTCTTTGTCTCATCTCCCAAAGAAGTGTACCACAGTACTTACAAAGGGACTGGGTTTTGATTTTAAACAGGGATATTTACCACTTGAGACCTCCTCTTGAAAACAACAAGGCATCTCTGACTCTCCTGAGGACAGCATACCCTACACACTTCAGAATCAGGACCTTATTGTTATACAGTTACAAATTGATTTAAAGTTTCAGTCATTATGTTACCTTAAAGGGTCTTAAATCTGCCATCTTACCCCTGCACTCTATTCTAATTACTTGTGCAATGACACAGTGTTTACAGGCTCAATTTGAGCAAGGCTAATCATAACAGCCATTGTACAAATGTGAGAGACCTCATATAGACATTCAACTTCTCCTGGGAGAATTGCTGATTTCCCAGGAGAAATCACAAGGATACAGATGTTCAAACTTTTTCTCCCAGAATAAAAGTGGCTGCTTCAGGAGAAAAATAACCCGGGAACAACCACAGTTAAAAAAACCACAGGAGAGTTTCTACCAGTGGGGAGGGGAAAGACACACAGGGAAGTATGCAAGTTGCCTAAGGTTGGAGAACAGTTCAGTAGCAGAGCTGGGAAAAGAAACAAGGTTTTTTGGCTCTCAGTTCAGTGACTGTCATGGTTAGCCTGTTCAAAATCAAGAAAAGCATATCTCCTTCAGTACATATTCTGCAGGGGCAATATGACACTTGTTAATAAATGCATTTAAGATGGAAGAAGTAAGGTTTTCAGAGTCTGTTAATCTAGAAATGGACACACTCAACATAGCCCTCTGCCGCTATGTTCAGATTCAGATGCTGGAAGAGTTCCGCTTATTTTTTTTTCAGTTTGACATCATTATTTAGCTAAGGTTCAGATGTAAAGTTATGATCCAGACCCACATTTTCCCCCAAACTTCAAGGTGTTTAGACTTAGGGTTTGGGCTTAGGTGAGCTTCTAATTCAAATGCCTAGCTTTAATAGCTCCCAGAAGTCTGTCAGAAAGAAGATTTTAATAATAAAAGCAGCTTGAAAAGGCTGAGGTTTTATAGTGGCTTTTGGATGTTACAGCCAACCGGTAGCTTCTCCTGCTAAGGAAAGAATTGCACTATTACCTTACATTTCAACTGCTGTAATATCCATTTGCAGCGGATTACAAATCACTTTATGCCATAGTGGGGAAATATATTTAAACATCTCTTACAGAAAATTGATGTTTTCAATATAAAAAGAATTCTGCAACCATCCAAAGACCTTGCATGCATCTAATGTATGTATGATATGGCTATGGAAACTGCTGCACTGGAATGCCAAGGATTTCTAGAAATCTGATCATAATATACCTCATTTCTTAATATACCTAATCCAACCAATAAAATACATAGCTTATCATTGGTATTGAGAGGTGCTAACAGCCTCAAAGATTTAAGGTGGCCAGGGTCAAAAGGAACAGCATGCTATTTCTCCATATTTAGACATCTCAGAACAGGACATCTGGTTCTACTTAGCTTCAATTCTATCTGACACAGATCATAAAACAGATTGAATTGCAACAGAAATAAGTGTACTAAATTTCTATTTTAAATTTCAGAAACAGTTATTCCTCCTAGAGAGCTGGTATATTGTTTACTATTTAAGCATAAGGGACTTTCAGTTTTTCAGGCAACATTGAAATAATCGGAGTATGCTGAAACACATTATTGCAGCAAAGATTGAGGCAAGCGTGAATTTAAAGCAAACTCATGAAACCTGCTTATTGTAAACAAAAATGACATCTAAAACCTCTATATTGTGAGAGGCTAGCCCTGTCACAAAATATGCCAAGGCTGCCTACTGCTTTCCAAGGGGTTCTGGCAGCTACAGGGGCAGTTTAGACATACGTAAGACTGATATGCTGTGCTTCCAATTCTTCCCTCTAGTGGTTTGTCATGCCTGTCTCATCAACCACCATATGATGATTCTCTCTCAGATCCTTCTTACCTTGCCACACAGCAATCTGTCACCCTTGCTTGACAGTAGCCATCTTTTCCAATTCACACTTAACAAGTTCATAGAGGACTGGCTATTTTCCACAGATTGCAATGTTCTCGCCTTCAAACTGCATCTGTTGATGAGCTCTCAGTGCTTCTGGAGAATGTTTCTGCAGGATGAGGATCTCCTGGCCTGAACAGACTTTAACATGCTCACTG
>JAGPOW010003685.1:64117397-64144287 GCA_030014935.1 Caiman crocodilus
AAGTTCAGATCCCAACACAAATGATGCAGCTCAGGCAACTTTTCTGTAGGGCTGCAGCTTGAATTACCAGATGCTTAACCATTGCATTCAGAGACAGACATGATGTGTCTACACTAACCACTTTCCCTACACCACAGCCTCTCCTGTGCACATGTATCTTTTCTTATTCCACAAGTTTAAGGCAGTACTTTCCTCAAACAAGCAGGAGTTTCAAGAAGATACTCAGCATTAGCTCATACCTTGTAACATGGTATGAACCCTGTTGAACTGCATGTGGGATGTTGAGAAAAAAAAAATAGAACAAATTAACATCAAGTGGAAATCCAAGCCTGTTTTCAACTGACTTTGGAGTGTTTTCTTAATCCAAACGGCCTCCCACTCCAGTTCCAGTACTGAAGGCTGCTGAGAAAAGTGCTGTTTGGAAGAACTCCAATTCCCACATTTCCTACTTCAGTTAAACAGCTAATAAAAATTGTATTTTTCCAACTGCAGAGCTGAAGGCACAGGGTTAAGCCATTTCAGTGAGTATTTAAAAGACAGCAGATTCAATTTTTTTTTTCCTTTGGGGGATGTTAACCAAGGAAGGATCCTATTTGGTATAGAAAATACAAAAATTGTGTTAGAGTAAGATTAGCATTGGAGGCAAATGTAAGCTTCATCCCTTAAGCCTTAATATTTTCTCCAAATGAATAAACAGATGCCTGTCCTCATCGAACAGCAGTACTGTTTTCTCTTTACTACTTGTGTGCTGTTGTATAGTTTGTTGCCTTCCAATCTTGTCTATATTCCATACCAAGAAAATCTAATACTTTGTCCTACTGGTGTCTTGGTGGTAGTAGAATGAAATATTTAGCCAATGAAAAACATGAGATTATTTTGGATGCAATTGACTGATACTGATTTTAGGAACAATATTTGAGAGACTAAATTATACTTAAATTATATACAAGTATAATATACTAAGCAGCAAAATGAAATTACTCCCAAACTGAGTAATTAAAATCTTAAATTCATTTTAAGGCTGATATAGAGAAAATCAGAATATCAAACAAAATAACACTGAGTTGTTATGGAATATTTAGCATACTAAATACAATAGTGTATACATATATGAATGTTTCCTTTAACGCAGTCTCAGTATCTGGGTAATGTTCATCTTAAACAAGGGCCGTAAAGCCTAGGGACCTCTGTCCCTAGGCTTCCAAAAGCCTGAGCCTGAATTAATTCAATATTTGCAGGTTAGTCTAATCTGCAAAGCTTGAACAATTCGAAGCTGGATAGACATTAGGCCTGTGTGAAGTGGTATTAATTTTGGATTAGGCCCATTTGTTGTCTCCCACAGCACAGACCATAGCCAGCATGTGGTCTGCTAGTTAATGCTGAGGTGTCTGCATAAGACAGAGGGGTGTGGGGAATAAACCTTGCTTAGCAGGGAGAAGCCACGCAGATGCTCTGGGCCTGCAAGTCTCTGCTAGAGCTCTGGCTAGGGAGAAGAGCAGAGGGGCCAGCTTTGCTGTGGAGCAGAGAGCCCCACCCAGCCGAGAAAACATGCTGGGATTTTGGGGAAGCTTGTTTTATATTAAACCAGCTAGCAGTCTGGGGCAGACATAGCTGATTTAAGTCAAATCAATGCAAAGTCTGATATTACATTCAACCAGGTTTATCGCAAACCGGTTTCCTTCATTTTCAAAAAGGTGTAGGTGCACTGAGTATCTGTTTTGTTAGGCTAGGGACAATCATTCAAAAAGCCTGAGTCTGAACTGATTCAATCTTTGCAGTCTAACCTGGCTAGGCTAAATCAATTTGCAACTGCACAGACATCCCTTCTGGATTGAAAAAAATGCTAGCACATGTCTGAAGTGGCTCAGGCTAGAAGCTGGGGGGTGCTAGAGCAGCCCTCCCTTCCCTTATACAGGGCTGAGCTGAGGGGGCCATGGCCAGGCCCTGACAGGATGCTGTCATGAGGGAGGGGTCATCCCCCCCCCCTTAATAATAGAGCATTTATCAGCTCTGTTATCAGCGTTTAGCAGCCCATCAGAAAACAAAGCCTCACTCATTAATTCGAGCTCTTCTTAAATATCTTTTTCCAAAGGAAGTAATGCACGGACATCACCAGCTGAGCTGTTGATTAGCTCTAAAAAACCCTAAGCAGACACTGTCCTATCTGATTTGCACAGCATTAGCTAGCATACCACATGCTGGCTATGTCCCATTCTGCAGGAGAGCGGAGGAAAGGATCTCTGCTTAAGCAGCAAGTGGGAAGGAGGTGGTCATGGGGAAGCCAGCAGACATTGCTGTGACTGCAAGTCTCTGCCAGAACTGCAGCCAGGGAGTAGTGGGGAGGGGCCAGCTCTGCTGTTGTCTGGGCTGGGCTCTCTGCTCCACATGCCAGAATGCTGGGGGAATCTGATTCATCTTAAACCAGCAAGGGGTCTGGGACAGACATTACATAGCTGATTTGGGTAAAACCAGTTTAAGTCTGATACTACATTCAACCAGGTTTATCTCAAACTGTTTTCAGCCATTTTCAAATTGGTTTATGTGCACCGAATGTCTGTTCTGTTACAGGTTTAAACCAGTTTCTGATCACTTAAACAGGTTTGTGTGTAATGTCTGTCTCTATACAAGATCTTTAGAGTACATCTTGCCTAGTCCAGAATCAACATCAGATAATAAAAGACTGACTTAATCATTCTAAATTACTGTCATACAATACAAGAGGGACAGAGTAGAGAGGCTATTGAAGCTTTCCAACCAAATCCAGATGATTGGAAAATAGAAGTGTTACCATTTCTTACTAGTAATACTAGTTCAAAAACAGTCAATCAATTCCTCTTCTATTGTTTATTAAAATGTAACAACTGGCTGGTGAAGTGGGGCATAATATTTGCCTCATACTTCTAAGCCTTCCAGTTAAAGGAAAGTCAAAACATGAATGGAAGTAGTACTTGCTGACTGAACAAAGTGAAAGGATTAGAGCAGTGGTGCTCAACTTTTTTGACTAGTGGGTTGAATTGGCAGTGCCCAATCCATCTGCAGGTTGGGTGCAGCTGGCATTCCTGATCCCTAGGAGGGCATATCAGATACCATCTGGTTGCATGAAGGACAGGCCAGCCCCAATGCAGCCCCATTTCAATGTCAGGAAATAAAGTTTGACCTGGCCCAAGGAAGAGGGAAGGGGATGTGGCCCAGCCCTGCTGGATAGGAGATCATGCCTAGGTCTCAACCTGGGTTGGGGCATGGCCCAGCCCTGCAAGGGAAGGGGTCACTGCCTGGCTCAGCCCAGCCCTGATTGATCATGCAGGGCGTGGGTTCAGTAATTTGCAGGACAGAGTGTGGCCGTATTAATGACAACCACACCCATGATGCCTAATTTCCTGTCCCATGGAGAACCCTGAGGGCTAGATGTGATGGCTCTACAACTGCATATGGCCTGCAGGCCAGAGGTTTAGCACTCCTGGCTTAAAGAAGTGTGCACTATCTTCACATGTAACTGGAATGAATTCAGAATGCTAACTGTTTCAGTGTCAATAGCAGTACCTATGACTCATGAGGTAAATGCAAAACAGTTGTACTTGGAACCAAATAGGCATTTCTTTCACGCTTAGTATAAATGACACCAAGAGTAAAACAAAGATGCAGAATAAGATTAAAAGATTCTCAAAGAGTCAGAGTGGGTATACCATACACAAAAACTATTAACTAGTTGAAGAACTTAGCAATGGACATATATAAAAATACTGAACTCATGGAAAAGTATAAAATTAAGAATGAAGAGCAAAAGCAAAGAAACAGAAATGCAAGACCACAATAGTCAAGTGACTCATTAATTAGTAGTGGATGGCTACATTCTTCCTTGCCTGAATTTAATACAATTGATAAACTACAGATGGTTATTTCATGACCAATGCAACTTTGATCATTTTTACAAGCAGAATCTGTTTTTCTGAGCTGAAAACACATATTTTCAGATCATATAATGATGTCTAATTACATAAGCAACAAGGGCAGAGTATGTTGCCTCCTATGTCCTCAGATATGCTCTTTGGGTACTTTGTAAAATATTTAAGGACTCTCACCATTTTCATATGAACAAATTCATACATCTTTGTATGTAGCTTTGTTAAATAATTATGTTGGCTTAATATACTAAAGCTGTAAGAGGGTTAAGCAGCTGGTAAATACAGTATTACAAAGTTCCATAGCTATCAGCTTTGACTATTTATATGTTTTGAAAGAAAGCAAATCACACACTTAGTGTAAACTTTTACTATCACAAATATCTGCATCATATTTAGAGATTCAAAGCTTGCACGGGTTTCAAATAAATAACTCTTTTGAGAGAAAACACACATAAAAGGGGCTTGGAAAGCAACAGTGCACAATTTAAGACCCCTCTCCCTTATACACACAAGAATGCACAGTAGATAGTGCACACTGGGAGAAAGTGTCATTACAGATGACAGGAACCTGCCATCTTCACATGACAAGCCACTGAATGTGATGTTGAAAACTAAGTGAAGGGAGAAAAAGGTGGATAAAGGCATGCGCTGCCCTTTAAAGCAGCATTATTTACCCAAAGTCCTATTTTTTTATTTGTATATTAGCATCAGAGGCAAGGGAATGCATACTGCTTCCTTTGTACTTCTGAAGTCAATACTAAATTCAAGGATGACTATAGAAGTGCTCTAGTGCAAGAAGTACCTAAACTACTTTGCAGTGTAGCCCTGGTAACTTGGGTATATACTCCCCTTTCCAATTGGAGGGGATTGTTAGCTGGCAGGTATGCTATGGGGAAACTGCAGACCACTCAGTTTCCCTCTGTTCCTATAGAACCAGGCCAGGACAGTCAGGGGACTTAACACTATACACATTTATTTACATTAACTTATCACAAGGAAAAGAAACATGGATTTAAACATAAGATATCTAAACAAATAAGATAAATAATACACTCTGGGTAAATGCCAGAAAACAAACCAGTGCTCCAGATACAGGTAAGTCAGAGGTAATTATCTGATCTGAAATAGATAATCCCCTAAATAAACATAGATAGCCAACAGATAAACTATAGATAAGAATGGGTGAACAATAAATAAGCCACAAATAAATACAAACAAACAACAGGTGAAATAATAGCACAGGGGGTCCCAACAGAGCCCTAGGATTCATCTACTAATTTACAACATGAGAGTTTACAAAATACAAGGCATGACATCACACCACTTATGGTGCAAGAACCCCAAAGATAAACTCAACCCTGAGGGGAAACCCCATTGCCCTTGGGCTTTTCCCAAGCCCTACAAAGAAGCTGGTAACTTTAGGGGGGCCCTCCCAGTGGGACATCATCTTTCAGGAGCCTTTAACTAAGCAGGGGGAGGGAGGAGGACTCTCCCTTCCCTGTGAAAATCCTCTTTTCCCTGCAACTCACGGCTCCCAGGCCTGGAGAATGGCCCTCGTCCTCTGCGTCAAGCAGCTCACTGCAGGTGAGAGAGCATCAGGTGGGAGGGGTCACTGTCCCCTGGAACAAGCCTCCACCAAACAGGGCTTCTGGGGTCTCTGGCTCGGCTCTGTCTGCTGGCTCAGTAGCCTGTTCACCATCTGGCTTTCTGGACTGAACCTTTTGCTATGGGTCAGAGGCCTGGGCTGCCTCGTGCAGCACCAGGCTCGGATCGCTCCTTGACCTTCCGTGCAGCACCTTCTGCACTGAGCTCCCAGCCTCATTCCAGGGGTTGAGGACCTGAGCTGCCCAAGCACTCCAAAGGTCCTACTCCGTGCACTGGCCTGTGCACTGTGTCTCTGGACACATGCTAGAGGTTGCAGACCTGAGCTGCCTCATGCAGCTCCCAGGGTCTGGACGCCATGTGCTATGCTGCACACCGAGAGCTTAGCTGATGGAGCGGTCTGCCATTCCCTGCTGATGGATATGTTCAGGGGTGCTTCTGGGCTACTGATTTGCCCTGCTGAGCAGCTCTCCTCAGCTCTTCTAAGCCACACTCTTCTCTCTTCTCTGTCCTGGATGTGCTCCCTCATGCTGGGCACGCAGCTCCTTTTATACGCTGCAGGGCTCCGCCCATGAAGTCTTCTGGACCTGAGTGTTGCAGTCTGCAATCGAGTCCAGGGGTGGGGGGGAGGGAACTCCTCTCTCCCTCCCCTCAGGAAAGGGGTGTGACTTAATTCCTCTTGCTACCTCCTAATTGGTGGATGAGCTGCACCAATCAAAACAGCAAGATTTCAAGCCTGGGACTCAAGCCAAGCTCCAAAGGGCAAGCCTGCTACAGCAGCACAAAGTTTTACCCCCATCCTCCATTAGGTTTTACTTAAGGACATCTACTCAGCAACAAGAGAAATCCAGACAGCTCAAGACAGGCAGAGGCCATAGGGTAAAATCACAGGGCTCTGCGAAGCTTCGGTCCCTGATCAGCTACTGAATTGGGCCAAATCTCCACCGAATTGAATCTCTGAATCCAGATCAAATCAGGGGACCCTTTTATCTCTCCGAATCGAATCAGAACCCTCTAAATGGATTAGAAGGGATTTGGAAAGATTCGGAGATTTAGACCTAAAGACAGCTTTAAATGTTTTTTCTACTTACCCCTAGGTAGCAGGTGGCTCATGAGTATTGCAATGTTGGGGTGCATGGAGTATCCCACAAAGCACAGGGGGCTCCCTAGTACGCTTAGCAGCAGACCTGGAAGTGGGCCAGAAGCACTTGTCCATTCTGGGTCCCCTGGGGAGCATGCAGGGCCCCCACCCCATGCCCCTCCAGCTTGGTGACTAGTGCCTCCTGGGTCTGGGGGTGGCACCCAGGGTCCCTCTGTGGCTGATTGCTGAGCTAGGGAGGTGTGTGGGGGGGGGGGGCTGGGGCAGACCCTGGCAGACCCAGAAGTGGACCAGAAGTACTTCGGGTCCACTTCCAGGCTCACTGCCAAGCACATGAAGGGCCTCCCCCCCACGACACTCCTGTCAGACACCCCATGTGCCCCAGTATCAGAGTAATCACAAGCCATGCCTGCTACATCAAGACACGTAGAAAAATCTTTTAAAGCTGTGTCTATGTTCAAATTGCTGATTCTCTGGATCAGCATTGAATCTTCAGATTTGGATTTGGCTGAATTGGATCAGGGACAGAGATCCAAATCAACTAATTGAATCACTGTCCCCAGTGCAGGCTGAATCCGAATTGAATAGGGTCTGCTTCACATGCCCCTATAAAGCCAACCCTTGACAGAGTGGATACAGAATACCATGGTACTATGGCCTTTAAAAGAATTACAAAAGCAAAATATCAGATTGGCATCATAAATGTCATTGCCTTTAAAAATTACAGTCTTTCAAAATGGAAATGCTTTTGCAAAACAAGGTACACATTTGCCTTTTTCCCCTTCATGCCTCTCTGAAGCTGATTATCTAGGTACCACAAGCACATAATTCTGCTGTGCATTGGGCTACAATTCTTGCCAGATTGGGGGTGGGGGTGGGGGCGGGGGCGGAGAAAGATGACCCAGAAGTAAGCAAGCAGTAGGATATAAGACTCACAGAAAATGTTCAATTTAAAAAAACCCCCAAACCCTTCATACTAAAAGTGGTGGAAATTGTTTAGGAAAATAATAAATACTATAAGCTAATTTTTCTGTCATGTGAAGATGAGTATTTAGTGGTGATCTAAAGTCACAATGGTTTATCTTGTGATGTAGGTAGAATAGTTGTCCCTTCTTTATATTTAACCTATTTGTGACAGGTGTTTGATTTCCAAGCAAGCACTCCACTGATCAATAGGGAAGTATTAAGATGACCAGCACAAGGGACCTATCAGTTAACATGTCTTGCTGTTGGGAACAATTTTCCTTTTATATCTGCTGCTTTATTAAAGTATACTTTGAGAGAGATGTCTTTACCCATTATGCGAGTTGCAGGGGAATAAAACTTGACTTAAAATACTGCTGTACTCCTAATGGATAAATAGCACTGGAGTTAAGGGACACAGTTTCAGCTGCAAACTTTGAAAAATGTATAAAGGGACAAACAAAATATACACTATCAATATTTAACACATTCTAGTAGGAGATGCCGTAACATTTAACAAATAGGATAAAAATAAGTTGTAGACTTCCAGCACTGCCAGTACACAGGATTCCCAGGTTTTGTCCTGAACTCAGGACTGGGAAAATCAGTTTTCGAGAAAAGCTACATAATCAGTCTGGCCAATTGCTGTTCAGTAGGTGTTGGTGGACCTGGAGACAGTTATATAAAGACAAACACATTCTGTATTAGGTGAGAAGTTAAGACTCAGAGGCATGCACCTATCACAGTTCCTGCACCACACAAAAAGAAAGCACAAGAGCTAAACTTCTCAGGACAAATCTAATACTTTGAATCATGACACCCCCAAATCTGTTCTTGATTTGCAGAGTTAAGAAGGGAAAAGTTATCTATTTGGGTTCTAGGGGCCTCTTCACACATGGACCAGGTGGGAGGACAGAACTTAAAGTAAGGCCTCTCTGAGAGCTGCTCTAATTAAAGCACCTGCAGTGTCATGTGTATTCAGTGTCCTGTGCTTCAAAATGGAAGCAGGGATGCTTTAATTCAAGCTCATTTTGAAGCACAAGGACACTGAATAAATCAGACAGAGGCTTCTGGAGTGTGCTATGTAGCATGCTCCAGTAGGCTGAAGCATGCTAATGAGCATGTGTTGGAACAGACATGTGGCATTATAGGTGCCTGTGGCAGGGCACTGTTGGTGCATGCCAGTTTAAGAACTGAGCAAAGCAGCCAGCAGGTACTTGATTGCGGTGGCCATTTTAGATCTTTGTCCGCCTATATAAACAGAGCAGTTTGCTGCTGGCAGGTGAAGCAGAAACATTACCTGTCTGCAAGTCTGACTTCAACACACCTGGAGGTAAGGGTGAGAGCTGTAGGGGTTGGCTAGGAGGCTCCAGGCCCTGGGTATGACCTAAAACTGCACCCTGCTAGGAATGGGTGACCTGGTGGGGCTCTCAGTGGTTCAGGAGCCCCAAGAAATGCCAGGCCAGTTACCACACCAGTGAAAGGCAGGTCAGGGTACCTTAATAACCCCAGCTCCCACAACTGGGTGGATTACTCCCTAGTAGGGGCCAGAAGGCAAGCCCAGGAGAGAGAGAGAGTGAGGCTACAGGCTCAGAGGCCTGACTTAGAGTACCCTCAACTGGTAAATACCGGGGCCAGGACCAGAATGTCAAAAGGGCCAGGGACGCATTCTGAGAGATGCCCAGAGCTGAGGGCTGGGGTTTCCAAATGGCCTTGGAGGCAAGACCAGGGCCTGTGTGGCCAAAGGTCCCCATGCCCGAATGGGGAAATGGCTCAAGGAACTAGGCAGCCCTGAATGAAAGCAGAGTAGGCAGTCTGAGCAGAGGGATCTGGTTGGGGTCTGGACAGGAGGATTCTAGGGCCCCAGTGTGGGGCCAGTGACAATAAGAACAGTGAATGCCATCTGTGAGGCTTGTGCCGCAGTGTAGGGGGGGGAACAGAGCCGCAGATAGCACCTTGGCATCAGGGCAAGAAATGGGCAGCCTCCTGCCTAACTAACATCCTAATTAAATATCATCAAGGCATGGCAGGAGAGAAGGCAGGCCACTGGCCCAGAACAGGTGGGCAGGCCACTGGTAGACTAGCCCCAAGAAGGCCCTCTGTTACAGTGCCCTAACAGAGCATAATTACAAGAGTTACTTAGCAGAGGACTAGTTGTATTTCTCAGTCTTCAGAAGTGAATAGTTATATGCACACATTATGGGGTTCTTGAATTTCAAATATGCACTGCATGCTTACTAGGGCTGTGCAAAGTTTTCGGTGCTAATTTGATTCAGAAGACATTTGGTCCAATTCACTGGCTGAATCTCCTAATCAAATCAATTAAGAAGTCCAAATTGATTTGAAGCTCTCCAAATCTTTGGAAAAGATTCAGAGAGCTTTGGTGATTTGGGCAGTCCCCACCCACTGCAGCAGGGAACTGGAGCCAGACTCGGAGCTGGTAAGTAAGGGGTGGTGGAGGGGGGGCTGGAGGAAGGGGCCATGGGGGGGACCCTGCCAGGCCCCATCCCCTGCCTACTCTCCCAGCTCCCCAGAGCACCACCACCCCCCATCTGCTCTTCCAGCCCCCCCATGGCTTCCCCGTCTATCCCAATACCCAGTTTTTTTTTAAAAAAAAGCCCCAACTCACTGGCTGCTGCCAGGCAGGAGGGCAGTCTCCACTGCCCCATTCTGCATGGGGGGGCTCTGCCATTAGACCCCACCCTGACTCCCTGGTCCCCACTGTCCCAGCCCCCCCTGGCTGCCCCACCCAACCCAGCTCTGGCTCTTTAACAAATAAAAACAACCCCCCCCTTGGGCTCACCAGCTCCTGCAGTGGCCTTGTAGCTTCCAGGGGCTCCCACACAGAACCTCCCACACAGTATGGGACAATGGGGATTACCCTCACTGGGCAGCAGCTGATGAATCCTAGGTTTGTTTTGTTTTTGGTTGGTTTTTTTTGTTCAAGAGGTCCAGGAGCTGGGGCAGGCAGGGCAGGGAGAGCAGGTGGGGGTTAGAGGTCTTATGACAGAGCAGGGATTGCACCTTCCCTGCCCTGCCTGCCCCCCCCCCCCCCAGCCTGGCAGTGCCTGGTGAGTGGGGGCTTTTTTCTTTCATTTTTTCAAAGAGCTGGTGTGGGTGGGACAGCCATTGAGAGCAGGCAGGGGATCGGGCCTGTGTGATTTAGAGATCCAGCTGATTTGGCAGGAGCCAAATCTCTGAATCAGATTCAGCCACATTTATTCAGTACAGTGGTTCGAATCAACTAACTGAATCACTGTCCCCCGAATCCGAATCCAAAGTGAATACTAACCGCTTTGCACAGGTGTAATGCCTACCAACAGTGAAAGGATTTGCTTCATTTTCACTCTACTGGAAAACTCAGAGACTTGCTTACACTTTGCCTTCCTCTAAACGCTGCTATATTTACTGAAACACTTGTTATTAACATGAGATAAGAACTGCCTAATCAAAACATGGCACAGCAATACTGTAAGGCTGCAAAATATCTGAAGAGGTCCTCTAACACCAATTAATCTAGAGAACTCAGCAGATTCAGAATAGATGACTGAGAATGGGGAGGAGGGAGGATTAGAGAAAGAGAACAACAGCTTGGGAGTTAAAAAAAAGAAAGAGAGACATTCACCACTAAGTCCCTCCTCTAAAGAAAAAAAGTCAGTGCATTGAATGCACAAAGCATTTAAAGCCTATTTAAACTTCTGAGAGTTGGATACTTGACTTGACTACCTCTCTCCAGGACAATGGAATAACTGAGAAAACCCAGCTGGATCCCAGTCAGTCTGAGAGACTGACAGTTCAGAAGGTGCTTCTGCTTTGCAACCAACTCTTCCCATGATCTAATATTCCATGGGAGTTACTGGCCTGTTGGGATTACTATAAATTTAATTTGTAGCATGGATGTTAGAGGAAATGGATGCCCTAAACGGAGGGGTAGTGTTTTCTTTAAATGAACACAATGCTAGGGGCATATGTGCTTCATTGGAAATTGTTGGGAAGGTGGTGCTAGGCTAACCAGTGATTTCTTTGATCTATGTGCAAAAAGGATGCTTAAGTTCCAGATAATCAGCAATTCACATGTATATTATACTTCTTAAAAACAAAATACCTGAAGAAGGAATAAACCTGTTAAAAGGAAGCCTCCAGTGCATCTAAAGGACAATATACAACAGGAACATTAACTTACTGAAGGACCCATTATTTTAACCATAATAAATGTGTACTAAGCCAAAACGGTCTAAAATCTATTTAGAGGCCACTGTGTTAATTTTTTCCAATGGAAGTTTTGGCTTTTATAGTCTAAAGCCTGTTAATTGAAAATCTGGGGCTCATAAGAAAGAACATACCACCTCAGAAACAGAACAAATACTGTTAGATAAATGAAGTAAAGCTAATGACTATTCATTTTTACATATTGCATTTGCAAAAGCATTCATTATTAGCTATATACACCTGCAAGAATAGTATGGATGATAACTGCCCTACTGGGCAGGTTGTCCATTTTCCCTTGCTAATTGGTCAGATTTTCAAGAAAACCTGGTGTTGAAATTTTATGTTCTAAATTCAGGCTAGAAAAATTCAGACCAGTCACTTTTTATGGTGAAATTTATAGTAGCAAAACCTCAGGCCTTCATAATCTTTCAAATAAGCAGCAAACAGAAATTTGTCGTTTTGGTTCTGTTAATACCAAACACTTTTCAGTAATCTCTAGGAACTCCATTATCAGTAATATGTCACAGTTTGAAAAAAAAAGAAGCCATGAAGAACATAACCCTATTTCACAACACAGGAAGTTAGATATGGAACACATGATGGAGACAAACAATAGACTGAGTTCCTCCATATCTGAAAGATCTGCATGAAGTAATTTCTTACAATGTTGAGTTTAAACTGGCTGGAAACTGCTGACATCAAAGAACTTCAACATTTTGAATTGGAGTTGAACACCAAGGTTATCATTTTGTTCTTATGAATTTCATAATTCATTTTCAGCTGTATTGGAATGAGGCGATGAACACTCAACATTGTATATTTATTAATAAACTTATTGTCTCCATTACTCTGAAATCCTCCTTATGCTGAGTGATGGTGAAACAGCAGATTCATGGGGCATTTATAGACATACTCTGAGAGGTGAGACGGGAGGGGTGCTTTAGAGTGGCTCTGAGAAATGCACTAATTAAAGCACTCAGATCATCACGTGTTCCTGTGCTGAAAAATGGTGGCGGGGGCACTTTACTAAATTTAATTGAACCAGCCGACTCAATTAATTGAGTCTGCTCCGATGCATTGTAATTACAACACATTGGAGCTGTTGCACTTAGAAAGAGTTTTTTTTTAAAACCTACTGCTTTGGGAATTGACAACACTTGACTGATGAAAAGCCCAATATAAAATGAGCTGTTCGTCCTTAGACTTATCTTAGCTGCAAAGAGAACTTTACCAGATGTAGGCAGGAAGCAGTACTTGTACAGCCAAGAAGTGTGGATCCTTCACTTGTTGGCTGGGTAGTAGGATGACTTCTTGGTTCTTCCCTGGACTGCACACACCTTGCTGGAAGTTCTGTCTTGCTTTATACTGTTTAAATGCATAGGTTCAAAACATTTTTCCTTGATGGTTGGCTGACTGAACTTCAAACAAAGAGGGAGGAAAACGGTGACCATATCACAACTGTTAAAACATCTGGCTCCTGTGTTTGGATTTGTCTAGGTATGAAGACTTGTTTTCACAGCCACTGCAATTAAATGTGATAGGCCTTGAATGGTCAAACAGGATGCTTAGAGGTATTGGTTATAAGACCTGTTTTAGGGTGTTTGTTTATCAATGGGGCACATTTGCTGTAGCTTGTACTGCTGATGGTCTGTTTATTGAACTCCAGACATACATTGAATGGTTGAGACATTTGTAACACCTTAGAATGACATTGGATGTCCATTTTTGAGAAATGTAAGGAGGGTGCATTTGTCATGTACAGGGCATCCTTTGCATACTTTTTACAGGTTTCTCTTGAGATGCATAGTTAGTCTTTTGTTTTCTTTAGCTGCTAGGTCAGTTGAAATGTATATGTAATTTCCTTGCCTTTACTGGCTACATTGGTCCAGCCTTTTCTTTGGCTCTCTTAAGTACACACGTGATGAACTTTTACAGTTTTTTCTCCATTGCCTGATGAAGCGGGTTTGTGGCCAAAAGCCTGCAGTTAAAGATTTTTTTTTTTTTTTTTTGCAAAAATCTTGGTCTAATAAAAGATATCATATCTACTAGGAGTCCTGATTGCCTTTTCTTCTAGACCAATACAGCTACAACCTGGATACCTGGCACATGTGATGAGTTCATTGGGTCTCTGCTGACAATTTTAACCATCACTTTTTATTATTTTATGGTATGGGATAGGTATTAGGTACTGCAAGCACTCCACTGTCTTGACGCCAAATGGGTTGCAAGTCATTAGCTGAGTTTAATTTTATTGTGGCAGTCTTGTTAACACAATCCAGTCTTGCCCAGCCATTGACTTGCATTTTTGTGCAAGAGACACTGTCTAAGCTTTCAGTTTTCGTATACAGCAGAAGCAGCCTCTCTGCATGTGTATAGGCACCCATAGAACTTAGGTCAGCAGCTTGTTAGGGAGGCTTGACTATTTGATTTCAAGCTATTTAAGCACACCAGAGCACAGGAAATGAGAGCTTTTTTCACATCCCACCAGAAAATAACTGGAGTTTCTCCTGGAGTCAAAAAAAAAAAAAAATCAAAAAAAAAAAATCCATGCATAACTTCAAACTGTGGGGAGTTTCAAAACAGTACTTTACTGATCTTTATTAGATTAAGACGTGTCATTTGAGGTCATCCAACATATGTTCCACTGAGTCTGGGCCAGTAGGAGAAATTAAAGCATATCCTGTTTGCTTTTGTTTAAGAAGGCCAATTCTTGAAAACTTAGTTTAACCAATACTGCTTGTGTCCTTGATTTACTGATTCATACGTCTTACATTATATTTTATGGGAACTCTGTGTTCTATGTCTTCATTAAACCTTGTTATAAAATACGAACTTACACTATGCATAATTTTAATTACACTAAAGAACAGCTATACTATTAACAAAGCCAGACTCCATATGCCTCATGGAATAACAGCTCCACCTACCTGGCTTTTTAGGCATTACCATATGAGTAGCTGAGTCTGCCTGCCAGACTCGTTCCCATACACCTGAAAATGCATTATGAAATTCAGCAAAACAAAATGATAACCCGTGTTCACTTCCAATGCAAAAAGCTGAAATTATTTGATGTCAGCAGTTCCCACTCAGTGCAAAGTGTCTGATGACCCTCTGACTGTATGCTATGGAGAGATTAATTTCTTAGAACTCATGACAAGACACATCGCATGAGATGTAGGCACCTAAAGTGAAACACAGGAGAAACTTAAAAGCTAAAGTCCAAATGAGTAATTAAACCACCACTGTACTGCTTAGGTGCCCAAGAGGCTGAAGTGCCGTAGTGTTCATCTTTAAAGTTACTTATACACCTGACTTTTTTCCAAAGGCGTTGGCACTGACTGATCCAGTGGATATGGTCAAACTGCACCAAACATACCCCAACAGCACTGAGTTGAACCCTAGGCGCAGCAGCCACAGCCATTTTAATTTTTTTTAAATAGCCACCAGAGGAGTTGCCTCCCTTTATATATGACAGCCTAATGCTTTCTTAGAGGACTTGCTTAGGAAGTAGGAATTGAATAACTTCCTCAGCCTGAGGGGATTCAAATCCAGGAGAGTGCCCTAACAAGAAAGTCACTGTGCACCCAGCAGTGCAAGTTTCATGGAGTCAGAGGAGCAACAAGCAAGAATGAGAACAACTGTAGCCCAGTGATGAGTGCATTGCCACAAGATCACAGGGGAGAGAGTCGGGTTCCAGTCCCTGCTTCAAGATCTGCATGTTGCATTAAAAAATAAGCTTTTTTACAAAGGTAAAGGGCTGCTAGAAATGGTGGTCTCTTGGAACCTATTCTGAGAGGTCTGATTCAAAACTTGCACTTTCATTTTTGTCCTGGCAATGGCAGACTTCAAAGATGGGAGAAATTCTAATTTTGAAGAAGATAAAGGTTTCTCCTCACCTACTAACTAGAGAGCCAGAACCTCTACAGCAAACTCATGACAGTTGATGTGTCATATTATGTAAACTGAAAATCTGGCTGTTTATACTTTTATTTTTAAATGCAAGACAACAACAAATATGAACTAGGGAATGCTGCCAACCAGCAAAGCTGTACTGGTGTGGTGAAATATTTAGGTTTAAAACAAAAGACTCACCTTTATTCATACTTCTCTATTATTAGGTTTATTAAAGGTTCCCTACTACATAAAGATTTTAGGCTAAAATTATCAACCATTCTATTAAAAAAGGCCATGTATTAATCCAAAGGTGCTCAACCTCCAGCCTGTAGGCCAAATGCAGCCCCTGGAGTCATCACATCTGGCCCATGGGGCAAGAAACTTGGTGGTGGGGGAGCAGGGGCCATTAACAGTCTTTTTTCTATGGCCAGGTTTCCAAACCCAAGCCTGCACTGCCAGTCACAGCTGGATCATACCCCCTCCCCTGCATCTGGATTGGGGCTGGGCCATGCCCCCCTGCCCAAAGCTGGGCTGCAGCCAGGTGATACCCCCTCACCCTGAGGGCACTTTCAGGGTGGCTATGCACATTCCTTTTCCCCCCATTGAGCCAGGCCATGCCCCCCACACCCTGCCACAGGACCACACCCAGGCCAACCTATACTCTGCTTCCCTTGCAGGGCTATGTTGTGGCTGGACTGCCCCTGCCCCATTCTGCATAGCTGGATGCTGCATCAGCCTCGGTGCCAGATTTGGATCACCAGTGGGATCTGGCCTTCAGACACATGGGGCACTGCTCATCTGGCCTGCTAGGGAAAAAGGGTTGAGCACTAGTGCACTAAACCATTATTAAAATTTAATTGTGGGTCAAAATGCTCCCCATTCATAACCTGTCAGAAAATTCATTTTAGTTCTAGCTCAGAATAAAAAATATGTATTTTCTGAGGGTGGAGGGAGTTTAGAAAGGTATGAGTACAATACGTTCACCTTTCACAGCTTCTTCTACCAGCAGTCCAAAAAAAGGCTGCAATATCACTTGCAATTATTGAAGTATATGCCTGAGAAACTTATCCAAAATCTCATCTCCTAGTTGCATCTATCAAGGAAACAAAGTTAAACATAAAACTGAATAAGCTCCAAAATAATTAAGACTTATATAAGGCCTCGTGTCCTTATATAATAGTGCAGTTATGAAAATGATTCTTGTGCTTAATCACCAATAATTTAAAGACACATTCTCCATTTGAGTGAACGCCTTTAAAAATAAGCTTTAACATCTTTAATTACTTAATCTTTAACATTAGGATGAGGCAGATACTATGATTTACAGATAAAGACAATGAAGCAGAGAAAATGAAGAAAACTTCACTGGATCGGTTGTCAAGCCTGGAACTAGAGACTCTAGTACTTATATCCCAATGATTAATGTTTATTCTTGCGCGCACAAGGTACAACCAAGTCCCTTTGCTTGAGACCAGGGCTAGGCTCATTTGTAACATTGTGAGAACTGCAGAGACTAGATGGACGATTCAGGACATCTATTTAATATATTAAGTAGAATTTTCAAACGTCTGATATAATGTCTTAAAATGTAAGGCTGCTTACAGATGCAAACAAAACCCCAAAACCCCACAGTGTACCCCATGCCAAGCCCACTGCATGCCCAGAAGAGTCACTGCATTTGTTTGACCCAGCTCGCCCAATGTCTGTATAGGTTTATGCTGATTTAATTATCTGTTAGATAAGACTTCCAAAAAGCCCTGCTGAAGCACAAAATCTATACAGACACTGCAGAGCCAGGTCAAACTAACACATTGGTTCTTTCAGTAAAGAGCATTTTGGGATTTTTTTTCCACATGTAGCAACAGCCTATATGTTTATACCAAATTAACTTTATGAAAGATGTACTCCACAGAATGACATAAATCATTTAAATATTCAATAAGAAAATATTAAGTTAATATGGGATTTTCATTTTAAATTTCTGACACATGGGGCTTTAATCTGAAAGTAGTTTCCAAATAAATGGAAAAAAAAATTAATAATAAAAAGGGACTAACTGGGTGAAACAGCACAAGGAGCTCCAAAAATATTTTTGCAGACACTAGTGCCCTCTTGTTGCAAGAAGCTATTAGTAAGCTCAGACCCATGAGTAGGGACTTATGAGCTTAAATGGAATAGATGTTGTATCACTCAAGCAGCATTGAAGCAAATACTCACAGACTAAATAGCAGGAGGAATAATTTTCCAAAGATACTGTGCATTATTGCTAACAAAATAAAGCTCAGTTAAAGATATTTTTCACAATCATATCCATCAAAAGTGTACTGCTAAAAGAAAATAATGATTGAAAACTAAAATCACCAGATTGGACCAAAGCAGTCTATATTAAAACTAAAGATCAACAACTGTAAGTTGATTCTCAGGGGAGTCTGTCATGTCACCAAGTTTTATTAACATACTATTTTCACATCACACTACCATATGCTACGTAATTTTAAGAGGAAATGCTAGTTTTCATTTCACAGGTGATGTTTGGAGTGTGCCACATGAATTGAAAATTAATGGCACAACAATAGCAGGTAATAGGTTCTGCCTCTTTATCGTAGCAGATATCTATTACCTTTGTCATGGGGCATGAGACTGCATGAGTGGGGAAAGTAGGGAGATCACATCACACCTTGTCCCACACCATGGAAGGCAGGACAAAGGGAGACATGTTTTGCCCTGCGGAGTGAATCAGCTAGGCCACAACACATCACAGCACAGGTGATCCACTTCATTCAGAGATAGTATTTCTACTGTCCAATACGGCCATGTGAAATTTTGCCGGGTGTTCTGTTTCGAAGTGTTTCAAGCACGAAACAGCAAAATCAAAATGAAACAAAAGCCTTCAAAACGCCTTTAAATGAAACAAGGGCTTTCAAAACCCTTTGAAAGTTTTGAAATGTTTTGAGTTTCGAAGCCGGGCTTACTTGGCTTCAGCACCAGTCCCAGGCAGCAGCAGAAGCCTCCTGTCATCTGGCGTAGATCTAGGGGTCGCACTCCCCGGAAGGATTCTAGCATCTCCCCCAGCCCTCCTGGGGGTGCAAGTGCCTGGATCTGCGCGCAGGATGACAGCATGCTGTTGCTGCTGGCTGGGGCCAGCAGCAGCACCAATCTTCCCAGCACTGGGTGCAGGCTGTGCCTGCAAAATTTAAGTCTTCCTACTTTCCTTGGCTGCTACTCAGATCCCCAGGTGCACAAGAGAAAACGACAAGACTTTCACATCACTGCAAGAGACAGGAGCTAGAAACAGTGAGGACTAGGATTAAAAAATAGACCACATTCCTGGGAGGAACCAGGGGCAGATTATGGGGTGACGGTGCCATGATTCACGTTGGGCTGAGTGGACCGCAGCACTTGGCGTCCAAAGAAAACAAAAAACAAAAACAAAAAACAAACCACACATTACACCCAAGTACCTAAAAACTGCAGGTAGCCTCTTCCTCTCCCATCTTCAATCAGAAGTGACATCTAGTGGACAAAGGGGCTCACTACATATCGAGTGCATTTCTGTTTTTACGTGACAGAAAAAAAAATGTCACATTGATTTAATTCCTGGTGATCCAAACTAAAATACACGGGGATGTGTTTTACTTTGAGTCTCAAATACGACATTTAAAATTGCCAAAAAAGTGGTATGTGAAAACTGTAAGAGTTAAATCGCAAAAAAGGGCAATTGTCATCATGCGTACAAATGCCCTCTGGCTATAAATAAAACCTCTAGCCTCCTGGCTAGAAAATAAAACTCCTACCCAGCTGTTGGCCTTAGTCTGCTGCGAGTCCTCAGCCCTTTACTTGCCGTCTCCAGGAATAGCATGCTTACAGTCTGCCTCTCAGCAACAGATATCTCACCACAGACCTCTTCCCTCTTCAGCCTCCAGGCCCAGAATGGCTACCCTAGCTCCAGCTCTGGCTTCTCTCTCTCTCTCAGGCCATGCCCCTTTCCAATCAGGTAACTCCATAGGGCTGGCCATAGGTGTCCCCTAAATGGGTTCACTAACTGGTCTCCATGGCAGGCTACCTGTAGTAGTGCCTTGTCTCCTCTGCAGGGCTCCAGCCTACAGGCATATTGTTCTCCTAGTAATCACTCCCCTGTGTCAATTCTCCTGCAGCTTCCCCCTCCCAGTCTTCTCCCACCTGGGGCTCTTTCTCCCTTAAAATAACAGAAAGCTTCATGTTCTGTTACAAGGTACATGAAAACATTTAATTCAGATATTTTCAAGATTTTTTTTGTTTGTTTTTTTACATACTGAATTTGGCTAGATTTTAGCCAGATTTGGGAAATCGGATCTGAATTCACAAATATTTTTGACTGTGCCCAAACTGTAATCTTTTCTCATATATAACTTTAAAAAATTGTCTCGTTCAAGTCCTTTCCTTTCATAGATTTTTTTTTTTTTTAATTCATTGCATGAATTATTGGTGTGGATTTTAAAGTCAACAAATGAATCAATATTATCATCTATTTGCTGAAAGAAATTGCCCAGTGCTAATCAGGAGCTGGCCCCATGGGAGCACATTTAGAAACTTTTGGCAAACTGATTCAGCTGATGTCAGTTATCACAGAGATGCATCCATGGCAGAATGGCTCTTCAAAAGTGCTGCCTGCCACTTCACATAAAGCTTTGTGGAATGGGGTAACATTTTTGAAGTGACTCAGTAACTTAAATCACTGAGACACGTTTTCAAAAGGTGATGGACCCTCAAAAGGTATTTAGTTGTCCAGCTCTTGGCTAAAGGAATATAGAATGGATACCAACAGGAGTTAGGCACTGAATTCCTTTGAGGAGCTGTTCTTTTGGAGCCTTAGGCCTGCTGACCACAGTGAGATTTGGGTTCTTAAATGCCCCCAGATTTAGAAAATTTTACCCCAGAAAACTTGTTTCTGCATCAATGATTTCTTAAACAGTTAGGAAGCTAGTGCAAAACATGAACGTATTGTGCTCACATCATACCACTTCCACAGAAGTCCCTGAGAGTGTTACTTTGGACATAAGGAGAAGAAATTTCAACCCATGGTCAACATTTTCAATAGAGGTGGTAGGGAACACTTGAACAACACAGAGTTTAAATACTTGTGGCTGTGCCTGCAGTCAAAGTCAGTTCATTAAAGTGCAACCTAAGGTTATATTTGTTGGGCTTTCATGTACTAGAAATGTCATGTAATGGCTGTTAGAGCAGCATGGAGAATGCCAAGTACTATTCACACTAATATGCTTGAAATGGAGTCTGAGAGGAGTGCTGATTATACACCCAAAAGTAGTTATGCAATGTTTTTTGATACACCATCCCCCCATGAGGATGAATTACAAACAGTAGGGAACATTATCTACCAGTGAGGATGCTACTTTTTCCATCACATTCTTATGTATTGTCCTTACACAACGATTTTAGATTTGGAGATTTACTGCACCTACAAACGAACAGCACAGCCATTAGCACACACAGGGTCCCCCATTATTATGGTGACCCTCTGTCCTGGTTGGAAATAGGGGACATCCAGGACATTGCCCCTCTCTGCCTTCCAAGTCAGCAGCATGCCACAGGGAGTGGCGGAGGTGGAGTGGCATGCTGCGACAGGCAGGAAGATCAGCCACAGCGCCTGCCTGGCTGCCTTCCTAGGGCACCACAGTGCTTCTCTTCTCCACCGCACTATGCCCTGCACCCAAGACGCTTATTTTAATCTATATCCTGCACCCAGGACTGGCCTCCAAAATCTGAGATCATCATGGGAAAAATGGAAAAGCTGGTCACCCTATCCATTATACCAACGTATTTATGACAAACCTCTTAATCTACTTTCTCCACAGTTGCCCTCTCCTCTTGATCATCTATGTACCCCAAGTATACATCTTTCATCATGTGGACACATAGGACACACCCTGCCCACATTAATGCTGCTTACATTTAACACCACAGATACAGGCTAATTTGGGATGTGGCTATGATCAGGACAAGGAGGAGAATCATACTTGGGAAAGATACATATTTTAAAAACCATGCTGCTGGCTACATGTGCATGCTTTTCTCCACATGATGGGAAAGGCAGAACAGGGTACATCTTCTCCAGCTTTATTTGCTTTCTGACAACAATTTTCTAAATTTCTCTCCTTTCTTTGCATACATTAGAATTTTCTGGCCCTATGAGCCTCTGCTTTGCTTTGTAGCATAAGCATGCCAAATAGTTCGAGTCGAGTATTTGCATACAGTGTAACAGAGCTTAGAAAAGAGTGGAAGGAAGAAAAGCTTTAGGAAACATTCCTTGGATAATTTCCTAACTCAGAAAAAAAGTTGGAGGAAACTGATGGCTAATACTTTGAAAGTAATGAAAAGAGCGTGTATTTCAAGCAAAATTATAATGCAGTTCGCAATCCTGGGCTGGAACCTACATCCCTTGTTGTAGGGGAAGTAAATAACAAAAGCCAAACAACAGATCTTTTCAGAGAATATAGCAAAAATATATACAAATCTAAAATATTTGATTTTGGTTCACTGTACAGAAATGAGTGAAAGTTAAAAACAGACCCTCCCCAGTTTGGTTTGAATGGTTAGATGTGACATTTCCTCATGATAGACAGCAATGCTGTTTTCGGGAACTGCAAAAGTTTATTCTGCAGTAAGGATGGCATTAGATCCAGCAGCCTGCACAAAATGGAGGAAGACAGGCCCTATATTAGAGGTGCTTGCTTAGCATTTTGATGGAGAAAAAACCTTCTAGACTTTATTATGCTGACTCGGTGGTAGCGTCAGTGCTGCGCATGGCCCAGGCTTCTGAGATCTGTTAAGAAAGTGTTCTCTATGTGGTAGCCAGAATGGTCCAGGAAATATGTGAGAAAAGGGTTTTTTTTTTGTGATAGTCTTTTTATTGGACCAACTGTACAGTCGAGAGAGATGTAAGACAAGCTGTTGGGCTGTTCCTATAAATGTACAGTTACTTCTTGTTAAAGTGCCACTACATGGTGCTCAAAAACATGCAGCCAAGATCCTCGGTTTTATAGGGCCAGTACATGCATCACAGCTCCCTTTTAAAGTATTCACCTTCCCAGTTTCCTTGGGTAATAGGGAATTTCATTGATGCATGTTTTGCAGTTCAAGGGGTTCAGGTGCTGACTACTCACATTAAAAGTCAAGACATGGTGCATGAACTGTTTGTTTACTCTCTGGAAAACTTCTTCCCAAACTGATTTTATTAAACTTCCACAGGGACTGAGAGCCTGAGGTCTCTCCTACCTCAGAGGAGCTGTTGAACCTCTAGACCAACCTACTTATGTGCTCACTTATTCCTTCTTGAAGGAGGTGTGAGGCAGGGAATAGAGAATTAGGGATTGCTCTTGGGGCATCAAAATGCACATAGACCCTCTGTTTGAGCTGTGTGCCTTGTGACTAACACAATACCAAAGTCTGAATGAGAAGGAAAGTATAACTGAATCAGCACTGCAGAGCACCAAAAAAATCCATGTTCAGCGTAAAAGACCACTGTTAAAATCTAGCTCTACCAAAGTAAAGAGCCAGAATTTCACCTACCACCTTTAGTGTGTGTCACCATTCAATTAACAAAAATATTGTTCCAATGTAACCAATCCACTGACAAGACCCAAGATGTTTTCATCTTGTATCAAATACTGATCATACAAGAAGTAATTCTGAAAGTCCTTGGGCAGAAAATGGATCTTAGCCACCTTTGTTTATCCTTCCTGCAGCAGGTCACAAAATTAGGACTTGTTTTTGCCATGCTCTTTTGTTTTCTGTATATTCTGTGTCTCAGAAAAATAATAGTTCTAGAAGGTAGTAAATTCTCAGTATAACACAAAAAGAGAAGCACTGGTTTGGTTTTAGTGTAGACTATAGAACTGAATTTTTAATGTGAGACGGAGTCTTGTATCTTTTGTTCGAACACAAGTTGCCGAGTCCACTTGTGGACCTGCCTTGCCCAACTCCTTCCTCAAATTCCCTGTATGAGGACAGCCGGGAGTGAGCACCACCATCCTGCTGAAGATGGTGTGTGCAGGCACTTGGTAGGATGGTGACGCGAGGGCCATGAGTCACATGAACCCTGGCTGCTCAACTAAGGAGAAGGGCTGCCATCCACAGCAAACGTCTCCCCATTGTTCCAGGATGGTCTGCCTTTCCTTTGGGGGGACAGGGGCTTTTGAGTGAGAGGGGGACTTCCCTTTGGGCATGCTCCTGCTGGTGCCAGGCTGAGGAGGAGCAAGGGCAAGAGAGTGATGCCTGTAGAGTTGCATCAGCATCCCCATGGTGTTTATGCATTTTGTTCCTTTGCTGATTTTAGCTCAGCAGTGCAGGCAAATAGCATACGTAGGATCATCTGCCAGCTCAAAATGATCCCAGACTACACCCCAAAAGTGAGTGGGTAGTGTGGGTACATCTGTGGATGCTGCAATTTCCCCCTTGTCAGCAGGCAGAGGCACATCAGCAAGAGGAGCAGACTCAGGTAAGCCACTTGCCTCCATAACCGTACACCTCAGCCTCCTCTGAAGCACCTTCTGGGGAAGGAGACCTGGCTCTAGGGGAAACTTGAAGGGTGTGGAGTACAAACTCAGATGATTCCTCCTCCTTCTCCCACATCTCACTTGCTAGGGCACTCAGATCCAGATCCATCTCTTCCTCTGGCACAGGAAGGCTCAGCATGGGAAATGAAATGGGGGTGGAGAAGACTGTCATGCTGGTGCTGCTGCTTGTTGTCATGGTGGTGGTGGTGGGGTTATGGCTGGTGCTCTTGGTGGGGATGCAGACTCAAGCACAGACAGTGGCACTGCTCCCCTCTCCTTGCTGCCTGTACTAGTGGAAGCCTCATGCCTGCTTGCTGCAGCAGAGGCTGCATCTCAGTATGGGGGGGTAGGGCACTTACAGCTCTCCTTCTACCCCCTCTTCCACCCTCCACCCCCCTGAAGGCTTGCTAGCTGCCTTTCCAGCATGCTTCATTGTGTGTTTCATGGTGTCTTCTCTTTATAAAAGTATATAAATGTTTATGTGCCTTCCTATATAAATTCTATAATATAATATGCAATATAATTATGAAATTGAAAAGAATAAAATTGATTAATATAATAGTTAAATAAAAAATAATTAAATAAAAGGGTCTAGAAAGAAAGCAAAAGGTATTGCCGAATCCCACTTGCTAGGCTAGCAAGAAAGAAGAAGTCAATGGTAGTAGTAGCCTTTGTTGTCTAATGTTACTGAGTTTCTGGAAGATAGCTCAGTAACTGACCCCAAGGCAGAAAGCAGGCCAGTTCAAGCAATGCTGCCTTTTATGCTGTTTTTCCATCCCTCCCCCAGAGCACTGGGATTAGAAGACAAGTCACTGGCCAGCTACAGAGTCAATATGAGAGCAGTCCTTCCCCACTCCTCCCCCTTCCTTTTCCTTATTTTCCATTTCCTTGTAGGCAAGCCCAGCTTTAGCTTCAAAACTTGAAGTGTTTTAACTGCCCTCATTTCATTTTAAGGCCGTTTCTAAGCCCTTCCTTTCGTTTCCATTTCACTGTTCCAAGCTTGACTGAGTCAAAACAGCATCAAAATGAAACAGCCGATGAAATTTCACACAGTCCTATCATTTCTCTGGAGGAGTGGTCACTAGCACTTTCGAAAGAGCCACCCAGATACCATGCGAATAATTGCTGCAGAACAAAAATAAAATCCCCGTGAATCCCACACTACTAGTTATGACATACCATCCTTTCCTGGAACCTATACAGAAAATCCTCAAACAATTACAACCCATCCGAGAGGAAGACCCAATTATTAAAAGAGATCTTCCCAGAACCACCCATTCTAAGCTTTAAACAAGCACTGAACCTCGCCAACCTCATCATCAGAAACAAACTTCCAATGCCCCAAAACACACCAAAAGGATCTAGACTGGTGGGAAAAGATATGTAAAACCTACTCGCATATCTCCACCACTCCCAAAATAACTACACCCCACAAGAGAACCATCACCATTCCTGGATCTTACACCTGCAACAATGTGATACATCTCAACTAATGCACTAAATACCCTGATGAAAAATACGTAGGAAACCAAACAAGAACTGCTTACCAAAATAAATGCAGACAGAAAATCTATCAAAGACAAAAATATCCAATTACCATTACCTGTGGGTGCCAACTTCTCACAAGGCAACCACACTCACCCCAATCTCTTAGCTCTAATCAGAGGGAACTTAAAGCACCTTTCATAGATGAGTCTGTGAACTTAACTTCATAAATCTACTGGATATAAACAAATCATGGACTAAAATGTAGACATTGGATTTATGGCATGCTATAGCCTGCCTGCCATCTGATAACTCCAGGCAACCTCTCCACATTTTACCAGCTACCTTCTATCACCGGGTCAACATTCCCTACCCACTTCTCACACCTATTGTCTCCCATCACCTCTGATCTTCACTGCCAAGCATGTGCATTTTCACAGAACAGCATTTTGCATATTGGCTTCTATTCCATCAAGGAGAACATAAAACAGCAGTAGATTCTCCCTATGCCTGAAGATGAATGTTTGTGTCCAAAAGCTTGCAAAGAACAATTTTGCTAACTAGTTAGTTGGTCTAATAAAAGAGATCACATTTAACCAAAGAACCGTGTCTGTATATTGTTTACTGTTATAGAACAAAGAGGTTTCAGGTTTTCAGGCGCCACTGAAATATTCAGAGTATGTCAAAACACAGTACTGCAGCAAAGATTGAAGCAAAAATTAATTTAAAGCAAACACATGAAAACTGCTTGTAAACAGAAATTACATCTAAAAGCTCCAGATTGTGAGAGGCTAGCCCTGTCACAAAATAATACGCAAAGGCTTACTGCTGTTTCCAAGGGGGTCTGGCAGCTACATGGAGCAGTTTAGACACACTTACAATTGATATGCTGTGATTTCAGTGCTTCTCTCTAGTGGTTTGTCATGCTCTTCTCATCAACCACCACAGCACGATCCCATCTCAGATCCTTCTTATCTTGCTAAACAGCCATCTGTCACCACTTCTGGCAAGTAGCCTTCTTTTCCAATTCACGCTTAATGAGTTCATAGAGCACTGGCTATTTTCCACTGATTGCAATGTTCTCACCTTCAAACTGCATCTGTTGATGAGCTCTCAGTGCTTCTGGAGAATGTTTCTGCAGGATGAGGATCTCCTGGCCTGAACAGACTTTAACATGCTCACTG
>JAGPOW010003685.1:64144387-64162644 GCA_030014935.1 Caiman crocodilus
AAGTTCAGATCCCAACACAAATGATGCAGCTCAGGCAACTTTTCTGTAGGGCTGCAGCTTGAATTACCAGATGCTTAACCATTGCATTCAGAGACAGACGACACCAAGCATCTATACGAACCACTTGGCCTCTCCCATGCTTAGGTATTTCTTCTTATCCCACAAAACCGGTTCAACTGCATGTGGGATGTTGAGGGGGAAAAAAATAAAAAAATAAAAACATGAACTTCAAGTAGAATTTTTTTTGGAAATCCTACAGCCTCTCTGTTCAGAACTGACTTTATAGTAGTTTTTTAATCCAAACGGCCTCCCACTCCAGTTCCAGTACTGAAGGCCACTGAGAAAAGTGCTGTTTGGAAGAACTCCAACCCCCACATTGCCTACTTCAACTAAACAGCTAATAAAACCTGTATTGTTCCAACTACAGAGCTGAAAGCACGGGGTTAAGGCCACCATTTTAGCAAGCATTTAAAAAGGCAGCAGACTTTACCTTTTGGGGGAGGGGGAAGTTGAGTAGTGTTGACCAAGGCAGGGTCCTACTTGGAAGAGAAAACACAAAAAAAATTGTGATAAAGGAAGATAAACTTTGGAGGCACCTGTAAACTTCAGCCCTTGAGCCATGATTTTTTTTTTTTTTCCCAAATGAATTAACAAATGCCTGTCCTCATTTAATAGCAGTGCCATTTTCTCTTTACCATTTGTGTGTTGTTGTATTGTTTGTTGCCTTCCAATCGTGGGTATATTCCCTACTAAGAACATGTTATATTTTTTCCTACTGTTTTCTCGGTGGTAATTGTAGATTGAAACAGTTAACCAATGGAAGACACAATACTATTTTGGATGTGAATGGCCAATGGTGATTTTAGGAACAATATTTGAGACTAAATTATACTTAAATTGTAGACAAGTATAATATACTAAGCAGCAAAATGAAAGGACTCCCAAACTGAGTAATTCAAATCTTAAATTCATTTTAAGGCTGATTAAGAAAAATCAGAATGCCAACGTAAGTAATACCGAGATGTTATTGAATATATTTAGCATGCTAAATATAATCAGATACACATATATGACTGTTTCCTTTAAGGCAGTCTCAGTATCGGAATAACTCCCATCTTGTAAGAGTCCAGAACTGACATCAAATAATGAAAGACAATGACTTAATCCTCCGAAAGCCAGTCCTGCCATACAATCCAAGAGAGACAGACTAGAAGCACTTCAACTCTATTGAAGCTCTCCAATGAAACCCAAATGATTGTACAATAGAAGTTTTCCAATTTCTTACTAGCAATACTGGCTCAACAACAGTCAATCAATTCCTCCTGTATTGTTTATTAAAATATAACAAATGGCTGATGAACTTGGGCATGACATTTGTGTTGCAAATCAAGGCCTTCTGGTTAACAGCAACAGCCAACACATGAATTACAAGTAGTACTTGCCGACAGAACAAATTAAAAGGATTAGAGCAGTGGTGCTCAACCTTTTGCCAAGTGGACCAGATTGGCAATGTCCGATTCTTCTGCAGGCTGGAGGCAGCTGGCATTCCCGATCCAGATCCTAGGAGGGCACAGCAGGCACCATCTGGTTGCATGGAGGGGAGCAAGGGGCAGGTCAGCCTTAATATAGCCCTGTTTCAATGCAGGGAAAAGGGAAAGAAGTATGACCTGGCCCAGTAAAGATGGAAGAGGATGTGGTCCAGCCCTATGCAGTAAGGGACCGGTACATATATCTCAATATGGGCCCCCCTGAGGAAGAAAGGTGCGTGGTCCAGCCCCACAAGGGAAGAGCTCATAGCCTGGCTTGGCCCAACCAACTGGCTCTATGGGGCATGGGTTTGGGAAACTTGCAGCAGGGAGTGTGGCCTTGTTAAAGGCTACTGCTCCCATGCTGCCAAATTTCCAACTTGTAGTGATGGCTCTACAGCTGCGTTTGGCTTGCAGGTAGAAGGTTGAGCACCCCGGCTTAGAGAAGTGTGCACTATCTGCACATGTAACTGGCATTAATTCAGAACATTAACTGTTTAAGCGTCAATAGTAGTACCTATAATTTATTAGGTAAATGCAAAACAGTTGGTACATGGAACTGAAGAAACATTTATTTCACATGTCATGTAAATGATACTAAGAGTAAAACAAAGATGCAGAACAAGATCAAAAGATTCTAAGAGTCAGAGTGGGTTTATGACACAAAAAACTATTAACTAGTTGAAGAGCTTTTCAGTGGGCATAAATAAAAATACTCACCTCAATGAAATATATGAAATTAAGATGAGCAAAAGCAAAGACACAGCAATGCAAGACCACAATAGTCAAGTGACTCATCAATTAATAGTAGATGGCTACATTCTTCGTTGCTTGAATTTAATACCAGTGATGAACTAGAGATGGTTATTTCATGATCAATGCAACTTTGATTATTTTTACAAGCAGAATCTGTTTTTCTAAGCTGAAAACACATATTAGCAGATCATATAATGATGTCTAATTACATAAGCAACAAGGGCAGAGTATGTTGCATCCTATGTCCTCAGATATGCTTCTTGGGTACTTTGTAAAATATTTAAGGACTCTCACTATTTCTATATGAACAAATTCATACATCTTTATGTAAGTTTCATTAATAATTATGTTGGCTTAATATACCAAAGCTGTAGGAGGGTTAATAAACTAGTAAATACAGTAACCCAAAACTCTATAGCTATAAGCTTTGAATATTTATACTTTCTGCAAGAAATCAAAATCACACACACACACTTAGTGTAAACATGTTTTAATATCACAAATATCTGCATCATATTTAAAGATCCAAAGCTTGGAGGGGTTTCAAATAAATAAATCTTTTGAGAGGAAATGGTTACAGAAAAGGGGCTCTGAAAACAACAGTGCACAATTTAAGATCCCTCTCTCTTATACACACAAGAATGTACAGTAGGTAGTGCACACTGGGAGAAAGTGTCACTACAGATAACAGGAACCTGCCATCTTCACATGACAAACCACTGAACGTGATGTTGAAAACTAAGTGGAGGGAGAAAGAGGTGGATAAAGACATGCACTGCCCTTTAAAGCACCACTGTTTACCCAAAGACCCATTTTTTAAATTTTATTTTAGCATCAGAGGCAAGGGAACGCATATGCTTCCTTTCCACTTCTGATGTTCATACTGAATTCAAGGATTAATATAGCAGTGCTCTGGTGCAAGAAGTACATAAACTACGTTGCAGCATAAAGTAGGCTTTACTTAAGGCCATCTAATCAACTACAAGAGAAATCCAGACAGCTCAAGATATGCAGAGCCATTATTGGTAAAGCCAACCCTTAACATAGTGGATACAGAGTACTATGGCACTATGGCCTTTTAAAGAGTTACAAAAGCAAAATATCAGATTGGAGTCTTAAATGTGGTTGCCTTTAAAAATTACAGTCTTTCAAAATGAAAATGCTTTTGCAAAACAAAGTACACATTTTGATTTTAACCCTCAATGCATCTGAAGCCAATTATCTAGGTACCACAAATGCATAATTCTGCTGTGCACTGGGCTGCATAACAATTCTTTCCAGATGTAGGACGAAGACAATGACCAGTTAGTTTGTAAGCAACAGGATATAAGAACGACCAATTAAAAAAACCCCTTCATGCTGAGAACAATGGGAACTGTTTAGAAAAATAATGGATACTATAGACTAGTTTTTTGGTCATGTGTAGATCATAACTACTTATCATAGGTCACAACGGTTTATCTTGTGACGCAGGTGAAATAGGGATCTCCTCTTTATACTTAACCTGTTTGTGACAGGTGTCTTATTTTCAAGCAATCACTGCACTGATGACAAGGGAAGTATCAAGATGACCAGCACAAGGGACCTATCAGTTAACATGTCTTGCTTTTGGAAGCCATTTCCCTTTTACATCTGCTGCTTTATTAAATTATACTTTGAGAGATATCCCCTTTCCCATTATGCGAGTTGAGGGGAATAAAACTTGATTTATAATACTTCTGCACTCCTAATGGATAGATAGCATTGGAATTAAGGGAGTTTCAACTTCAGACCTTATAAAACACATAAAGGGACAAAATATACACTATAAATATTTAACACATTCCAACTGGGGATGCTGCAACATTGAACAAATAAGATAAAAATAAGTTTTAGACTTCCAGCACTGCCAGTACACAGGATTCTCAGATTCTGTCCTGAACTCAGGACTGGAACAATCAGTTTTCAAGAAAAGCCACGTAGTCAGTCAGTCTGGCCAATTGCTGTTCATTAGGAATTGGTGGAACTGGAGCAGGTTCTGTAAAGACAAACACATTCGGTATTAGGCGAAAAGGTAGAACTCAGAGCCCAACACACTTATCACAGTTCCTGCACCACACAAAAAGAAAGCACAGGGGCTAAACTTCTCATGATGTTTCCTTACCAACCCAGTAGCCAAGTCAGAAATAATTTAATTGGAATCTAACTTGGAATCATGACACCCTCAAATATATTTTTGCTTTGCAGGCTTAAGAAGGGAAAAGTTACCTATTTGGGCTCTAGGAGCATCTTTACATATGCACTGGGGAGGCTTGAAGAGTCTGGGGCATTTGACTGGAGCTTCAATGGTTGGAACATGAAGCGTCCAGGAAATCTAAGTTTATTTTCTATATCAGACATGAGAAACAGAAAACTGAGATTTATTCCCAATATTGCTTACTTGTATAAAACACAAATGTAGAAAACTCTGGGTGTCAAAATCAAGTTTAAAAGGAACAACAATGTTTGGCCTTCTGTTTCAGCCAGGAAAATACTATTGAAGATGTAAGCAGAGATTTCCCCTACTTTAAATTCATCCTCTAGAAGTCAGTGCATCAAACGTATAAAGGATTTAAAGCTGATTTAAATTTCTGAGGGTTGAATACTTGACTTGACTACCTATCTCCAGGGCAATGAAATAACTGAGAAAACCCAGCTGGATCCCAGTCAGCTTCTGCTCTGGAACCAACTCTTCACATGATCTAATATTCCATGGGAGTTACTGGCCTGTTGGGATTACTACAAATTTAATTTGTAGCATAGATGTTAGAGGAAATGGATGCCCTAAACGGAGGGGTTGTGTCTTCTTTAAATTAGCAAGATGCTAGGGGTTTGTGAGCTTCATTGGGAATTGTTGGGAAGGTGGTGCTAGGTTAACCAGTGATGTCTTTGATCTATGTGCAAAAAGGATGCTTAAGTTCCAGATAATCAGCAATTCACATGTATATTATACTTCTTAAAAATAAAATACCTGAAGAAGGGTTAAACCTGTTAAAGGAAGCTTCCAATGCACCTAAAGGAAAAAATACAACAGGAACATTAACTTACTGAAAGACTCATTATTTTAACCATAATATATATTTAACCAAAACTGTTTAATATCCAATTAGACACCATTATGTTAATTTTTTCCAATGGAAGTTTTGGCTTTAATAGTCTAAAGCCAGTTAATTTAAAATCTGAGGCTCATAAGAACGAACATACCACCTCAGAAACAGAACAAATACTGTTAGATAAATGAAGTAAAGCTAATGACTGTTCACTTTTACATACTGCATTTGCAAAAGCATTCATAATTAGCTACATACACTTGCAAGAGTAGTATGGATGATAACTACTCTACTGGGCAGGTTGTCCATTTTCCCCTGCTAATTGGTCAGATTTTCAAGAAAACTTGGTGAGAAATTGTATGTTCAAAATTCAGGCCAGAAAAATTCAGGCCAGTCACTTTTTATGGTAAAATTTAAGGTAGCAAGATCGCAGCCTTTCAAAATCTTTTAAATAACAACAAAAAATGTTCTAGCCTTGGTTCTATTAATACCAAATACTTTCCAGTAATATCTAGACACTCCATTATTAGTAATATGTCACAGTCTGCAAAAAGTTGTCATGAAGCACATAATCCCATCTCAAAAACAGAGGAAGTTAGACATGAAAAGTATGGTTATGCTGAGACAAATACAATTGACTGACTTCCTCCATACCTGAAATATCTGTACGAAAAGTTTACTACTTTCTTACAATGTTGAGTGTAAACTCTCAACATAGTACATTCAATTAATAAACTTATTATCTCCATTACTGTGGAATCCTTATGCTGAGTGATGATGAAACAGCAGATTCATACGGCATTTATAGATGTATTCCAAGAGCTGTTCCAATTAAAAAGCACCCAGAGCATCACATGCATCAGTGTCCCTGCACTGAAAAAATGGTGGTGGGGACACATTAACTAAGGCTTGCTGACCCAGGTTTAGTTTAAAGCGCCCTCGCCATTTTTAGCATTAGAGGCACTGATACACATAATACTGAAGTCTGCTGGAGACTCCAATTACACATTGTAATTGCAACGAATCAGAGCAGCCTTTTTGTATGTGTATAGCCACCCACAGAGTTTAAGTCAGCAGCTTGCTAAGGAGGCCTGTCTACTTGATTTCCAACTGCTTAAGCACACCAGATTACAGGAAGTAAGAGCCTTTCACATCCCACCAGTAAAGGACTGGAGTTTCTCCTGGAGGGAAAAAAAACTCTGTGTTCTATGTCTGCATTAAACCTGTTATAAAATATGAACTTACATTATGCATAATTTTAATTACACTAAAGAACAGCTATACTATAAACAATGCCAGATTCCATATGCCTCATGGAATAACAGCTCCACCTACCTGGCTTTTTAGGCATTACCATACGAGTTGCTGAGTCTGCTTGCCAGCCTTGTTCCAATACACCTGAAAATGCATTATGAAATTCAAAAGAACAAAATGATAACCTCTGTGTTCAACTACAATGGAATAAGCTGAAGTTACTTGATGTCAGCAGTTCCCACTCAGTGCAAAGTGTCTGATGACCCTCTGACTGTATGCTATGGAGAGTTTCATTTCTTAGAACTCATGTCTCATGCCATGTGTTTTGTCATTTGGGGCCAGTACAAAAACAAATGTAGGCACCTAAATTGCAACAAAGGAAGAACTTAAGAACTGAAGTCCAAGTGAGCAGTACACAAAACAACCACTGTACTGCTTAAGTGCTCAAGGGGCTGAAGTGCCTAAGCTTTCATCCTTAAAGTTACTTATACACCTGAATTTTTCTTGAAGGTGTTGCCACTGGCTGATCCAGTGGATATACTCAAACTGCACCAAACATACCCCAACAGCACTGAGTTCAACCCTAAGCACAGCAGCCACAGCCATTTTTTTTAAATGGCAAGAGTAGTTGCCTACCTTTATATGACAGGCTAAAGCTTACAGGACTTGCTTGCAAAGCAAGAGTTCAACAACTTCCAAGGCCTGAGAGGATTCAAGTCCAGGAGAGTGCCCTAACAAGGAATCTAGACACCAGGTTAGGGTGGAGTCACACTGCCCTTCTGCATGAAGTCATTATGCACCAAACAAGTTTCACAGAGTCAGAAGAACTGCAAGCAAGAATGAGAACATCTGTAGCCCAGTGATGAGTGCATTCCCACAAAACCATGGAGGATGAGAGTTGGGTTCCAATCCCTGCTTCAAGATCTGATTACACATTTTGCACTAAGAAAATAAGCCTGTTTTACAAAAGTACAGGACTGTTAGAAATGGGGGTCTCTTGGAAACTAGTCTAAGAGGTCTGATACAAAACTTGCACTTTCATTTTTGTTCTGGCAATGGGAGAAGATGGGAGAAATTCTCATTTTGAAGGTAAAGGTTTCTCCTCACCTACTAACTAGACAGCCAGAACCTGTACAACAAACTCATGGCAGTTGATGTGTCATATTATTTAAATTGAAAATCTGACCGTTTATGCTTTTATTTTTAAATGCAAAATGACAACAAATATGAACTAGGCAATGCTGTCAACTAGCAAAACTTTACTAGTGTGGTAAAAAAATTAGGCTTAAATACAATGTACCTCTCTATTATTAGGTTTACTAAAGGTTCCCTGCTACAGAAAGACTTCAGGCTAAATGTTATCACCCATTCTATTAAAAAGGGCCATGCATTAATCCAGGGGTGATCAACCTCCAGCCTGCAGGCCAAATGCAGCCTCCAGAGCCATTGCTCCAGGGGCTGCATTTGGCCTGCAGTGACTTCATGCAGAAGGGCAATGTGACCTACAAATCTATGAATTGCATCTGACCCATGGGGCAGGAAATTGGGTGGCAAGACAGTGGTGACCATTACTAGTCGCACCCTGTGGCCCCCCTCTCCCGATTGACAGTATGGGTCTTTGGGTCTGGGAATCGCAGCAGGGCTACGCCCCCTCCTCTGCATCTGGATTGGGGCTCGGCCATGTCCCCCAGCTCTAAGCCAGGCTGGAGCCAGGTGATACCCCCTCACCCTAAGGACATTTTCAGGGTGGGCCATACACATCCCTTTTCCCTCCATGGAGCCAGGCCGCAGCTGTGCTCACAAAGGGCCATGCCTGGGCAAAGCTACATTCCCCTTCCCCAGCAGGGCCATGTTGTAACTGGACTGCCCCTACCCCATTCTGCACAGCTGGATGCTGCCCACTGCATTTGCCTCGGTGCCAGACTGGGATCACCAATGGGCTATGGCCCTAGACAGACAGGGCACTGCCTATCTGGCCCACTTGGGAAAAAAAAGTTTAGCATCACTACATTAAACCATTATTAAAATTTAATTATGGGTCAAAATGCTCCCCGGTCATAACCAGTCAGAAAATTCATTTTAGTTCTAGCTCAGAATAAAGGTTATGGATTTTCTGGGAGTCGAGGGGGTTTAAAAAGTGACAGTATCTTCTTCATACCTTTCACGGCTTCTTCTATAGGCAGTCCAACAAAGGCTGCAAAATCATCTGCAACTATTGAAGTATATGCCTGAGAAACTAATCCAAAAGCTCGTCTCCTAGTTGCATCTATCAAGGAAAAAAAAGTTAAACACAAAATTGAATAAGGTCCAACACAGTAAGTCATTAAGACTTGCATCCTTATATAACAGGGGAGCTATTAAAACTATTTTTGTGTGTAAACACCAATACTTCAAAGCAATAGTCCCCATTTAAGCTAAAGTCTAAAAAATCATTAACATATTTAATTAACTGATCTTCAACATTAGCATGAGGCAGATACTATGATTTACAGATAAAGACAATGAGGCAGAGGAGTTAGGAAAACTTCCCTTGGTCTGTGGTCAAGCAAAGAACTAGAGCTTTGATTACTTATATCCCAATGATTAATGCTTATCCCTTAGTGCACATGGTATAAGCAAATGCCTTTGCTCGAGACCAGGGCTAGACTCATTTATATCGTAGTGAGAACTGCAGAGATTAGATGGAGGATTCAGGGAATTTATTTACTATATTAAAATAGAATTTTCATACATGATACAACATAAACCAGTCTGAAAAAGTCTCAAAATCTAAGGCTGCTCAGACGTAAAAAACCCGTGCTTTAAATTTAGCGTGTCCCTGCACTGAGCCCAGGACATGCCTCACTGCATTCGAGTGACCTGGCTCATCCAACATGTGTACAGACTGCACACTTCAGTCCAGCTTACTGGAACATTTATGTAACAGATGATTCTATAGCTCCTGTGTAGTGAGCAAAGGAACTGCAGATACTACAAAGCCAGGTAAATTAGCGCATTGCTTCTTTCAATAAAGCAAATTCTAGGATTTGTCCCCACCCCCCTATCTTTCAGCAGCTTATATGTTTATACCAAATTAACTCTGTGAAAAGTATACTTCACTGAATGACAGAATCCAATTTAAATATTCAATAAGAAAATATTAGGTTAATATGGGATTTTCATTTTAAATTTCTGAGACGAGGCTTTAATCTGAAAGTATTCCCCAAATAAATGATATGGTTTTGTTAATGACAAAAGAGACTGGGTGAAACAGCATAATGGCCTGCAAAAATATTTTTGCAGATGCTAGTGCCCTCTTGTTGCGAGAAGCTACTAGTGGTAAGGACATTACTACTCAGGAACAGCTTCACAACATCTTTAAATTAAAAGTTACAATTTTTGTTCACAACTATTTACAATTTCTGTCTAAAGAACTTCCCAACTTGCAGGATTTGTTTTAAAGGGATGCTATCGAAGTTGAAGGATCTAACAAATGACTTGTTTTGAAAGTCATAGCAAAAAGTTTGATCGTGAACATTCAAAGTATGCCATTACAATATGACTATAGAACATATCATAAATACAACAGTAATAAGAAAGAATTTAAAATTTGCTTTTGAACGTATGTTGCAGTGAAGAGTTTAAATATTTATGTTTCATGCCTGGAATCTGTCAGGTAAAACTGTAAAAGCTACCAAGGGACAATCTTAAAAGTTGATTCTCAATACCCTTGTTAATACCTCCTTTAATTACATGTGTTGCTACTTTGAATTGATGATAGACATATGAAACCTCTTTCCCAAATTAAGCTGCTTGTGATATGAACACACAAAGTATTTTTGTACCTCTTAATGCTTCCATGATTGGTTGAATAGTCTCAGACCACTGATGTGCACTGATTGTGGTATAGATCCCTGGGAAGTCTCTCTGCCAGATTCTCTGTCCCACTGACCAAATCCCACCAAGTTCAGAATTTGCCTATGATAAAAAAGCAAACAAGTTAATAACAAATCATATGCATTGTCACCAGTGACTATTCAAGAGAATTCAATATGTATGGAAAGTATGTTTTTCTCTTTAGCAAGAGAGACTTTACCATAACTATAAAGGTTACAATACAACAGCAATCCTAAGATTCAAATAATAGGGTAGCATATTACTAGTACCATCAGAGAAGTATCAGCCTAAGTTTTTAAAGCCAATGCTCTTAACACAAAAGCAACAAAAACAGGATGTGGAAAGTAAAAGCAGCATAGCAAAACCATGTTTAAAACTGCCTCGCCTTTCTAGATCCCATCCCTCAAAAAATTACAGCAAAAGGAAAGAAAAAGCATCAGAATCATGTAATTTTAAATGTATTATTTTTGGTTGATTAAGCCTACAAAAGCAGAAATAGACTAAGACACATAGATAAAAGAATCAAGTTGTCAAGCAAAACATTAATGTTGAAAACAGAATTTGATCGATTTTGCTATTTATTTAGTTGCTTTTTGCCATGAGAAAGTTAAGTCAATAATTAAAGAAGTTCTGAGAAGGGAGGCAGCAGCAAGGCACAGACACAGAGAGCAGAAGCTGAGTCTAGCTGTGGCCTGCTCCTGCCCTGTGCAAAGACTAGGGGCCCACACACCCTCTTCTCCCCTGAAATTGCCCCATGAGCTGGCCCAGCCAGGGCCCATGTTCAGCCCTCCCAAATTTTTTTTCCATCCTCAAAACTGTACACCGTGGTAGGCAACATTGTTTGCAGAATATTAACCATGGATAGTTAAAACCATGGTTGGCAAGCGAAACCTGTGCACCAATTTGGTCCATAGCCACATCTCAGTGTTCTTAGAGGGAGTCAGAAAATATTGAGAATAGGATAGTCTCTTTTTGATGGTGGCAATTTGGCACATGGAAATTAATTTTCAGTAAGAGCTAATGCTGATTTACTGAACTCTTCTGTTCAGGAGGTGGTCTGAAAAATCGTATTTTTGCAATGGAAGGGTCAGAGAAGAAAAGATGTTTACAACAGCAAACAGAGGGAGATCCAAGTCAGTGATAGAAAAAGATTAATACAGCTCGTCAGGTGTCCCCACTGGCAAAATGGTTTAAGAGAGCTCAAAACTCAGCCTAGGACAGTCCGTCAACTATGTAAGCTCAGACCCAGGAGTAGGGACTTATGAAGTTACATGGAACAGATGTTGTATCGCTCAAATGGCATCGAAGCAAATACTCACAGATTTAATAGCAGGAGGAATTCTTTTCCAAAGATACCGTGCATTATTCCTAACAAAATAAAACTCAGTTAAAGATATTTTTTGCAATCATATCCATCAAAACCATATTGCTAGAAGAAAATAACGATTCAAAACTAAATCACCAGATTGGACCAAAGCAGTCTATATTAAAACTAAAGGATTAATAACCTTAAGTTGATTCTCAGGGGAGTCTGTCATGTCACTGAGTTTTATTAACATTAGAAGAAAATGCTCAGAGATTCACTGAAACAAATGTGAAGTTAGTATTTCATTCGCACTTACATGATTGTGATTTGGCAAGTTTGTACTGACCCTTTCCTGCTAAGAACAGCCCAAAAGATAACTAACTGGTTTAGTTATCCTATTGCCAGTGTCTTCAGATATTTTTCTTACTTTTCACTGTAAGAATAGAGGAACAGCTCTCAAAAGTTCTAAAATTCAAACAAGCAAACTTTTATTTTTAAATGTGAAAAAGCAGACTGCATTTCCTGTTTTTTCCCCTTCAAGTAACTGTGAAAAACAATTCAGGGCAACTCTGGGTCCTGGGGAATCACTTCAAACAGAAATCCCACTTAAGAATGTTTTTGGGCTAAAAAGGTGATCAGAGAGGAACTTTTTTGAAGAGCTCATGGAGAAGTGTGGGATGGAGACAGACTTCGAGATGTGAGGTCACCCTGGAAGAAGAGCCAGAAGAAACAGTGTAGCATGAGTTTGTTTTCATTGACAGTTGAGCCACTCAGCGAGGAGGCCTTGTGTGTAATACTGGAGACAATCCAGTTCGGAGCTGCATCCTCCACCAAAAGGCAGCTCACTTCGCTGCTGCTCCAGCTTCACTGCGAGAGGATTTTTACCATTCACAACCCCAATTCCTCCCACTGGGGCAAAAAACATCTGAGAGAAGGGAAGACTAAACAAAAAAAGAAGAGATGATTCAAAGGTGCAAATAATTTGGTGTGAAAAGTCCTGGGATTATTAACACTTCAGATTACTCAGGGGTAAGTGTTTTTTTAAGTATGTTAGAGCTGTTACGGCCGAGTTAACCTTACTTCACATCATTGCTGCTGTACTGGAAGTTCTCTCTCCTGTCAGTTCAAGTTGTTACCTTTGCAGAGTTTGGTTTGCCTTAGCCAAAACTTTTCTTTTTTGTTAAATCAAGTAATCATACTCAGCCTGAGTGCAATAGCTCTGACTCAGTGTTTGCCAGGATGCATCTTATCCTATACTTCTAATGGGATCTGAGCAACAGACACTCTCCAGACTTATTTATTTGTAGGGGCTTTGGCTCATACCCGAGCAGATAAACCACTGCAAACCAGTAACATAGAGAAAGCGAGTAGCAGAGAGTAAATTTAATCCCACTGATGTCAGGAACCAAAAATGAAAAGCAGTCCAAAGCCATAAATGAGAGTTTATTTAGATTGCTGGCTGCTGAGTTTTTTTCCTTTGCTGCCTTAGTTTTATACTCTACACATAATAAACATTGCAGCTGCTCCATCTGAGGAGAAGCAGGACCAAAGCTATGGCACAGCCAATCCCCAGGAGGGGCTGAGGCAGGATGGGGCCGAGGCAGAGTTAGTGCTTGTGGTGGGGTTGAGAAGAGAACTCACTGATTTACTAGCCCATCACCTTCACCACTCATCCATCCTGACTTAATGTTAGTTTATCCCTATGGATCTTGGTTTCAGTCAAGCAAGTACCTAGATTTCTGAGCACAAGCAGGATTTTTCAATTTCAGGCAGTCCTTGGACTTAAAACATGGTTTTCAGAAACCGATTGTGTGTCGCAAGTCAAAACGGTGCAACTTGGAACCAATCCTCTCATAAGAAACAACATTATAAATGGGGGATTGGATCCTGAACCAAGGCCCAACACCCTATTTTCACCAAAAATACCCCCAAATTTTGTATTCGATCACTTATAGATGAGTAATATAGCTACATTAATGTACTTATATTGTAATAGCAATCATATTGCTTTGGAAGGACTTCTTTGAGGTGACTCTGCTGGACTTTTTGAAGGGTTCTTGGCTAGAGTCTTTTTAGGAGTCTTGGATGCAGGTTTTTCTGGAGGCTTGTCTTCTTTCTTAAAGAAAGTGTCCAAGGAAGTTTGGACAGAGTTTCTCCAGGGAGATGGGTGACACAGTGAACTTGTTGAGTGGCATGGCACTGTATCAGATCAACTCTTGTAAAGTCAAAACCGATGTCAGAAAGTTGAAACAGGGTGTCAATTTATAAGGGTTGTAGGTGCAAAACGTTGCAACTCTAAACACTGCAACTCAAAGACTGCTTGTATTCTGAAGCCCATGTTACTAGGACTTCTTTTCATTTACAGACCTCTCATCAAAACGGGTGGAAATTCTATGGAAAAATCCATAACAGGCTTATTTCATGTACTACTTAAGGACCCTATAATTTTCTTGTTCGTTAGTAGAATTTTCCATGGACATGAGGGGAAAGTTGCAAGGTAGAGATCACTGACCAAGGAAAGTGCTTATTATCATCATCATCATCACTATTACTTCCGCTGCAGTTCACTGTATGTGTAGTGGTTTGTAGACCTGCCGATGGATTAAAACCCCACTCTGCCATGTGCTGTATATGCTCATGCTCAGGCCCAGCCCTACTACTGTGTTGTGAAATCATTATTAGAGCTGAACTGAGAATGCTATTTACACTGACAATGTCTCTGTTTCTATTTAGGTCAAACATTTTTCATTATTCTTCAAAGCACCAACAAAATAAACAAACAAAATCAATTTAAAGGAAACAACATTTGTCCATAGTGGCAATCACTTCTATTATACTCTCAGGCTGTTGTATAGTTGAGGCTCAGCAACAAGAAGGTAATTCCTTGGCATCTTTAGAGAACATAATATTTGTAAAATTGTGATGCTGTCTCATGAGATTTTGCATGAAAAATAGGACTTTCCCAGTGGAGTGTTACACTTAGTGTGTTATCTATATATAAGAGAGGCAGAACTGTTCTGCCTCTCTTATATGTATGGAAAAACCTAGACAGGGAAACTGAATGTTGTAACAGCAAGAACACCAAATTCTAGTCATTGACATGGATGACTAGGGCTGTGTAAAGCTTCAGTCCCCGATTAGATTTGGTGGAGAGTTGGCCCAATTCGGTGGACAAATCTCTGAATCCGAATCGAATCAGAGGACCCTTTAATCTCTCCCAATTAAATTGGAACCCTCTAAATAGATTCAGAGAGATTCGGACACAGGACACATGCCGGGAGGGGGGAAGAGCCACGATCCTACCCATCAGTGGATATAGGCTGACCGAATACAGATGATAGGCTTTAAATAAATCGAATCAACAATTATGATGCCTGACCTCAAATCCCAGGATTTTCTGTGTATAAAATGATTCACAAAAAGAATGTCTACTTATACAGAGAATTTTACTTAGGTTCTTCTCTTTTTTCCCAAACCACAGAGGTGGGAGTTGAGAAGAAGTATGCGGTCTTTCTAATCAATGGCTCGTATAGTGGGAGATGAGGGTTCCCTTCTCTAAAAGGCCTTTGTTTTAAGAATGGTTGAAAGCCTGGACATCAGTCGTGACAGAATGGATGTTGCTGTAGCACAATACAGCAATGTCATCAGACCCAAGTTCCTTTTTAACAGCCACTATGATAAAGCAGATGTTATTTGAGCCATTCAGGGCATGTCTGTTATGGAAGGGTCTCCTCTCAACACTGGTACAGCCTTGGACTACCTCATAAAGCAGGTAATTCACTACTCAGGGCAGGAGCAGGATTGCTGAAAGTGTCCCTCAACTCTCAATTTTGCTGACTATTGACAGGTTAAAAGGGACAATGTGAGAAGTAGGGCACTGTGAAACGGCACCATTACATTTCGACTTGTGTTTCGATGTTTCAATGGAACAGAGTTTCATTTCAAATTTGGTTTCAATTCAAAACTGCTGTTCCATTTAATTTTGTTGATTGTTGCGCTAGGACCACACTGGGTAAAGAAATAGGAAATGTTGGGATTGGATTTATTCTACTTCAACTAAACAGTTAATAAAACTGAGTTATTAACATGTTAAAAGAAAATGCTCAGAGATTCATTAAAACAAATGTGAAGTTAGTATTTTACTCCTGAAAGCAGAAAATATTATTTTCACTTATCACACAAAAGTAACTATGAAATACCCTCATATGCTAGAGGAAACAGTAGTTTTCATTTCACAGGCAACGCTGGTGTTTGTAAGCATAAAGTATTAAATTTAGTTCCGACACATTGAGAGTTGTGACTTTAGGTTTATTAAACGTCAATGTCAGAGCATTCTATTACATTAATAGAAGTTTAAGTATTTCAGCCATGCTGTGAACAGCAGCATATGACAGGAACTATAAAAAAAAATTGATGCCCGCTTTTGTCATCTAGCACACTAACATGCAAAACCAAACCATAAAGAAAGAAGCACTTGGTTTAAGTGCCCAAAGGTGTTATTTGGTGATATAGCAAAACTTTTGTTTTTTCCACTACTGAGCACATTCACACTTACAAGATTGTGACTAGGCAAGTTTGTGCCGACCCTTCCCTCCTAAGAACAGTCCAAAAGATAACTAATTGGTTTAGTTATCCTATTGCCAGTGTCTTCAGATATTTTTCTTACTTTTACTGTAAGAGTAGAGGAACAGCTCTCAAAAGTAGCTTAAGAAGTAGATGCCAACTTTCTAAAAAGCTAATTCATATATTCTTGAACACTGTTCTGTGAAGCATGAAAACATGATTCTTTTTCCCCTAAATGAATTGACTATACTTGTTGGCGAGACTACCTTGCTATTAAAAGAATGCTACAGTTGCAACATTTGGGACTAGTGGACTCTTGGGTTAGTTGTTCTCATTTTTCTTGCACAAGATTTCAGGGATTAGGCCATCAACTCTGGAAACGCCATTTACCATGAGCCAGAGTTGAATCAACTGAATCCTAAGGGTAGAAGCAGACACTGCCTGACATCTCATTTGTGCTGCCATAACATTTATATGGTGGCACAAATGTAGAGCATATACACATCAGTACCCTTTCGCTGCGCCACATGAAATGAAAAATTGGTGGCACACCAATAGGTGGTAATAGGTTCTTCCTCTTTATTGTAGCAGACATCCATAACCTTTGTCATGGGGCATGAATTTGGCCGAGTGGGGAAGGTAGGGAGATTACATCACCCCTTGTCCCACACCAACTAAGGCAGGATAAAGGGAGATACATTTTGCCCAGAGTAAATCAGCTAGGCCACAACACATCACAGCACAACTGATCCACTTCATTTCTACCTAAAGCACCTTTCTTTTTCCTAAGAAAGAGCCACTGATGGGAAAGAGTAAAGGAGTAAAGAGTAAAGGAGTTTATGGGGGAAAATGACATTTATTAATTATTACCTATTATCGGGTAGCCTCAAATGCCTCTACACAAATGCTTGCAGCATGGGAGGTAAGCAGGAGCTGGCTCTCCTGGTGGCTGTGGAAGACCCAGATTTGGTTGGGCTCACAGAAACCTGGTGGGACCCGACCCATGACTGGGCTGTAGGCATCAATGCCTATGCCCTTTTCAGGAAGGACAGGATGGGGAAAAGAGGCGGAGGGGTTGCGCTCTACGTCAAAGAGCGTTTCCCTGCATCAAGCGTCAACTTGGGGGCAACCGAGGACCAGGTAGAAGTGATTTGGGTCAGGCTGCAAGGAGGACAAGGGGAACGGGACTTAATGGTGGGTGTCTGCAATTACCCGGACATCTGCTGGGAGGAGCAGTCGGCCAAGTCTGAGAGGTCCTGGAGGTTCCTGGAGGAGCTGCAGGACCTCCACTTGGTCCAGGAGGTGCATGGCCCCACCAGGGGGGATGCGCTGCTGAATCTGGTCCTGGCCTCGGGGGACAATCTGATTGGAGGGCTCCAGGTACGAGACTTCCTAAGAGATAGCGATCACTGACTGAGAGAATTTGCTGTTCAGCGTAGTGTAGCTAGGACCCACATTAGGACTAGGGTCCCAGACTTCAAAAGGGCCAATTTCAGAGAGCTCACGAGGCTAGTTGAGGAGGCGCTACGGGACTGTAGGGTTGAGGACGTGGGTGTCCATGAAGGGTGCGCATTCCTTAAGGAGACAATCCTCCGATCCCAAGGGGCGACCGTTCCTGCCCGATACAAGATGGGCAAAAGTGCCCGGAAGCCCCCATGGCTTAATAGGGATATTCGGGGAACCCTGAGGGCTAAGCAGGAGGATTACTATCTTTGGAAGAGAGGAGCAGTCTCCAAAGAGGAATACTCCTCTTGTGCTCGGGAGTACAGGAGGGCTATTAGGAAGGCCAAGGTGGGAGTAGAGCTCCATCTGGTGACTAGGATCAAGGACAACAGGAAGTCCTTTTTCAAGTATGTGGGGAGCAAAAAGAGAGCCCTGGGAAACGTCGGGCCCCTGAGGGACTCGTCG
>JAGPOW010003685.1:64171621-64210637 GCA_030014935.1 Caiman crocodilus
TAGGAGGCACTACTTCACAGTTAGGGTGGCTAGGATGTGGAACCGGCTTCCTAGGGAAGTTGTTCTTTCTCCTACCTTGGGCGTCTTTAAGAGTAGATTGGATAGGTACTTGGCCGGGGTCCTGTGACCCTGGCACTTGTTCCTGCCATTGGCGGGGGGTCAGACTAGATGGCCTGCTCTAGCCCCCTTCTGACCCTAGATACTATGAAACTATGAAACAAGTTTTGCCTGTCAGCAGCTCGGGGTGCAGGGCCCCAGAACCCAGAAGTCCCTGAACTTATCTCCTTGAAAGCTGGCAGGCTTCATGACCTCATCAGGGTCTAGCATGCCTTCAGTTTTCAGCCTGCTGCACCTTAACACACACAGTATCACATGTCACAAGTTTTGCTTGTCTGCAGCTTGAGGTGCGGTTTCCCATAAACTCCTGCATCTATCTCTTTGAACCTTGGCAGGCTTCATGCCCTTAGAAGGGGCTACCATTCCTGCAAGTTTCATCCAAATCAGGCCAGAAATGACAAAGTTATAGGCTGTTTTAACCTTCCCCATTATGGCCTATGGGCAAAACGTCAAAACAGTGTCAAACCAGCAAAATTGTTTTCACAAAACGAAACGGTAGTTTTGAATCAAAGTGAAATTTGAAAGGAAATGCTGTTGCGTTGAAACATCAAAACACAAGTCGAAACAGAACAGTGATGTTTCACACAGCCCTAATTACTAGGGGTAGATTGGCATTTGTCTCCCCTTACTGGAATTTGAGGAGAATGACACATGGGACTTAAGCCCATTTGAAAAGCCCATGGCGTGCAAACACAAACATGATGCATCAAAATAACTCAGGTTAAAATTTTTAAGGCCTGGTAAATTAATGAGGATCAAACATTGTGCTGTGTACAAATACCCTAAGTCTTTAAATCCCAGTCCTGCTAAGACATAAAGCACATATGGACCTGTTTGCAACACCAGAGCCTGTGACTGTCCTGAAAAAGTTACAGAGACAACACCTCATACATCTGAAGCTCCTCATGTTTTGCTTCATCACAACCCTTCTAGAAGGTTAGTTAGGCTAGAGGATTAAATGCATTTCTACCCAACAGTCACTGCTTTTGTTTAACGGGAAAGTTGAAACTGTGTTGGAAATTCTTTATAAATTCTATTTTATTGGCACCCTCTCTTTCTCCCAGGTGGTGGCACTGCTGTACTGTCTCTTATCCTCTGCCCTATTCACATGCTACTCCATGGTATTTCTAAGCAAATGCTGACCTGGCTTTCACATTCCTTATCTCTAGTTTCCAACTTGATTTGTCTTTGTTTTCCTCAGCTCAGTACTGTGGGTGCTTCCCATAAAGAAGCTGCTTTGAAATTCAAACATGTCAAAACATGTTTTTCCTCACCTCAGTAGCATTTCCAAACATCCACTATTTTTATGGAAGGGTATGGTCCTTCTGATCCAGTTAAGGGGAGTCATCGACGTCAGTGGGGTATCAGGCCTTCAGTCACCACCTTATGCTTTAGTAAGGTCACAGACTGTCCTATTTTGTCTCAGTTCAGGAAAGCGCTTGCCTGCTTGGATACACTTGACATTGTATGCTTACATGTTTTCCTGAATTGGTGGCTCAGGCAGCTGATAGTATTTTACCAATACTGATTAGGAGTTCTAAGTTGGTGTAAATGAGCATACCTTGATTTCCATGCAGGTCAAAGTTGAGGTCTCTGTGTAGGAAATAGATGTACAGTGAGTGACTTGGACACAGCAGCAGCCTGCATTCATTCCCATAGCTGCTATTGGCTAGGACAGTCTGTTCTAAGGTAAGGGTGGGCAATTATTTGGGCTGGAGAGCCACATAAGGAGTTTTCGTGAGCTGTTTGTTGTAGGCTGGCAGGGGGAGGGCAGGTGCTGATTCAGTCTGGTGCAGTTGGGGTGAGGAATTGATCCTATCCAGGTCCAAGTCCATTTTTCCGACACCCATTGCCAGGGGCACTGGATGAGGCCATGGACAGGGTGCACTCTGCCTGGTACTGGGGGCAGGGAGCTGTGCATGGAAGTGGGACGGACAGGCGGGACCAGGATCACAGGGCCATGACAGCACGGGCTAGGTCCGGGGTAGGACTATGATCTGCTTTCCACATGTCCCTGCAACAGGTGCCAGTTCCATGGGCAGGGATGTGCAGGTAGTGGATTGTGGCTCTGCCCTGGTCCCTGGTCCTTGGCCCTGTTCTGTCACTGCCACACGATCCCAGCCCTGCCCACCCATCCTGGTACCAGACACTGCTCTTCACTCACCTGCTGCCCCATCCCTTCCGTCCAGCTAAGCATACCCTGCCTGCAGGGGTCTCAGGCTGGTCTCCATGAAGACTCTGCCCACCTGCTCCATCCAGTGCTCCTGGCAGATGGATGGGGTGTCCAGGCAGCAGGCCTGGGGCCACCTGGTAGTGACAGGTGGTCACAGTGAGCTGCTGCTACAGGGGCTGCCAAAAAGCTGAGTCCTGCCGTGAGCCTCGGGGCAGCAGGACCAGCTGCACGCACCACAGCCCAGACTGTCCTTTGCACCTGGGCTGGGCAGGGCCAAGGGACCTGCTGTGGGCCAGATAGACTCCCTTGGTGGGCCAGATCCAGCCCACAGGACATATTTTGCCCATTTCTGTTCTAAGGGGTTCCCAGGCCATCAACTAGCTCTAGCAGCTGCATTGAACTGGCTCCACTGAAGCTTCATCACCAGTGAGATATCTGGAATCTAGGAACCAGCATTAATAAGGATCCTAGCAGTTAGCAGGAAATCCACAGGATTTATACATAAGTCTTGTAGCCTGTTCCATGGTGGTTCAAACATTTGCCCTTGTCCATGGCATATTGATGAGACACAAATCTCTTAAGTGGATCCCTAGTGGCAATCCCCTCCTCTTGGGCTCCCTCCTGTGGGTAGGTGTTATTTGACAGGATAGCTGGTATAGCCATAGGACAGTTTGTTGATAACAGCATTGAAAGAAGATGTCTCTGGCTCTCCAAAATACATTTAACATATCAGGAGGAAAGATATTGAGGTTTTGGTACATAATCTCAGCATGCAGCAGTTAGCACCTGATATTGAATGACCACAATCCTCTGTTGCTGTCACATGGTATGAATGGATCAAATTACACAATGGAAAGCTACAGCCTGTAGTGAAACTAGGTATGGTATTATTGGGGTATCATTACTTTGTGCATCTAGTCGTCTTGTACATTTCAATTCTGTATGTAAAAAAAGGATTCTACAGGTGAGCAATCTCATTCACCAAGTGCCCGCTACTGCAGATGATCTTAAGTATTTGGCATACCCATCCCAATCCAATATAATTGTTGTGGTCAGATACATGTGGAATTGGATCATTCTTAGCTATAAGTGTGCTCACATTATATGATGGAGCAATAAAGTTTGCCAGAGAGCATGTTTTACTGTGATCAGTGTTGGGATTATGAGCAGCGCACCCTGGAGAGTCATTATGCTGCCATTCTTAAATTCTCATTCTGCACAAAATGGCATAGGGGTGAAGGCAGCACAGATCCACATTTTCAAAAGTGACCTTCTACGGAATTTCTGCAGTGAGATACTATCAGAAACATAGCTTCAAGCTGCTGGGACCATGGTTTCCTGAGCTTGCCAGATACCTACTGCGCTTCACTGAGGCCAGGTCTACACAAGAAGGGTATACCACACTAGGATCGTAAGGCATTGTCTCCTTCTCAGCACCATGGACGCAGTTATACTGGTAAAAGTTATTTCTGCAGGAGAAAAGAAAAAATGTATTGGTAGAAGGCACCTTTATGCAGGTATTACTGTGCCTCCAATAGGGCTTATAATGTTATAACCATATTGGACTAAGAGTGTGACCATAATCAACATGATCTCCTAAAAATACTGAATGTTGAGTTGTGTTTAAGGGCTAGAGAAACCTGTTGAGTCACATTTTGTCAGCTGTTTGAAGTCCCTGGTTCAACAGAAGATGTACAGTCACCTACTCTGGCAATCTTCAAAAAGCATCTTGATGCCCACCTTGCTGAGGTCATTTGACCCCAGCGGTCTTTCCTGAGCAAGTGCAGGGGGGCTGGATCCTATGATCTGTAAGGTCCCTTCCAGCCCCTAACAACTATGAAACCTCTAATTTTGGGTGCCCAATTTGGGTCCCATGGGGCTTGATTTTGAGAGATATCAGAGTATGTATAACTCCAGTGTAGTCAATGTGAAAAGCACGTTCTTAAGTCCTGAGTGTCTGAGAACAGGCATCCAGAACAAATGGGGCATTTAAAAAAAAAATTGGTCCCAAGCTTTTTGAGCAAGTGTCATCCATCTTATTCAGGACTGTTCCCATCTCATTTGTACTTGGGCAAGTGTTTTCCAGATTAGAAATGACTTGGTTGGAGGGTTGGATTAATTTTCTTTCTTTAGGGACCTATTTTTGAACAAGTTCTAAACAAGCCATGAGTTCTAAACAATCCATATCCTAGTCTGAACTCAACAATTGAGTTATGTTTTCTTATGCCCTCTGCAAATTAAGTTTGGATGGGGTTAGAATCATTTCTCACTACACTGGTCATACCAGGAGAACGAGAATACTTACTTTTTCAGAAACTTTCACCAAAATAATTCTTTTCTCATTAGGAAATAATAAAAATGATAGTGATTGTTTATACTGCATCTATATTTTTGTTATTCATTTCAAAGTAAGAAAAATGGAAAAAACAGTGGGGAGGTGTTATGAAAACTCACCACAAGAGCGTGCTAATTGCAAGAGAATTTTTCAAAGTAACTGAAAAGAGATAAAGGAAATGGATTCTCTCCTCTGGTACACCAGTTTCATACTGGTGCAACCATCAACTTCAGTGGAGTTACTCCCAATCTATGCTAACGTGAAAAAAAGAATATATCATGGACTATATTGTGCCTTTTTTCAACCTTAATACTTAATTTACATTTCCTCTTTAATGCCTGCATCTCTTTCCCTTTTATGCACTTCACTTTTTTCAGCATTTTACATTTTTAATTGGTTTCCAGTTTTCTAAGCTGACTATCCTGATAGTTCAAACCAGCTGCTGTCTAACATAGTGGCTTTTCTGGAAGAAGTGCCTTCTACAGGCAACTGACAAAAAGTGGCTCCTTTCCTTCTCTCCCATCTATCCCTTCTCTCTCTCTCTCTCTGTTTCTTTCATCACTACCCCTTCCTATACTGCCAACCACTTCTCTCTTGCCTTGATCTTCCCACTGCTCCCTAGGTAATGTCTCCTTCCAAGCCCTAAATGTTATGCATAGTGGATGCTCCTACTTTACCTGCAGAACTCAAACACAATGAACAGCTTCCTTTTAGCCAGTGAAGCGGGTGCACCTTTCCATCAAATTCCTCTTAGGTTCACGATAGATAAACTAATAGAATTCCAATTGAGTTCAATTGTGTCAATTTATATCAGATGCAGCTTTGGCTTAGGGTCTACCATGAAGCTGATTAGTAGCTATGATAACTGAACAATACAAAGTGTTATTCAAGCTGTATGGAGGTAGGTGGTTATATGAAGATTAAGTCTTATGACTGGAACCAAACTATTTAACTTTTTATTTGTATTTGGGATAGTCCTGAGTCATTGAGTTTGGATAGGATCTGAACTTCCCCCAGAATTCAGTCATATCCAGATCTAGGAACATGGTTGAGCCTATCAGACAGGTAGAAAAGACCAACTGGTAACTCCATCTGAACTTTGGTTTGATTATGTCAATCTCCAACCAAAATAGAATTAGTTCCTATAGATTAATATTATCAGTTGGACAGTTGATTATGACAGTTGGCATAAATTCAGATTTATAATACATTTAAAACCTATGGAAAAATGATTTGGTAATAGTAATGAACTGGTAATGAAATAGCCCAGAAATTTATTCATAAGGGCTCTGTAGCAACACGCCCCACTCTGGGGGAAAGGTCAGCCAGTCAGACAATCCAAAAATCAAGTTGGCTTCTGCTTCCCAAAAGGGTGTTAGTTCACATACCATGCTGCTTAGGTAAGAGAGTTCCCGTAAATGATCTCACTACTTCCCTGTTGTTCTGCAGCTTCTTCCTGTCAGAGGAGCATGCTTCTTCACTTGACAGCCTGCAGGAGCCAAAGCAAACTTAGGGTGGAGGCAATATATCCAGTGATGAGAGAGATGAGTTCCTGCCCAATTCATCTCTGGCCTGGTTATAAGGCTTCTTGAGGGCATTGACTTTTCCCCTTATAACCTTTGTGTGGAAGGTCCCTAATTATTAGAGTTCTGCATTACCACTTATGGACACTCTCAAAACACCAAAATGAAACTTTGTCAATGAGCATCAAGTGATTGACATCCAGATATTAACAAAATTATTCATGAAATTGTCAACATAGTTAAAAAATGTATTTTGCTAAAATATTCAGTCTCATCATTTCCATCTACATTTTCACTTATCACATTTGATTTTTTCAAAGAAAAGGGAGAAGCAAAAAACAAAGCATTTTAAACCCTGTAAAACACCCCTTAAAAAATTCTGGGCATTTGTCCCAGATTTCCCTCTATACAGTCAATTATCATCTCAATATCATGTGCAGGGATCCAGGTTTTCTGCTCGACATGGGAAAAAGTGGATTTTCTCCTTTGAAGCAGAAAAATATGGGAAGCTGTGGATTCCCCCTTACAGACTGGCAGAGTTCCAGCCTGCAAGGGTTGCTACTTGGGGCTGGAGGGGAGTGGGACACAAGGGGCATCATGTGCACGTGTGTGCATGCACACACATGCACATGCCTGGGAATACAGCCAGGCAGCAGTGGAAAGCAGCTCCCCCAGCTGCCTTCAGGTAAGTCTGTTGGGTGGAGGGCAGGAAGCAAGGCAGTTTGAGGCCCCCCGCCCCCACAGTGAGTGAGGGAGTGGGGCAGGGTTGGCATCTGAGGCTGTGGGTGCTACCTAGTTGGGCAGTGCATGAGGCCTGGGGCCCAGGGGGAATGCCCGGCTGGGGGAGCAGGATGGAGCCACACCAGGTGAGGGGGTTGGCTCCCTTCTGCTGCATGCACTCCTGGGAAGGCAGGCATGGGAAGGCATGTACTCCTACAGATTTGTGCCTGGAGTGGGGACAGATGCAGGCTGCCCACTGTAGGCTCAGGGCACCCTGCCCTGCTGCCCTCCCCACAGGGCATCCATGGCCTGGTGGGGGTGGGGAAGGGAGACCCAGCACGGAAGGTGGAGCAGGACAGGAAGGCTTGGTACTGCCATTGTCTCTGGGAGCCCTGCACCAACCGTGCCATTGTGGTGAGGCACCCCCTTGCCTGCCCAGGAGCAGCAGGAGGCACAACTCCACACTGCTGCCCCATGCCCTGCTGCTACCATGTGGGCAGGGGATGCCTTGCCATGGTTGCACAGGGTTCCTGGTAGCAGGGACAGCACTGAGCCTCTCCACCCTCCCACATTGGGTCCCACCTGCTAGACCATGGAGGCCCCCAAGGAGGTGGGGGGCAGCAAAACCCTCCCCTACCCTCCAAGGGCTCTGCTCAGCTCCACTCTGGCCTTGCTGCTCATGTGGAGGAAGGGAGTCATGTGTCTCACCTTTGGATTTTGAAAAGGTGGTCATCCTAGCTCTGGACGCTGTATCTCTTACTCTGGGCCCAAGACCCTCTTCCCTTGTCCCTGTCTGGCTTTCACCCTTGCTAGGCTTCAGCCTCTTTCACCACGCTCCAGTCCTCTGGCTAGTCCTACTCTGCAGCTTGAGCCCCAAACTTTTCATGCCCTCAGGCATTATTGGGACCTCCTTTTTCCCCTGACAGTCCCAAACCCAAAGTACTGGTATAATCCACCAGGCTATCAGAAAGCCCTGGCTGTAACAAAACTCTGCCCACGCTGAATTTCAACATAACCCAAAATGGGACCACTCCAATGAGGCTATACTGTTTCTGGCTTTGGATGCAGCCCACCTTGAGCATTTTTCTTGAGGGTCTCATTTTGAAGGACAGGTTTGCTATTGTGACAGGTCAGCACTCGTGTCCACCCTCCATGTGGCCCATGCACCTGTCCTTGGGCAACCGCCTGCCTCGTCTTGTCTGCCATGCCTTTGATGTTAATTAATTAATTGATGTTAATTAGCAGGAGGCTGCCCTTGTACCTGTACTGCCCCCCCCCCAGGGGGCGCTATCTGCAGCTCCTTCCTCCCCAATACTGCAGCCCAAGCCTCAGAGATGTCACATGGATCTTGCCTATTGCGGCCCCTCTTTATCCTCTCTGGGCTGTCACCCGTGTTGTCCCCTTCCTGGACCTTACACACCCACATCTGGGCCTCTCAGTGTGGCCTCTCAGCGTTGCCCCTTGTTGGGGCTCTGCAATGCGGCCTCCTCCTTGGGGCTCACTGTGCCCCACCTGGGCTTCCCCAAAATACCCCTCTCTGGGCTGGGGTCTAGGGCCCCGCAAGTTGCGCCCTTGCTGGCACTGAACCACACCCTCTCGGGCGCTAGGATCCCCCACACTGCTGGGGTCCCTTTATGAGGCCTCCTCCAACCCCTACAGCCTCACCCAAACCATCTGGCTGCAACAACAACAAAACACAAGCCCTTCAGCTATAATGAAACAGAAGCACATCGGCTCTTCACCTCACAGCTGCAGCCCCTGTGTCAGGCTTCCTCTCGCTCAGGGCAGCAAGCTTCCCTCTCCCTCTCCCTCTCCCTCTCCCTCTCCCAGCCAGCAGGGAACTACCAACCTGACCCTGGCTCTGGGCTTTATAAGAGCCAGGCCCTGGCCCCTAGGGTCAGCTGACTTCATGGGTTGCCCTGGTAACCTGCAGCTGTGCTGCCTAATCATGGTTAGGGCTCCCCCTCTGGCAGTTCTTTTCCTCTGCAGGCACAGGGCACCAGGGTGCTCTGTGACAGCCATATAGGCATGGCCTCAGACACAAATATCACTTACGTTTAGGAATGCCTGTATTGTTGGTAGGTGTGGTTTATACTGCTCTGTATTTTAAAGGTTAGGGTTTGTTTTTATATAAAACAGAGAAAGAATCTGTCCTCAGTGTATCAGCTTGTGAATGCTAAAGCAAAAAGCAGCATATGTTACATATCCTATTCTTCAGGACTCTTGGCTAGTTAAGACATCGAATTGATTCCCAGATGTCACCTGTCAGCTCCAGCCCTAATAGCAAATCTCTTCTAGTCTCAAACTGTTTCTTACAGAGCCAATGAACTGCCAGCCTTCAAATTACCCTCCCTGAAGTTATTGTGTTCTATAATCCTCCATATAGGCATTTCATCATTGATTGGCTTGAAGGGTATTATCTGCTGCCAAAAAAATAAGTCAAAACATTTTTTAGTGGTAATAGTAATGACCTGAGAGGGAAGCAGCCTGTGTGTGGTGAACACAAGTGCCAAGAAAATGCTGAAGAGATGCTGTTATTGAGGTAGTTCCTTCCAGACCAGTGCTCTCAGTCTATAGTTTATCTGGATTAAATTATTTCTGCCCACTTGGTGTAAGTGGGAGGCATCAATCTTGTGCTGAGACCTGTCCACATAAAACCTAGCTAAAGGTAAGGTGCCAGGGTTGGCTGCCTGCATGTAACCACAGGACCCAAGTTGGGGACTTGTGGCTAGTAACTTATGACATAAGCACTGTCTGAAAAATGGCTGTGGGTATAAAACTGATTTTGATGTGCATCAAGTGGCAAAAATCAGTCAGCAGATAGCTGGTCATCAGGAGTTACCCAGTGAGACTGGGTTAGTTCGGCTGGGAATGGTTAAAAATTCCATCTGATGTAGGGCCATATTTGGTTAAATGTGATATAACTGCAGATCAATTAAGTCCTTTCCATCAAAGAAAAGTGTGGGAAGCAGCTCAAGGGAGAAAACCTCTGTGAGAGTTTCTTTGTGGTTTTCTGCCCTAGAATCCCATTGGGAAGGTAAGATTTATTTCCCAGCAAAACAGGCTGCTTGAGGTCTGGTCTATAAAATACATGGATCTCTTGTGATACTTCACAGGGAAGTCAGAGCATCAGGGCAGAGGTCCAATATTTCTGTATGAACTCTGCAACATTTATTTGGCAGGTATTACCTGTAGAAGTTTCTCAACCATGGAAAGAGTGCCAAAAATGGTAATACAGCCTCAAGTGTTTTGCGGAATGGGAGGTGTGCTGAGGAATCTCAGTACTGATAGGCATTACTCCCAAGCTAAGCACATACTCACACTCCACCCACAATACATTTTTATGCCCACTGCAACCCCCTCTTTGCATAGACTTTACAGGAACAACCTCAGCTAGCAGTTAACTGTTGGCAAATGTATACTTTAATAATGACTCTTCCATGTACCTGTCTACAGTATTGTCAAAAGAGCTCCTTTTTGTATATCCACCAAAATTAAGGCACAGAATTTTTAAAAAAGGCACATGGAAACCTGTCTCTGACTGTGGGCCACAGACAATTCTGGACATCTCCAACGAAATCCAGGAATCACTAAAGACAATGGCAAAAAAACCCATTCATTTAAAAAGGTTTAGGATTTCATCTCTGTTCCAAAATACTTCTAAAACATTTTGAGATTCCAGGACATCAGCTGTTGTAGAAATATGGAACAGTTTTCTGATGAGATATATTTATTCATTTCCTTATGTAGTTACAGCGTAAGAATTGCCAACCTAATTATGCTTTGCAAAGAAATTGATACTACCATAGCAATACTGAACAAATGTAATGGTTAACTTTATTTGAACGTCATTCTTCTTGGGAAAGATTACCAGCACTCAATATTGCTGCTGCTGGAGTCTTTATTTTTTTTGGCTTGTTTGTTTTTACTATCCTGCCTATTATTTGAATTTATTTTTTTCTGGATAGTTGATTTCCACCCTTTTCATCTTCTTTAAAAGTTTGTAAAAGGAAATTTAAAAAAACATTGCAAGAAAAAACAAGATTTAACATAGTGATACAGAAAAACAAAGGAGTTTAGCTGAAGTAAAAATTGAACAGAATGTTGATAATAAGTCAAGGTTAAGGTTTTCCACACCCACCCATATTTCCTGGGTATCCTGATTTATATTAGTTGAGTCTGTTCCTAAGTAAAGGGTAAATATAAATAAATTATTTCCTTCCAGTACATCTAAGCTCAATTTACATTAACCACTGCAATCAAAGTGGACAAATGCTATTTTTTTACTGTACATAACAGAAAGGAAAACACAAGTCTAATGTGAACCCAGTGTAAGCAAAACCCAAAGAAAACAGTTTTCTAATCGGAAATTCTTTTTTGAGTGTTTGAAGTTAAGTTGGAGAAAGTAATGGATTTCCTGTGCCATAAGCATTGTCATATTAAAGAAAATGCAATATCAAAAATCAACAATGTTTAGGGTCTAGTTCAGGAAAGTGCTTAAATATAAACCTAATGTTTAGCATGCAAATTATCCCACTGACTTCAACTGGACAACATGAGCATGTCCCCACAAGTGCACGTGTGTGGATTGTATCGTTGCAGACCTATCTGTTGCATTGCAGACCTCACATGCCAAATATGCAGGCATTCACTGCACTGCTAAGCAGTATGGCAGGTCTTTTTGACACTGGAAGATCCTGGTCTCAAAATAAACTATGCCAGAGATAAGTGGGGCAGTTCACATGGTGGCAGTGTGCACTGCCCAAAACCAGAGCCTGGCCATCCAGAGCCAAGTTCTGTCTGCTGGCCAGGCTTCATGTGCCTGGATCGCAATTGGTGGAGCTCTGGAAGGACTGCAGGTAAGGCTGCTGGGGCCAGCCCAGATGCTGGCCCCAGCCCCCCCTACCCCACCCGTGTAATTTGTCATGCACCAGCACTAGATAAAATTGAGCTGCTGCTAGTTGTCCCTGGGGAATAGTCCACTCACGATAGTGCACCCTATGTGTTTGAAGTCATGTACAAGCTGAAATATCAGGGTTACCCTCCATTTTTTTTAGTTACATTTTGGAAAAGTACGAGCTGTAATTGAAAACTGATAGATGGTTTTTCCTCTTGGGGAAAAAAATCACAATTAAAAAAAAACCTGTAGAAACATTTTCTGAAAATTTTAAAATTTTTAGAAAAAATTGTGACCAAAGTGCAGGGTGGCGGGGAAGGAGAAAGGGATTAGGATTTTTTTTTGCTGTTTGGATGGTTGGTCTCATAAGGATAACCTTAATAAAAATACACATTGATTTTTGGTGACCTATACATCTATTTTGTAAGAAAAATAGTGTGATGTTTTCATAGTTCTATTATACATGCATTTAAAATAGAGTGGGATATATGCTTATAAAATTGTGCTGTATTTCTTTGGCGCATTTCACCTCAGGAGTTTAAAATGCTGCACAGGCCTGGTAACCTTGATTCTGCCATTTGCTAACTTTCTGTTCTTGACTTTGTGGCTTCTACGTTCATTTCACTAATTTTTGTATTTAACAAGTGTATAAAACAAGCAATATTTATGGTGGTCCCTAGTGATCAGGATCCATTTACACTGGACATTGCACAAACTTTAGAGAAACAGGCCTTCACCCAAAGAGTTTACAATTTGAGCGCTAGGCATTCTGTATGTACATTTTAGGATTTTAGTAGCCCTTGACTGCTTTGCACTAACTTAGAATTTGGCCTTAAGAATCGAACTTCCAGAGGAAGGTAAAGACTTTATTGAAGTAATCATTTTACCTGCCAACTTACACAAAGTAAGATATGTAAATGTTTGTCAATTTTGGAGCACCGTTTATATAACTCTGAGAAAATACTTTTCTGACCTGAAATTTGGAGATTAGTTCACCTGTGATACTCAGAACTACTGTTTGTAAAACAGATTTTCTCTATCCACTTTTCCTGAAAATGAATAAGTAACTGTGATTCTCCCAGTATTTCTAGAAAGAAAACTGCCTTTTGTTAACCTGTAAAGAAAGACACAGATCCTCTGAATACTTAACTTCAACTTTGCTTTTAGGACTTTCTGGACACATGAGTTTTCTTTTTGCTACTCCGTTCAAGTGGAGCCTTTGCCAAGTCTTATATTTTCTTTGTATGTACAGGACCTTTAGTTGAGGGCCCAGCAGGTCTTGTTCTCTGACTTCTTCAGTCCTTTGTAATTATAAATATATGTATATTTTATTGGCCCAGTATCTTTCATTAGCTCTTCTCTTTACAGCACTTTCTCGTCTCTCTTTATAGCATACTATGCTAGGCCTGCACACTATACCTCATATACTAGGTACAGTGGCCTTATACATTATAGAAAATCAATGAAATTATGTCAACCTTGAAAAGTATTGGCTTTCTTTTGTGTAATGTAATAATGTGTTCCATCAACCTGCTGCATCAGATTCCTAAATCTCTATTTAGGCCCACTTGATGTCAACAGAAATCTCCCATTGACTTGGAGGGACTTTGGGGTCAGGCCTGTTAGAACAGCATTTCTCAACCCATGGGTTGTGACCCAAAAGTGGGTTGCAAGAATGTATGAAAGGATTGTGAATACATTTTAAAAACGGATTTTCCTTTAAAGGAGAAAAACATGGGAAACCATGGCTTTTCCTTTGCAGGCTGGCAGACTTTCAGCCTGCAATGGGCTGGTTGGGGCTCCCTATGCTCCACACACTGGGTGGCTTGGGCCTGGAGGCAGAGAGCAGTGGGTTAGGAGTGAGGGGCACTGGGTCTGTTCAGAGCTAGACATCAACGTTTACAAATGGTTCCTGTTGGTTAGCTCTAGCCTTTAGGATTCCCATCAGTATTAACAGCCTTTGAGACAAATGGGTAAGAAAAGACCTCAACTCAGGGAATGTTTTTTGGGCAGAAATCATAATTTCATAGTTGGTAGGGTCAGAAGGGACCTGAGCAGATCATCAAGTCCGACCCACTGCCGTTTCAGGAAAGAGTACTGGGGTCAAACAACCCTGGCTAAGTGTTCATCCAGCCTCCTTTTAAAGACCCCCAGGGTAGGAGCCAGCACCACTTCTCTTGGAAGTTGGTCCCAGATCCTAGCCGCCCTGACAAGTGAAGTAGCACCTCCTGATGTCTAGTCTGAATCTACCCTCTGCCAGCTTGTGACTGTTATTTCTTGGTACTCCCGGTAGTGCTCGGGGGAACAGGGACTCTCCCCTCTGACTAGTTTGTAACAGGCCACTAGATCCCCTCTCAGCCTTCTCTTATAGAGGCTGAACAGGACCAGGTCCCATAACCTCTCCTCGTAGGGCCTGCCCTGCTGCCCCCAATCATGCAGGTGGCCCTTCTCTGGTCCCTCTCCATGCTGTCCACATCCTTCCTGAAGTGCGGTGCCAGAACTGGATGCAGTACTCCAACTGCGGCCTGACCAGTGCTGCATAGAGGGGGAGGATCACCTCCTTGGACTTGCTTGAGATGCATCTGTGGAAATCAGCTTAGCTTTCAAAGAAAAAAACACTTTTCAGAAGATAATTGTGCTTATAGTCTGGCCACACCCTGATCAGGCTTTATGTTGCACAGATTCATGTTACCTCAGGTGCTACATGGAATATAGGGACCAGCAGTGCTATCCAGTCTGTTTTGCATTTCCTCTCTGTGCATCTGTTAGTTCCTGTTCAGGTAGGATCTTGGGGGTGTCTGAGGTACAAACTGGTATTTTCTGAGTTTAAAGCAGAAACAGAAACTTCTGTAAATCAATTCCATCTTGGTAAATTCTGTCAAGGCACATCACATCAGTGGCTTTAGAAATCAAGTACAATAAATTAATTCATGGGAGGGGGTCTGCTATGGTAAGAAGCAGTTAACTGACAGGGTTTTCATAAATAAGTAGTAAAAGAACAAGGGTTGTTATGTTGTAACTGCAACTTCACAGACTTATCCTGATTTAGACTCGCTCACCTCAGATTTGTATTTGGTCTCTTTCTGCATGGAAGTAAAATACAGGGGGCACATTGTGATTCAGCAGATCTGGGCACTGATAGTCAGGAGTCCTGGATTCTCATGCTAGTTTCATGGCGATGGATAAGATACTTTACCTCTATGTGCTTGTGCTCTCCATCCTTTGTCTCGTTTATTGTAAGCTTTTTGGAGCAAGGTCTTTTCTGACTATATGTTCATACAACTCCCAATACAGAAGGCCCCATATTTCATTTGGGTCCATATGCAATATTGTGAACAGTAATAATGACAGGACCATCTATTTACCTGAGAAAAAGGAAGGACACTAGCTTAGTTTGAGAGCAGATCTTTCTTGCAGAGACCTTTTCCAGGTAGGAACATTACTACATACCCTGGACCTCAAAGGGCACATTTAAAAAACCTCAGTCTCCTGTGCTTGCATGCACATTACAAGCACCTTTTCATTTGACAAAACCACAAAGATCTGTGCACATATAATGAATGAATGTAATGGCAGATACAATTATAAAGTTAGGTTTTGATCTATAGGAGGCAAGGAGTTCAAGACAGCTGTGTGTAGCCATCTCGCTCATTAATTCTTCTACTTAGATAATATTATAACAATAAAGATTTTATACTTGTATCATCCTGTTATGGAATTCTCTTTCAGTGACTGCCACGTGTCTGTTCCTTTAGCTAAATCAGGTTTGATTCAATGGTACATTTCATATTACGACTACCAGAGGTGTATGAATCAGATTTCATGCCACTGACACTTTTTAAGTGCTGCCAGGCTTTATTCTCAATTACTCAAATTCTTTAGGTTAATGGCCCCTTGCTCTTGTGCCTTTTCCGGTAAGCAGCTGGTTTTCCATTCAGCTTTGTCTCAGAAGAGCAGATCTTTGCTTTCTCCTCCATTGCATTACACATGAGGGACAGCAATTCTTTCTAGAGATGGAGAGAACCCAGTCTGTGATATAGCTTTCATGAGTCAGATCTTCACCTGATACACATGTGCAAACCCATTTATTATTTGTTCTGTGACAGAAACGAGGGCCCCCAACAGAAAGTAGAGCCCCATTGTGTTAAGTTGTGCACAGACAAAACAGTCCCTGCTTTGTTGAATTTACACTTACAGCAGCTGTGGCATTAGCTCATGAGAGTTCTAGGATGTAGAGCTTGTGTTATCTACGTAGTCCAGTTCTGTGTTCATAGATATCTATATTTCTTTTTAGATAGATAGTAGAGCTGTGCAGAGCTTTGGTCCCTGATTCGATTTGGGCCGATTCAGTGGCTGAATCTCCAAATCCAAATCAAGTCAGAACCCTCCGAATCGATTTGGAGAGATTTGAAAAGATTTGGCCATTCAGACATAGACACAGCTTTAAATGTTTTTTCTACATACCTCAAGGTAGCAGGTAGCTTATGAATGCTGCAATGGTGGGGCAGATGGAGCATCCCAGAGAGTGTGGGGTGGGGAGGGGCTCCCCACACACTTGGCAGCAGACCTGGAAGTGGACCAGAAGCAGTTCTGGTCCACTTCTGGGTCTGCTGGACAGTGTGCTAGGCCACCCCCCATCCCACCCCTCTGGCTCAGCAACTGGCCCAGCACGCTCCCTGGCAGACCTGGAAGTGGACCAGAAATGCTTCCAGCCCACTTCTGGATTTGCTGCCAAGCATGCAGGCCCCCCCTGTGCTCATGTGGGATGCTCTGTCCTCCCCAGCATCACAACGTTCATGAGCCATGCTGGTACCTCAAGGTATGTAGAAAAAACATTAAAACTATGGCCAAATCACTGATTCTCTGAATCAGCATAGACTCTTCAGATTCAGATTCAGCTGAATCGAATTGGGGATAGTGATCTGAATCAACAAATTGAATCACTGTTCCCAATTTGGGCCAAATCCAAATCTAAATCAAATATGGCCTGTTTTGGACATTCCTAATAGATAGATAGGTAGATAGATAGATAGACAGATAGATAGATAGATAGATAGATGTGTATATATATCTATATAGATAGATATTCATACACACACACAGAGATTGATCAATTGATCTATGTTTCCATCATAATTATGCAATAAATAAAACTCTAGTGGACTTTAAAGGCCCCAAAGTTCTTCTAAGCTTAGAAATTACTAGGGTTCATTCAGCTGTAAATTAAAGGCTCCATAGGAGGATAAAAATGAAATAAAATCATAAAATTATAGAATCATAGAAATGAATGGCTGGAAGGGCCCTTGAAAGATCATCAAGTTCATCCCCCTGTTCTGGGCAGGAATACTGCTGAGATCAAATGATCCCAGCAAGGTGTCTGCCCAATCTCCTCTTGAATGGGCATGAATTATTCGAGGCCACTGGACTATCAACTGGAGACCCTGTGAAACTAATGCAAGTCCTTCAGGCCCTGTCTGTCAAATCCCAAGGGCAGAAAAGTTGAGAGCTTAGCTACGTGGTGCTGGTGTCTCCCTTCAATAGTATGGCTTTCCTTTCTTGCCATCTCTTTTCCTCAAATTCTCAGTAGAAAACTCCTGCTTTCTATCACCCAAGTAAAAGTCTCGCTGAAGGCAAAAAATATTTTGGCTACATAAGGAGTGTAGGACTGCATCCAAAGTTTGGAAGTGCCTTTGGACTGCGTTGGCTATCAGTACAAGAGAAATTCTTTATAGTAGTTATTCCACTACAGTGTAGGGTCAGCATGCTAAGCCTCTGGCTTGGGAAGCATCACCTCCCAGGCACTCTGGACTGCCTCCTTCATTCAAGCTGAGAAAAGGGCGAAGTGGCTTTGAAGGGAGTACTGATTTCACTGCAGTTTTCAAGTAGAAGCAATGATAAAGAGATATGGGGGAGGGACAAGTGACAGTCAGAAGAGCCTTCTTTCCCTCAGACAACTATGTTTAGAGAAGAAATCAACAGAGAGGGTAAAATACTTGTTGCTAATTCAAAAGACATTTACAAGCAGCCACATTCTCTCCAAATTACCAAGCCAAGTAATTACTGAGCGGAGACTCCCAGGCTTTTTGCCACAGTTAGAGTCTGAGGTAAATACTGGGAGTGAAGGCTAACAATGTAAACCAGCCACAGATGCACAGATTCAAATAAAGAAAGAAAAACAATATGTTAAGAAGCCTGAGAACTGTTACCAAAAAAAAGTGAAGAGTTCACTTATCGTGTGCATAGTGAGACAGATAATGCCATGGCAGTTTGACTTCACTAATTCTATAACAATTTATATCAGTTAAAGATTAGCTCCATCATCACTGAATGGGTCTCCAAGAGAGTGTGTGACTGGGACCAGCCACTGAAGTTCCATTAAACTTATAATGTTTATATTTACATCATATATTTTACAGATGTAAGAGGCCACAAGCAGGGATTGCAGCTACACTGTATTGGGTTCTGAATACACATCATAAGAAAAGGTTCTGTCTCCTAAAGAGCTCACATTCTAATCAGTTAATTGCACATAGGGGCATTCTTGAGCGAGCTCAGATGCTTTGGGGATTTGAGAATTCAGCCAGAATTTAAATGAAATGAAACCTAGATCGTGCTATAGCAGGGTGCTCAATCTCCAGCCTGCAGACCAGATCCAGCCCCATCCCAGTACTGTCCTCTGGCCCACAGATCAAAACATTTGGCATGGGGGTGGAGAAGGGTGGCACTGTTCCTCTGCTTCTAAATTTTCAGACCCATGAAGTGCCCCATGGACTGGACAGTAGGGCTGTGAAAAGCTTCAGTTGCTGATTCAATTCGGCGGAGATTCAGCCCGATTTGGCAGCTGAATCTACAAATCTGAGTCAAATCAGGAGACCCTGTAATCTCTCTGAATCAAATCTGAATCCTTTGAATCAATTCAGAGAGAGATTTGATGATTTGGACATAGACAAAGCTTTAAATGTTTTTCCTACATTCCTCAAGGTACCAGGTGGCTCATGAATGCTGAGATGCTGGGATAGATGGAGCGTGCTAAGGGAGCACAGGGGGGTCCCCAGCACACTCAGCAGCAGACCCGGAAGTGGACTGGAAGCACTTCCAGTCCACTTTCAGGTCCGCCGTGGAACACGTGGGGGGCACCCTCCACTCCTGGTGGACTTGGTGACTGGACTCATCAGCTGGACCCGGCTCAGCCTTCTGGGTCTGGGGGGGCACCTGGGTTCCCCCTATGGCTGATCGCTGAGCCAGGAGAGCACAGGGGAGGTCCACCTCTGAGCATGTGGGGGTCCCGCTGCACTCCTGTGGGACGCTCCATTCAATCCAGCATTGTAGCATTCATGAGCTGCTCCTGGTATCTTGAGGCATGTAGAAAAAACATTTAAAGCTGTGTTTATGGCTGAATCTCTGACTCTCTGAATCAGCATAGACTCTTCAGATTCAGAATCAGCTGAATTGAATTGGGACAGTGATCCAAATCAATTGATCGAATCACTGTCCTCCAAATTGGGCTGAATCTGAACCTGAATTGAATACAGCCCATTTTGCACACCCCTACTGGACAGCATGCCTCTTAATACTGAATCAGGCATGCAGGGAAGTGCAGGGCCTGATTCCAGCATGTAGGGTTGGGCAGGAGAGTTGCACGACCCAAGTTCCAATCCTACCACATGTGGCCAGGCAAGGGGCCCAGGACTTGATCCCAATGCATAGGGCCCCAGGGCCTGAACCTTGCATGTGAGAGCCAGATGAAACACAGGGCCTGATTTGGTTGTGCAGGCTGGGCAGAAGCTGCACTGGGCCCGATTTGTTGCTGGGAGTTCCAATTGGCCTGTGGACCACCCCCATGCCACTCATCTGGCCCATGGGACCAAAAGGTCAGGTAGCGATCTTTCCTGCTCAAGTGCAGTGAGGTTGGACCTGATGATCTATAAGGTCCCTTCCAGCCCCTAACAACTATGAAACTATTATGAAGATACTGTTCTAGAGACTTAGATATTTACACCCTTCCTCATTTCCTGATTTTTAAATCAGAAGCAGAAGCACCAAAATAATTGCTGACATGACATTTCCAGGCTTGCATCAGAGATGCTACATAGATATCCTTCTGAAACCCCTCTAAAATCATTCTGAATAGGGTGCATGTTTAGAGGAGGGTCTGCAGAAGTCCACAGATAATCATTAGTAATACATGTCCTTAGCAAGCTTGGGAATTTTTGTGCCAGAAATATGCTGCTGGTATAAACAGGCATAGCTCTTAACTCCAAAAAGTCTAGTGGATTTCCACCAACTGAGGACCTGGCCTCTAATGTGTTGTTGACCTGGCAGGAAGAATTCATACACCAGAGGGGAAAAACCATGAAGAGTCTTCCACTGGCCAGCTTGCCCCAGCAGTGGCCATCCTCTTATATCCCCTTCCTGCTGCCTCTTAAAGGTTCTTTCAAGGGTGTTCAATAGTCACAGGTTCTCCACTATAGTCTCTCTCTCCATGAGGATTAGCATGGTCATTATGGAACCTCCTTTCTTTTGCTTACTATTTCATGAATGCTAGGGAATCATTGTAAGCCCTGTGTTGGGCTAATTGCTTTTATGCCATGGCTAGGTATATTTTATTTTCTGATAATTTAGCTTTGTGTCAGAAGAAATCAGACCCTTGGGCTGTGGTCCTAAAAGAGAATAAAAGAAAAAAAGATGCTCTCTCTTTCACTGACACCAGGGACAAAACTCTGCACAAGAACTCCATTATTATTATTTATACCGAAGTGATCATTGAGGCTTCTTTGTGCCAGGCATTATACAGTCCTTGTCCCCAAAAGTTTACAGTCTTAGTTCATGACAAGAAACTTCAGATGAAAATAACAGAAGAGGACAAGGTAGCAGGGGAACAATTAAGTTTGGTAGATTAGGCAACAGACTTGGTTTGATAAAGGATTAACCATTGTCAAGCATTCCAGAAAATGTACGTTTTACAGACTGACTTTATGGATATTTACTAGGGGTTCTTGTTATGCAGAGTTAGTGAAGTTAATCTGGATTCACATCAATATGTGAAAGCAGAATGTAACTCTCCATAGGGTTCCTAGGGATTTTTGTGCTACCATCTTTCTGGTGGCAAATCTGGCACAGTGGGATTTGTGATTTAAGTTTCTCGGCTGTTACAGCCCCATATATCTTTCTTTAAGCTTAGGCCCCTGGGAGACATTGCAATTAAGATATGATTAACATGTTAAGTTGGGCCATAAATAGTAACCCTGCCACAGGTTCAAGGAATTAATAGCGTGACAAAATGGGAAAATAGCCACAAAAATTACACATCTTCTTTTGTGGCACATATTTTTGGGGCTGGTTTCCATCACACCTTAAACTGAGCATGTGGCAAGGTAAACCAAGCCACCTTACTGCTCTGGAGCAGTCCCAGGGCATGGACTGACAATTAGCTGAGTGACTAACTGTTTTGCTCCTGGGTAACAAAGCACAACAGCTCAGAGCCATTCCTGAGCCCAGACCTGCCTCATGGTTCAGAAGAAAAGGGTGTTTCATGACTTGCTTCAGTAATTTCACGTGGACAATGGCACTTTTCATTCTTGGTGAGCTTGTTCCAGAAAGTCTATCCTGCCTCTCTGGAATAGCAAAGTGTCTGAGTCATTTACAATTGGGATAGCCAAAACACTTGAGATTACACTGTAGGGAAAATTTTGACTTTGGCAGGGACACAGAAAAATAAACTCACAAATCTTCTCCCTCTCTAATTTTTGTGGGGCTTTATAGGCCGGACTGTGTAAGGAAGTACAATTAAAAAAAAGAGAGAGAGAAAGACTGTGGTGTGTTGTCACATAGTTTCTATAACAGTTAGTATAAAGCAGGTCAGAAAAGGAAGCAAAATGGACATAAAACAAGAGGGGAAAAATTCGGAGAATAAATTTAGCTAATCAAGCACACCACATGGAATAAATATTCCAGGGAGAAGTCGCACACAGCACAAACTTTCTATTAACACTCTCTGTGATTAATGGTCCAGTCTTTGCTTCCTATCTCTTGATCACTTCCTTAGTTAGAATAAAAGAATGTTCTAAGCACTCCCCTCCCATCATACTCAGGACATGACCCTGAGGAGTCAGGACTTAATGAAATATTGACCTTAATGAAATATTGACTCTGAAAAAGGGAAGGGTTTAAAGTTCCAGAGGAAACACCTTACGGCAGCTGGCTCAGAGTCAATTTTCTACTCTGAGGTAGGATTTGAACACTATAAAATTGCCAGATCCGCTCTAGGGATCCCCACTTCTTACAAAAGGGTTAAAACAATAATGGCCTCTAATTCTCAGCTGCCCTGCAAGTTGTACAGTCAGTTCTGTCAATGCAAAGTCAATTCATAATGCTCTGCATAACAGACTGTTGGAGTGCACGTTTCACAATTATCAGTGAGTGCAGAAGTTGCAGGGCAATAAAAGATCAGGTGCACAATAGTTAGAAGAGCAAATTAAAGACTTTGTAGCTTTCCTGCACCTTTTAAAATGGTAAACGTAAGTGAATTAATTTTCTGTAAGCCAATGCAGATTTCTTTTATTTCTGTTAATACAATTAGAATAATTTCCCTGAGGTAAATTCCAAAACGTTTTTCACTAGGATGATTGAGCTTTTCTACATAAAATGTTTTTCAAGCTATAGTGTACAATTTCTTTTATTAGCTTGACTGTAATAACGTACTTCCTATTGAAACTCCCCAGGTCCCATTTACGATATTAGGCATGCCATTTCTAAGTTTCAGACTTCATTCAAGGAAAAAAAATGCTCAGAAGATGCCACTGTCCTGATAAAGTATGAATAATGACTAGCATACTTACTTCTCTCAGCAGCAGCCACAGGAAGAAACTGCTGAGTATAGGACTACGTGGCAGGGGAACTTAGTTTCTATCCTAACTCATTACGTGACCATGAGCATGTAACTCTCTCTTTCTTCCTCATTTCTCCTTTCTGTAATTTGTAGGTAAACCACTGTCCCTGCAAGGGGGCAGAACTCATTTAAACTTCTGGGTCCAAATAGAAAGTAACGGATTTTTTTAGGGCGGGGGTGTGGAGGGGGGCAGAGAAGAAAAGGCAAAATATTCTGAAGAAAAACTCAAACTTCTTTTTTTTTCCAGGAAGACCCTTTCTCTCTCTCCCTTCTTTTTCAGCTCCTAGGAAAGAAGGAAGAAATTCTAAAAAGTCTTTACCTTTTAAATTTCCTTTCTTCACAAGAAAAGGTTTCCTTTCATTTGAAAATTGTAATGGAACACAGGTAGCATTTTCCATCTATTTCTTATAATGATGAAGTTTTATGGATATAAAAGCTGTATTAAATGAATGCTGTTGAAGTGCTACTCATAATTATTTCAAGTTGGGAATCATTCCATGGTATCTGCAGATAGTGATTTCATGGGAATGATGCTCATCTATTTAAGATCTCTGCTGATTCAGGGTCTACAAGAAAGAAAAAGTAATATATCCATTTGGGAGAAAAATATTTCTCTTGTCTAACTGGCTGTCTACAAATTCATGGGGGGGATAGGGGTGAGAGGAGGAGAAAGGAATAAGGAATTCTCTTTTTACCAGGGAACCCCTTGGGGTCACTAGAAACATCAGCCATAAACTGTCAGAGAATAGATTTAGATTAGACATTAGGAAAAATTTCTTTATGGTGAAGGTTGCCAAAATCTGGAATGGGCTTCCAAGGGTGGTGGTGCTCTCCCCTACCTTGGAGGTCTTTAAGAGACTAGCCAAACACCTAACTAGGGTCATCTGACCCCAGTGCTCTTTTCTACCCAGGGTAAGGGGCCAGACTTGATGACCTACTGAGGTCCCTTCTGTCTCTAAATATCTATGAAATCTATTGACCCATATTCTGGACTTTAATGTGATAGTTACAACTTTGGTTTAACTAGTTTTTACAGAGCAGGCAGGAATCCCTAGCTGGCCTAAAACTAAAGTCATTCTCGTAAGTACTACTCTGCTTAGCACTATGCCACTTCATTAACTCCATAGGCTAGGACATACATTTTAAAGCCTGAATTGATTAAATCTTTGCAGATTAGACTAATCTGCAAAGCTTGAACTGATTTGGAGTTGGATAGACATTCCCCTTTTCATTCAAGAAATGGAGGCATGTGCCTGCAGTGGCTCAAGCTAGAAGCTGAGGGGCACTACAACAGCCCTCCTTTCCCTTGCACAGAGCTGAACGGAGGCGGGGGCATGGCCAGGCCCCAGTAGGATGCTGTCTTTAGGGAGTGGTTCCACCCCCTTCCTGACCAGCCCAGCAGGGAATATTTATCACCCCTAACTCAGTGTTTATCAGCCCATTAAGAAAACAAAGGGACATTACCAGCTATCTGTTGATTCTGCCTTTTTCCTGTATGCCACAGCTTAGAAGTAGCCAGCATGCGGTCTACTAGTTAATGCTGAGAGATGTTGGTGAGGGACAGGGGAATGCCTGCTTAGCAAAGAGTGGGGATGGAAGGGTGGGAACAGAAGCTAGGCAGATGCCTACAGAGACTGTGGGAGATGTAGCCAGGGAGTAGAGGGGAGGAGTCAGCCCTGTTTTGGAGCAGAGAGCCCCTCCCAGCCCAGAGAGCATGTCAGGGTTCTGGGGGAGTCTGGTTTATATTAAACCAGTAAGGAGTCTTGGACAGATATTGAATAAACCAATTTGGGCCAAATCAGTTAAGTCTGATACTATATTCAAACAGGCTTATTTCAAATCAGTTTCAGACATTTGCAAATTGGTTTATGTACACTGAATATCTGTTCTGTTACAGGTTTAAACCAGTTTCTGATCACTTAAACTGGTTTATGTATAATGTCTGTCCCTAGTCATAGGGATTCCACAGTCTGGAGTGGGGGGAGGGTGTGTGTGGGATGAGGACGTGTGCACATGTGTGGGGGGAGAGGCTACCTGAGTGCTAGATCCTGGGAGCTGGCCGGGGGTCGGGGGTCGGGGAAGAGAGGCAAGTTCACCTGGCAATGAGGTCCATGGCTGCTCCCGTGGTGCTGAGTCCTGCCTGCTTCCACCCAGGTCAGCCCGCAACATGCTCCCATCTGTGCCCACTGGCCCATGTGCATAATTTACCAACAGGACTGTTCCCATTGTGGCTGAGGCCACCCAGGTACTGCTCTTGGCATGTGTGGGCCAGCTCCTGGCTGCTTTCTACCTGACTGTAGGTGGCTGCTTATGGTGCCAGGAGGGTGGAGCAGGTAGAAGGCAGCCAGGAGCTGGAGATGGAGCCACATGCGCTGGGGCCCAATGTGCTGGGGCAGGAGCCACTTGGATCCAGCTTCCCTACCACCTGGAGTGGTACATTAGGGACAGGAGCAGAAGAAGCCACCAGTGGAGGTGACAATGACTGCAGCACCCATGTGGCTGCAGCCTTGCTGGTTAGCGGTGCATGCTAGGCAGGACTGGGCCAGCAGACAGGTGGGAGCACAGTGTGGGCTGCCCTTGGCAGGATATAGCCCCATGTGCAGAATGATGGGGGCAGGCATGGACTGTACTGCCTAATCAAGCTCTGCTGCATGCACCTCCCACCTGATTTCCCTTCCCTCACCCAGCTTCCCCCCTACCCAGAGTGGTTCAGCAGGGGCAGGAGCAGGAGGAAGAGCTAGAGGTGAGGAGCCAAGTAGTACTCAAGCAGCTGCAGTTGCACTGGGAGTAGCCCCGCTGGAAGCTGTGTATACTAGCTGAAGCTAGGGCCAGTGGACATGGACAGGAGTGTAGTGCTGACTGCCCTGAGCCATGCTCCGCCCTATGTAGCATGCAATGGACCGGACCTAATCAATTGGAGGTAGGGCTGTCCTGGGGAGGCAAAATGGAGTGATTGCCCCAAGTCCCACATTCAGGGGGCCCCATGAAGCCCGGCAGAGCAGTGCAGCGCAGCAACTCCATGCTGCCACCAGCTTCACATCCAGCTGCTCGGCACCCTTCCCTTCCCCCGCCGCTAACTTCCTTGCATCCTGGGGCAGGGCCCCACACAAGCTAATTTGCCCTGGGTCCCGCACCCTGCTCAAATCATCTCTGATTGGAGGGCACCCTCCGTGGGACAGATCCAATCAGATGGCAGGCCAAATCTAGCCAGAGGGCCCCCTGGTCTAACCTATTCCTAAAACTACACAGTCAACCCTGTTGCAAAACTACAGGTGCATACAGATATTACACTTAGAAGTTTGGGAGCTTAGATTAAGTAAAAAATGGCTGCCACATCTAATTCAGTGACTCCTCACTTGAATAGCACAGATGTTCCTGGGATCTGATCTACAATCATGCAGCATACTTTAAGCTGTGTGTTTGTAGATTGGGTGCCACTGTTACAGACCTTCACCAGTGCTCAAAGCCTGTTCAAAGTAAGTAAGAATAGGGGAGAGAAGGGTGGGATTGGTGGGACTAGTGGAGCCCACAGCAGGGGTTGGTGGAGTCTGGGAGGGGATTGGGGCTAGTGGTGGGCATGGATGGGGTTTGGCAGGATTGGAGAGACTTTTTGATCCCACCAAACTTCTCCCCCAGGCCTCAGAATCCCACAAACTGTTCCAGTTTTACCAGTGTTTGCCAATGTTGGGAGTCCAATTTAAGTAAATCAGGGTGGTGGGAGGGACAGGTAGATTGGGGAAACTAGCAGCTCAGCAGGGGGAGTTGGCAGGGTCGGGGGCTAGCAGCTTTGCAAGGGGGTGGTGGGGTCCAGTGAGAGGTTTGGCAGGATGGGAGAGGCCCTCTCCTCCCCACTGACCTACCTTCCCAGCTCCAGATGGTCACAGGGTCCTCCTGCTTAGAACGAACCCCCACACCCACTTGCCCCTTCCCCTACCCTGACTTACTTATAATTGAGCCCCCAGCACCAGCAAATGCCTGTGAAACCAGCACCAGGGCCGGTTTACAGGATCTAGGGGGAGAGAGGGTTGGTGCGCTCAGGGGTAAGAAACATGCAACCTGGGGCTGGGGCTGGGGCTGGGGCTGAGGCTGGACTTTCCCATTCCTGGGGCCTATGCTCTGAATACGTACAGATGTTTAGTTGGATCAGCCTTTAACCCATGCCTGATCTAACTTAATGTTTCTCTCAGGTGAACTAAATTAGATCAGTCTAGCCATTTTTTGCCCAATCTAACCTTCAGGGAACATCTGTACATTTTGGCACTTTGATCAACTTAACTAGGAATCTTATTGTAAAGTCTGTGTGTGGATGAACTAAGTTAGATCAGGCAGCTGTTTTTTGCCCAATCTAACCTCCCAAACATCTGTACCATATGCGGCATATTACCCAATAAAATAATAGAAAATGGATTTTCTCTGGAAAATATAGATTTGAGAGGGAGAAAAAATAAGATTATTTTAATTGTTTGAAGAAATAGCAGTAGAAAACTTTGCCTTTCTAGGAAAAGAACATTTTTTAGACAAAAAAAGAAAAATACATTTTTCAAGGAAGGCAGACACTGTACATAAATCATTTTGTTTAACTGAAAACTGAGTTTTCTATGGACAAGAAAAAAATTGACTGACATTAGCGGTAAGGGTTTGAATTGTGCGTTTACTGAAAAGGACAGAGAATAGGCACAGAAATACACTCTAATATTAGTCCTCCTTCTATGCTAATTTGTGACTAGCCTTCCTTTCACTGACTCTTTCATTCTTTGGGTACCTGTACATGTGTGGGATGCCTGCTCCATTGCGTTCTAATTAGAACGCATCAGAGCAGACTTGATTCATCAATTAATCAAGTCTGCTGGAGCATTCTAATTAGAATGCTGCAGCAGCCTCTCTGTCACATGTATTCATTGTCCCCTCATTTCAAAATGATATGGGGGGGATGCTTTAACTAAGGCTTGTTGAGCAAGCTTTAGTTAAAGTGCCCCTGCTGCCATTTCAAAACATAGGATGCTGAATACATGAGATGCTTCAGGCATTTTAATTGCAGCAGCTCCCAAGAGCCACACTAATTTAAAGCCCTCCCATCCACCCCAAAGCACATGTATAGACATCCTTTGAGTCTAGGCATTGTTAGCTTAGATTCAAGTGAGACAATAAGGAAATAATGAGGGAGTGATCCAAAAACTAATGAAGTCAATACACTTAGCTTCTACTGGAGACAATCCATCAGACAGATTTCAATTCAATTCGATTTCTCTTCACACTAAATATTGTACCTAACCCTTGCTGAAAGTCTAGGAGACTTTAATGAAGTTTAGTTCCTTCAAAACATAGTTTGACTTTTTCTGATACTAGTTCAAGTCTCCTATCACAGCATTGATTTGAGTGGGGACACCTTTAAGCTGACAATTGTTGACTTTTATGAGAACTCCTTATCTGTAACACAATCTTCTTTTATCCTGGTGTAATTTCTCTTGGGGTCAGTTGGTTACTTTTATTCAGTATGCTGGATAAGATCTTGACTCCAAGGAAAATAACATTTTTCTTAGAGCAATTCTTCTGAGACCCTGTGTCTGATCTTCTATGATGCTGACTTTATTCAACACCCACTGAAATTTAGCATTTCAAACTTTCATGAGTGACCTAGCAATATTAAAATCCAAGATCACAGCTTCTTGTTCAAGTCAGAATATGGTACAAAAGCCTCTCACTTCAAAACTATGCTTAGTTTTTTTAACCCATTTCAGCTCCATGTTGTGGATCTCCAACTTGTGGTCTTTTTGCCTTATTATGGCTGTATGCTGAAAAGTTTCTAAGTAGATCTGCTCTAATCCGTGCTAGACATGAAAACACAGACAAAGTGGCTGAAACTATCACTATTGCCAGGGCTGTGATCAAGACTTCCAGAAATAAAATGATTATTAAATTAATCCACGTAGATCACAAGAGTTAGATAGAGTATGGGGCTAATGTGTCAAGATATTCAACATCCTATGAAGGCCGATGTTTAGAAACTGAGTAAACAGATTAAACTTGAGGTGCTCACATTTAAGTGCCTAATTCAGTATTTAGACACAGGCCCAGTTTTTCAGTATTACCAAGCACCTAAATTCTCCTGGAAATCTACCCATCCACTTCAACTTCTCACTGGTTTAAAATCACAAGAAAATCTAGTTAAGTATATGCTTTACCTCTACAGTTCCAAGTGGCAAACATATCACTGAATTTAACAGACAGAATGAGTCTAAAGTCTGTTCTTCATTCAACTATGGTCAAGCACTGAATAAAAGAAACTGGGAAAAAGAAAATACAAACTAATAACTGGTTAGAGAGCACACAAAGGGAAGCCTACCAGACCACAGGATAGTTTCCTAATTAAGCAATGAGTGTCCCATTTTAAAGGTATTATAAACTAGAATGTTAAAAGGAACAGTAGGGAATAAATTGTACTTTAGCAAAGACCGGACAGATGACATACTAAGATTTTTTTCATCTGTAAATATGATACACCAGGTAACTCAAATGACTTACATCATTAGAAGCACCTAAAAGAATGAAAAGGACCCTGACTATAGGGACACTCAGGCAATTATTCCCACACTTAGGTGTTTACAGAACTGCAGTCTTATTGAACATATTTCATAATAAAGGATTGCATTCTTAAAGGAATTCAGGCCTTCAGCTCCTATTGAACTGACTCTGAAAAGCCTAGTCAAAGTTCTTCTGGTGATAAAAAAAAATTAAGAGCTCAACAACTCTATGCTATTATTCCTACCTAAAGGTCTTTGCTTAATTACCATTACTTAATCAATCACTACTGTCCTAAAAGAATGAATATTAAATATTAATTAGCATGACAGCTTCAGACAAAACAATAACACACAGAAGTTTTACTCATACAGAGCAGATTATTGCCTTGAAGACAGTGAAACAAAGGGCAAGCATGAGAATATTAGAAATCATGTCTACTTGGTAAACTTGAAAGCAGCATCCTCAAGCATGTTGTGTTGCTCCACTTGGGCTCCCATGTAAACTAGAGGCAGCATAACTACACTTATACTTGTGGTAGGTCAATTAACAGTGCTGAGTGACAGTGCCAGTTAGCTGGGCCCTGTGCTTAATTATCTTACCTACTGTGCAGGATGGATATAGTTACATTTCTACCAGTGTATGAGGCAGCCTGCTTGTGGCCATTGCTTTCAATGCATGCCAAAAGTTTATGGAGAGTAGAAAAGATATTTTTTTGACACAATGATATTAAGTAAGGTCATAGTATGTATAAGAGTGAAACAGATTTTTTTGTTCATAATGGTAAAAGGTTGCAAAAGCAGAAAGCTGTCATTTAATGCTATCATTAAAAAGATCCCAACAATCAGAGGCCCCTGCCAGACAAGCAGGTAAAGGCACAATAGGACAATCCACACAATCACACTTCCTGCCATGCTAGGCATATGAGGCAGGAGGTGTGACTGGAACTGAGCATCAGATCCCAGGTTCCCAGTAAGTAGCAAGCTCCTATGACTGGTATCCCCCTCAGCTGATGACGCTCCCAGCTGCAGGGGTGCAGCATGTACTCCCCTGGCTGGAAGCTCCATCAGCTGATAGGGCTCCCAGCCAGCAGAGTGCACCTGACCAGACATTCAATCGTGTGATAGGAACCAACCACCAAGTTTTTACATATTTTTTTGCTGAATAACTTGGTGGCTTATCACTTTTTTATGGAATCATTAATTGCTTTAATGTGTGACCAGGTTATGAAATAAGACATGATTATCTGGTTAATCATGTCTTAAGTGTAATGTTTGGCAAGGACCAAGAAACAAACTTGGTGCATATACAAAGTGGAGATAGCACCTGGAAATACTATTTAGAGATGGCAGATGAGAAAGTAAGTGAACATCTGTGAATATAATAAAGCACCTTTAAAAGTTTTAGATTTTTAACTTCATGCTTTCACAACAGTTTAGGTTCTAGATGTCATTGCAACATTTTCTACAGTTTTAAAGAACAACTTAAAGGATATTTTTAGTGTCTGTTTGCAAATGCAGATTTTCAGATGCTGGTTAGATGCAGAAATGTGTGTTGTATAATAATGAATGTGTAGGATTACAGTAGGATCCAGAATGCCCCAAACAGTTTTTTCTTACATATACCTAATAAAAGCTGAGCACTACTTACATTGCTTAAGGGAAAATTTATGTGGTTTTCTGTTCTTGCAGCCAGTTCTACATAGGCCTTGATCTTGGAATACTTTAACATAAGCTTCCAGCTGCTGTAGCCTTAAGTGGTTGGTTATAGCCCCTAGGTGCCATACCTCAAAAAACAGTTAAAGAGGTATTTAAATTAGTTTCTGAGGCGGGGGGGGGGGGGATGATTTCAAATCTAGAAGATAGGCATAAGATCTTACCAAAACAATACACTCATTTTACGCCAGCTGAGTTTTTTCTGCTGCCTATGTCTATGTATCAGAAATGTATTACTTAACAGTAACTCCTATTGCACTGTAAAAACTGCTAAACTGATATAATTCCTCACATTTACACAGTATTTTATGTGCTCAAAGTGCGGTCCAGAGGTAGAGTAAACTGGTGGTACCATCACCATTTTACAGATGGGGAAACCAAGGCTTCATAGAAAGAAGGATTTACCTAAAGTCAGCCAAGGACTCAGTGTCAAAGGTAGGATTAAGAGGCTAGAGTGCGTGACTTCATACCCTTTCTTATTCTGTTAAATCAACAGAGACAGCAATATGCATTATTTCTAACACAGTGAGATTTTTAATTTCCTAGTAACGTCTTAATCAGTCTGATGGAACGAAATGCCTAAAGGACTTCAGGAATACAGATAAGATTTTATAATCAGATGCCTCTCTCAGCCTCTTATTGGAAACCATCCATTTTGAATTGGTAATATACCCGCCATGTGGGGAAATAGGCTTTTATCACAAACTGTAGCATAAATTTTAAGGGAATAAAATATTTTAATTAATAAATGAAAGTTGTTGGTCCCCACCCCCATGTTTAACAGTTTAAAGCAATATCACCCAGCATTAAAATAACACTCAAGCTAAAAAAAAAAAAGGAGTCAAATACATCGTAAGTCAGGATGAACTATGAGAATGTGATACACATGATAAATTAATAGTTTGATCACATTTTTCCCATGATTTCTAGGCTAGGTGTTAAAGTAGAAGCCTGACAAAATTGACAAACATCTCTAAATTCTGGTCCCATCTCTGCCACTGATGTGTCAAGCAGAGTTAGACATATTTGTGGAATTTTCAAAGACATCTATTAGACCTGGGTTAAGTAACTCCTTTGCAACACTCCTAAATGGAACAAGTGAGAAACAAAACCACTCATGGTCACTTTTTGGAGCATGCCCATGCACACACTGGATTTCTCTGGTATGTTCCTGAGAGCAGGTCTGAGCACATCTGGGCATGTCTAGCACAGCTCTAGTGATGACCACATGACATTTCCTTGCCAGCACTATATTCAGAGCGGGAGCATGTCAGCAGGGCTTTTTCTCTCAGTATCAGGATTGATACAGAGAAGATATAGATGTATCCTACAGGAAATACAGAGAAGATATAGGTGTATCCTACAGAAAATTCCATGGACACTTGGTGGTACCAAGCTCTCTTTCAAAATTCCAGAATCTGTATCCCTGTTTTCCAATTTGTAAAATGGGGAAATACAACATTTGCTGTAAAACTGAAACAAAAATTGCTACTGATAAAAATATTTGACCTGAAAATATTGTGGTAATTTATTTTGTGTTGATTTTCAACCCCCGTGGCCCACCCCCGAAGTGAACTGATAATGCTTTGCTTTATTTCACTGAATATTTTTTGTGGGGAGGGGAGAGTTGATGAAGCACCATTTAACCCATGGAAGATATAGCCATGACTCAAGATGTTGACCACCTCTATATCCCAGAGTTTCTTTGATATTTCAATGCTTGCAATAAAAAATGAATCCAGGGCAATGTAGCTAGTTTAAAAAATATATTTTCTCAGACTTTAAATTTGACTCTTATGATTAAAGGTCTTCTTCACATAATATAGTACTATACTAATAACTACCATATGTTGATTCATAATTAACAAAACCTTTTCTGAAACAACAGTAGAATCACCAGTCAATTATATTTGTCCTTAGACAGGATGGTCTCACAAAAATCCTTATTCTGGTGTTTTTACAAAAGAAGCAGTAAATTGCCTCTGGGGAAAGGGTCTACAAGTGCAGTGAGACCAGGCATGTTCCTACCCCCTGCCATGCTCTGCCCCATTACAGCAGCCAGGGGGAGCTCCAGATTCCCTTGGGTGCCAGTCAGGGGCTGACAGGGGACAGGGGGATGCTCCCAGTCCCTATGTGGTGGGGATGTGGAGGGATGCAGCTGTCCCAGTAGATGAGACTGCTACGTCCCAGCCACATGATGATCAGACCCACTCCACACATGACCAGAAGAGGTGCTCCTGCCTGGCAGCCACATGGGGATCAGGAAGGTCCCAAGCCTCATGTATCTGGGGTCAGCCACACAGGGATCAGGAGAGTCATGATCCTCACATGGCTGCCAGGCAGTGTCCCTGCTGGATTGAGACACCTCTCCCAGTCGCATGGGGATTGGGACTCTCCTAATCCCCACATGGATGATTCCACTAGGTGGAGATGCCTCTTCTTGCTACATGGGGATTGGGAGGTCCCAGTCTCCATGTGGCTGCCAGACTGCTTGCCTGCCAGGCAGGGAAATCATTTGCCACCTGGCTGGGATGCAGCAGTATCAACTGCTGGGACAGGTCTTCTGGCCATGTGGCAATCAAGATGGTCCCTATCCCTATGTGACAGGGAGACAGCTGCTTCTGCAGCCAACATAGCTTCTGCCAGTGGATCCCTGCTGCATGGGTTGGCCAGGAACAAATTTTTCGTGGCCAGCATCTACACATGCACTGCTACACAGCAGCTAATGTGCAGCTAATCTGCTACCAGTATTTTCAGGTAGTCGATAACTATGCATTAGCCTATTTTACTGCACAGCAGCCTAGTGCATGATTAAATGACACTTTACTGTGCACAGAATTAGTCGACCACACAGTAAAGCATCACATGTAGACATACCCACTGTTTTATCTGAATGAATTAGAACAATCCTTTGCTTAAAACACACTACCCAACTCTTTTAGAGTGGCATTTCATAAATAGATCTAGATCTCAAGGTGTTTGCAGCATCATTATCTTCCCTATCTTATAAATGAGTAAGCCAAAGCACAGAGCACAAGTGACTTGCCTTAGGTCATTCAGTATGCCAGTGGCTGAGGTAGGGACAGAAACTATTTTTTTTCAGTCCCAGTATAGTAAATACTGGTACTAATTGGGCTTTAAAGTATACCTTGGCCATGTCCTACTTTCCTCGGAGGCTGGATACTTTGAAATGTTATGAAAAGGAAAGAGTTTTAAAAATGAATATACAACTTTGTAAAAGACATGAGTCTCTGCAAACAAATCAGGTGCATCACACTGTTTTGCTACCCAACTTGCTTGGGCAAATTTGCAATTTTTTAATTTTGTCTGTGCAAGTAAATTATGATGTTGCAACAGACAGGGTATAAGGGCAAGCTTTCAGTTGACTCTTGATAAACAGACAATAGGGAGTGAGATCTAAATCTAGAAAACCAATAACTCATAAATATGCTTCAGTACACCTAGAGTAAGCCTGCACTGATGGAAGTGCAGCTGCAACATGGTTAGGTACATCCATGCTAGCCTAGATGACTCCATGAGGTCCCTTTCAGCCCAATTTTCTATGACTCTCTGTTAGGCAAACTAGCTTCAATTTACTAATTCTACAATAACAGCTTTAGTGGTTGTATAATTATACCAAGAAGGAATTAAAATTTATGCTACAGGTAAACATCTCTGTGGCCACTTAGCTCAGAAGCTCTGTGGGTCTTTTACTGAGCTGAGGTCAGGGATATAAACCTGGACTTGGTAGAACATCTATATTTTTCATTTGTTGTTGTCCTAATTGTTTTACTTAAGTAATTGAACTATTTATTCCTGTAGTAACTCTGTTCCTGTAATGTTTACTTATTTCAAGTAACTGGGCTTCCCAATATACAGATGTACTAATGGACACATAAGTAGGGTAATTATAGTAGAGCTTAGTACATCTGGAGTCCAAGATATGCTAACCATGGATCAGGGACCTATAAAGAATTTGGAACATATATAATACAGCAGTGTTAGAGTTAGGGGTTTGACAGTGTTTTCATTATAAACCTCTATTTATAGTTCTTCCATAAAAGTGCACTCTGGATGAAAGTTGGCATGAAAGGTTGTAGCCCAGGAACAACTTGGATCTGCCTAGTTATTTTTATGTTAGCTGTACAAACAAAAGGATGTTTACTAGCTAGGGATATTTTTTGTATGGCTTAGCACAGTGTGCTTTTACCAAGGAGATTTTTTTATGAGGCAGTAGTCTCCAACTTAAATGAAGTCTTTTTGTATTTGTAAGGTACATATAGGGTGATATTTTTAAAGATGCCCAAGGGATCGGCATACACACTTCCCATTGGTTTTAGAAAATCCCAGTCATATTCACCAAGAGATTTAGGTTTAAAAAGCAGTAGATCCCCCAGTGCATCACTTTCATATGGGATATTACTCTCAGCCAGAACTTTAGTTTCATTCTAGTTTTTCTATACTGCACCAGTGGTACAAAAATGAGACAAAAAACAATCTCATAGTCCCATCAGTTCAGGGTATGGCAGGCATCTATACACATGCAATTCATGTGACAGAATATACTCTGGATCATTTTGAGCCAGAGTAAACTAATCCCAACATCACAGTCTATACATGCATTTCAGTAATTTATTCCACAGTAATTTATTGCACTGCCAGATACTACTTGTATCCAATGGGACTATCTGGCAGCACATTAAATTGATCTACTGCATCCTAATTGCCACATATGCATGTAGACAGGGAAGTTTTACTGCATAGCAAATTAGTCTGCTGTGCAGTAAAGCATCTCATGTAGATGTCCCCACAGGTGGCACAGTTGCCTCCAACAACACTTCCTCCTAGCCCTTAAAATGATGGAAGCTTAGTGGTAATGAAAGTGGTGTAACCAAATTATTACAGCACTCTGGTGACTACCAGCTTGTGGACTGGCACCTAGGGGCTATAACCAGCTACTTTAGGTTACAGCTGGAAGCTTAGTTAAAGTATTCCAAGTCAAGGCCAATGTAGAATTGGATGCAAGAACAGAAAACTACATACATTTTCCCATAAACAACACTCAGCTTTTATTGGCCACAGGTAAGAAAAAAAACTCTGTTTGGGGCATTCTGGATCCTACACTACATACATTCCTTATTATACAACATGTCTGTTTGCATCTAATCAGCATCTGAAAATCTGTATTTGCAATAGGCACTAAACATATCCTTTAAGTTGTTCTTTAAAACTGTAGAAAATGTTGCAACGACATCTAAAATCTATACTGCAGTGAAAGCATGAAGTTAAAAATCCAAAAGTTTAGAAGGTGTTCTTTGTTATTATTTGCAGAAATATTCCCTTACATTAGATCAAGTTTCCTTGATTTTGTGATTTGGCAGGTATTAGAAACTTACTTGTATGTTGTGGACTATTACTTTATTTTAAATGTGACTTCAAGACAAGAAGAGGTTTACCTTAGAGCAGTATGAACATTCAATGAAAAATTTTATACCGCTGAACAATAGTCTTACACATGGCATGGTTGAACATTCAGCAATTTTTACTTACAGGATTCCAACAAGCTCACTGAAGCCCCTTAAAAAAAAATCTCCCATAACACATACTGGGCATGTCTACACATGCAGTTAATGTGACTGAATATACTCTGGCTCAATTTGAGCTGAAGTACTCTAATCCCAATGTCACTGTCTACACATGTGCTTAAGCACAGTAATTTACTATGCTGCCAGATACCTCTTGTATCTGACAGGACTATCAAGCAGCACAATAAATCAGTGTACTGAACCCTAAATGCTACATACATGTAGATGGTGATGCTTTACTGCGTAGCAATTTAGTCTGCTGCACAGTAATGCATCTCATGAAGATGTGCCCACAAACTCTGTGAAGTGAAAGCTGTTTTTCCATTATGCCTAGTACTTACTAACATGGTTTCATTGACTGGGGCCTCTGTACCCTACTACATGGCAAATTATTATTATATTTCCTCTATCTCTCCAATAGCTTAGAGACACCACAGTCACTAATATGGATTTAATCCAGGCATTAGTGAGCACAGACTGTTACCTTCAGGAGTATTGCAGAGTTGCCCATCAGAGACGTTGACTGCGCAGTAGCCCAATACTACTGTGCAGTAGGATCACATGGTAAAAGCCATGATGCGACACTACTGCACAGTAGTAGTAGGCTACTCCACAATAGAGTTACCAAAAAGGCATTTTCCAGTTTTACTGCACAGTAACTCAGGTTATGGAACAGTTATTTAGTCCTTGTTTATTACAAGGACTAAATAAGTGTGCAGTAACTACTATGCAGTAGTGTCTCATGTTGACACAGCCAGTGTTGCTTTCTGAATAACCCTTGATCTTATAATACAGCCAAGTTTCATTTCACACAGTCCTGTTGTGATTACTTCCAATACAATTCATGCCTCAAATATGCCATTGTTAATAGCAGAAGTATCAATAATAATTGTGCTTTACATCAGACCTTTGCCAATAAAGCATCACAGCAGGAAGACGTACATCATCATACTTCAGCATGACACCAGAAGTGATAACACTACTTTATCCCATAGAAAAAAATCCCTTACAGGTAGCAACCTTAGACTTAATGCCATGAATTTTCAGTGAGCCAGTTCCCTGCTACCTAGGAAATACAACGGTCCTCAGGCAAGGGATGAATTTACTTGTCACAGGTGAAATGTACATATGCAATATACCTAGAAACCAAAGGCAATGAACCATAGGATGTAACAAGTAGTCCCCAAAGCCAGCTCCAATCAAACCTACCCGAATCTTCCCCGTGCTAACTAACTGTGAGTCACTGTCAGGCTGTGTCCTTGAACCCAGGGTCTTGGCCTGGCTAATGTAACAGCACACCCCACTTACCAGCTCCCCAAAAGAGCAAAGGGACATAAGTGGCTAGAGTTCATCACCTGGCCTAGGCACACACTCACTCCCTGACACCTGTGTGGCCAGCCAAGGTCAGCTGACCTCCTACCCCTTCCCATATAAACCCCTGACCCAGAAGGGGAAGTGTCTGGGTAACAAGGTTCAACCTTGTACTTAGGTTGCTCAACCCTTGGTTTGTGCTGCTGCTGCTGGATGGATTTCTTGGATACCTGACCCAGCTAACCTCCCAACCTCACACTCTGCCTGACCTTCTGGACCCCTGACTCCATTCCCCAGATTCTGACTTCCTAGTTTCTCCTGACCCTGAGGTGACCCTTCTTACCCAGCTGCCCACAGCCTGACATGAAAGTCATCAATCTGACTAGTGATATTGTGCTTCTCATCCTCATAGTTTCCAGCCATTAGCTGGTATGCTTGCAGGAAGCCAATTCCACCTAAACATAGCCTTAAAACCAGCAGAGAAAACGGTGGCAAACTGCCTGTAGGATAAGTCCCTAAGGGTTCCTATACATATAACTAAAGCCTGTCAGAGCAGATTTAATCAATTGAGTTTGATGCAGTATAGTAACTACTGGTCTGATAGTAGCTGGTTCATCTAGCTCCTGGTTGAATTTCCCAGCTCTCCAATTATTTCCCCCAGCTCTCTGATCATTTCCCCAGTTTTTCCCCAGAGGTATGAGCCCCTGATTTGCACACAGGGTTTCAGCAGGCTGCCACTGCAGGCTGGAGTCAGCAGCAGCCACAAATCCGGGTGCCCGCACCCCCTGGGAAGAGTTGGGAGAATGATCAGAGAGCTGAGGAATCAACCCGAGAAATGGGGAATTGAACCAGGGACTGAGGAACTGACCTGGGGTTAGGGAATGCACCCAGGAGCTGTGGAATCAAACCGGGGGCTGGGGAACTGAGCCGGGGGCTGGGGAATCGAGCCAGGGGCTGGGGGAATGGTCAAGTCCCTGAACACTCCCCCAGTTCCCAGTTAGATTCCACAGCTCCCTGATCTTTCTTCCAGCTCTCTGATCACTCCTCCTGGGTGGACTTGGGCTCCCAGATGATGTGAGATGACAGCAGGCTGTTGCTGCTGGCTGGGGATGGTGGTAGCTGTGGGCTATTTCCCCAGCTGGCAGCAGCAGTCTGCTGAAACCTCACATGCAGTTCCAGGGGCTGCGTTCCCCCCCCCCCCCACCGGGGCGGGGGGGGGGGGGGTGCAGTGTG
>JAGPOW010003685.1:64210737-64238759 GCA_030014935.1 Caiman crocodilus
GAGGGAAGGATCAGAGAGCTGGAGAATCAAACAGGGAGCTCTGGCTAACTGCTGGAGCCACCCCAACTCCCAGGCAGTGTGCAATGCCCTGCTGAGCTGTGCTGCACCCATGTGATGGTGCAGCTGTTGCACAGGTGCTGGAAGGGGGCAATCCCCGCTGCCCCCCACTGCCCTGCGCTGCATGTGGGGGTTCTGCCATGAGCCCTCAGAGGCACCAATCACTGCTGCTGCAACCAGGGAGTATGGGGCTTTTTTTTTTTTAAGCTCCACACTTGCCAGCTGTAGAGCATATGGGTGATAGCAGGCTGCCACTGCCAGCTGGGGCCAGCCCCAGCACCTGAGTCTGTCTGATGCAACCCATACTGAGCACCAGGAAGAACCTAGTGCTGGCACTGGCCCCAGCTGGTAGTGGCACCCTGCTGTCATCCCACATGTAGATCCGGGGGCCCACACCACCCAGGAGGGCTGTGGGGCTGTGCCAGACTCCCCCCAGGGGTCACAGGCCCCCAGATCTGCGTTCAGGATGACAGCAGGCTGCCGCTGTCGGCAAGTGATATTAGTTTTGCTTTGAACAGTTTGAGGTGCAGCTTCACAAAAAAACCCTGCACCTATCTCCTTGCAACTTGGCAGGTTTCATGCCCTCAGAAGGGGCTACTAACCCTGCAATTTTCATTTGAATCAGGCAAGAAATGACAAAGCTATAGGCATTTGTGTGATTCCCCATTATAGCCTATGGAGAAACGTCAAAATATGTCGAAACAGTGTCAAAAAAGGGGAACAGTTTCAACTAAATGAAACAGAACAGTGCTTCAAAACAGCAAAACAAATGTCCCTTTGAAATGGAAAAACAGAAGTTAAAACAAAAGTGTGCTGTTTTGCACAGCTCTACTGCTCAGTTTTGGTATCCCAAAACAGATCTGCTTCCTGCTTTTACTCCTTGTTTCTGTGGCTGTGGTATCCTTAACTTCAGACCCCTGACTTGCTTCTGGTGACTTGGGCATTTTTACATGTGCTGCGGGATGCAGCTCCAGATGCTTTAATTAACAAGTCACACTAATTAAGAGCATCTATGCGTCACGTGTATCAGTTTTACCACATGTCCCCACACTGAAAAAATGGCAGCAGGACGCTTTGAACTAAAGTTCATCCAAAGTGTTTCATTTCAAAGCACCCCGCTGCCATTTTTTCAGCATGGAGATTCATGGTGGTGCTGATACACATGACACAGGAGGCTGCCAGAACGCATCAATTTTTTTGCTCCAGCAGCCTTGATTGAGTCTGCTCTGATGTACTGAATTTCCAGTACATTGGAGCAGGCTCTACACATGTGTATAGGAGCCATATGACTCTGGGTCCTGGCTCCCCAGCTCGTGATTCTGGATGTGCCAATATTCTGGGCTTAACTTCATAGTCTGTGGCCCAATCCTAACCATTGGAACTGCCTTGTGCTGGTCCCTACACTATTCCTCTCAGAATCTGTACTCAGAATGTGATCCATGATGCTTGAAAAAGGTTTCTTGAACAATATGTTTTATCTTCTATTATTTATTAAATGTCTCTCTTTGTCCTACTCCCACTGCTTTCTCAGGATGCCTTGCCTGGAACAATGTAGGAGGTAAGTCGCTAGCCTGGGACTTTAAAGAGCTGTGTTCAGTTCCTTGTTCTATTTGGCTGGATTGTATTGTATAAGCCATTGCCCTTTCTTGTGCTCAGCTTCCTTTCTGAAACTGGAGATTATACTGATCTCCTCTGTATAACATTTGAGATGTATGAATAAAAGATATTCCACCTAAGGAGGATGGGTATCAGTATTAACAATAAAAATACTAGCACAGATTTCCCCTAGATCATATAATGAATCTCAGGCTGAAAGTGTTCACCTCAGCAAGACCTCATGGTATATCCCATTTGCAAACACTCAGAGTTTTATATCTAATGAAGAAAAGAGTTAGAGTTAATAATTGCAGTGGAGGATTTATTTGTGCTGTGTGACATACCCATTAAGAGACCTCTGGTAATCCTGAAATAAAGAACATCTGGGTACAGTAACCAATAACAAGAAACGATATATTTTTCATTGTTTGGCCCATTCAATGATTTTTAAATAAGCTGGCTAAAAATAATAATGAAATTTTCAAAACACAGTGTCCATCCACTTTTACATGCCCATAACAATGACAAGGACACTTCGTTTAATGACATTTTTGCCTAAAGAAAACTTTTTTTCAGTCTGCTTAGCAAAATGCCTCATGCACTATAGGAGGGGAATAAAAATAATTCAAGCTGTTAAAATGTTTTTCACATACATTAAAGTAAGGGTTAGGAAAAAGAAGAGCATATTTATTTAGCTACAAATAACTGGAATATAAGGTGTGTATGTGTGTGTGTGTGTGTATATATAAATATATATATATATATTTAAAATATTTATTTATGAATTATTGGAGGACACAGCGTCTAAACACCATGGTGATTAAAACTTGCGTGTTAAAATTAATAGAAAATGAACGTCAAATCAAAACCTCTCATCTTTCAGAATTTTTGAGTGTTCAAAACAAACATTTGACAGCTTGTCTTCTTTCTATGTAAAATGTACGCTTATAACTTATTCCAGTTTACATCTAGAGTTGGTTGAAAATTTCCACTTACCTTTCCATGGGAAGTTGATAACAAATGTCCCTAAACAAAGTTCAGTTGCCTAAAAAAAGGCTTCACTAAAGACTTTTATTTTTTCACTTAAAAACAAACAAAAAACACTCGGATTTTGAAAACTGAGCATTTCTCATTTTAAAATTTCTGTTCTTTTTGTGGGCAGAATATTTCTGTGAACATTTTCATTTTAGCTGTAAATCAAATTTTTCATTGAAAAAAAAAGGAACTTTCCATTAAAAGAGAAAGCCAGCCAGTTCTAATTACAGCCTTCCTTTGCCCTAGTATTGCATCTGATGTAATTTTGTTCCAGATTACCTCTATGGGAAAACTCTTGCTGGTTTACAAAACTAGCTCAGTGCTGAAAGCTTTGAAAACTCCACAGCCTTAATACACAGACAGATTTTTTAACTGTTTAGTTGGAATTTATTAATATAGTTTATGAGCTTAAATTACTGTGCCATAACTATTTATCATATCCATTCTTCAACATGACAATAAAATATAACTGATTTTTAATCTGGCAATATTTCTGCTTAGTTTAGTTTACTTAAAGGTTTGATTTGATGGTGAAAGTATTCCAAAAGTCAACAAGCTAAATTATCTACAGATGTCAATAATACTGTGCCCAACTGACACCAGAAATAATTTGATTAAAAAACCTCCTTTCTTTATGCTCTGGGTGTTGAGGGGGAAGGGGGGTCTTTGCTTGAAAAATACAACTTAGCCATAAACAGAACTGTCTTTCAGGCAGACCATTTCAATTTACCTGTGCTTTTTATTAATGTCCTAAATACCACAGACATTTAATACAGGTCCCACTGAAATTAAATCATGTAGCCAGTTTATTTATTCAGAAGAATCTTTTGGTGTAAAGAGCTCTCTCTGAGTGGGTATGTGGTAAGGTAAGGATTAAACTCCTGTTCAGGAACATGGAGTACAAGCCTAACTCCAACAGAAGTGAGTAAGATTTTACCCCATGCCTACTGTGCTTTCCTGATTAGGGACTGACTGGGTATATCTCTACAGCATCACCTGGAAACAGATCTCTACAGCAGCTTACAGTGGGATGTCCTGGAGAAGCTTTACTGCAGCATTTCTATGCTTTGCACATGTTAGTGGACTAGACAGGCAGGAAATGCTCCAGAGCATGTGCCTCTGGCACTGGTGGAGGCATACCCTAGTATGTGCATATGCTTTCCTGAATCAGGACATAAGATAGAACAGCTTTGAAGTACATTAGTTTTCTTCCATGATGTAATTAGAGCAGCTCATAGTGAGCCCTGAAGAAGGGTCCACCCAAGGTTGGAAAAGGCAGACTTCTGCCTTCCTTTCATTTTCAGAACTGGTAGGGAAAGCTAGTCTTTTAGACAGATATTTGGCCTGGGAAGTAAGGGTGGCCTTCAAAATTTTGTCCTGTCTGGTGAAGGTCTGAAAGCAAAAACATTGTTCCATATTTAAATTTCTGGGGACCTTGTGCACTGCTGTAGGAATGTAAAACATTCATGAGAACACCATGTCCTTGAGCTCTAAAGAGTAAACAAGTTTGCTTTTGTACAGAAGAACATATTCTGCTTTGCTGCCACTGTAAATCATGAGAGCATTATTGGATTTCCATCTGTTGTGTTAAGTGTTTCTTTTGAAGTGGTTTCTCTGGTTTCACAGGCTGGTTCTCCTGGGATGTTCAGGAACTGAACTCATCAGCCAATACTCTCTTTGCAGATGCATACCCAGAGAGCCTGGACACTTGATTCTTTAGTTTGAGAGGCAAACTGCAGCTCTAGCAAATACAATACAAGGGCTAGAGTCACACCTTTGTTGTGCTGAATAGTGCCTTATTTCTAAGAGGCCCATTTAAGTCATTTGAGTAGGGTATCCCAGTACAGCCCAAAACTCATACCATAAATTCCTTATAAGCAGAAAGGAAAATACAGGAGAGATTTCAGGGCTTTTCAAAACAAGCTAGTTTTTTCAAAAAGAGTCAAAGGAAACTAGGTGAGTGCCTGAAAACCTCACTGTAACTTCCACAACAATGGTATAGTCTTCATATCCCTATAATTAAAGAGTAGGCTCACAATTAAATAGGTTTGTATAAAAGAGTAAGATTATTATTAAAAATTTCTGTTTACACCAATGCATACTAACAAATAGGATCTTGTGGAAATTAATTTTCAATGAAAACAATTAAGAAATAAAGAAAATTATTGCTTTAAAACATATGCTCTTGGTCCTGGGTTTTTGTGGTTAAAAATATTTGTAGTAAAACCAATCAAAATATTTCTAAACATCACAGTTATGCATATTTTAGATGTTTGCCTCTTCCATCTATACCATGGTGGATCCAGCTCTTATGGCAGGTGGCTTCCTTTAGCAGATTCAGAGACCTGAGGTGACATATGTCTCACTGTATCTGTAGTCATGGAATTGAAAGCAGATAAATCCACAGGGAAATTAAGCAACTTTCCCAACAGTCAATCCAGTCTAGGACCTAGGTTTCTTGAGACTGAGCATACCACTTCACCCACTAGACCAGTCAGTAGGGCTGTGCAAAATTTTGCCGTCAGTTTTGTTTCAATGCTGGTTCGACTTGTTTCAACTCATTTCGAACAAAATTGAAATGAAACAGAGCTTCGAAACAGAATGAGGCAAGTCAAAACGTTTCAAAATTTTCAAAACATTTCAAGTTTCAAAGCCTAAGCTGGGCTTGCCTGTGGGGAAACAGAAACTGAAGTAAGGAGAGGGAGGGGGAAGAGGGGGGAAGGAGTGCTCTCATTATTGACTGCATAGCTAGCCAGTGAATGTCATCCTTCCCTGAGGTCCCTTCCAATCCCAGTGCTCTGGGGGAGGGATAGAAAAACTGCAAAGAAGGCAGCATTATTTGAACTGCCCTGCTTTCTGCCTTGGTGTCAGTTAAGTGAGGGCGCACCTTAACACACACACCTTAACACACACACGGTGTCACACACCTGTGTCACTAGTTTTGCCTGTCAGCAGCTCGAGGTACAGGGTCCCAGAACCCAGAAGCCCTGCACCTATCTCCTTGACAGCTGGCAGGTGTTGTGGCTACAGCAGGGGCTGCCATCCCTGCAGCTTTTACCCTGCTTCACGTTAATGCACACTGTCATCCATGTCCACAGCTTGAGGTACAGTTTCCCCCAAGCCCCTGCACCTAGCTCCTTGAAACTTGGCAGGCTTTGTGGCCTCCACAGGGGCTAGCAGGCCTGTAGTTTTGATCCCCTGTGGTTTATCACATACATGTAACATGAGTTTTGCTTTCAAAACTTTGGGGTGCAGGTTCCCCCAAACCCCTATACTTATCGCCTTGAAACTTGTCAGGCTTCATGCCCTCACAAGGGGATACTATTCCTGCAAGCTGCATCCAAATCAACCCAGAAATGACAAATGTATAGGCTGTTTTGAGCTTCCCTATTATAGCCTATGGTTGAAACATGAAAATAGCATTGAAACAGCATTGAAAAGTCAAAATACAAGTCAAAATAGAATGATGCTGTTTTGCACAGCCCTACCAGTCAGCTGTGTTGGAGATGCCTTCTCTGCCCTTGTGAGATATTACTGTAGTACCCTTGGCAAACTTGTGGAGTCTCAGGTGTATTTCTCATCTGGCAAATTTCCCAGAGTTTGTCTGCTTTGCACATTCTCTCATCCTAGAGTGAAGAAGAGAGAGTACCCTTCCTCCAGCCTTAAAAATATGAGGTGTTGGCTCCTGACAGATGGGGAAAGTACCAACAGGCAGCTGGTAAGTAAGCTTCTTTAGTATTTCTCCAGGTGGGATTCTGGTGTTTGCAAGGAGGACTCAGCTGTGGGGACCACCACAGGAACTAACACATACAGTCTTACCAAGGAGCAGTTGGGGGAATGTTGTCTAAGTTAATGCAATTGTCATCTCCTCAGATCTTCTATTTTTTGTGGAGAAAACCTATCCACAGGTGGCTCTCCAACACATCATATTTCTTCTTACTGGCTGCTTAAGCCATTGGGAGGTCTTTTATAGACTTCTTTGTCACCTCCTAAACTACCTGTGCGTGAGACTGAGCAGCAGTCCTTATAAAAGCAAATCACTGTCCCTTTGCATCAGAGGAAGGTCTCATGGATGGCAAGCACATGTGCAGCACAAAAGAATAGCTAGAAGCATCTCTGAGGATCTGATAAGCTGCCCTGTTACCATATGCCCTTAGCATTTCCAAACTGTAACATGAGACCTAATAAGGAGGCTCTAAAGAAAAGAAACAGGCAGCTTCTGTTCATAAAGCTAACTCTTTGAATTCATTTGGAAGAACAGAGACCCATAAAAGGCCTGTTGTCTAAAAAGGAATTTCCTGGCTTTGGAACAGCTGGCCAAACTCTTTTGTAAGGATGCCATCATCTATCTCTTCAGATGGTTCAGGACCCTGAGCACGAAATCAGATTCCTGTGCTTTCTTCACTTTGCCACTGTTCTGATTTGCATCTTGGGCAAGACACTTAAACCCAACTATGACATCTCAGTTGCCTAAAACTAGGCCCCCAATGCATGTTTTTTCTTTAAAATGTTGGTGTCTCAATTTCTTTGTGGCCTCAATTAGTACAGTAGTACTTCCCCCACAGGAGTGTTAGGAGGGTCAATGTTTACAAAATATTTGAGAACTTGATAAAAAGACTGTAGATGTTTAAAATGTTACATTGTCATTTGCATCTGTGCATCTGTCAAGAATCCTCAAGGGGAAAAGTGTGTGTGTTTGTGCATGTAGGTGCGTTTAAACAAAACAGCATTGTCAGATGTTTTTCCCTGGTTGGTCTCAATTAGCCATCTCATTCATATGGTGTTGTATCAAATCCAAAGCACTGCAGGAATTCCGCTGCTAACACTGATGAAAAAATATTTTCATTCTCATGTCAGCTCAGTTTTGTTGATGGGAATCAGAGATGTCCCCAGGGTAAAGCCAGAATCTCACTTAGTGACTAAGCTAACTTGTATTTTTGTCAACTGGAAACAAAGCAACAAGACTAAATAATTGCCTTATTTTCCAGCTTTGTGGGTGAAAGACCTGTGTATAAACGATGATTATATTCACTGACACTGAAGGCCTCAAACCAGCTGTCCCAAGAATCTGCCAAGAATCCAGCTGAAAAAAAGTGTTCTTAATTTTAGTCGCTGAATCCTCAAAATGTGCTAACAGTAGAGTGTGATAAACTTTCTGTGCCCCTCTTTCCTCCCTTTACCCCCCGCCCCTGATACAAACCTGGCACTTTCTTTGTCAAGAATATATGAATCTGAAAATGAATTCCAACAAATACTTAAAAGGCCTTCTGCTGTCAGTGCCACTTCATTTCTAGGAGAGATGGACAGGCCAAATCCCCCTTCCTTCCCATTCTCACTGCTACCTTTATTTTCCATGTCAGCATACCTGCCTCTCTCCGCCATTTTGTTTCCTTTTGGCCACAGTAAATGGTGAGGCCTCGGCTGCAGTTCTGTGTCCTGTTTTGGGAAAAACACTTTAAGAAAGATGTAGACAAATTACAGAGACAAAGAAGAACCACAAGAATGATAAAAGCTCTAAGAAACACAACCAAGGAAGAAAGATTTAAGGAACTACTTTTAAACCTAACAAGAGAAAATCATGTAGGACAAGTCTTCCAGTATGTAATAGCTAGTTATTAAGAGGAATTATTAATTATTCTCCCTATCAACCATTGGAAGGACAAGAGGAAATTAACTTAATTTCCAGCAAAAAATTTTCAGGTTATTTCCTAATTATAGGAGTAGTGAAATACTTGGGCAGGCTATCTAGGAAAGAGGTGGGATCTCTTTCTCCTGAAGTATTTAGAAAGAGTTTAGACAAATGAGTCAGAGGTAGCTTTAGTATACTTGACCCAGCCTGATTGCAGGGATTTGAATAGTTGATCTCAAAATACCATGGAGCCAAAATACCATTTCTATGACTAAAATTTTACTGGAGCAAATGTCCAAAACATCTGATATTTTACAAATATGAAAAAAATGGATTAATCTCATCATTATATGAAAGTTATAAAACCAGTATGATACAGTAGGAAACATTTTTGTTCTGCATTCATGAATTTTAGTCATGAGGAAATGTTGGCAAATTTCGCATACTTTTTTTTTTTTTTTTTACAGGACAGCCAGAGCACCTTCTCTACCATTTCATGGGTTTATGACGTGTATCACTGTTTGCAGGTGGAATAATGAAGTTAGATATAGATCAGTGATTCTCAGTTTTTTAGGTGCCAGGCAGCCAGTAGACTTAGTGTACCCCTTGGAAAATGCCAGCTCTTAGTATTAATTTATTTTTGAACCATGGAAAAATAATAGAGCAATTCTTTTGTTGCAAAGAACTAAGAAATGCCACAACTGATCAGAATGTTTTTAACATTATGGATTCCTATTTGAAACCTCTGGGTTTATCTTGTGAGTCATGTTTACAGTGCTAACATTACATGGCACCCCACAGCCCCTTGAAAGGATCTCAAGGTATCCCAGAGTGCTATAGTTAAGAATCAGTGATTTAGGGCTTCTTTGAAAATGCAAACGAATTTGTATTATTAGTCACCTGGTAACCATGGTACAACTTATCAGAAAGAGGAACAATATACTCTTTGTAGTAGCTCCTTACCACAGCTTCTAATAATCACCTAATAACTGTAGATGACAGCATTACACGTACAATGAAAACAAGGACAAACTTTTAAGATGGTCATGTCTCCACTGTGCCATGAAGTACCATTGAGTGTTGGCACACACTGATTCCTTTGGCACTGAAAAGATTGTAACAACATATTGACCCAACATTCTGGAGGAAGTGAGTTAGGGAAGGCACAGGTGATTCACTGTACCTTTTCTCTAAAAGCATGCAGATGTCTTTTTTATTTATAATGACTCTACTAACCTTTTGCAAAGTAGTCACAATGCAAGCCCTCAGGAAACAAAATGAAAAAGACTTAACTGTACCTTTTCTGAACTTCATGTTCTTAAGGTCAGAGTGATTCTTGCATTGTTCCAACCTGGAACAGATTTGAAGGCACATTTTCGAGAGGAATGCCAGCCCCAGAAAATAATAGCTAAACTTATTTGTTTCACTGAATTCACTAAACTGATACTTTCCCAAAGAGATTAAAGGCATGTCCAGCGTGTTATTCCCTCATTCAAGCAATACCTCTGAAAAGCAGCAAAAAAAAGGAAGGAAAAAAATTAAACTTCTTGCTCTCCACTACAGCTGCAAAGAAATGCTGGCTCATGTAAGAAAAATGATGTATTTAAATAAAATCCATAACAAAGTACATAGTCACTTCACACTGGCTACTAATATTCCTGAGATATTTGATTTCCTCCAGCAGTCTAGAAAGTTGGTGACCCCCTTTTTCCTCATTTTATTTTAGTGTCATGCAAGGACTAGTGGTTAACACTGGTGCCTGATCTTAACACTACCTTGAAGAGGCTGAATTGAACAACTGTGCCCTTTAGTCATGGTCTAGCCTTGAGGTTTGGTTTTTTTCCAGGGAACAGGCTGTTCCGGGGAACAGTGGTCTAACAAGCATTAAGACCACTGACTTGATGGCATTGTTAAGCCTACCTGGGAAATTCATTATGGGAAGTTCCTTGCATGGGATTTAAATCCCTGGCACCAGGATGCACAGGCAACTAGATTAAAAGCATACATTGAGATTGCATTAATGTAATTCAATTCCAAGAAACTATGGGCAATCTGAGGAAACAATGCCTCCTCCCTTCCTGTTTTCTCTTCTAATCAAATGTTTTACAGTAAACTGGACCTAAGCACAATGTGATACCAGGTTTAATCAGGTGCTACTGTCAATCTCCTTTTCCACTTAGACATGGGAGCATAAATTTCACCATGGGGTCTGTCTTGGGTAAAAACTGTTACCTAAGGAATTGTCCCTATTCTGTAAAGAAGAGACCAATCCAGTGTCTTGCACAGATTTAGGTTTCTTCAGTCAGTATATATCATCTAAGACAGTGATGGATGAGTAAATACCATAAGGAGGGACCTTATGACTTCTACTATAAGGCTGAGTTCAGTTATTTTACTTAGAGTAGGGATTCATTCCTTCCCATGTAAAATTGAACAAAGTGTCTTCCCCAGCCCTACAGAACCAATTAAATTTTTTCTGCTAAATGTCTTACTTACTTTATAAGCTGAAATTAATTAGAAACAGGGCCTGTAAGGGAAAAAAATAGAGAAACATTTTTCCCCCAGTGTCTCATCATTTTGGGGCTTTTTTTGCTAATTGACTGGTTTCACACAGCGTACAATAAGCATTTTAATTATGACTTTCTTTTTCCTCACATAGTTAACCTGTGCCTATGTACATCCTGCATATTTCACTAAGATTTTGTACTCATCCTACTGTGAGGGAAACTGATTCATTTGTTTCCTTATCTGCTGGAGTCAGAAGGAAGTTCCTAGTGCCAACAGAAATGTGATGCATCATCATTATGGGTACAGTTAAGTGGCCTGTACCTTGGTATTTCCTTGCTTTAAGGGTCTGTGTTGAAGAGATGTCACTCTTACCCAATTTTAATCCCTTCCAAATCACCACTTTGTTTATGAAATATAATATAAACTCCAGGCATAACTCAACTCTTAAGCCAGCCCACCACCCAAACATAAAACCCCAGCTGTCCTCTTCCATCTCTGATTTTCTTTATTCAAAACCTTGCGTACACTTTTAGTTATGTAGAATAGGAGCAGTAGGGGACTATGTCAGAGTCCTCCATTGGGCAGATATGTGCCTTCTATGACATGGTTTATTTTTAGGTAATACAAGCTGTGTTCAGGAAGACACCACAAATTGCCTTATACAAAAAGCCCACAGACAACTATGTGTACCTCCACAAAATGACTAACTGTCTCAAACACAACAAGAAAGATACTGTGTCTGCTCTGAGGAAAATGGTTGTGACACCTCACAAATTTGAAATGCTGCCTTTATCTGACAAGGACACTCCATCAGAGAAATAGACTACGTTTTTGAACAAGCTGCTTGCACAGCCCACATAAACCTACTACAACACAAAAAGAAACCCCTGGCTTTCCACATCTACTGAGTTATCACATACCATCCCACACTGGAACCTATACAAATATTATTAAATAATTGCAACCTATACCTGAAGACCACACCTGAGAAATATTCCCAACTCTCTTTACCACCAGCTTTCAAACAACTCCCCAACCTCAAACTCCTTATCAGAAACAAAGTCTCCACTGACCAAAACATACCAAGTGAAACAAGACACTGCTTAAATAACTAGTACAATAAATGCTGTGTTAAGTGTTATGAGTGGGGAAGGGGGTGCTGGGCATCTAAAAATTCTGGTTATGTGAGGCAGGGGGTTTCAAACTTTTTGAAAACCCCTGCAGAGCAGCGAGAGGAGGAGAAGGTAGGTGGCAGTAGGGGGTGGCAGTGGCTACACCCAGAGTGGCGACAGCTACCCTCCCCCCACTGCATCTGGCCAACCAGCTGGAAATTCTGGTTAATAGAGTATTCTGGATAGTAGCACGCCAGTTAACATGGCTTTTACTGTACAAAACTTGCTAACGTGTCACAACGAAACCATCAGAATCTGTGGCTCTTACACATGCCTATTACAGAGTATGATATATTTCACCCCATGCACCAAATAACTTGAGAGAAACTATCTGGAAGAAATTAAATGACCAGTTCATTCCACAATGAATCCTTAAAGAAAAATGATAAAGGAAAGAAACACTGCGGCACCAGCAGAACACTTTTCACAGAACCACCACTCCATTCCCACCACTCCATTCCCACCACTCCATTCCCACCGTCACGGTCCTTACACTCAGTGGGGCCCTACACAGTACCTTCAGAAGATGGTCCAAGGAACAAAAAGTCATAATTTATTGACACCAAAAACCATGGATTTAATACAGACAATGGTTTCATAACTTGTGATAACTTACTTTCTCTTTCACAGGTGATAATGTGTTTCACAGGTGACCACGACACTCTTCCTTTTCAAATGCTCTTATTCTTTTACATAGGTTTATCTACATCAGTTGTTCTTTATTTTGTCTGTAACTACCTCTGAAAACTTCTTTTTTGCTTTACAGGTTTACTGCTCACTTCCCAGGTTAAGCAATCAGTTTTGTTACCTTACGGGGGTTAAACAAAAGTAACTTTTCTAACTGGTATTTTTTTTTCCAAACCTATAGAAAAGCATTTTGCACCCAAAAGACTATCATCTGTCCCAATGACTACATTGATCAATTAAAAGATATTGCCAAACAAATCTTTCTTTCCACAAGATATTTAGTCTGGAGAAAAGAAAACTGAGAGGGGTTTGATAACATTCTTCAAATACCTGAAGGGCAATTATATAGGGCATGAAGATGGGCTTTGTTGTGTGGCTGTAGGATACTGGACTAGGAACAATGGCCTCTAACTGCAAGAAGGGAAATTTAGTTTGGCTATTAGGAGAACTGTTCTGCTTGTGAAGATAGTCAAGTATTGGAATAGAGTCCCTAGAGAAATTGTGGAATCTCTATCCTTGGAAGTTTTCAAGAGCAAGTTAAATAAGCACTTGGCTAGGATGATTTAGTGAGGAATGATACTGTCTTGAGTAAGAGGGCTGGACTGAATGACTTTGGGAGGTCCCTTCCAGCCCTACTTGCCTATGATCCAATATTCTTTCTACCATCCCAACTGCAACACTACCACAATCTGCTTTGTGATCCAGATTGGGTACATGCATTAGGGCCAATAATTTTCTGCTGCAGTACTAGTGGACTTCTGAGCTAGGGACAGACATTACACATAAACCAGATTAAGTGATCAAAATCCGGTGACAGAACACATGTTCAGTGCACATAAACCAATTTGAAAATGGCTGAAACCATTTTGAGGTAAACCTTCCAACCCTAATTTTCTTTCTATGATTCTATGGTTGAATGTAGTATCAGGCTTAATTGATCTGAGTCAAACCAGTTTATGCAATGTCTGTCCCAGACCCCTTGCTGGTTTAAGTTAAATCAGACTCTCCCAGCATCCCCAAATGCTCTCTCGGCTGAGTGGGGTTCTCTGCTCCACAGCAGAGCTAGCCCCTCTCCTCTGCTCCCTGGCTGCAGCTCCGGCAGAGACTTGCAGATGTCTGCCTGGCTTCCACTTCCCCCCCGCCCCAAACAAGGATTCCACAGCCCCCTCTACTTTATACAGACATACAGCATTATCTAGCAGGCCACATGCTGGCTACAGTTGGTGCTGTGGCAGGTGGGACACAGGCAGAATCAATAGGTAGCTGATACTGTCCCTCTGTTGTTTTCTTCATGGGGTGATAAACACTGAGTTAAGGGTGATAAACACTGTTATCAATTCACCGCTGGGCTGGTGTGGGGGGAGGAGGACCCCTCCCTAATCAGAGCATCCTGCTGGGGCCTGGCCATGCCCACCTCAGCTCAGCATTGAGAAAGGAAGTGAAGGGCTGCTCTAGTGCCCCCTGGCTACTAGCCTGAGCCACTGAAGGCATATGTCTGCATTTTTTCAGTCCAGGGGGAAATGTCTGATGGTTACAAACTGCTTTAGCCTAGCCAGGTTAGACTAACCTGCAAAGATTGAATCACTTCAAGCTCAGGCTTTTTGCATATATGTCCCTAGCTTCAGGGGGTTATTGCATGGGGTGAATTTGGCCTATTATCTTGACCATGTGCAGGTCAATTGAAATCAGTGAAGCAAGCATTCCAGGCATGCCATTTTATATATATAGTAAAGATAGTCTATGTTGAGAAAAGTATGTTGTCAAAGCCTAATACATGATGGTACAGCTGGTGAAACTACACACAGACTCCTGTCTTCTGTACTATTCTGTACTGCTTCTCTCAGGTCCTGAAAATACCTTAAATGAAAAGGGCCAGATCCTCAACTTGTGTAAATGTTCCATTCATTTTACTGATTTCTGCCTTGTACCTTGTATAATCCTTGACATCTGGGCAGAGTGAATGAAATGTAGGTAGGTCTGAAGCAATTTGGAAGCATGATTGACTGCATAAAGCAAGACAGTAAATAATCCTGAAGTAACAATTTCCTTATCTATAAAAATAGACAAAGTTATTTACAAAACCAGAACCACTTAAGAGCAAGGAAATTAATAATGAGTGACTTAACATGCCTGATGCTGTTCACATTATTCTTATCAAATACAAAGGAATGTGTTGTTCAATGATATACATAATCTTTCAACAGACAAAAATAACTAGTTGCCTTTTCCATTAAATCACTTCTGTCTCTGATTCCCCTCTCAGTCATTTTCTGTCTCTTACTATGCATTTATATATATCTAGCAAATTGGATAAGTCATTTTGACTAGGTTACCTAGGTATTTCAATAATAGCCATTAATAATAATTTTCTACAATAAGAGTACAATTTACTGTAATTTGATATATAGGTCTTTGCTGATAATAACCCCCTTTTTAGCAACATCCTTTCAAATAAAATATTTAGAAATCAAGTTAAAAAAATATACTGAAAAAAATACCTAATCATCCCCAAGGGAGGGTTAAGGTTGCAACATGTATTTCTTTTATTTATTAAGAATAATATGTGAAATATCCTGCCCCAGCTGAAATAAATTGGAAAAATCCCACAGACTTCAAGGAGGCCAGATTTCACAGATGATTTTTGTTTATTATGTAGGTAGCAAAAGATTTATAACTCTGTTAATTATGGTTTTCCCTGTTTTTTAAGTGTTTAGGTTTTGTCAGTGATGGGATGAGACAGGATATTTTTGTCACTTAGCAACCTTGGCTGGTTTTTAAAACACAGTTTTTTGCTTTGGGGATAAATGACCTTTTTTCCATCTTCTCTTTGTCTTTCCTCCAGCACGTTTTTGTGCAAAACACCAGTTCCCTTTACATTTCAGCACTGCAGGATGGCAGGGTGTCAGCCTTGCCAAGGGTGCATTTCTTTAGGGATGTATATATGACAAGCAGAAACCTTTCCTCCTATTTTTGGAGAGTTAGGTTGGTGCAATGAAAGACCTTCAATAGTGCACACAGGGATGCTGCCAACAAAAGGGAAAGAAATACCAATACAGACACATGGTGTTAATTCCTAGCTCAATGGTACAGGAAGAAAAACATCAGAAAGCAAGAGATGCGAGCTATTCTGTTGGCAATTACCTTTGAAAAGGAAGATGAGGGAATGGATTCTCTGTAACAGAACAGTAAATATACTAGGAACAGTAACTGTAATTGTGTGTGTGTGTCTGCACATGCATGTGAGTGTGTATGCATATGTATGATATACATGTATTGTCATTTACATACCACACCTGGAGTCCAACTTGTACTACCTAGTACTACTGAATAGTTGGTGTAAGCATAAGGGTACAGGTGGCACAATCTGATCTGAAATAACTGAAGACCAAGGGCCAGAGTCTGATGCCCTAAGCCCGCTTTGCACCTGGTAAGCAGTACACAGTGGCCTTACGGAGAAGATAGCCAAAAGGGAAACTTCCCTGTAGAAGAATCTCTTCATTGGCAAAGAACCTCCTGTCACTTCTTTTCTTAGCCACTGCCCTTAGTGGAAAGGAAAAGAAGGGCACATACAGGGTAGGGTATAAATGGCATGGAAAATAGAGGGGCATACAAGAATAGGGCTTCATTCTGACTGATTCAACCCTGGTATATAGAGATGTACATGGGTGGCTCTAACTTGAGGTGGGCATGGCCTGCCATGAATCAGGAAGGTGCAACCAGCTTCTTGCAGCCTCACTCTTCTTTTCCATCTGAGTATAGTGTGGCCAGAGTGAGGAATCAAGGCTATACCATTTATTGCTGGGCCTAGAACTGAAATAGTTGTAGTTTCATGGATAATATTCATGTTGGTAATTAACTAAAGTTTCCATACGAGAAATGCACAAATCCAGATAAAAGCTTGTCTAGATAATATGAGTTCCTACTGGTATGGCATTTATAACCATAGTTCCTGTCATTTTTATTCATGGGGATATGGTAATCCTTGAACTCAGCCTTCCACAGACAATAGAGGAATCTGGAAATCCACACCCTCCACCCCTGCAATGGTATTAAAAGACAACAGCTGGCTATATGTATTAAATAGATTTAAGCTGTTGTTAGGGCAAAGACTGAATAACTCAAAGGAAGAAAAATGCCCAGGATAGTGGGAGGGATACAGTAACTCCTTGTGGGATACTTATGTAACATGCTGCAAAGAACCTTGCTTCCTTTTGACCAGCACTGGCCAGATGTTGAGGAGACATTCCACACCATCAGAAACATCCTTAGGTACTTTTCCCTTTGATCCTCTCATCTCTCTCCTCACAGGCCTGCAGTAACTTCTATATCCTGACCTGTGCCTCTAAAATCAGCCTCTTTGAGGCTGATCCTCTCTGTTGCATAAATACAAGCAATTTGTGACTGCTAAGACCTAAATACCAGATAGTAAAACCCCACAGAAAAGCAGGACACAGAGGGGAGCACAAAAAAGGCCAAGAGATGTTTGGAGAGGAGCTTAGCATGTCCGATGTTGCAAAGAGGCCCTGCTGAAGAACCATAGCTTTGCACGTGTGTTTATAGTAGTGTCAAGGATGAATTACATCACATCTGACACTTAACCAAGTTCAGCCAGCTGAAGGGTGGAGTGTAGTGCTACATTTTTCTAACCACATCCTTTTACTTCAAAAAACAATTACAGGAGGCTAAAAGTTAACAGAAAAGATAAGTAAGCCCAAATTTGGATTCAGATTCAGCCTTGTCTACATCCAATTTGTGTGTGTATATAAACCTATCCCATACTTTGGTTAGTCTATAAGGTGCAAATCTACTCTTCCTTCTGTAGCCAAAATGACATTGTTACAACTTGAAATGGGATTTACAAAGCTATTTACTTCGAGCAGTAATTCTCAACCATTTTGGACTCAAGTCCCCCCTCCATAACTTCTCTGAATTTAGCAGCACCTCCTGTGGATACAGGCAGAGGGATCCCTCCTTTTCTCCATGCAAGGAAGAGATGCTCCCCCTGTCTTTCCTGCCTGCCATCCCCCATGTTAGATTTGATATATAAAACCCTGGGGTGCTCTGGGTGAGAATCATTGTCCTTGGCACTCCAGTTTTTTCAGGGTTCAACTGAGATACTTGAAAGGTACCTGATTTTCCAGGAGTGCTAAGCCATGGCTTTCTGAAGATCAGGACCCCTGTCTGCAAGAAGCGATGGGTCCCACCTAAATCAGTGGTGATAATGTCCAGATTCCTGTGCCTCCCTGCCCTACAGGCACTTCCATTCTCCCTCCTTCTCTTTCCCCCACCCAGCAAATCCTAGCCCGAAGTTTTCTGAAAGTAGATAACATGAAACAGCAAACAGGGGAATAGATGGGGCAGGAGGTTTTCTGGAGATGCCATCTGCCCTAAGTGCTCTTCTCCCTTAGAACCCTTGCTCCCTTCAGGGACTTTGATTAAGGTAAGGGGAGGGCTGCCTTATAGCAGGGCCTAACTGCTGGGACCCTTTGTTACCCTCCCACTAAGGGCTGCTCCGCCCTGTGTTTGACATGACCCAGAGCAGCACCATTTGGAGTTAAACCATTGCATCAGTGCAGTTCCTGCTCCCTGTACTCCTGAGAAAGTCTTCCCAGATCAGCAGCAGACTCTGGTTTCCCCTGCAAGTACCTGCCTCTCCTCCTTCAGCTGCCACTGGTCTTTTGCATGTCCTGCTCCTGAGAGCCAGTCGACCCAGCTCTCAATGATATCAAATGATATCCCTTGATATCATTTTTATGAGTAACCCATAGCAAAGATTAATTTACCTTTGAATGTGTCATTTCCCCGGTGTTTCCCTTTTGGCATTCCTCTAATATGACAGCAATTAAAACCTTTGAAAAATGAATGGAAACCATTTGGAACAAGACTGTATCAGATTTTGTCTCATTAACAGTGCACGCTATTTTTTCAATTGTTAATTGACAGCTGCCTTCCATATGTGGCACCAGAATAAGTCCATAACATTATGCTGTTCCATAAATAATTTAACTAGGGCTGCCTTGCCAGGTGAACAAAGAAAAGAAATGAGAGGCAGTAACAAACTATTGGAGAAGCTTCAGCTGATTTAAAATTAACATTAATTTCAATGCAGCTTTGTAAGGTCAAGCCAGCTGAGGATCTGGCCTCTATGCTAGTGGTTTTCAAATTGTGTTCCTGGATTTTTGTGATTAGCCATCAGCACTTCCACAAAGATATTGGGAATAGTGATAGAGCAAGCGGGGAGGTGGTGTGCTACCATTTCTGGGACGTGTGGCCTGACTCCATGTTAGGTCTCACAGCCTGCAGAGCCAGATGTAGGGGTTCCACAGCAGAAGTGGTGTGAAAGGGTTTTGTGACTAGGAAGTTTGTAAACCACTGCTGTATGTGCATGGGCACTCAAAGCAATCACAGCACTTCTTGTGGGAAATAATCCTTTTCAATTGGGAACGGACTGTGCAGAATGTGTGTATCATACGTGAGGATTTTTATACAGTTACATCTAGCAATCTATACTTTCTGATGCTGAGCATAAAAATGCTAACAAACCCTCTACAACACAGTTCTGTTGAGTGGATCAAATTAGTTTCAAGTTTATATTATAGTCGTCTCCCTTGATATCATTTCAGTGTATTTTAGCTTTGTCACCATGTTGACCCATTAAAGCAAGTTTCATCTCACTTGTTAGGGCTGCTTCTGCTTACTGGAATTTCCCATATATTGGTGAAGCTTTGACCTTAGCCTTTAAAAGACTGATGCATAGCTAAAACCAAAGAGGAAAATAAAATAAGGATGAACAGAGAATACTGCAGATTGGTGACTGAGGTCATGAAGGTACTTTATCATAACAACTGTATTGGGCCACAGTAGAAAAGAGTCGGTGAATGGGGTTTATTTGTATCTTCTACACAAAAGTGAAAAAAAGATCCATTTTATTTGGATCCTTTATATCAGCATAAGTAACAGAAAGAATAGGTTTCTGATTACCAAAAAGGAAGGGGGGAAAGGGAGAATGTGCAATAAGAAAGAAATGGAGCAGAGAATCACTGGGAAAAAAATTGTACTTTTCACAGACACAGGCCCCAATTCAGGGTAGCCATTGAGCATCTTATATGTGATGCCTTAATGCTTTTCTGAATTAGGGCTACTTACATCCTGAAGGGCCCAATGAATCTTCTAAGCAATACACACACAGCACTTCTGAGATGCAGACTCCTTTGGGATGGGAAATTCCAAACTGGGGAACACAGTCCTGGAAGCAACACATCACTTTGTGAGAGAAGATACATCTTACTTTGAGAAAAACCATCAAGACCCGGAGGCAGAAAAATGACAGTAACGGAAGGAAAGGAAATAAGACTGAGAAATCCGTGGTTTGACACTCCCTTTAACCACCACCTGTGGAGTTTGCCAGAGAGTCTGCCATTCTAGGATAAGCCTTCTTAGCCGTCAAAAGACTCATTTACAACCCTTTACCTGACCCATGGGAGTGATCATCCTTGACTGTGAGGGATTGCCACTGACGCCAATGGAGACAAGAGATGGAAGACTCTTATAAATACAGTAAAGAGTCAGCTGTGAGATGGTGCTTAAAATATAAGCCTGTAGTCTGAATCTGTCTGCCACTGGCTGTTGCTGAACAAGAAGAAACAGTATTAACCAGGTCTCAATTGCGTGTTGGTTACTTACTATTCCATTATAATAATGCCTTCTTGTTTAAAATGAATATAAGTTTTGGCTAGAGGGCAATGAAGTCTTTACTGCATAACATGAGGGCAATAATGCTTTACTGACTATGCTCTGTGTGAGTTGGTGTTGCTGTGGGCTCAGCTGAATGAGAAATGTCTTTTTTACAGAAGCTGTGCTGAATAGCAACAGAGTTTTGTAAGGTCCTCCTACCTAACACTGACAAAACTAAAAACAGTATGGATAAACTAAGTACCTGCATAGTGACCACTGTCTTGGCTTCCATCACAGCAATTTTATGTGGCTGGTAATTTTTTGTTCTCTATCCTAAATGCAATGTTGGACTTATCTCGAAGGCCCTCAGATACAAAGCACTCTTTCAGGCGACGACAGTCCAAGTTTAATGCCATTTTGGATACCCGACAAGGTGTTTCATCAATTTATCTTTCTTGTAAAATGGAATGAACTGGAGTCAAATTCTCTGATTTGGTATCAGACAGTTGGTTCTTTGATCTCTAGAAAATTAGGCATAGCTGTGTCTATTGAGATGCCAGATGTGGTGCCACATTTCTCCATTTTCCTGAAAATCAATAGGATTTTGTCAACTGACATGTGGAACACTCCTTGGTAATTTGGGATGGATCACACTTATTGTTTTGCATCCCACAGAGAAATGCCATGATACTGCACAAAGAGGAACTCACATGACCTGTGCTAATTACTAATACAGTACAGGTAAATCCTGTGCAAATGGTGGGTGGAATCCTGTGTCATGTATTCGGGACTATTGCATATTTACTGTATTTAAACTCAACCAGCCCATCATGGTCTGCAGCTAGTAATTTTTCAGTGACTACTCATTTTGAGTAACCAAAGTCTTTAAGGAGGACATGATTCTTCAAAAGAGTACTTAGCAATCACCTCTGGGGGTTAGTATGGCTGAGGAGAATTCAGGTTCCTTTAGGTTTGGTTACTCAAAGATAATGATTCCCCAAGCCTCTACCCAGATTGGGTAATGTAGGTCAGTTTTCAGATACCGATTCCATTTTTTACTACATACCTTAATTTGGCTTTAGTTGATGTTGAGTTTTATGAGAATTTCTGAATGGGTGGAAAAGATCAGCTAGGACCACAATGTGGAGTTTTTAAAATAATTTACTGAGCCAATGCCATGTGTAGATTTCATATAGTTTTAATAGGATTTTTTATTGTGTTTCACATTGTAGACATATCTTTGTATGATATAATTAATGGCATCACTTCACAGAAACAAGGTATTTTACTGTCACAAAAATAATTATAGTAATTTCATTGTTTAATATAAAAGTATTTTGAAAAAAAGGAACAGAGAAAAGGAAGAAATCTGGAATGCATAGACATTATTGAGTCAGTGTCTTAGTGTTATGCTATTGCACCATGCTGTGCCAATTTAATAAAGATGTAGGGCTTGATCCTCTAAACATTATGGGCCTGATCCAAAGCCCATTGAAATCAAAGAGACTCCCACATTTAATTAGGCTCTATGAGATCATTAGTTTCTAAAAGAGATTTCTTATATGAATAGGGTTATAGAAGCTGGTATTAAACTATGTACTTCTTTGCCTGTGCAGCATTTTCTCAGACATATTAAATTGTTATGTAACTGTCATCTGAAGTGACTATCAGTTTACAATTATTGCTTGGCTATGATTAAACATTGTAATAACAATGTTCCAAAGGTATATTTGAAAGTGTGTACCTGCATTACAAAAACAAAACCAAAAGAACACCAAAATATCTTACATTACAAACAGACTACTGCAGCTAGTTTAATTGATTGGTACTTGGTCCATATGTAAAACATAGACCAAAGTAACTGAATTGCAGCGATTATAGGAAATATTCTCTTTAAGTACCTTTTGCTGGATAATGTAGTTTCTGTAAAACATCCACAGGGCACTTTTGATTTTGTTGATTTTTTTTTTATCAGTTTCTAGTTGTCTGTTTCATTCTGGGTCCATTTACCATGTACGGAAACACTGAAGCCTGTTTGCCTGAGCTGTTAGTTTTGAGTCAGTTCAATATTCACAAGAAACTACCTATTCTTCATGTGACTTTTATTTACTAGACCAGATATCCCCATGGCACAGTGCAGTCTTCCATCTGTCTGATCATATTGGGCATCATAGGTGTCATGTAGCATGCCCCAAGATACTGATCTCTGATGGAAATCTAATGTATTTTTATGGCATCCTCAGTAGAAAGGGCTTGAAACTGCAAACCTTTGCTCAGTGAAATGCTACGGTTGCAAAATTCTCACAATGTTATGACCTAGACTTAACCCTCCATACTGAATGAAAGTTCATACAAGTTCCTAAGTGCTAACTCCTTTACTCACAAGGACACAGGAGGATAAAGGAACATGTTGCGTAAAAAGCCTAGGCATGTCTACAGAGACAGGGACACAAACATGATTTTCAGTGCATAAATAATGCAACTAGCCTGTGTTTTCCTTCCTTGGCCTGTAGCTGTACCCTGGATCACATCTTATTAAGAAATGAGAGCAAGATTTTGCTGCCTGCTCATTTGGTTTGGAAGTCATTCAATTACTTTATTTCCATGACTCACTACTATTTACTGGTTTCAATTAAGTTTCATGTCATACTGCCATCCGGGCCCCAGTTCTCAATGACACTGCTAAAAAACATTACTAACTGCCTTGAATTTTATTATGAATCTAATCATACCTGGCTTTTCTCTTTCTCTTTTTTAAAACCCAGAGTCCTAGAGTCTTGTGACTATATGAAAATCTCATTTTCCATTCTTTTTGACTCTACCTTTTTGGCTGACAGTTTTTGGCTCTGCTTTTGCAATGAACAGGTAGACTATGCAAACCTTAAAAGACTCCTACACAAGGAAATAAAACTGCCAAATTTAGAGTGTGTTTGTTGTCTGACTCATGAGTCTCAACTAATGCTACATAAAGGTGGGGAGAGAAGAGGCAAGGGAAGGGGAAAGTCATAACACATAAAGTTACTACATACAATCTCTTAGAACATCTTATACCATTTAATTAGGCTCATAGCCAACCAACAGACATGCAGACAGACAGACAATCTAGGCCTGAGGAGCACTTCACAGAAATCTTATACCAATGTAATGAGGACAAAGTGTGCAGTTGTCCTCCATGGGCGAAGACAACAGCATCCAGCATAGTGGGGAAGAAGAGAGAAAAGAAATGTGAAAGAAACAGGTAGGGAAAAAAGAGAAAAGATGAAAAAAAGGAAAAAGGAGAAAAGATAAAGAAGAAAGAAAAAGGAGGGGAGTAGAGGCTAGATCACATGGACATGTAGGTGACTTTTAAGCCTGATCTTTGCCTTGAACAGTCTGCTGCAGCAGGGGCAGGAAAGTGATGAAGACTGAGTACGAGAGGTTGTCTTTATTGCTTCTGCCATGCATTGCTGTTTGAAGGCCAGTGCGTTCCATTCTGGATTAATGAGCTCCAGGATGGACAGTCATAGCGATTTGCTCCCACGGCTCTGGGTCGATGCTGAAACTCTTTAGGGACAACTTTAGGGTGTCTTTGTACTGCTTCTTTGGAGTACACTCTCATGGTGCACCATTTGACAGTTCACCATGAAAGATTTTCTTCAGCAGGTGAGTGTCAGGCTTTCTTGAAAGGTAGCTGGCCCAATTTAGCTGCGCCAGTTTCAGTAGGTGTGAATAGGGGGGAGAGCTGATCTTCTAAGCATTTCAGTGTCTGAAATTTTGTCCTGCCACTTGATCTTTAGTATCTTTCACAGGCAGCACAGGTGGAAGTGGTTTAGTTTCTTGGCATAATGCTGGTAGATAGTCCAGGTTTCACAGGTGTAGAGGAGGGTTGGGAAAATGGTGGCTTTGTATGTCTTTAATTTCATCAACATTTAGATGCCTCTGCAGCTCCAAACCACCTTATGAAGTCTGTCAAAGGCCACGCTAACTTTTGCTAGTCTTGTGTTGACTTCATCATTGATGTGGACAGCACAAGAGACCATGCTGCCTAGATAGACAAATTTTTTGACCATTGACAGCTGTTGGCCTTTAACTGAGATGTGTGGTTCCTGAGGTATTGTGCCAGGTGCAGGTTGAAACTTCTCTTTGGTCTTCTTCAGGGCAATTAGCACACAGGTAAGAAACACCATTTAAAGAAGGAAATCCACCCTATCACAGGAATAAAAGCCAGAGGCTCCTGCAATTTAGAGACAAGGCTTCTATTCAATATCCAATACAATGTTATGGTAGTGCTTCCTATACCAGGGAAATTATATTAGTATGTGTGAATTTAGAAAACAACATAGTTATAAGGGTATACCTTACCAAGCACATGCTGTCTTTTGCTAGCAGATGAGTGCTTTTCTGTTGTAATCTATGTTACTTTGAAAGTTTTTAAATTAAATTGAAAAAAACCATTTTGTATACCAGAATAAGAAGCTAATCTCCCATGGGGGTTTAATACTTTTTAAAAATAATTTTAGTTACAATTGCGTCATTTTATCAAAGTACCCGGGAAAATTTTCCCATGTAGACAAGCTCTAAGACATTCTTTCTAGTCATCACTGTAGTTCACTTTCCAATGAAAACATGTACATACTCTGCAATCCTGTCTTATCATAACATACTATGTATAGTTGAGTTTCTGAGCTGTTTATAAACAACACTAATCTGCTTCTTAATTTCCGTAAACCCATCTGCCTCTGGAGTGAAGGTCAAATGAGGTGGCTGAGCCAGCAGTCTATTGATTTAAAGTCACAGGATTTGAAGGCAGAGTATGCTCAATAGAACAACCTTCTCCATAATTCACTTCTACTAAGCCAAGAGAACCCAGTTCTATTTCTTCTGTAGGGTACAAGATAGTTTGCTGTATCTTTTCCTCCTAAATAAAGTTAAATTGGTTATAGTACCTCCAGGGGACCCCAAACAAGTAGATGCCAACTGCATGGAGATAGGGGTAAAAGATGGCTTTAAGACTTTGTGTAACCCAGGAAACTGTTCTGAGCTATGCTCATGCAGAATTGACAATGGCATTGTAAGCTATAGATCATCTTCTTCTCATCCCACTGTGGCAGGGTGCCTTTTCAGGGGTGTCCACAAAGCCCCTGGAGTCCCTGCAGCCCTCACTTTCCGGGCAATCACCCTTCTAGTTGCCCATGCCTTGATCTTTGTTATCTTAATGAGGGAGGCTACCCCAGGGCTTTCAAAATTGTTCTTCCAAGTGACGATCAGGTGCATGGGGTTTCTGCCTTGTGAGCTAATTGCATGGTTCTGTTCCTTCCCTACACCTTGCCCCATGCCTCACAGATGACCTCCTCACTGATGTTTTCTTCCACTCAAACTCCCTTCTGGGGTTCTTGGACCCTTGCTTGTCCCACACTCTCAGCCTCTTGCTAGGCTCTGGTTTCCTCCCTGGGTCCCTAGGAACCTCCTTCTTCCCTTAGTTCCCATCCAAACCTCCAGATTGCTTCAGGTGTCATCTTCCAGCTGACTTTCTGGAGCTGCAACCATCCTGCTGAGGTGCTATTTTCTCAGCGAGCTTACAGATGTTACTGCCAGCTTCTGTCAGGGCCTGGACTTATACCTGCTGGCTCCCTGGTATAAGCGGACACCCCAGTTAGCCCTGGCCTGCACCCACTAGCAGCCCAAATACAAGAGGTATGAATTAAGCAGCACACTATTTCCAAACTTAATTTATTACAGTGCTTACCTTCTTGCAGAGTGGCTGGGGGGTGGCAGCAGCGCAGTAGGCATGCAGGCATGAGCCTGCACTCATCTCCTCACATGTTTATCTCCTCATACCTTATGGCACCCTTGAAAAGATCTCATAGCACCCTAGGCACCCCAGCCATGGCACGCTGGTTGAAAATCACTGTTCTGGCATTATATGAATGCTGCTCCAAAGAGCTTATGAACTACTACATCAATGATATGGTGGATATAATTATACTAAAAAAATGAAAAAAAAATATGCATCCAAATTACAGCACTTTGGAAAGACAATGCATACAACAACAGTTCAGGTGCTATGCTTCATTATTAGAGCAAGGGAAAGGCTAGAACCACACCTTTTGCTATCTACAACCATGCTAATAAGAGAGTTTAAGTACATGAATGATTTTTTACAAACTAACCTTTAGGGTGGTGGGTTTCACAAAGGTTTGCTTTTTTGGTGCCCTCCATGAGAGTAGTTCAATCTAGCTAAGCCAGTTCATCAAATAGTAACAACATGATTAACAGGGACATTAAATCTTTCTACACTGTCACAAGAGAAACAGTTGTCCTGTTGTTCTTTATAAAAGAGAACCTATGCCCACCCTGTTCTTTTTGGTGCAAGTTATATATACATACAAGTTGTGGTGGAAGAAAACTCTTTAAAGTTTGTTATCTAGCTGCAATAGGTATTAGACAACGCGGGTAAAGAATTGACAGCTGTTTATCTGCTTGAGCAAAGGCTATAAAGCTAGTAAAAGGCAAAATGCACCCCCCCAAAGGGTGGGGCGATCTTTTATATTTTTTATAACAAGGTAAAATTCCAGGGTTAACAAAAGCAATACTTGGGCAGTGTTTTACAAATTTTCATAACAGCATATTTTTATTAAGCTGAACTAGCATTGTCTAAAAGCTAAAAGTTAAGTAACAGTAACAGTAGCATTACGATACATTAGCAAGAACTTGCAGTGGTAGATACTTCTTAAGGACACGATTATTGTACTTAGAACAATGGCTTCTTTGTCTTATCTTGTGTCTTGCTGTAGCTGATTTTACAGCACACAGACACAGATCTACTTGCTGCATTTTATTCACAAAATGCTTAACACAGTTAAAATGATTACTTGACACTAGCAAAGGTTTAACTAGTATTCTGCCTTGTGGTCAGTGGCATTGCTAGGCCACAGGTCATGCCTTGTATTTAGCTGCAAAGCTAATACTTCTTAATAATCCAAATTATTGTTAACCTAACAGTATGCTATCACAAAACTATTCTATTACAGGGTAATAACAAACATGTTCACCACAAAATTAACTGCAAAGCAGTACAAAATAAATTTCAGAACAAGTATCCTCCTTGCAGTGCCTTGTGCGAAAATTCCAGCTTGATCTTGAATGAGCAGTTTTTAAAGAGGGGCCGGATAGCTGTCTGGCAGATTGATGCAGCTTTCATTGCCATCTAACTCCTAATCAATACACATTAGAACCATAAAGTTTCTTAACTGACAGACCATTATGACACTCCATAAAATAGGTCACCTAAAAAAGCTATGTTATAATACATTCATTTTAATGTGATAGGCTAGTGTACAGCCAAGAGAACAAAGCCTTTTCACTTTTGGCATTCCTAAAGAACCATCTTGTCCCAAGAATTGGGTGGGGGATGATGGCACTGATGTCTTGGGATCCACATATATCCTCACATTTGATAAACGTATTCAGCTATTAAACTTTTGGAGAAATTTCAGTCACAGTACACTCAGAATCAGACACACATCTCTTGGACCATCTCTCCTGTTCTGTTCTTTGTCTTCTAAGAGATTTCCTAGTTCCCACTCGAAGAACTTACACTCTGACCTTCTGAGTAGAGTCCAATGCTCTACCCTTTAAAACCAATAATAAAATACAAATCAGTCACAGTACACTCAGAATCAGAC
>JAGPOW010003685.1:64251867-64266789 GCA_030014935.1 Caiman crocodilus
GTTTTATAGCTGGCTTTAACCTATGGGATCTAATTTCCCGTTCCATTCCTTTTTTGGCATAGAGCTGGCTTGGGACACTATGAGGGGTTTGGCTTGTTATGTGGTGTCATGGGTCACTGCTTGCAACGTGGCTTGCACAGATATGATCTTGCAAAGATTTATGAGTGTCTCTACAAAAGAACAACTTGGAACTAACCACTGCCCTCCTATCATCTCTATATCATTTCCTCCATCACCTGTCCTACCAGCAGAGGCCCAGCTAGCACTACCTACTCCTAGTAGGGAGAGACTGTGACAACCCCATACTTAGCACTCCTCTGGTCTCACACCAGGAATGACAGATTTGTATCTGGACCATGGAGACACTCTTTGACTTCATGTTTTTTGATGTAGTGGTTGTCATTCTATATGTAAGGACAGTGTCTAATCTGTGCTAGGTCTTACCTGTGTACAGAAAATCAGAAAATACAGATTTGTATGTTTGGGGGCAGGGGTTCCAACTAAGAAGTCATTTCTTCCTCAAAAAATATCTATGACTAAGTGCAATTCAAGGGAAACATTCCTTTCAAGCCGTAAGAGGCAGGAATATTAATTGACTCTCATCAGAGGACATTTTTTTCTTCTTCATGCCATTGGGATGGTATGTTATAAAGGTAAAAAAAAAAAAAAAAGCAAAAGTCATTTGATAATATTAGTGAAACCAAACAGAAACATTATTAAAATGAGTTCATAAGGCAGACATGGGGAAATTCCTAACAAAGTAAGGAATGGACAGCTCAGAAAAAAGGAAGATTCCTTCTGTTGTTTTTGGCAGGCTAGCCAACCTCTCTCAATGCTGTTGTAAAAAGGAGTCCATACTGAGCAGAAGACAAGCTTAAACAAGTGTTACTGAAAAATGACCCTTCCCAAAGCAGAGATTCTGATATTCTTGACATCTCTGCATCCTATGTTTGTTCTAAAACTTGCTTTCATTGATCAAATATAACTCAAGTTGTGAAACTCAGCAAATTGGCTGAATGGTGTAATAAATCTGGATCCTGTACACTGAATGATTTTGTGTCTAGTTTAATCCCATGGTAGCTAAGCCTTTGGCACCATGCTCTGTCCCCAGAAGAACACCTCACTACTTTGCTGTCAAGTGACTTCATCTAAACAAAGGCTGATCCCTTTGAAAAGAAAAATCCAACCTTCTTCTACCCAAGGGGCTTTATGAAGATTCAGAGAGCCCATCTTAGTTGTCCTCAACCAAGTGGAGTGTACATAGCACTTTGGAGAGAAGTAAGGCTATGAAAATGACACTCCCTATGGATGGGTGCTCAAACTGAAATGGGCTGGATACTGCTGTCAACTGTTCAAACGTGTGCTCCAATTCTAAGGATGCAATTGAATTTGTCAACTTCATATTTCTTCTTACAGTTCCTAATTTTTGTGCAAGCGCTTTTTTGCTCGCAGCACTGACTGGGAAACAGCCACTCACTTGCAAAAAGTTATTCACAAATGAAGAGAACAAGGATATTCACATGCAAATAAGCACTTTTGCTACTCATTCTCTGCTATTCTCCTTCCTTAGAACAGTTCAGAAATCCTATCTGGGAGCCAAAATGACATCATGTGACCAAATACTACAAATCACACAACCAGTTCACCAGTCAATCGAAGGTTCACTTTCTTTGTGCTCACCGTCAGTTTTACTGATTTGACTATTCAAAGTCTGTTTGGGAAAAAACATCATGAAAAGAAAAGTGTTAATTTCAGTGTGGGTTTCTTTGCAAAGAATAAATCCAACTTGTTACCTTTTATTGCCCAGAGCTTTCAAAATGCAGCCTCACATTATAGACCTGGTCCTGACATGTCCACTAAAGCAAATTACAGGGGCAGCTTTGCCTTTATCTAAGAGCTGCCTTTCCCCAGTTCTGATGTACCTGCCAATAGCAGTGATCCCCGCTGCCAGAGGTGCTACCTCACCTCCTGGCAAAGACACAAGCCTGCACTTCTATGCCATTGGGTTTTCATATTTGTGTCAAGCCAGGCAGTAAGGTTTAATAGACAGAACACTAGATTGGCCCTTAGGAGACCAGGGAGTTTTGTCATTGCTATTGGGTAGTCTTAGACAAGTCACTTTCTCTCCCTCCCCTTACTTTCTTCACAAAGGTAAACAAGAAAGCAAAGTTCACTCCCTTTGCAAAACACTTTGAGATCCAGTGTTGAGAAGTGCGGTGTCAAATGTTAGTCCTATCTGTCAAATGTCCCTACTTTGCAAGTTAAGGAGAAAGGAATATACACAGAACCAAAATGAATCCTGTTGGTCCTCAAGCTCAGTCTCCTGCCATTGCAGGCACGCCCTCATATATATTTTAACTTTTCAGCTTAAAAGCAGTTAGGGTCTTTTTGCCCCCACTATTACAGCTGGGAAGCCAGTTCTGTTTCTCACAGCTGTAATAGTCATCTGGGCGAGTCCCTACAAGTGGGAGCATGCGTTTCCCCAGGGACAACTAGCAGCGGCACATATTTGTGCCACTGCTGTTGTCCCAAGGCATGCCCCCGGATGAACACTTTGATGCAGGGCAAATTGCCCCAGGTGGGGTAGGGGAGGCTGGGGCCAGCATCTGGGCCAACCCAAGCAGTCTTACCTGGGTTCCTGGAGGCCTCTTGGGGCTCCAGCAGCAGCAATCTGGCCACTCAGAGCCTGGCCAACAGCTCTGGCTGTGCAGGCTCTGGTTTCTGGCAATGTGCTGTGCTGCTTTTCTCCCCCCTCTTTTTTTTCAGATACCAGGATTTCCTGATATCTAATTTTGCTACCACACTGCAAATTTGCAGCGTGGTGAATGGAGTCATGGCTTCGAAGCACCACAAACCACATGGTACCATTCATGGGGATGTGACCCTAATGTCCAGCCTAAAGTCATTCATGACCTGGTTATACCAATTTTTGCATGCCCTGCCCTCATTACTTTTAACTTAAATCATTCTTCTGCCTAAATCCCGCTGTCTTTCCCCCACCTACTCAAAATGCATTTGCCTTTTTATGTGTTTTAGGGTATGCAGGATTTCTTCAAACACTCCCTGCTCTTGCCCAAATTGTTTCATAAAGGGACGCATTGAAAGTAGAAGCAATGAAAAATAAAATACTCATGCAAAAAAAAAAAAAGTAATATTCTTTGGCATTCATCTTGGCATTACCGCAGCTATTTCTAAGCACGAAGCGCGTTCTCTTTATTACTCAGATTTGTCTGCCTGATCCTGCTGTGAACTCATCATTCCATGTTTATATAACAAATCTCGGATCATAAAAATACTGCATTAGCACAAACACAGAGAAGAGAATTCAGGCAGAGCAGATAAGTATACTGAGACTTAAGCAGGTGCTTAATTGAGCAAGCACTTTAGACTCCAATTGAGTTCATCTCTATTCAACGAAGCAATTAAGCATATGATTTAGTACCTTGGGAGTAAGAACCATGATAGGAGTAAACACAAAACAATAAATCCTGATTCTAGCGAACTCTACAAGACTCCAGTGGAGTTGTATGGGGCCAAAATTTCACCCAGGTTTAGCACATAACAGATTTTGAAAGATTTCTTCATTTCAGACTGGAGGTTTGTAGAAATTCAGTCAACACTCAATGTTTAAAAAGCAGGTTCAGAAAAAGTAACCATATTGTTGTGAAATCAAAGACTGTTCAATTCTGCAACATTTAGAGGAAAGCGTTAGAATTTTTTAATCACTTTACAACCCTGCAATTAATACTTGCATTAGCAGCTGTGTAACATTAAAAAAACAAAATTAAAAAAAAATGGATGCTAGGTTGTACTGTGGTTTCTACAACTGAACTGCTAGAAAAACTGTGAACTGTTTCCATGTTTTACCAACTAGCTTGTTAGTGTTCTGGGCAGGTGCTGCCACTCCAAGACTAATTATTTGGTATTAAGGCAGCACCAGGAGGCCCAACTCACAAAACAGTGCCTATTGTGGTAGATTTGTTCATACACTGGTTATGGATAAAAACTCTATCCCAGGGATTTTACAAACAGGTTGAAGAATTGTGTTTTAGGAATGGAGAACGGTATTTAATATGTGTAGGAAAAAGTTTTCATTGGGTAGGACACTAGACTAGCATTTAAGACTTGGGTTTAATGCCTTGCTCTTCCACAGATTTCCAGTACGCATTTGGGCAAGTCACTTAGATGTGGGGATATGGAGATACAAAGTAGAAAAAGTTGGAAATAACACATCTCTCAGGAAGATAGCTATTGTTATGAGGATAGCTACTGGCAACCTAGTCAGAAAGAGTCAGATGAAATGACTTTCTGATGATTCTGTTTACCCAAAGCTCTAATGGAATCCAGCTGGGATCCCTGACAGCTCAAGTACCTGCCTCTAGCCCTGAGGGCAGAGTTTCTTTCCCTTTTGTCATGAATTCCAAGAATTTTGTGGATTTTGTTCTTAGGTAAGAAGGAAATATCCTTCTCCCTTCTCTCCTACAAATCCTTCATGAAATAGAGCTTTGCATAATTTCAATAATTACATTATAGTTCAACTGATATTCTGCTACTGCATTAATGAAGGTGATATAAGCACAGAAGACCAGATAACATTTTTTCTGTGTTAACCTTCCATGTGCAAAATCAAAATAATCTGCAAGATTAAAATGGGAAGGAATGTCTTGTATAAGAAAACGGACAAAAACAGCTATGGCCCAAGTAATTTACTAGTAAATATGAAGCCATGTGACTGTCCCCAAGGCCTGGAACTCAGATCCAGTTGCAAGTTTTAAAGCTTGCACCCAGTCTTGTTGTGAAACACTGAAGTATGTGCAGATCTGTAGTCCATTTCTGTAAAGCCACTAAATCTATACAGGTTTTATCTTTGAATTTCATATTAAAAAAACCCAAAACATATGCCAAAAACACTTTCTTGAAACTGCACACTTGAAATGTGAAGCTAAACCAAAATTGTCAAGCTTTCTTTGACTTTACATTGGAGTTCTATTTTCCCCAGGGATTCCACCCAAATTGATAAATTAGCACAGGTTTAGTTTAAAAAAACACTAGCGCAGCCTCTCCAAGACAGCTGCTAGAGCATCTAGCTAGTAGGGTCTTTGTTTCAGTTTGTAGTATAACCAGAAACAGGAGACTTCCATTATCTAAAATTTTATAAAGCAGCTCTACTTCATGGTATTTCTGTTCCTAATTATCAAGGATACTTTGATGTGTCCCCTCTTCATTTTAATTGTGCTGGTCATGACAGCTGGTGAAGCAAAGAGGCAGATCTAGAGCATCAAAATATCTGACGGCCCTTCTTTGTTGGCTTGCCTGCCTGACTAGTAGCACATGATTGTTAATGGAGATGCAAGGATTTCACAATATTTCAGTTACATGAAGGTCTCCTGGTCATGCTCACCATAGCTACTGGACCAACTTGAATGTATATGCAACTCACATGGAAGTTCTACCCTATGCAGTAATATTTTGTCATGCATTAGGAATCAATCTTACTGCTACTGTATTTATCATGTTATGCGTCAGCAATATGACTGATTCTGTGATGCATAGTTTATTTTCTGTCTGATTCTCCCCAAGAAGAAAAGGTGTATGTGTAGTACAGCCTATGTTCTAGTACAGAGTTTTTTTCCCAGTATATACACATGCTTCTCTGTATTTATACAAGATAAGGTAGGTTAGAAGAGAATACAGTGCATTTGAGAGAAAAGTGGGGCTTGCTATGATTCTATATTCCTGTGGGAGTCCCAGACTAAAGAATGAATCAACTCTCAAGAATGTTCTTAAGAACCTTATTTTAATAAAAGTCTTATCCTCCCTAATGAGTGGAGTCATCAACCATGGTCATCCAGCCTGTGGCTCCAAGGTGATCTATCACAAAGTTCTAAAGCCTCAAATTTGATTTGATATTATATGAGAATCTAGTAATAGGGCAAATTTTGCCAGAAATATACAACAGTACAAGGTATTTAATAGATTCGTAGATGTTTGGGTCAGAAGCGACCTTAGCAGATCATCGAGTATGACCTCTCCTGCCCTAGGCAGGAAAGAGTGCTGGGATCAGATGATCCCAGCCAGGTACATGTCTAGCCTCCTCTTAGAGAGCACCAAGGTCGGGGAGTGTACTACCTCCCTTGGAAGCCTATTCCAGATTTTGACAACCCTTACCATAAATAAGTTTTTCCTGATGTCTAACTTAAATCTGTTCTTTGTTAATTTGTGGTCGTTGTTCTTAGTTACTCCAAGGGGGGCCCTGGTAAACAGGGCATCTCCTATTCCATGCTGTCCTCCCCTGCTGAATTTGTGGGCAGCCACAAGATCACCTCTCAGCCTTCTGTTGTGGAGGCTGAAGAGATCCAGGGCCCCCAGTCTCTTCTCATAGGGTTTTGCCTGCAGGCCCCTAACCATACGAGTGGCCCTCCTCTGAATCCTCTTGAGGTTGTCCACATCCCTCTTAAAGTGCGGCACTCAAAACTGGACACATACTCTAACCGTGGCCTGACCAATGCCGCATAAAGGGGAAGTATCACCTCCATGGACCTATTTGTCATAAACCTGCTAATGCATGATAAAGCGAGGTTAGCTTTACTGACCACTTTGTCACATTGACAACTGATGTTCATCTTGGTGTCAACAACAACTCCAAGATCCCTTTCTGCTGCCATGCTGCTGAGAAGGTCCTCCTCCAGCCAGTAAGCATGCTGGTGATTCCTTCTTCCGAGGTGCAGCACCTTGCATTTGTCCTTATTGAACTATATTTTTCCAACCTATCCAGATCTGCCTGGATTCATTCCCTACCCTCTGCTGTGTTAACTTTACCCCATAATTTGGTATCATCTACAAATTTGGACAGAGTGCTTTCCACACCCTCATCTGAGTCACTAATGAAGACTTTGAACAGCATGGGTCCAAGGACTGAGCCTTGTGGGACTCCACTGCCCACATCTTTCCAGGTCGATACTGACCCATCCACCATCGCTCTCTGGGTGAGATCCTTAAGCCAACTTGCCAGCCACCTGACCATGTAATCATCTACATTGCAGTCTCTCAGGTTATCTATGAGAATATAATGAGATACCGTAACAAAGACCTTCTTAAAATCCAAGTAGATTACATACACCTTGATTCCTGCATCTAAGCATTTTGTGACCTGGTCATAAAAAGAAACAATGTTAGTTAGGCAGGATCTACCTGCTATGAATCTGTGCTGGTTGCCCTTTAGCATTGCTTTCCCTGCAGGACTCCCACAAATGTGATCCTTGATAATTTTTCCAAAGGTTTTTCCAAGGATAGAGGTGAGACTAACTGATCTATAATTACCTGGATCCTCCTTCCTCCCCTTCTTGAAAATAGGGACCACATTGGCCCTTTTCCAGTCTTCTGGGACCTGACCTGAGTGCCAAGAGTGCTCAAACAGCTGTGTTAGTGGCTCTGCTATGACACCAGTCAATTCCTTCAGTACTCTTGGATAAAGATCATTCAGGCCTGCTGACTTAAACACATCCAGCCCCTCCAAGTGTCTCTTCACTGAGTCTGTGCTAACAGTTGGTGGGCTGGTTCCCCTTTATGCCCATCTGTGATCCTATATGTCTTGATCTGAGTTCAGGAATACAGAGGCAAAAATCTCACTGAACAGCTCAGCTTTGTTCCCACTATCTGTCACTAGCTGCCCTAGTTTGTCTTGTAGAGGACCTATGCTACCCTGCACCTTCTTTTAGCTTCCTATATACCTAAAGAAGGACTTTCGTTGTCTTTAATTTTTGTTGCCAGCCTAAGTTCCATTTCTGTTTTGGCATTTCTGACTGCCTCCCTGCAAGTGTGAGCCAAGTAGCTACCCCCACGAGTAGCTACTCTGCCTTGGTAGCTACCCCCTGCTTCCATGGCCTATATGCCTCTTTTTTTGCCCTTAGGTTTCTCTGGACTTCTCTGTTCAGCCAAGAGGGTTTCTTGGCCCCTTTGCCCCCTTTCTTGTAAAAAAGGGATTGTCTCCTTCTGCGGCCATAGGATTGCTCCTTTTAGGAATGACCACCCTTCCTGGATTCCTATTTCACCAATTCTCATGTTGTTCAGTACCTTGCTAACTAATCTCCTGAGCACACTGACTGTAGCCTTTCTGAAGTCTAGCATTTCCGCCTTACTGCTTATCTTTCCCACACTGCACCAGATATTGAATTCAATCAAGTGATGGTCACTGTCCCCTAAGTTACTGTGCGACAGTAGATCCTCCATCAAATTATCCCCTGTAGCAGGGCCTAAGTCCAGTAAGCTGTTTCTCTTAGTGGGATCGTATGCCTCCTGTGTTAGGTGAAGGTCCTGTGTGCAGGTTAAGAACCTATGTGAATGGGTGGAATTAGCTGACTGCTCCTCCCAGAAGATGTCTAGGTAGTTTAGGTCACCCATGACAACCATGTCCTTTGACCGTATGGCCTCTGAGAGCTGTCTGGAGAATTCCAGGTCCAACTCCTCCTCTTGATGTGGCAGCCTGTAGTAGACCCCCACTACAAGGTCCCTTTCTCCCTGACCCTTTTGCATTCTGACCCACAATACTTCAGTTTGCCCCTCCTCTGGTCCCGTCTTGATTATGGAAGATGTGTATTGCTCCTTCATGTAGGGAGCCACACCTCCCCCTTTTCTCCCTACTCTCTTGTCTATACAGCCTAGAAATTGATTAAAAAATAAAGTAGAAGCAGAAAGATACTGTAATGAGAGTTTTGCACTATTCTACAATTGGATCTTCAGAACGTCTCAGGACTAGCCCAACTCATCTTCCAAAACCAAGCCAAAATTAATTGTTGACTATATTGACTTCACATTTGGGACAGAGTTAGAAAAGTGCCAAATGCTTCTGCAAATCCTACCACTAGCTCCTAATTCTTCCAGGCTGGATTTCATGCATAGTTTACTAAGGATAATCATGAATGTTTTCTAGCACTGGAGGGCGTATTTCTCACATGTGTAATATACTTATTTCTGCAAGTGATTTGACAAAAAGCTTTGTTGAAGTTTGCTGATTTGTTGAAATCAAAATATCCCAATGGAGACTTATAAATGTTAAGGACATTTTGACAGAAGCCAAGCAAATTTCCATAAAACCTGTCTGGTTTCCTGCCAGCTCATATGCCCAACGTAGCAGCAGCCCAGACTTGCAGGCTACATGCTTCTTGGCAGCCAGTTTGGGCTGAGAGGAGAAGCAGAGTTTGGTAACACTGAAAGTCTTACTTTGCACTGCCCCCAGGAAGATAGGTCTAGAACCTGGTCTCAGAGGGCTCCTGTTCACTTTCAGAGAATTAAGTTTGGTTTTGTTTTGATTTGAAATGAGGCATCAGCAAGAGAGTCCTGTCACATTTCTACTTGATCCCTGGGTCGTAGGAACTTCTAGAAGAACATGTAGGAGCTTCTATTTATAATTGTAACCATCAGTTCTACAATCTTGGGCCCTGATTCAGGAAATCACCCCAGTTCCCCAACAGTGTTTATTTTAAGCCTCTATATACATTATATTTAAGTCAGTAAGATTTAAGCATGTGCCTAGGTCCTTTCCTGAATTGTCACTAAAAAACTGTGGAGGAATTTTCTCTACTCAATCCTGCCATTCCTCTAAGCATTGACAGAGGCTGTGGAGAATGTTAGTAATTATGAAACCTATCACATGATAATGCAGAATGAGGTAGCAAAAATATCCATGTGTTTTAGTAAAGAATTTTGCCAGAACTAAATTTTGATTGCATATTTTACAGTAAATAAAACCAAGAAGATAGTTGTTATTTTCTATCACGAAAAGCTAGTTTATTTGATGCTATATGCTTGCTGTTTTCTGACAATTAAGGACATCATATAGATTCTGGATTATGATAAGTTTTTACTATGATATGTTTGAGGAAAATGGAAGACATCATGATTTAAATAATCCAGACAAGCACACCAAAACTTAAAAGAAGACTTAAATGAATCTGTTGGCTATTTTCTTTTTAGCAGTCCATGTCATAATGTGAAGAGAATTTTATACACTGCGGGCAGGAGGAGGAAAGAAAGGGACATTAAATAAAGTGTCTGATTAGTTACAAATAGGCCTGTAAATCAGGGGCAAACTCATCTTTCCTTGTGGGCCAGATCAGTGGTGTGGGGCTGGTCTGCGGCCTGGATAAATAGTGCATGGCTGGCCCCACAGACCTAATCAGGCATATGGAACCACCCCTCCTACCTGCTTCCACATCCCAGATCTAGCACACTTGGCTCTCACTTTGGCTGGTCTGAGACCCACGCTGTGCAATGCCTGTCCCATAGTTGCCAGGGAGGGACTGGTCAGAACAGGCGCTTGCATTCAGCATACAGCCTGGGCCAGCTGGAACCCAAAAATGCCATGTGAGACATGTCCAGAACCTGGTGGAGCAGGTACTCTTCTTGTGGAACCAACTCAGCCTGTGCCATATGCAGCATATGGGATGCAGCAGCAGCACCGAGAACCAGTTCTTTAACACCCTTACTGTAAATTAAGGGAATGTAAAATACAAACCCAGTTTTCCTCCACAAGAAGATAAGTGTGGGGGTGGGAAGGGAGGGGGGACGGAAACAAAGGCAAAATTGAAACTATTCCTATCTATAAGAAGCAGCAAATGTAGGGAATGGGTTACTGAAATCCAGAGTCAAGAACTAAGGTCTTTTGCCAGTCTGCCAAGAGACTTCCTACAATACTCAAGTTAGTTAACTTTGCGTGCATGTTTTCTCCCTAGCCCTTGGTCAATTTGTGGTACAAAATTTTCCTTTTTGTGAAAAGTAAAATAAGGTAATCTCATGAAGAGCCTATCCAAAGTCCTAGAAGTCTTAAAAAAAATAAACAAAGAAGGTAGATATTTTGCCACAGCACATACAGGTCTCAAGAAAGACAAGGACCTCTTTATTTTAGGCATCATACAGTGAATTGCCATTTTTACTTAAATATAACACGATTCTCCCTCCATTAGATTCTATATATGGAAAAAAAATTATAAATTTGTTTTAATCTTTCAGGTATAGAACCTAATGATTGGAGGTTTGCCTTGAATTTATCCTCCTCCCACTGCTACAGCAGGGAAAATAAATCTAGGGAGTCAGGTAGCATCTTTGCTCCCCCCCTCTAAATTCTTTTCCCTGCAGCCCTTTCCCCCCAGCTATTATCAGACCCTGCTCTCCCCAAGCATGTAACAGTGATGGCCAAATTTGAAAAAAACTAACCTAGAAATAAACATATCTGCAGTAATCTTCAGGTATGGACATACTAGAGGTACCCATAGACTTTAGTTCATCCAGAATGGATGCAATTTTCTCTTTTTAGAAACTGCTGCAAATTTTAGCATAGGTATTACATAAACATACTTTTAAACAGCACTTTAGTACCTACTTTTAAATATAGTACAAACTATGTATGATATTAGTCCAAAGCCAACAGGCTCATGATTTACTATATCATTCTTTGGGTTGGGCCCCAGCAGAGTCAACAGCATTTCAAGCCATGATAACCCCACAGCTCAGCATTGCTTAGGGTGGGTGTGTATTCCATATGCCCCTGAAAAAAGATACACATGCTAATTAGAAGTCCAGTCATAACTGGAACTGGGTGTTCTTGTCACAGATCCTGGGATCCTCTAAACATTTATATGCAGATGAATCACAGGGCTGTCTGGTCCTGTTCCATCTCATGGAGGGCAGGGACACACTAATGATGTGCAGATCCAGCCTTAGAGAATATGGCGCCCTAGGCAAACTTGTATTTTGGCAACCCTGTCACCAAGTCAGTGACACTGTTGCAGGCAGAGGCAACAGGAGCACAAGGTGCAGTCCAGTGGGGAGGCAGAACAGCATGGTGCACCAGGTAGGCAGATGGGCAGGTGCTATGTGGAAGCAAGATGTGAGAACTAGAGAAGGTGCCATCCCTCCTGCATGTACTTGGCCTGGCTCTTCCTGATCAGAGGCTGGAAGTAGAGTACTGGCTGGGATAGGCAGCACTCCTCTTGCCTTTGGCAGGAATCAGCTGGGCGGGGGGTGGAGGGGACAGCCCTGTTGTGAGCATGGGCCACTCACATGTGTGTGCACACGTGTTTGGCACCCCTCTGACCACAGTATCCTGGGAAGTTGCCCATGTCACTTACCCCTAAGCCTGACTCTGATCATGTATGACAGGCTGAGAGAGGGAGTATCAGACAGATACTGGGTGAACTGTTTAGGACCCCATTTGGTGATGTTTGCCAGACATGTAAGGCTGATGAAGAAACAGGAATTAATGGAAGGGGGAAAGAAATGTACACCTCAGCTGTGTGAGTGAGTAGAAAGTTAAAATTTATTCAATGTAGGGGCTCACCATGACTTGAAAAAGTCAGCGCTGAGGAGGACTGAGCACAAAAGGCACTACTGTGCATCTTATTCCGTGGACTGCACTAACCTGTCTTTGTAGAAGATTTCCATTTGAATTTTGGCTTTTTTGGCTAATGTAGCACCACACCATCCCAGGCTGCGAAATCCAGCTGCACCTGGACATCACTGTGACCAACAAAGACAGCAAGTGTGTCATAATGGTAGACGTCACCATCCACTTTGAAAACTGGAGACAAGTTTTCATCAAGGCCCACAAACAGAAATGAGAGAAGTACCAGCTTCTGGTAGACGTCCTGAGAAGCTGGGGATGTTACATGATGGTTGAGGCACTGACCATTGGGGTGCTTGAAGCATGGGACCTCAGCACTGGGAGTGAGCTGTGTGCCTGCCGTGTATCCAACCTCTACATCAAGCTGATATGATGCCTTGTGGTATCCAACACCATTCTCTGGTCCAGCGAATTCTACATGGAGCACGTCACAGGACAGTGCCAGTACATGGGCCACACCAAACTGCCAACTGGAAGCAACAGAGGGGATTGCCTGACCACCCGCCACTGCTACACCTAATGGACTTTAAGGACTTCTGAAATCTTGGACTCTTCCCTACCACGACAATTGTATCCCATATGTCATTATTTGTAACTGGGTCTGCTTTACGAACCATCTCCCTGCTAAAATGTGGTATTGTTATATGGGGTCTCCTGTACAGCCTTTTCCATATGATCACTACATCTCCACTCCCCACTTTTTTCTCCTTCTCACCCCTCAACCCTGGGCTTAGTTGGATGCATGCTTTATATGCAACTTAGTCATGTTCACACCCCTAACTCTATACCCTACTATGTAGCCCTCGTTTAGGTCTTCTGTATTCCCTTGTGCATCAAACTTTGTCATCTTGGGCCTTAACATTTTTGGCACCAAGGGGAGGGAGCCAGGGCTGGCTCTGGCCTTCCCAGTGCCAGCATGGTGTTGCAGTACCTCCAGGCCTGCTGCCAGTCTCCTGCAAAGGGAACACCTGCCGATTTTTTTTTTTTTTAAGGGCCACACAATCTCATACACACAAAAAAGTAACCAGTCAGCATCTCAGCCTTTTGGCTAAGATCAAGAATTTTTGGTACCAAGGGTGGGTGTCAGGACTGACTCTGGCCCCCCCAGGACTGGTTTGGCATTGCAGTACCTCTAGGCCCAATGCCAGTTCCTTAAACAGGAAACACCTGTCTGTTTTTTTAAGGGCCACACATACAATACTGAGCCCATGCTGCTTTTGGAAGAAGTTTAATGATAGACAATATATTTACTGAGTTTTCCTTGTATGTGAATACAAGATGAGGGTTTTTCCTCCATGCTGTTGAGGGTAGGAGAACCTCATCTTGTATATGAGTAAATACAGTAATATTATAAATAGGTAAGCCAAACAAAAAGTCAGAGCAGGAAGAGGCAGAGAAAGGTAAAAGAGTTTGCTGAAGCTTACACAGCAACACTTCTGATGCACTTTCCAATATCTCCAAGAAAAGGAAAACAACCACCCTCTAAGGTGCAGTTCAAATAATCCAGTAGCTGTAGAAGAAGCTGCTTTGATCTGCAGTTGATTTAGAAAGGGATTGAAAATGCTTCAGTTCCATTGTTTAAACCATCATTGCCAGACAGTCATTATTATCAGCATATTTTGCAAGTTAGATTAAACAGGCTAGGCTTAACTGAAAGATAAGAGGAAGTTAGCCATGTTAGTCTGAAATCAAGCAGAAAGCAAAGTAAATTTGCACCTTATAGACAAGCTAAATCATAGTTGTATACCATAAGTTTTTGTAGCAGAGGTCTTACTTCATCACAGCATCTGAAGAAGTAAGCCTTTTGCTTCTGTCTTAATTGAAAGATGTTACTCATGTGGGCAAGTAGGCAGCAATTTGTCTTCGTATCTTAACCCTGATGACATAAGCCAGTATCCTATTTGTACAGACCCCTGGTTCAAATTCAGAGTCATGCAGGGTAAATGAGGTACTCTGACAATTAAAACAAATACCTGTAATAAATAGCTATAACAAGCAACACGTGTCTGTGCTAAATCAGCTTTGAAACATTGCCAATATACATCATCTGGATCCAAAAGGGCATCGTGCTACTTGACGTATATACACTGTTTCATCATGGCATTACTACATTCAAGTCGCCTTTGGCTTATACTGATTGAAGTTATTTAAGAAACTATCAATGACTTAATTGGAACAAGAGCTGTAAAACATGTTCTTTTCTAACAAACTTGATACAATGTTTTAGACAGGTGATTAAAAGAATTATGAAATCATACCGGCTTCTTAAACCATGTATTTTTTCAGGTCTAGGGACAGAAATTGCACATAAACCAGAGCAAGTGATTAGAAACTGTTTCAAATCTGTAACACAACAGAAGTTCAGTGCATATAAACCACTTTTAAAATTGCCCAAACTGATTTAAGCCTGGATGAATGCAGTACCGGTGTGACCCCTATGGGCCCCTGGGTCGTGGGTAGTTCCTGCAGGTCGTCCCTTTACCCCTTTTTCTCGCCCGCCACGACTTTGATGTTTCGCAATATCA
>JAGPOW010003685.1:64266889-64305376 GCA_030014935.1 Caiman crocodilus
CCGTCCCTCGCCGTCCGGTTCTCCCGTCCCCGGTGAGTCTCCTGCCTCTTCCTTCGCCCCCCGGGGTCCCTCTCGGGTCCCTAGGGACGGCCCGGCGCCATCACAACCGGACTTAACTGATTTAGGTTAAACCAGTTTATCGATTTTCTGTCCCAGATCCCCTCCAGATTCAAGTTAACTCACAGTCCCTCAGGATCCCAGGGTGCTTTGCACCTCCTCCACAAACCTACTCCTCTTACAGGGTAAGCAAATTAGCCTTGACCCAAGCTGTCTGCTCTAGCTCAGCAGGAAGGCATGCTGTAGCAATCTCCAGCTTTTGTCCTGAGCCACTGCAGGCATATGGCTGCATTTCCAGAACCAAAAGTGAATAACTTTTCACTTGTTTATTGGTTCAATCTATGCAGTTTAGATTAACCTGTGAAGCTTGAATCAATTCAGCCTCAGGCTTTTTGATTGTACTTAGCCCAGATGTCTTATTCTCAACTCTAATTAGCACTTTCAAAATCTCTGTCACTTTAGAGATCATTGCTGATAATTACTAAGGGAGTTTTAGACACCTGTAATAAAAATTCATTAATTTCAATCCTCTTAACTTTGTTAATATTAAGGGAACAGATGTGCCTCAATCTCGTGGTCTGCTAGAAATTCTCTATTCAGACTCATAGAATAGAGTCCTCCAAATATTTGCTTCAGGCCCAGTTGAAGAATTCATATTGGTGCCATCAGAACACAACTAACAATAGAAGTCTATACATGGCTTTGCCCATTGTTTGACATCTGGGTAAAAAGGAAACCAAGAAGGAATATTTTTTTCCATAAAAGTGCTCAAAATTGATACAGCTGAACAATACTATTTATTGTTCAGGTTGAATAAAGTTCAGTATTCTCCTACTACAGACCAGCTTGTCACTGATATTTGTTTTTGTCTTCAACTGAGATAAAAATTTTGGCATTTTAAGATTTTCCATGAGGAAGGACATTTGACCTGAGGAAGGATGCATGACACATGAAAGTTTGTCTAACTGCTCTCCTGACTATACAGTTGATCCACTAAAAGATATCACAAAAAATCCTTACACATTTCCTGGACCATCATGGCTATAACACTCCAACCTTACAACATAGAACAGAAATTCCAAAAAAAAATTATTATAAGTATCAAAACATTCCCTTTTGATATCTTTTAGCAAAAGAAAACTTTTTTTTTTTTTTTGCATTTTTAGTATCAACTTGGAGAATTTCAGCTTGTGGAAATGATCTGAACTACACCATTTAAAAGCATTTCAGTGACAACAGCACTTTTCAGTTATGGTGCTTTTCCTTATGTAAGTGATAGTTCAGATTCCCAAGGCCTAATCTATTCTATGATTCAGGAATAGATATTAGGAGGCAATGAGAACTAAGCTTACAGAAGATGTTGCATCATAAGAACATGACATTTCAGAGGTTTCATCCAAATTTATTCTGTTTAATTTTCAGTCATGTAAAAAAAAATATTTCATGTCAAGTCAGAATATGAAATATTCCAATGTGGACTGAATTTATACAAATAAAGTATGCTTTTTATTTTCCCTGGTGGAAAATATTTTTTGGAGAAAAAAGAAGATGAAACACACATACCATACCACATGTGCAAGGTTTTCTACCAACATTTTTTTTCCCCTTGAAACCACATTATTCAATTAAAAAAACCCAAAACAACTTAATGAGACATTCCCACCACATTTGTTTTTAATTAGTTATGCAAGCCATTCAGTGTGTTTTCAAAATCATTTAACATTTTAAGTAGCATAAAAGTGCATAAGCTGCAACTACAGTAGGAGGTTGGGCTGATAAAAGATTTTTTTAATTGACAAAAAGCTTGAATCTTTCTTTTTTTCACAGGCTTGGAAGCTCATCCTTTTACTCTTTCAAAATAAGTTATGGAAGAATTGTAATTGCAAGAGGAATTTTTTTTTATTTAAGGAAAATTCTTCTTGTCCTAAATCAATTTCAATTCCATGAGTCATTCAAGAACCATATGTGACCCTGCTACCAGCAAGCATCCTTAACCTCTGCTTGGGGCTTCAGATGCTTCCAAATGCTTTGGCAGGCATCTTACTTGCAGGCCCAAACCTGGAGGTTTGGGCTTTGGTTGCCCCCAAGTTTCACTTACCCCCAGCCATGTGGCCACAGGAGCAAGCTAGGGAGAAGTCTCCTATATCCATAAAGTTGGCATATAGCCAAGATCTTCCCACTGGAATTGAAAGTGGAATGCATTACTTTGGTCAAGGGTACTACCCCCTGCCACACTGATGATCTTCCCCAGCCAGTAGGAAAACCACCTTGGTGGTCATGGGTTTGGAACTCTTTCCAATAGTGTTGAAAAATGAATTAGGGCATGGCCCATTTTCAGAAGAGGCCATGTTTAGACAAAATTCTTCCCATTTGGGAGATATGAATAGGAAGGATGTTTCTGAAGTTGCTACATAGTTCTCTGTCTCCTGATCATGATCTCAAATACTGTTCTCACTTAGCCTGTTTGTGCCTTCTAAATTAGCTTCTGGCTCACATTTCACAAGGGGGTGTTCACAAGCAGGCAAAAGTTAACCTTCAGTGCTCTCACTGAGGTCAGCTCCCACTGCATACCCCAGTTTAATAGTAGTATTGCTATTCAAGGGAAATGTCTGTTCTCTTGAGTAAGGGCTCCATGTTCTCCTCTTAGATAGAGCTGTAGAGTGACCACACACAGGTTTTGATATGCAACCCTTGAGCTCATAGCTTCCCAGATGGCCGCCACATTCAGCAGGAATGCACTATGCATTTTTTCCTGTCAAGTGAAGAGCACCCTCAGCTGCCCCTGTGCTCAGTGAGAACCAGGAATTCACAGCACCATGCAGGATTGAGCTCTACAAGCACAACCTAGAAAGGCTACAAAGACTGGGATCCATAGGAAGCTTTGGCTTCAGTCTTACAGATCCCCTGCTAAGTGTTGAGGGTTTTATACTCTCAATACTTCCCAAGGGCCACCCCCTAACAATGGCAGCAAGCCATACACCAACTGTGCTGTCACTGGCTTCAAGCCAGCCTGTGTGCTCTGTGACCCTGTCAGCAAGGTTTGCAGTAATTTAACTAACAGCGTTTAAACCAGTACAACTAATCTCCACTTCTTAAGTGGCCTTAAGCTGATGGTAGAGAAACCACATGCTATTCTCCAGCTCCACTTCTTTCCATGCCCACATCCCACTTCTACAAAGTCCTTGAGATGTGAAGCACTCTAAGAAGAACCTGAGTAAAAGGCAAAGCTCAGCAGACATTTCTTTGTTTCACAAGATTCAATAAGTATGAGAAAACCACAGTAAAACTAGGCATTTCTCTCATCCTAACTTTCTCAAATATCATCTGCCACCCAACACAAGCACACATTGAATAAACTGTTTGTTGGATTCAGTTGTCTCATCAGGAAGATGCAATACTGCCAAGACAAAGAACCCCAGTGAAATGTTTCCTTAGCAAATACATTTAGATATTTAAGGCACAATGCCATAAACAAATCTTTTGTTCTACATCCCTTGGGAAGCAGTATCCGAAGCTCCCTTGTGAGCTAGAGCCTTAGGACACAGACAATACAGCCAACTGCATTTTATAGCAGGGCATGAGAGATACCTGCCAGAGACTAAGTGTCGCAATTATAATAAACCAGCTATAATAGAAATGCGCAGTTGAGGCATGAAGTATAATAACTTCTTTATGTTACATTTAAAGAGTTATTCTGAAATTAGTATGAGGAGTTTATTTCTTAGGTTTTTATTTTAAAAATGCAGATGCAAGAAGGGTAATCATTAGGGCTGTGTGAAGCTTCGGGTGCTGATTCGATTCAGAGGAGATTCAGTTTGATTTGGTGGCCAAATCCCCAAATCTGAATCAAATCAGGAAACCAAATCAAAAGGTCCAAATTGATTCAAAGCTCTCCAAATCCATTTGGAAAAGATTCAGAGAACTTTGGCAATTTGGGTAGTTCCCACTCACTGCAGCAGGGAGCTGGACCTGGACTCCATGTTGGTAAGTAGGGGTGGGGGAGAGGGGATTGGAGGAGGAGGAGGGAGAGGGCCATGGGGGGATCCCTGCCAGGTCCCATCCCCTACCTGCTCCTCCAGCCCCCTTGAGCACTCCTCTACCCCTGCCCACTCTCCCAGCCCCCTGCCCCCATGGCTACCCTGCCCACACAAGCTTCTGGCCCTTTCAAAACCCAAAAAACCCAAAAAACCAAACCAACAACAAAAAAGCCCCAACTCACTGGCTGCTGCAGCAGCCTCAGGGACTCTGGGGGCTCATGGCAGAGACCCCCATGCAGCATGAGGCAGCAGGGATTGTCCCTGCACCTGGCAGCAGCTGGTGAATGGGGGCATTTTTTTTTTTAAGATGTGGGAGAGCAGGTGAGGCAGCCATTGGCAGCAAATGGGGGATGGGGCCAATTCAGAAATTCAGCCAAAGCCATTTGGGACAGTGATTTGAATCACCAAATCGAATTACTGTCCCCCAAATGGGCTGAATCTAAATCCAAAGCGACTACTAGCCACTTCACACAGACCTACTAATTTTCAATAACTAAAAAAAGAACATATTGGAAATATTAGTAAAACACATTTGACAAAAAGTAATCCCCGCAACATTTTTCTTTCCAATTTCCCTTTTATTATTAAAGGTATGTCCATGTCTGTGTTTCTGTTTTAATAAGAAAGGAAGTAGGTTGGGGTAGATGGTATGCTTAGAAAATATTCTTGCAGTCTACTTATAGCAGGCTAATCTTGCTCAAAGTAATCATCAGGGATCTGGGTTTTCCATTTCCCATGGGAAAAACAGAAAAAAACCCAGATGTTTTCCTTTAATCAAGAAAAACGCAGATTTTTCTTTTTAACAGGGAAACACAGATTTTCCACTTTTGCAAAGACCTCTTCACAGGCTGACTGATTACCAGACTGCAAGGAGCTGGGGGAAGCAGGAGGGTGATCAGTCAGGGGCGCCATATCCATGTGCATACTCATACATGCATATGGCCACCAGGCAGCCTGGAGAGCAGCTCCCACAGGTAAGTCTGGTGTGAGTAAGTGGGAATCAAGGTCCCCATAGGGAGGAAGGGAGGAAAGGAGGGAGTTTGGCAGGGCTAGGGCTGAGGCTGAGGCTGCTGCCTAGCCCAGGTGGTACATGGGACTTGGGGCCTGAGGCCATGTGCAGCTGTAGAGCCTGGGTGGGGAGCAGGAAAGGGCCATGGGTGGTTCATCTAGGGGGTGGGGTGAGCTGGCTCCCCGCCATTGCATACACTTCTGGGTGGGGTATGGGGGGCATGTGCCCCTAGGTCTGTGCACTGGGTTGAGCATATGCAGGTTGCCCACCTGGTTGGCTCAGGCTCCCTGCCCTGCTGCACTCCACCCTGGGCATCTGAAGCCCAGAAGGTGGGACCCAATGTGACAGGGCAGGGAAGCTCCTTGCCTCTGGGAGCCCTGTACCCTCTGCGCACTCAGCAGCAGTAGGGGTGGTGGCACAGAGCTATGCCCCTTGCTGCTGCTGGGCAGGCAGGGGGCACCTTGCCATGGTGGTACAGAGCTCCCAGCAGTGGCAATAAGCTTTCCCACCTGGCCCCACTTGGCCCTGCTGCACCTAGTCCCACCTGCTGGGCAGTGGAGACCCCAGGGGGAGGGCAGCAAGTGGGGAGCCTGAGCCTGCAGTGGGCAGCCCACACCTACCTCCAACCCCCATGGGCTCCACTCGGGCCATGCCACCCACAGGGGAGGAGAAGCAAGACTGTGCTCTGCTCTGCTGCAGCAGCTGCCACCTCCCACAGGTGGCAGCTGGAGCTCTGGCACTGCTGCAGGGGGCTGAGGACCTGTATCCCTAGTCCTGTAGTCCTGGCAGATAGAGGCCCCCTCTGTCTGGGGCTGTGGATGGGGCGTGACGGGCACCAGCAGGGGTGGGAGGCTGGGGGTGGAAAGTGAGGGGTACCAGCAGGGCCTGGGGGCTGTGGCTTGTCAGCAAGGTGCCTGGACCTGCATCATGGTGAGCCAAGGAGGAAGGGGGAGCTCTGATTTTCCATGACAAAAAACCCAAAATCAAATACCAAAATTTGTTAGTTACCTAGAATTTATTTTATTATAATGACTGAGGCACTGGTAGGCTTCCAAATTGCTTTACATTGTAACTATATCAATAAAACATTGTGTTCAATTGATGTGTGTGTGTGTGTATACATACACATATATATACACACACACACATACACATACACACACACACATAATATTTCATTTTAATCATGGATTTTGGGGTTTTAAATCAGAGAATTTGTGATTTTTAAACAGAGAAAATCAGGCTCTCTGGTAATCATGCAGGCCAGCGTGTTATTGCCAACATTATAGAGAAATGCCATGCCTCAGCTGGTATCGGTCATTGTAGATGTTAGACAGCCATACATCTAAACCAACTGAGCATTTTGGTCATTTTTATGCATTTTGAATGTTTATACTTGTTTCTTTATCAGCTCAAAAAATGTTTGCATGGCTAGTGACAGCCACACCATTTTGTCTTTACCAAGCAAAAAGCCCTGTAGTAACTGCTAAAAAATTTTATTGAACTTAAACTTGCTACTTAAAGACTGGAGTAATGTGAAGGTCACATAGAAAAAGGAATTTGGCTGTCCTAAATGGAATAAAAGGATTTGACCACAAGTGTCAGAAGTAATACAAAGAGCAGCATATTTCTGGTAGCACTGGGAGCAATTATGTACTTTAGTCTTAAGGAATATGGTATAGTGGTGAAGGGCTTTACCCTATAGCAAACAAGCTACTTGTTCTCTTCTTTTAGGCTCTTTTCAGCTGCCTATTTATCTGGTCTTGAAATTTACAGTCAATACCTCCTTCCACCTTGACTGTTTCAAGGATAAGAGTTTACTTACCTCATTTGTCTATTACTTTCTCCCACAAGCTTTTGCTTTCTTCCACACTTCTCCCTGTGCCTGGGACACTATCCTGCATGAGTGGCTGGTGCCTCCTGAATCTGAGGGGGACCCCTGCAGAAGCTGCCGATGGTGGTGGCCTTGCCGGGGGGATGGGGTGGGGGGTGGTACTAGCTCTACCAACAGCATCAGCGTCAGCCGGGCACATGCATCCCCGTGCGCCCCCTACCAGTCGTCTATGCTATCCTGTTCTTCACATTCCTACTCAAGAATCACTTTCGCTACAATATTAATAATAAACTGACAACTAATTGTGACCAGGTAGCATGTCAACAAATTTTTGCTGATTATTCTATTTATTGCTTAGCTATATCATAGAATTTAATTTAACACAAGCACTAAGACTCCTTGGACATAAGGCTCATGTACATGCCTCCTCTCACCATTATGGATGGTCTCCCTCCCCATGTCTTCTTTTTCTCCTGTTACATTTAATCCTAAATTAAGCTATATACACTACATGAGGGCAGGCCTCTTACTACATAAATTCCAAAGGATTCATTGTGCTAGAATCCAGATAATCAGTACCCAAATAATAATCAGTTACTCAAAGAACCTTGTCTGCCAGATAACCAGAAGATATTTTTGGAAGTTTAGTGGCCTGAAGCATCTGTACATGGGTCCACACAGTGACAAACTGCTCCTGTCCTAAGGAGCTCACTTCATTAAAAATGATGTCTAATAATCCTCTAGTCATTGTGTAGTGGCCAGACTATGGCTATGTATAGATGTGCAGTTTCTCCTGGGAGAGTCCCCTCTGGAATAACCCAAGTAAAATGGCTCCTGAGAGACTATTTCTGTACAAATACCAGTTGAAGATAAACCACAGAGCAGTCCACCAGGATCCCCATCATGGGATCAGGGAGACAGTGCGTCAATGCCAACCAACTAAGAAGGAGAACATTTTCCCTCATGCTTCAGGCTGGAAAAGACCAGCACTCAAGCACGTAGGGAGCATAAGCTTTTTCCCAGCTTTTTTGTTCAATCTTTCTAGCTACAGCCCAGCCCACCTTGTTGTGGACATGAATGACCCAGGGTCCACACAGGCAGAGAGGAAAAGCCAACTTGCCCTCACCCCACCCAACTAGTCTTGGCTGATTACAGGCCCCACCCTCCTCAATTGCAGCATTTGCAATCAGGAGGCAGATGAGGAAGGAGCATACCCCTCCACTGTTGCCACTGGCTCTGGCTAACCAGGCAGAGGGGGAAGCTCCAGGCCTGGTCTAGTTAGGGCCTTCAGGGAGCAGCTGTGCAGAATGCAAAGCTTGGTAATAGTAGCAATAGGTGGGTCCCTGATCTATCTTCCTCCACCACATTTCCCCACCAGCCCAGGGCTCCAGCTGTGGGAAGTAGCTATGAAAGGTGCTGGGCTCAGTTGGGGACAGCAGCGATGGCAGGTAGTTCTCCCTTCCAGAATCTGATTCCAACCAGTAGGGTGCTTCAGGAGAGGACTGGCAAGGGGACAGAGTGCCTGGAAAGGGTGACCAAACTCCTGCCATTGTTCCCAGTCAAGGCTGGTACCCAAGGGTGATACTCACAGAACCCCAGCCAGAGAGGGTCAGAACTCGCCTTGGCTCTAGGTTGGCCAGGGCTCAGGAACTCCACCTGCCTCTAAGTCAGCCAAGGGAAGTGACAGCAGCAGTTGGGTTTCCCCTACCCACTTCCTGCACCCAGAGGCAAACTGTGCTGGAGACGGGGAGGGGAGAGAAGGGGAGGGGAAATGAGGCTTACTTGCTTCAGGGACTCAAAAAGTCCCAGCACCTGCTGTTGCAACACAGTCTGTTTGCCAAGGGGAAGGAGGGGGGTGGCAGGGCTGCAACCATCCCTGAGGCACCAGGGCATCTCCCACAACCTGCTTTTTGAATTCCTAGATCCATCTAGGTGCTTGAAGTACTTTCCTGAAGGGTACACACAGAGCCAGAGAATAAAGTAACTTGCTTAAGGCCACACTGGAGATCTGGAAGGTATATGAAGATCTGCCAAATCCCAATCTGGTGTCAGCCACAAGAACACCCTTCCTCTCCTTCACGTTCATGAACACAAAATTAGAGCTGGAGACAATTTAGGATTCTCTTTGCAGTTGCTGAGAAAACCCTCAAATGCAGCCAAGCTGAAATACAAGCCAAAATGAGGGACTCTCCAATAAAAATATTTAAAGAGGCTAAGAACCAGCAACCGCTATGATTAAGGCAGTTCTGTCTCCTGCCTTATAAACCACTCAGCTAGTCAGTTAAACAAACCTAGCCCAATTTTGGAAACTGCTCAATTAAAACCTGAGTCCAACAGTTGTAAAGCATTATGGGGCTAACAATGCCCCTGTATCTGACAGGGGAGTGAGTGGAGAATGAACTGGCAGTCTTTCCATGTACAAATTCAGCCCCCCTTGCTAATCCCACACAGATAAGAGAATCGACTCTCTCTGTGGTGAAGCCAAGAATCTAAAGTCTGCCCCACGTTAGCAGCCCATCAGGATTGTGTGCTTGAGGCACATATGCATCTTTTGGATCTGTATCAAGATGCCTTGACTGATCTGCATTACACTCCTTAGTAGTTATGTGCATTCCCTAAAATAAAGAGCAATAATGAGCCACATTGTCAAGGGGGTTCCAAGGACCTAGAGCCAAAATAGATGACTCTCCCTGCAGAGGAGAAAGGGAAAAAATATGAAGGTTAGGTGACAAGAAAGAGGGGAGACAATGGCTACCTTTGAAGCCTAATCTTGACAGTGGTTATTCAGAAACGCAGTAAGATGAATGCCAAAGTAGTACAATGGCCCACAAGCCATGGCATGCCATGTAGTTATATTACAGTAACACAGGGCAACCTCAACCAAGACTGTGCTCTGTGGGAAAGAAAGTCCCTGCACCCAAAAAATTTACATTCGGCAATAATGATAGTTATATTATTCTTAAAGGCTGAAGCATTATTATGGGACAGCTCCACACACAAACAAAAGTATTTTTGTAGCATGTGCTAACATTAATTTGTCTGTACATGTACGTAAACAAATATGTAAAAAAGAGACACAGTGAGACAGCATTTAGCATGACCTGCCAAACTACAAACTCTTCAGGGAGCTTGAATATTGTGTTTGCAAGATTAAGCTAACACATGCCAGAAACCACATCTTCATTTTACTGATTGTACCCCAAGGCTCATTAAGGGCCTTGTTATACATTGGACTTTTTGCTTCTCAAATGTTGGTCATTGTTGCTTGTAGGTGTTATAGGGCCTTGCCCCCAGCAGTGTCAGGGTGAGATTGGGCTTTGATGCCACCTAGATGCTTCAGGCACTGCTTCTACACACCTGCCACATCTTTGATCTTTTGTTTGTTGGGGAGGCAGTTCCCTGTAGGTAGCCCAAAGCGGGTCTCGACCCTGAGTTTTCTTTGTGGGGCTCCAACCTCCCCCTTACCCCATCCTTACCACATCCATGGCCTGGACAAATGATGCTCACTGCAGGTCTTCCCCTGGATGATCTCACCTCACCCATGCTTCATGCCTCAAAATGGGTCAGGTTTTCCTGGCTGTCAAATTTTCCGTGTCCATCCCTTGTCTTTGGGCCGGCTCCTGGGCAACTAAACATGCCCCGCGTCTGGGGCCAACTCTAACTGAGGAAAATTTAACTGAAAAAGTGTCTGGTATCTGTTGACAGGCTCCTGCGATTCTGCCTCCCTGGACCCCTTTGGTCACTTTGGGGGACTTGTCCATCCCTTCTCTCTTAGCAGGCATGCGGACAAGCAGCCACGTGGTGCCCAGCCTCTGCCAGCTCTCCCAGAGTGACCTCCCTGGGTCCCGGCTGACCTGTAGTCAAGCTATCCTGGTCCCACCAGCTGGTGTCATTTACTTCCTGGGGGTCTGTGATCCCCTGTGCTCTGCTCCCTGTGGACTGTATCTGGTGTCTTGCAGCTGGTGTTTGTCTCCCCGCTCCCTGGCACCATCCCAGCTGCATCTTCGGCTGCTTTTTGAGCAGCCTGCACCTCTCCAGAGCCATGCCCCTGGGACTCACTGATTCGCAGGCTCAGGCAGCTCCAGAACTGCTGAGCCTGCATCTGCATTTCTCTCCAGCTGCCACTCATCTTCACTCCTGCGGTAAGTATCGAGGCGTGTCGGCAGGGGTTTGGGATGTGTTGGGGGGGCTTTTGCCTCCCCTCTCACAGTCATGTTAGGGCCTTGATATACATTAATTTTAGGTGGTTCCTGGAGCTCTTAATCCTTGGATTGCCTACACATGACCACCTAAAACTAATTTTAAGCGTACTTTAGGTGGTTTAAAATTTTACCACTCCAGGGCAGGTTTCTCTCTGATCTGTGTTACCTAGCTCATGTTCCATGAATGTGTGGCCACTCCCCACAGATGAGCCACCCAAGTTGCAGTCCTCCAGTATCCCAGGATGCACTGGGCAATACAGATCAGAGATAAGCCTAGGCTGGAGTGGAATAGCTTTAAGCCACCTAAAGAGTGCTTAAAACTTGTTTCAGGTGTTAATGTGTAGGCAATCTAGGGATTAAGAGCTCCAGGAGCTGCCTAAAATTAACATAAAACAAGGCCCTAAAACAACAATGGTGAGGATGTAAATGCAATGCAATATTCTTTGGGTCCAATCTTCTGCCTTTACCACACAGCTGAGCTATGCTTTCTTGCCCTAGCCCTAATAATCTTCTTCAGGAACGACTCCATCACAGACCAAGACAGTGAGTACTTTTGTATTCCATCAAAAAAAACACAAAAAGCCTAAAACATGTTCTTGGGGTAAATCCATACCAGTGTTATACTTGCTGCAATTTAGGGACACCCCAACTAGGTATTTACTTGAAAACTCACTAATCATGACTTCAAAAGAAAAATTATGTTGTCTTTAACCAATAAAGCAGGTCTGTAGTAAAACCCAAGTATCAGTCAATCCAAGACCTTCTTCCCGTTTAAATACTGTGGTGACAGCAAACAAAACAGAGCATCCATGAGAATACTGCGGAGCAGAAGAAGAAATTGTTCAGAACTTCAAGCTTTGAGGCAACTTTGAGAAGAAAATAGTCTTCCAGTCTAACATAACCTTTGAGCCCTTTCATTACAAGTTGCCATTACCTCGACTAAGTTTTCCTGGAAAAAATCCCGCCAGGTTGAGAGAGGAAGGTATGAAACTCACTTCATTGAAGCACAGGCATTTTTTCTGTTCTGTTTTACTTTTTGTGGTATAAGAATGCAGTTTGAAGGAAAGAAGGCCCAGGGCAGACCATGAGTAACTATACCCCCTCAAATTCACAATATAGAAATAATAGTTATCTCAGCTGCTGTGAATAAACCATGCTTACAGTTTGTATGCATGTCACGCACATGGATTCTTGAAGTGATTAAGATGACTTCAAACAGCCTTATAATCAAGATCTAGCACACATTGCCGGCCTTCACCCAATATAAATGGCTAGTAAAGTCCAAATACAGAGAAATGGCAGTGGTCAGTCTCTGATGTAATACAACTATCGCCAAGACAAACCATACGCATGCCCTCTGACCCTAACTGAGATTCCTAGCACAAACACTTTTGAACAAGCTACACTTAATATTTAAGCACGAGAGTTTGTCAGAAATGCAAGCAAAGAGAGAACACACATGGGGAAGCCTGTTCCTCATCCCCACAAACTGACAATATGTTTAGCTGAAAATACGTCACAACTCTTTCTCATTATGGGCTCAAGCAACAAAGATTCACAACAACTCTGAGTGCTTCCTAAATCCTTCCCCTGAGAACTACACACAAGGCAAAAATGAACTAGCATTTCTCCAGACTCTTTGCACACAGAGAACTTTTGAAAAACTGCTGCTTCTCATAGAGACTTCACTTTCCAACCTATTCTGCCCCACCCCTCCAACCACAATCATATTCCCTGCAATTATAGTTCTTGAGCAGCATAATCAAATAATAATGTTTTATTTTGCTAAGGAAAACAGGTCTAGAAAATACTACTGCTCCTTCTGATTTCCCACAATCTTGCATTTGTGCTTTTCATTTCTCCCTGGGTGTATAGGATTCTATATTTGTTAATAATGAATCCACCCCACACCATTACCTACACTTCTGCTTCTCAAATTTCTCCTTTGCTATCTAATTTGGTCTCCCTGAGCTTTTACGACCACATTCTATTTTGGATGTGTAGACAAGTCTAGTAACATGTAAATTCCAGCAAAAACAAAAAGCCAATCCATCTAACAGCTACACAGGACAACAATAATTTTCTGAGGGCATTAGTAGATAGTAATTTTGGGCAGTTTCTGGAGCCCTTAACACCTGGACTGGCCACACATTAACACTTGAAACTAGTTTTAAGCAGTTGTTATTCAGCAAAAAGTTATGCCACTCCAGAGCAGGATTATCTATGATCTGTTACACAGCTCATGTTACAGAGTTGTAGCCATTGTAGGTTACACCTTAGTGTAAACACCTCGCATGCCATGCTGGCCCAGATGAGGCCCACTGCTCCCCCTAACACCCCCAATCCCTGCTCACTGCCCCTCCCCCTACCCAGCCACCATCCCCACTGCTGCTGCTGCTGCTGCTGCTGCTGCTGCTGCTGCTATCTGGGCTTGACTCAGCCTGGAGAAGAGAAGCAGCCCAGTGGTGGCAGGGGCTGAGAAGGCAGGGTACCTGCTCCTCTAGGATAGACAGCACAGTCACAAATGGCGGGGTGGGGTGTCAGGGCAGGAAAGGACCCTGAGGGGCAAACAGGGAGCCCTGGAGGGTAGAGGGGAAGCCCAAAATGAACGGTGGGGGAGTGACTAACTAAATCAGAGATCAACTTGTAGACTAGCTAAGTCAGAGACATATAGCATAAGCTTTTATGAGCCTCATCTTAATTCAGATGTTTACCACTGAGAAAGCAGCAGGTCCATAGGCCACTCAGAAGAACTCCATAAACCAGCAGTCGTCTCTGGGTCAGGTTAGAGTGCCATGGATTAGACCCTAAAAGCTATGAGAAAGATGGTAGCAGTCAGAGATCTGTCTGCTTACTAAGTGGACAACACTTACAAACTCCTCTTCACATTTCAAATGTTTTTATTACTGGTCATCTCTGGCCAATGGTCTGAATGACCTTCACAGGAGCAAGGCATTGTGTCAGTGGATCTTAAGTACTTGAACATGTACCAAACATTAAGCATTTATTTATTAGAGGTATATTGCCTGTACTTTTCTTGATAGGGATGGATTTCTGAGTCATGAGTAATAAAAAGCAAGGTTCAATATGACTTTTGATTTTTTTTTAAAAAGGTGTGCCTAATTTTTTTAAACTAGTATTACAAATCTGATACATAAAGGGAGTAAGAGCAAGCATCCAATGTGTCCCTGCCAACTAAGCAACAATTGAGTGGCACAGGTCTCTAAGAACTGAAAAACAACTAAGCAAGAAAGCAGAGATAATGCATTGCAAATAAGTTTCTAATTAGACAGCTGTAGTTTGAACATATGCCACTTACTCTAGGGCCCAAAATTACATCAGTGGTTTTGATAACAGTAACAAAAACCACATAGTAGGATTAAATGCACAAAAATCTCCAATATTAAAACTGTCCTGAGAGGAGGAAGATATGCTTTCCACAGCAAAAAAAAAAAAATGGTGAGTTGTTTTGGGTTTTTTTTACTGGAGAAAAATTATCACCATAAGTTTTCAATTGGAAAATGCAGTTTTTCTAAAAAAAATCTTTGCAAAATCTTACGGGGGTATAGGTTGGTGGTCTAAGGACATGGGTAGACAAGGTTTTTTGGGTGCATCTGATATCTTTTATTAGACCAACTTAAATAGCTGGGGGAAAAAGTATTAAGCAAGTTTTCAAGTTTAAAAACCCTTTGTCAGGCTGAGGAAGTTGCTGCAGTTGGCGTATGCTCTTCCTGGATGGAATGAAAAGTAAAGAAGCCAGAAGCTGGACTGGTATGCATGCAGGACAGGCAGTCAGTGAAGATGTAGATTGAAGAGTCAGTGGGTGAAAGACAGGCTCGGGGGGAGAGGGGAGAAAGAGGACGAGTGTAGCCGTTAAATAGTGGAGAGGTACTTGGGGAGTTGGATGTCAGGCAGGTTATAATGTGTCATAAAATCCAATGTCTATATTTAGTCCATGCTTTTTAGTATCCAGGAGGTTGATGAAGTGAAGTTCATAGGCTCGTCTCTGAGAAGTGTTTTGTAAGTTTCCTTTGAGGTTTAGAACTGACAGGTTCGGCACACCAGAATGAATGCACACCAGAAATCTATCAAAGACAGGAATACCCAATTACCTGTGGGGGCACATTTCTCACAAGAAAACCACTCTTTCTCCAATCTCTCAGTTCTAATCCTCAAAGGAAACTTATAAAACACTTCCCAGAGATGAGTCTATGAACTCTACTTCATCAACTTCCTGGATACTAAAAAGCATGGACAAAATATAGACGTTGGATTTTATGACACATAAACCTGCCTGACATCCGACTCCCCAGGTTCCTCTCCACTATTTAACTGCTACATTCATCCCCCTTCTCCCCCACCCCTAGTCTGTCTCCCACCCACTGATTCCTCAGTTTACATCTTCACCGACTGCCTGTCTTGTATGCATATCAGCCTCCGACTTCTTTGCTTTTCATTCCATCCAGGAAGAGCATGCACCAGCTGCTGAAACTTCCTCAGCTTGACAAAGCATTTTTAAACCCGAAAGTTTACTTAAATTTTTTTCCCCAGCTATTTAAGTTGGTCTAATAAAAGATATCAGATTCACCCGAAGACCTTGTTTGCAAAATCTTGATGTTCTGCAGGACCATGTTTATTGACTATGTCTGTTTTGAATGCATTAGAACAGAATTTAGTTTTAAATTTTATATATTCTCTTATCAGAGTGGTTTAATTGACCCAAAAGGATTTTCAAAAAACCCCCCAACAATCATAGGAATTTTAAAATGTGACTTTTTGTTCCTATTTGGAATAAAGCAAATCAACAATATTTCCCATGAAACAGACACTCCAGTTCATATAGAGCTCTAGTTTCTAGCTTGGTAAAATTAGCTTGCAAAATTCATTCAAATCAGCCTGGGTAAAGACAGCCTGATGCAGACCTAGAAATATATGAAGGGAGCAAAAACAGTGATTATCTGTAGAAAACAAAATGAACAGAACTGCTAGGTTCCACAGGGAGGTTTAGTGTTGAATCCGGTTTATTTAACATCTTTATTAATGACAAGAGCAACATGATACAGAAGAAGCCAATGCAATACTAGGGCTGTACCAGCAGTTAGACAGCAGAAAAATAATAGTCTTGTGATACAATAGCTCATTGGAAAAGGGTGTTCACTGTTCAAGCATGGGCTCACAAAGAGACTGTACAGAGTAGGCTGCATTGGAGGAGCTGTATTCAGTTAAAGGAAAGAATGGATACAGTAAGGGTCTATAAGGTATTTAGATAACAGAGTCATAGAGAAGTGAGGCTGGAAGGGACATCCAGAGGTCATCTAAATGAGCCTGAGGCAGGATCATCCCAAAGCAAACCATCCAATATACTTCATAAACTAAACTCTACATAAGATTACTATCAACCCTGACACAACACAGACCTAACCCCCTGACCTGCCACATGTAAAACAGAGGAACAGTGACAGCCAATGTACTGCTTTTATGAAGCATTGTCAAGGAGATCCCAGGTAGAGGGCACATCCCCTACTACAGAGGAAGGCAAACCCCCCCCACTGTCCACACCAATCTGACCATGGAGTAAAATTACTTCCTGACCCCAAATATGGTGATTGATCTGAACCTGAGCTGAAAGGCAAGACCCTCTAGCCAGGAACCTCTAGTTTTGGTCCCAGCAGGAGCATTGGCACGCCTCAGTCAAAGTTCCCAGACTTGGCTGTAACCAACACTCAGTGCTTCTGAGAAGGCTTAAAAGAACCCTGACACATGTAGCAGAAAGAGGGCAAGGGTGAGGACAACCAACTAAACCCAGAATCATGGGAAACAGCCATAGTCAAATATAGGTATAGCTATGCCTAGATCATCCCCAAGCAGTGGCTGTCTAACCTCTTCTTGAACACCAGTTAGGGAGAGTCCACAGCTTCCCTAGGCAGACTACTCCACTGCTTCATCATTCTAACAGTAAAGAAGTTTTTCCAGATATCCAATCTAAACTTATTTTGCAGCTACTTGATCCACATCCTTTTCTCTACAGCATGATAAAAAAGGTGCTTTCCCTCTTCTTTATGGCAGTCCTTCAAGTATTTAAAGATCGCTATCACATTTCTTCTTAAGTGCCTTTTCCACAAGCTAAATATGCCTAGCTCTTTCAGTCTCTCCTCATATGACTTGCTTTCCAAGCCCCTTATCATCTTTGTTGCCTGCTTCTGGACCCTCTCTAACTTCTCTGTGTCCTTTTTAAAATGTAGATTGCAGAACTGCAGACAGTACTTCAGATGAGGCCTAAACAGCGCCAAGTAGAGAGGCACTATCACTTCCTGTGTCTTGCACCTATTGCTTCTGTTGATGCATCCCAAAACTGCATTCATTATTAATTATCCTTTATTTATAGCTATTGAGCCAGTTATCTATCCACCTTTTATAAGTTTTATCTAGCCCACTGTAGCATGTCAAGGTCCCAGGGGTGGCCATGACACCCCCTGGCAGTTCTATGACTGAGCCTCACTCTGCCTCTACGATGCTCTCCCATCTCACTTGCCACACCTTGATACAAATATGATAATAAATAGAGAGGCTGCCCATACGCCTTTTGAATGGCCCCAATTCACCTAAACCCCTACTAGGGTTTCCCCGGTACCCTGCTGGGTCTCATTGGTCCTGAGGCCCATCGGTGGGCTTCGCTCTATAACTGTACCACTGCAGGGCACACTCAAGTCTTAAGGGCTAGTTGCATGGCTCCAAACCCTCCTCTTCATCATGCCCTAAGCCTTGCAGGTGTCACCACTGTCACTTTGTTGACTTTGGCCTCCTGGCCTCAGCCCCCTTTAGCTAGGTTTGCTACCCTGGGCCCCACTGTATCGGACCTGACTTTGAGGCACTCACTCATGTCTGTCCCTTCTGGTCACCAGGTTCCTGTCTTGCTGCACCCCTCCTGGGTGCCAGGCCCCTAGTCCTGTGGCCTTAATGTACCACTGCCTGCTCTGTGCTCAGTAGTCAGAGCCTTGGAGCTGCCCCTGGCAGGGCTCAAGGCAATTGCTTGCCCCTTGGGCACTAATGGGACCTCTGTAAATCACCTTTTACAGCCCCAACCCAAACCACCAGTTAAACTGTAACATAAACGCTAAGCCCCTTGACTATAACAAAGAGCAACAGTGGAAGCAACCCTCTACTCCTGTAAGAGGTCAAACACTCCTTCACCCCTTGTAATGGCATAACCTCCAAGCCTGGGCTCCTTGTGAGCCCCAGGCTCTCTGTTATACCCAGATATCTCCAATATGTGTGAGAAGATCATGGCAGACCTTGTCAAAAGCCTTGCTGAAGTTCAGATACACTGTGTCTGCAGCCTTTCCTTCATCCATTCTAGTAGTTATTTTGTCAAAAAAAAAGGACAGCAAGTGAGTTCAAAACTTGTTTTTCAGAAATCCATGCTAGCTGCTTGTGATCAGCCTTTCCTCCTCCAGATGCATACAAATGGCTTTCCTTAAGATATGCTCCAGTACTTCCCATGTATTGAGGTGAGGCTAACCAGTCTGTAGTTCTTGTGGGAAGTGAAAATAGTTAGTGACTCCTGCCAGGTTATTGACTCATCAGATAATAAGTCAGAGAGTTATGCCATGACCAGCATTGTTTTAGAAAGGGTTAAAGACTTAATGTTTGACCTATATGGGAGATTGACAGGCTTCCAGAAGGGTCGATGGAACTAGCGCTCTGATTGGCGAAAGAGCCTATATAAGGGACCTCGCCCTAGAAGGGGTGTGGGTGTTGTGGGCGTGAGGAGTGAGTTAGAAGTGTTGGTGATAGTTGTAAGTTAGTGAGGCATAGGGATCAGAGGCCTACTCTGAGAGTTGTGGTTATCGGTTAGGGTGGAGACACCCCTCTCTCAGAAGCCTCCCCAACTGAAGGCCTGGGGATCGCCGACTTTGAAAATAAGAACTGCAGTACGCCGCCAACTGGCTGCAGCTGCCACGTCAATATCGTAACCTGTGTACTGTCTCTGTATCCTGTACTGACTGTCTGCCTCATCCGGTACCTCATTTGTGTATATAAGTTCTAGTAAGTAAAGTTTTCTACATTTATCTTTGCTCCCATCTCTGGAATTCCCAGCTCTCGCTGCGTGGTCCCATCTATCAAAGACCCCGAGCACACTTGGGTTGGTGCTACCACCCAGTCACCTCACCTGGTGTGCATCAGGCACGAGGACCTCCGCTGCCACCCGGACCCTGCCTCGGTGCCCACAGTTCTCTTGTTCCTCCTCCTTGTCTCTTTTTAAAGAGCACTGTGTTGGCCCTTTCCAGTTCTCCAGTGCCTGGCCTGTCTCCCATGGCTTCATGAAAATCATTGCCAAGGGCTCTGAGCTCTCCTCTGCCAGTTCCTTCCGTATCCTGGAATGAAGTTCATCTGGCCCTGCTGACTCCAACAAGCTCTCCAAGTCTGTCTTTCATTACCTCCTCCTTCAGCTTGTCCCCTTCCTTGTCCAGATAATCCTTATTAGGTTTCTGACTGCAGCTTAAGTATTTTTAGAAGCCTGAGGGAAAGTAGCTGTTGAGTATGTCCACGTTTTTCCATCTTCAGTTAGGAGTTCCCCTGGGCTTAACAACAGTGGATCTGCAGCTTCCTTGGTCCTCCTTTTCTGGCCAAGATACTCATAGAACCTCTTCTTATTGTCCTTAACTTCCTTTGCCAGGTGCAGCTAATTTCTTTATCTTTACCTTCCCGGTTTTCTCCCTGCAGAATCTTGCTATTTTCTGGTAAACTTCTATGGTGACCTGCCCTGCGTGCTTTCCTTTTGCATTTGAAGTAGCAGGCAGGTGGGCTCACAGGAAGTTGGATCTGGTCTCTGAAAGCTCGGCCAGCACACAGCCCCCTGGCAGCCCACCCAGCCAGCCTGGGGGCCATCGCTACCATGGAGAGAAGGACTGGGTCCCCCCACAGTTCAGGGGCTGCCTGGCACACCAGCAACCTGCCCCCCAACCATGGGGCAGGCAGTTCTGCCAAAAGCAGGATTGGGCCATTCACTACTGCTGCTTTCAGTTTGGGGCCACCAGAGAAGGGGCTGGCGTGCCCCATGGGCAAAGCAGTGTGTCAGGTAAGCATTAGAGGGAAGCTATGGGTGTCAGCCAGGGCTGGCCTCTCCCCCTACCTCTGTCTAACACCCTGCACTACCCATGGGGCACACTGGCTGGCTGCAGGAGCCTGCTTTAAAGGAGAATCAGTGAGCAGTCCAATCCTTCCTGTTGCAGAGCCTCCCTGGGGCTGGGGAGTGAGCTGCCAGTGGGACAAGCAGCCCCCAAGCTGAAGGGGGGCTGGTCCTTCCCTTCATGGCATCAGCACTCCTTGGAGCCAGCTGGGTGGGCTACCAGTGGGCCGTATACTGCATGACTTCCCAGGGAGCTCCTGGGGCATGCAGACAATTCCACTCACAGGAACCAGTATGTAAGTGAAGGTTGAATTTTAAGAGATAAAAATGTGGCTTAAAAACTCTACTTGTACACTGTGGGCACATCTAGGTGAGCCCACACTTGCCTCTTGAAGCATCTCAAACTCCTTTGAGATGCTACAGCAGGCACATGCAAGAACAAAAAAAAATATTCCCCTGCTGCAAATTTGCAGCAGGGGAGCAAAATTAGACCCCTCCAGGGGTCAAACAATAACCCGAGGGGGGAAAATGGATCAGGGCATGGTCCTCCACTGGGGAGGCTCAGTCCTCCACAAAGCCACTCTGGCAGCCTGCCAGAGCATCTCTGTGGTTGGCCCTTTCCCTGATCCTGAAGCACGCTGTCTGCCCATCCAGATCAGGCAGCAGTGCAAGCTGCAGGGACCTGGACCCAGCTTCTGCCAGGTAAGTAGCGGGGTTGGGAGGGGCTGGAGGAGGGGGGAGGTGACCTCCCGCAACTCTCCATTCATTCTCCCTGCTCCTCATTTGTTCTCCCCCCACCCCTTCCATTCCTCCAGCTCCCTGCTTGCTCTCCCCACTCCCCTTTGGTTTCCCCCCACCCTCCATTAGTTTCCCTTCCCCCCGTATTTGTTCCCCTAGCTCCCTGCTGGCTCTCCCAGCTCCACCACACTCACCAGCAGAAGCAGAGAATGAGTAGGAGGCTGAAGAGAGCATGGGAATGTCTCCAGGGGCTGGAGACAGCAGGGGAACAAGCAGCGACCTGGAGACAGCAAGGGAATGTCTCCAGGGGCTGTCTCCATCCTCCTACTTGTTCTCCTGCTCATCTCAAGCCTCCAGAAGCTGGAGAAGAGCAGGGCAATGAGCAGGAGGCTGGAGGCAAGTAGTAGGGGGACCAGTGGGCAGCTGTAGCTTCTGGGGGAGCCTAGAACCCAGCAGACAGGGTAGTCCATGTGCTGGGGGGTGGGGGGCTCTGCCCTGTGGGCTATGGGGAGCATTGGCAATGCCAATGGGTGTGCACATAGGTGCACATGCACACTCTGAGCGTGGCAGTCACCCCCTCAGAAAAGGCACTGCCAACACTATTGGCGGTACCTGTGGGCAGTCACCATTTGCTACCACCCCTCCTGCCACCGGCAGCATCTGCAGGCAGTCAGCAATTGCCACTGGCCACCAGTGTTGCTGTTGGTGGTGTCTGTGGGTGGTCGCTGGTCACCACTCCTCCCACCGCTGCTAACAGCACTGGTGGCATTTGTGGGAGCTCCCTGCTTACCACTGCTGCCACACTCCCACCATCATCAGCGCCACTGTGCTCTGCCAGCCACCGAAGGCATGCAGCATTCATGCAGGGAACCCACCCCTCCTAAGCAGCCCCCACACCCAGGTCCCCCACACCTACCCACACAGTGACTTACCCCCCCCACATCTCTCCATATCCACCCACATCCCCCCACCCCTTCCCACCCCCTCCTACGAACCCCACATCCCCCCATCACGCACCCATCATGTGATAAGGAAACCAAAATCACACATAAAAACATATAACTATTTAGGATTTATTTTATTATGATGCTAGAGACCTTGGTAGGCTTCCATATTTCTTTAACACTGTAAATATAGCAGTAAAATATTGCCCATCTGATCAATCCCCCTTTCTCTCTCTCTTTTGTTCTAATTGTGTAAGAATATGGATTTGGGGGTATTTTAAAAGTGAATTTGAGATGCTGCTTCAGCAGACTTGCTGACACAAGGGGCTAGTGTCCTCAGATACCAATTGGCTGGGCCCCAGAAGCTCCTAAGGGCTAGTAACCCTGAGATGCTGGCCAGGACAGGTTTTTATACTGCTGGGAACAGCACAGGTGCTGACCCTGGGCTCTAGATCCCCCTGGCTGCAGATCCAGGAGAAACCAGGCAGGATTATTTTGCTTCAAGTGGCACAATGTGTTCCACAATAAAGTGCATGTCTGAGCACGTGCACTGAGGCAAAAAGCCCTGGCTCAAATTTGTACTGCTTCTATTTGAGCTGCTTGCATGTGTGATCGTGCCCCATGAAATACAGTATTTTAGAAGCTCCTTATGGAACCCATTGGTCTCTTGCCACTCTTCTTGAGCTTCCATCATATTGCCAATTTCTTGTTGGGTTTCCAATGCTGTGCCCTTTAGAAATGCCCAGCCCTTCTGTGTGGCTTTATCCTTCAATCTTGCCCCTTGGGCACTAATGGGACCTCAGTAAACCACCCTTTACAGCCCCAACCCAAACCCATGACACCATACCTATTGAGAGGTTATCTTTTCACTGCAGAAGCTATAGAAGGAGTCTCATCAGGGCTCCCTTCTTGCACAGTTAAGGCAAGGAGTGAACAAGCCCTAGGAACAGTGTGGACCTTGCTTTACCAGAAAATGAGGGGCACAACAAAGTTGATTTACATTTATATCCCTATGCCAAGAGTCCAGGCTTGATGCATGTCTCTTCAGCAGGCTGGGTTACTCTTTCCTCTTCATTCTGCACCTCTTCTTTCATTCTTCTATCATTGTTACCATTCTCCTTCACTCCATTCTTGTCTTGTTCCTCAGAGTCTGCCTTGTCGTCTTTGTCTTTTCTTACTGCTTTCTTTCTCTTTTGCTGTCAACTGTAAATTTCCAATGATTCTTTTAAAGGGGCCATAAAATACTCAAACTCTATTTCCTTCATGGCTGAGGCAATGTCTCCAGTATTCAGCATTTTTCTCTTCTCTTTCACTATAGTTACTTAAATATGAAGTTGCATACAACACAAACACACTTGCAGATGGAGATATTTCACTCTGTGCTTCTTTGGAAATGTTTACTCCATCAGGAAATGCTTCTTTAATAACCCAAATGATGACACCACCGGGCAAATTCGAGTCCTCTGGTCGTTCTGCCATCTTTGAACACCTAGAACATGCACACAAAATAAACTCCTGACTCTACAGAAAACAATAGTAACAGTTTCATTGTCTTCCATGGGACACAGAATTTCAGTCCCATGGGAATGAGAAGATTTATTTTAGGGAGCAAAGGAGGATAACCGTAGAAACAACTTAAAGAAGTTAGGGAAAAGAAAGTATAGGTTAAAACATCAAGGGAAGACTAAGCAAAAGATCTGAGATTAGTTCAAAAGGCAATACAATCAGAATGCCAACAATAGATGGAAAGAAGTCAACTGCAACTTTTAACTTCTTAATTAAAACTGGGTAAAAGACATAAATGCAACTCTGAAGAGAAGCAAAAAAACCCAAACAAAATCGCATGGTAACCAAAGCAGCACTACACACCCTGCAGCCAGAATGCAGAGACAGCATCTCCTCAGTTAGAGCACAGATGGTTTTATATGGGAAATGTAAATAACATTTTACCATCTGTTTAATAAAACTTGAATCTTACTGGATTTGGCTAGATGTCCCCACATGTAAAGTTTTTAAGTAAATATTTTATAAATTGAAGGGCTCAACCCAATGACCCATTGATAAAAGCCTCCTTTCAAATTTTGAAGAGCATTGAATAGGGTCATATAACATATCCTGTTGTCTGTCTTATGAATTATTGTATACATACATTCAAGACTCTGTACACAAATATAAACAGATCGTTACAGAGAAGATGCTGAATTGACTTCTAAACTACGCCAAATGCATAAAAATAATCTGGGCAAGATGCTTTTGTAGAATAGCAAGATCTTCAGAAAAAATGCAATTTCAGTCCTCCTGAAACCATATACATATTTGGATTAAAATCAGCTAGTGGAGGAAAAGTGTGGGAAAGAAATTTTGGAAAAGTTTAAAGTTTGTTATTTTTGAGACTACTTAACTTGAATCAATTTCAAAAGGAAAGAAAAGGATATGAAAAGTAACCAACAACAATATTTATTTTTCCATTCCCTTCCCTTTATCTAGAAAAACTGAAAAAAAAAATCCATTTTGGGGTGACGCAAAATGGTTTGTCCCAGGTTGCCAATCAACAAAAATAATGCATTATTCACAGAGCAGTAGTTTTATAAACAGAGGCATCAATAATAAGTGGGTGGATGCTAACTTTAAATTGAACTAGTATCTTGTCCCGGTAAGAAAAGGAGTAACTAAAGATTAGCAATGGGTGAAAATTTGATATGAAAGGTAGGCAATAATTTAGATAGAATAAAATGGAAGCTCATTCTGATCTTGACCTAACACCCTTTGAAATCAATGTCAAAGATTCATATTGATTTCAATAAGAGTTAGATCAAGTCAAAAGTTACCAAATGTAAGCAGTGTTCCAAGAATCATCACTTTTTGTTTTGCAGCCATAATGAACTGTTTTGTATAGCACACCATAGAACTGCACCAGATGATTGCATCATCTAACCTAATTGCTTGTGACAGAACTTTCTTTGATAAACACACAATTCAAAGGCTTCAAGTGATGGAAAAATAGAACCAATGCCTCCAGACTGTTACCAATCCAAGATACTATCCACTAGATCACAGGTATCGAACTGAAATCAATTGGTGGGCCATATTCCTTGCCAGCACCTCACTGAATAATGCCACAGCCACTCATCCCCATTGCTGACTACTGCCAATTTTCATTGCCAGTGGTGATCAGAAATAGTTAATTTGGCAGTGGCAAAATGGGGAGGAGTAAAATGGTTCCTATCTTCAGTGATAGCTCTGTTAACCCCCCAAGTGCTAGCTGTAGTGACACAGAGGCTTTTGAAGCTGCAGCAAGAAGCCTCAATGGCTGGATGACCCAACTCTACGGGCCATAGACTTGACACATTTGTAATAGACTAAGCTGCGAAATTTTACATTAAGGAAGGGGATGTAAAAGTAGAAGTATTTTCAGGATGAAGAAGTAGATAGCATTATTTTAGTTTTTCATGAGTAGACAAAGAGAAGCCATGGTACAGCAGCAATAAGAACCTGCCAATTTTATATAAAGTAAACAGATGGTTTACTACAATGTTTTTTCTTCTACTTCCCCATGCTTCCTACAAAAAGCCCCTGCATGCTACAAATACTGATTCTACTTAATTGAAAATAATCATCTAAATGCATCTGTGTGTTAATAGTCATGCATATGATGGTTTGGTTCTCTTCATCTACTGTACTTGGTAAAGCTTTTAAAAATAACTCAGTTGAGCCCTTGCTTTCAGTGCCCTTTAATAGAGTAGTAAGTAATTAAACTGCCACTTGTACAAATGGGAAGAGTGAAACACACAAAGAGACTTGGCCAGGCCATGCAGCAGATTGCCAAAACAGCCAGACTCCAGGTCTCCTGATTCTCAAATCATTCTGAGATATCTTTGCATCTCCAGATACATATGATTTCTGACTCTCTGACTATTTTACCAGGACAGGATAGTGTCAGCTGCTAGGTAATTATTGATATTAATCAGAAGGGAGATGTACCAAGCCCCCTAAAAAACCTGATACACTTGCTAAGTAAAAGATTATGATCTTCAAATGGCACCCCCATCTCATAAAAAGCAAACCATTTATTACACTAAGAACACATCTATTCAATGATTTACTACATGCTTGTTCACCACAGTCTGCAACTAATATCAGTGGAAAACCTTCTCTTGACTGAGGGTCCTCATAACTGAATAGTCTATTAAAGTGAGTACTCTATTAGCTTTACAGAAGCCCTTTTAATCTCTGGGTGGATCCTGTTAAGTCCCTTATTTACAATCCTTTTGTTCAGAAATACAGAATTTCATAGACACAGCTCTGCCCTTATTTAAAGAAGGATTTTTTTCTTCTGACAGAAAACTACATGTATGGACACCAAGATAATTGTTGTCTTTTAAGTGCAAGTAGAGTCTTGGTGAAGTATATAGGACTGGAACATTTGTGAATTTTATCTTTGACCAAAGTTGCAAGATTTTGAGAGGGTTTTTTTCTTTGTTTTTTGTAAAATGAAAAAGTCCTTCTTACTTGCCAGGAAAACTGTTGCTTTGATTAGCCCTCAGAACAGTGTTATCTACAATTTTCCTCTTTGGAAAATATTTAATTAGATCCTTAAATTGCAGTATGTTAAATGCAAGCCCAAAAATGTTGACAGTGTTTCCCCTCAACAAAATGAACAACAAAATAATCTGGATGTAGTCTTTCTGGACTCCAGGAAGGCCTTTGGCACTGTCTCTCACCCCATTCTCATTAAAAAAAATTGGGGACTGTGGTGTCAATGCCTACACAGTCAGATGGGTTGCAAATTGGCTGAAGGGCCACACCCAGAGAGTGGTGGTGGATGGGTCATTTTCAACCAGGAGGGATGCAGGCAGTGGGGCTCCCTAGGGCTCAGTTCTCAGGCCCACACTGTTCAACATCTTCATCAGCGACTTGGAAGAGAGGGTGAAAAGTATCTTGTTCAAATTCATGGATGACACTAAGATGTGGGGAGAAGTGGGCACACTGGAGGAGAGGGACAGGTTACAACTAGATCTGGATAGGTTACAGGGGTGGGTGGATGAGAACAGGATGGGTTTCAACACTGACAAGTGCAAGTTATTGCACCTGGGGAGGAAGAACCAGTAGCAGACCTACAGGCTGGGGAACTCCCTTCTCGTCAGCACAGGGACAGAAAAGGATCTGGGAGTCATTATGGATTCCAAGATGAACATGGGCTGCCAATGTAAGGATGTGGTCAGGAAGGCTAACTGCACCTTGTCATGCATCCACAGATGCATCATGAGTAGGTCCAAGGAGGTGATCCTCCCCTCTATGCAACACTGTTCAGGCTGCAGTTGGATTACCGTGTCCAGTTCTGGGCACTGCACTTCAGGAGGGATGTGGCCAGCATCGAGAGGGTCCAGAGGAGGGATACTCACATGATGAGGGGGCAGCAAGACAGGCCCTTTGAGGGGAAGCTACAGGATCTGAACCTGTTCAGCCTCTACAAGAGAAGGCTGAGAGGGGATCTGGTGGCCACCTATAAACTGGCCAAGGGGGACCAGCAGGGAATGGGAGAGTCCCTGTTCCCCCAAGCACTACTGAGAGTAACAAGGAATAATGGCCATAGGTTGACTAAGAGTAGATTCAGGCTAGATATCAGGAGGCACTACTTCACACTCAGGGTGGCTAGGATCTGAAACCAACTTCCAAGGCACGTGGTGCTCACTCCTACCCCGGGGGTCTTCAGAAGGAGGCTAGATAATCACCTAGCTGGAGTCGTTTGACCCCAGCATTCTATCCTGCCCATGGCAGGGGGTCAGACTTGATGATCTGCTCAGATCCCTTCCAACCCGACTTACTATGAAACTACAAAGCTTTGCTGAAAGACTTTAATGTCACTAATGATAAACAAACTCAAGCATTGGCTTGAACTCTATTGAATTCTATATTCCAATGAGGCTGATATCAAACATAAAGAGCTTGAAGGATTACCACATATGGAAGTTGTGATGGATTTGGACAACAGGCCTACATTAGGAGATTTGCAGAAAGCCATTAAATCGATTCCTGGGAGCAAGACATCCTGCAACTACTGCTTGCCTGCTGAAATCCAGAAATTTGTGCCAACAATGAATTACTTTGAAAGCTTCATGAAGTTATACTGCTCTGTTGGAAAGAGAAAGCAGTACTGCAAGATTTTGAAGATGCTCAGGTTTATACAATTATACCAGAACAAAGGGGATAGAAGCTACTGTGACAACTCTAGAAGTATCTCCATGTTGAACATCATCAGAAAAATTAATCATTCATATTAAATTCCCTAGGTACAATTTGTAGGTCAAGGAATTTATCCTGAAAGTCAATTATGGTTTTTGCTCAAGATACTACACCATTAATTAATATGATATTTTTAGTCAAGCAGGTATAAGAGAAGTGTAGAGAAAAACAAGTATCACTATAAATAGCCTTCGTTGATCTGATGAAGGCCTTTGATACAGTTAACAGGGAAGGCCTTTTTACTGTTCTGAAGAAACTGGGCTATCCCCTCAAACCATGGAACATCATACCTTAATGAAATAAATGAATGAATGGAGGTAACTGTGGTGTATGAAAACAAAGAATCCAATGCCTTGGACATCAACAATAGAATGAAACAGGGGTGTGCCTTAGCCCCTGTGCTTTTTAACATCCGCTTTTCATTCCTGCTTCTTCATGCATCCAAGGACAACAATGATGGCATTTATCTTTGAACCAAACTAAATGAAATCTTGTTAAACATCACAAGGTTTAGAGTGAAAACCAAGGTGAAAGATCATCACCTTGTTTGTGGATGAGACAGCCTTGGTTGCCCACAGTAAATCTTCTTTGCAAATCTCTTGGGCAGATTTTATGAGTCATGCAAGAGCTTTGGGATGGCAATTAGTCTTCAAGAAGACTATGATCATGTACCAATGGGTGCAAGAACCAATACCTGACATTATCCTGGAGGACCTTAGTCTTGGGGTCATTGACAGTTTTTGCTATTTGGGTTGTACGATCAATAGGAATATTGACCTTTAAATTGAACTGACTAACAGAAATGGAAAAGCAGCTACAAATTTGGGGCTATTACAGGAACATGTATGGAATAACAGCAAACTATCAAGCTAAGGTGAAGATGTGAATCTATGAGACCTGTTTGCTGTTTCTGAACCTTAAGGCAGAGAGAACATGGACTACATATGCTAAGCACATCAAGAGACTGAACTGCTTTCACATGAGCTGTCTTCATAAGATCCTGGAAATAAAGTGGGAAGACAAAACACCAAACAGAGGTACTGGATAGTTTAGGACTGAGAAGCTTAGAAACCACTATCAAGAAGAGGAGGCTGTGATGGATTGGCCAGGTCAAGAGACTGGCCCCAAGAATATTTGTATAGTGAAATTTAAGATGGCTCTAGAAAGTGGGATTATCCTCTGCGGCTGTACCACAATGCATGTAAAAACTATATGAAATTGTTCAACATCAACATAGAAGCTGGGAGGAATGCATAGAATCCTGTCTGATCTGGAGGAAACTTCTAGCACTCACTGCAGTTCAACATGAAGCAGCTTTGATCCACGATGGAAGCAAAGCAAGAAAGAAGAAAGCAACTCCAACTCAGACAACATATGGATCTGTAAAACTTGTAACATTCTTGAACTGGGCTTATCAGCCACAAACAGATTCATCAGTCATCTGACTAGACCTCTTGCATGTTAGCAAAATTAATTGCCACTTCCAGACCCAAGCAGAAAGGGCTCTAGTTGGGTCAGCCCAAGGTACTATCTATCTGTAACGATAAAAACAACCCCTCAATAAAAAAGGCATCTCAAGGTAACGGGTCATTACCCAATTCCAACTCACAATGGTAAGAAATAAATTACTAGAGGATTCTAGGATTCATGAGGAAGTGGTAAAATGCTGATGGGGAAAGAGGTCTTGGAGGTGTTTAGGGTACCATCTTGGAGAGAGAAGCATCACTTGGTCTTTGGGACAGTCCAAGTCCCAGCAGTCAAGGTTGACAGAATCAGCAGGAAGGCTGACCTCTGGAAACACTGGCAGTAGTTTTAGCTTGTAGCCAGATGAGAGGGTAAGAAATGTTTTGTTTTCAAACTTATAGTCAGTTTTGCTTGTATTATTCTTTTCTCCTATTTAGTAAATCTTTGGTTGTTTTGTCTCCTTACTGATTGCTTGTAGTAAAGAACAATCTCTGGGCAAGCAATATTCCAGGCTAACTCATTTTATAGAAAGAGGAACCTAAAAATCCTTTTTTACAACCCCAAGGGAAGCCACCTGGGGCTGGCAGAGATTCAATTCTGCAGCTGGGAAGACTGGTAAACAGTAGTGGAATTGAGGCTTGAGGGGATAAGGAGTTACCCCAGAGTAAACCTTGGGCTATTCCTTGGGACAGGGAGCAGAACAGTGGGGAGGAACTTGGGGCACTAGTGGAACCTGCAGACAGATTTGTAAGACCATACGTATGGAGAAATTCATATCCACTGGACTTCATTACTTGTAAAGTACAACCCAGCAAAATTGCTTGAGAGTATTCCACTCAATATGTGAATATTAAGAAATATTGTTATTAAGTAATGTTGTCCAGAAATTAACTTTGCTCTCATTGAGCACTTCTGAGAGTGCTTTAGGTGCCTATTGCCATACCACTATTGCACCCTCTACTAGAAGGATAGGACTGTGTGAAGGGTATTTGTTAGGGCTGTGTGAAGCTTCAGTCCCTGATCAGATTCAGCAGAGATATGGCCCAATTCAGCGGCCAAATCTCTGAATCCAAATCGAATCAGGAGACCCTTTAATCTCTCCACATCGAATTGGAACCCTCTGAATCGATTCGGAGAGATTCAGAAAGATTTGGTGATTCGGACATAGACACAGCTTTAAATGTGTTTTCTACATACCTCAAAGTAGCAGGTGGCTCATGAACAGTGAGATGGTTGGGTAGATGGAGCATCCTGCAGGAGCACAGGGGGCTTCCCGGCACATTTGGCAGCAGACCCAGAAGTGGACCAGAAGCACTTCTGATCCACACTTGGGTCCATCAGGGAGTGCTTGGCAGGGGCCCTCACACCCCCCTGGCCCAGTGACTGGTGGGTCTGGGTATGCACCTAGGATCCCCCCGTGGTCAGTTGCCGAGCCAGGGGAGTGCAGGAGATCCCCTCCACATGTTTAGTGGCAAACCCAGAACTGGACCAGAGGCACTTCCAGTTCACTTCTGTGTCTGCCAAGGAGGACATGGGGGGGCCCCCCACACTCCTATGGGATGCTCCATCTGCCTCACTATCACAGCATTCATGAGCCATGCCTGGTACCTCAAGGCACATAGAAAAAAAACATTTAAAGCTGTGTCTATGGCCAAATCGCTGATTTTCCAAATCAGCGTCGAATCTTCAGATCCTGATTTGGCCATATCAAATTGGGGACAGTGATCTGAATCAACAAATCAAATCACTGGCCCCAATTTGGGCCAAATATGAATCAATTACAGCCTGTTTTGCACACCCCTACTATTTATGGCCACTGACAGATGTAGTTTAAAAAAAAAAAAAAAAAAAAAAGGTGCTTTACTTTCAGATCAGTGTGCCCCCCACACCAAGTGCAGCACATACCCAGAAGAGGAACCACTTGGCTTGACCTGGCTCATTCAGCATCTGCATAGATTGTGTACTTCAGCAAAGCTTTTTGTTGCTTTTATCTAATAGTTGATTGAATTGGCTATACAAACACTGGACAGCTGGGTCAAACTGATGCAGTTTCTCTTTCAGTAAACTGCCATTTTTCCCCTCATGTCTGTCAGGTGCCTATAACAACAGAATGAGTGCCTCAACTTTCATCCTTCTTTCCCTCAAAGAAATTCTCAAACATAGGTGGTGACGCTAAGAATCCACACACATGTAGCCAATAGATTATGCTGGAGCAGAATACAAAGCCATAGATTATGTTGTGTGTATGTATGTGTGTCACACTCACACACACGAAGCTGAGGAGAAAATGGAGGCAAGGAAAAGAATGCACCTATTAGGGCACAAATTTGTAACACATTTGACCATGTACCTAACTTAAATAAGGGTATTATGTGGTTTTAAAGAAAGTGGTACTGTTCATGTGCTTAGTTAGTTAGCTTCCTGAATACCTTGCTAAAATAGAGGCTTTAGAGGTGACAGAATTATTAGTCACAAAAATTACTTACTGGCTATGGTTCTTTCTCCAGTTTCTGAAAGGTTTTTAGATTCAGTATGATTTAAGGAACTGGTTAGTTGTATGTAAGTGTTCAGCAAAGTTAGGCCTATGAGTATTCATTAACATTTCCCCTCTCCTCTTAAGCCTAAGATTATTTTGTTTTATGTTTCTATTGTGTTTGTTTATATTATTTGAAAAAAACACCTTCTGGAGGCTAGTAGCTCATTACCCTACCCTGGACCAAACCACTCAACCACCTGCTTACCCCTTGGGGAGTTCCAGACATTATACCCCAAAAGTTCCCCATAAGTCAAATACCTCCCCATTAATTCTCAGCTTTCACCCTCCATTACACTCTGGTCCAGCATAATTTATGGTCTTCCACTCCACCAGGTCTTCTGACTCTACCCTGGGAACTCTTACCTCCTCAGAAGCCAAAGTACCTCTTGCTTCCAGATAACCAGCTTTTATAATCTGGTATGATATGGTATGGGTGGAAGCAGCCTTAAAAAAACATCCATCTAGTAGTAGTGCAGAACCCAAGTAATGGGGACAGAGGCCCTGTTACAGATTTTCTCCCCCTCATCCATTATCTTAACTCCCAAATGCCCAAATCTGACACACCTGCATATACGCATGAATATCACCTCCAAAAAATACAGGTACTCAACAGAGCTGTGAGAAACAGCAGCTTTCCGCTTCAACTTCTGTTTCAATGGAACAGTGTTTCATTACAAGTTTTGTTCCATTTCGTCAAAACTATTTTGCTGTTTCAGTGCTGTTTCCACGTTTCACCCATAGGCTACGATGGGGAAGCATGAAACAGCCTAGAACCTTGTTATTTTTTGCTTGATTCAGATGAAACTTGCAGGGATGGTAGCCCAAGTTTCAAGGAGAAGCCTGCCAAGTTTCAAGGAGATAGGTGCAGTGGTTTCTAGGAAACTGCACCTCAAGCTGCTGACAAGCAGGAGCTGGGGACCAGGAGCAGAGTCCTGTGATCCAGTAGGCAGATTGGGGATCCATACACCTAGGAGGAGTCTGGAAGAGCCCCTGCAACCCTCCCAGGGATGTGAGTGGGCCCCCAATCTGCCTGCTGGATGGGACCCAGTGCTGAAAAACTGAGCCCAGCTGGGGGAAGCACCTCTCGCATGCCTCCCCCAGGTGGGCTCTTTCCCCAGCACTGGGAAACTGAGTCTGGCTTCAGGAGCCACTGATACAAGTGATGCTCTGGGTGTTATAATTAGAGTGGCTTTTGGAGCTGCTGTAATTAAAGCCCTCCCTCTACCCCCCCCCCGCCTCCTGGTACACATGTATAAATACCCATGGTGTCCAAATCAGGTGGGCCTCTTTGGCAATGTTATATCATACAATCTCCTGAGGGTGTGGGTGGGCCCCCAATCTGCCTGCTGAATGACAGGAGGCTTCTCCTGCCTCAAGGGACCCAGCACTGAGGAACTGAGCCCAGCTCAGGAAAGCACCTCCAGCTCAGGAAAGCTCAGTTCCCAGCAGTTCACAGCACTGGGAAACTCAGCCCAGCTGGGGGAGGCAGTTTCCCCAGCTGGGTTTCATTCCCAGTGCTGGGAAACTCAGCAGCTCCCCCAGCTGGGCTGAATTTCTCAGCACTGGGGACAGAGCCCAGCTGGGGAATGAAACTCAAAACAAAACACATATCCATCAAAACATCAAAACAGAAGTTGGTGTAGGACACTGCTGTTTCGCACAGCCCTAATGGTACCATTCTTTCTCCACTGTGGTCATAAGAGAGTAGAAAAGGGAAAATGTTAGCATTGGGCACCTATTCATATGGACAACCCTGTATCTACAGTAAGGTATTAGGAAGCTTACAAACTATAGCAGCAAAAACACATGACGTATGAAGCAGTATGTACGTAACACTTCCTGCTCTTAGAAGACTCACTAACCCAGCAGATCTTGACCTGCATGTTCAAGTCAGAGACACCATAACATTGCCTATCTGAACATTACACCAGGAATTTGCAGAATTTACTAAAATGCATAAAAAAGATATTGCAGCCATTTCCATTTTGCATAAAGAGGTGCAGCCTCTAGAGTATGGTGTTGCCAGGATGTGTAATATAACATTGCCAAAGAGGCCCACTTGATTTGAACACCATGGGCATTTATACATGTGCACCAGGAGGTGGAGGGTAGAGGGAGGGCTTTAATTACAGCAGCTCCAAGAGCCACTCCAATTAAAACACCCAGAGCGCCACTTATATCAGCATCCCTGTGCTCAAAAATGGGAGCAGTTGCACTTTAACTAAGCTCAAAAGTGCTCCCACTACCATTTTTCAGTGAGGGGACACTGACACACATGATGCAAGTCTCAGATGAGCTATAATCACAGCACTTCGGAGCAGCCTCAGTGCATGTCTATAGGTGCCCCATGGTGCTAGATTCTGTAGAAATACTTAGGAAGAGAGCCCGGTTCCAAACAGCTTACAATCAAAATATTCATGAGAGACAAAGGGTAGAAAAGCAGACGCACATAGTGGAGACATACAGCTGATCTACTGCAAAGTTAAGATTAGAACCCTGGTTTCCCAAATCCCAAATAGGGGCCCTAGCAATCTAGTATCCTCCCCATAAAACCCACATAATATTCTGCTAAACTACGAGGCATGGACACACGATCTCCCATGGACCTTAGGTAAATCAGTTCCTCCTGCTATGCCTCAATTTCCCCACTATCATCTGGGGAGAAGGCTACTTATCTTCCTAAGATTTATGTTGTAAGCACTTGGTAGACACCATCAGGGAAGTACAAAGTACAATTGCAAAGGCAGGTTTGTGTGAATGAGGAAACTTGCTGCATGCTCCTGGCACAGCTAAGCAGACTCACAGGCTGTATGAAGGAGTATAGTTTTTGACTGAATTTTAGAGTGACCAGCCCTTGTTTGGACCTTGTGTTTTTCCAGCACCTCGTCATAAAGTTTGACCTGTTCACCCTTAATTGGAAAGGCAGATAGGACTAAGTTAAAAAGGCATAACAATGAACAAGGCTTTTATTTTTTTCTATTTAGTTCCTTTGGTTGTGTTGCCTGCAGGGAACAGGGAGAAAAGAGAATCTAAAATGTTTTGAGTTGGCAAAGAATAATTACTACCATGCACAGAGGAGGGAGAGGAAATGACCTGTTGCATCTGACAAAGGAGAAAAAGGGAAGGGTTTGTATGAGTTAATACAGAACACACCCTTGTGAAAGAGACTGATGGGGGCGGGGGATTCTGTTTCTTTAGCCCTGTAGCTGGCCATGGAGTGCCTAATTCCAGACAACTGATGAATTTATTGGAAAGTGTTTATAGGGAAGCGCTGAAAGTTTTCAGTGCCATGGCTGGTGTTTCCAATAGTCTAGTAGTCAGACTAAAAAGAAAGAATATAAGGTCTTCTCCTGATTTATGCATTTAACCCCCCAGCTGCAGACAGTTGAAGCAGAAATGTGGTGAATCTGAAAAAACAATTAAATGAATGAACTGTTCAGAGAAAGTGTGATTGTGTAAGAATTATTAGCTCATCCCCTGGAAATGTAACAGCCAGTAAAATAAGCATTTGGTGCTATTTCTTCGCACCACCGCACTGGAATTTATAATGAGTTGATGGCATTCCAATGCATTCTAAGGAAAGGTTTCTGTTGTGCTCACACTGTAGCTCACTAAGATCCTTCTGCAAATGGCTGGATGCAGAGCTCTTGAGAAAAGACTGTCTACAAACAGCTGTTGCTCTCTCCATCAATGTGGGTTAGGGCACAAAGGTGGGAGGGTTGTAAACTAGAGCACCTGGCGGCCAATGGGAGAAACATGGCCTGTGTTCCAAGGACAAGCAACGCACCCATCTACCTTTTAACTGGCCCTCATTTCTGGAAATCAATGTGAAGAGAATCTACTGAAAGTATTAAGGAACAGACTTCAGCCTACAGCTGGCTTAGTCCTGAAGTCAGTTGATTTTTCTTTTTCTTTTTTTTAGCCAGAGCAGACATTGCAGGATTACTATTATTTCTATCCCAGTAGCCCCAAGAGAACTCCCTGTACTAAATGCTCTTTATTCACAAAAAGAGGAAATTATTCTTGCCCTGAAGAGCTTATACTCTCTATATACAAAAACCACAAAGGTGGAAACAAGGAATCACTGTCCTATTTTATAAATGGGAAACTTATTCAGAGAGAGGAGTCTTTAGTTGACCTACAAATTGAATTGTTATTTACTCAGCCCCCAGTTTACTGCTTTCTCCACTTGGAATTTTGCCTGCGTGGAGTCTACATGTTTTAGCGCAAAAGCCAGATACATTAAAACAAAAGCAGAAAAGAAGCATCTAGCTTGGTGCAGCAGGGAAGTGAACCTTAGAACAGCCAATCTGCTGCCCCACACAAATTGTTAGAGATGCACTGGTCCAATGACTGAGCCTTGGATGGCACTTGAGTCTTAACTCTGAATTTCTTGGTGTAGTTTAAGCCTGCCCTCAAGTGTTATTTTAACACATTTTTTTGTGTATAAATATTTAGCAAGTGCCTGTGTCAAATGCCCTTGCCTCAAAAAAACAGTACCATGTCTTATTGCATCTTTAGGAAAATATTTTTTTAACCTCTCCTATCTTTTAGCTAGGAGCATTCATAAGCTGCACAAAACTCTGTCTTCTCTATATTCTCTATCCTGTTTTACCTACTGTCCCCATATGAGGAGTAGATTTTTTGTCATGCTTAACTGTAATGTTTAAATGGCCATACAACTGTCAAGATTTGAATTGGGGTTGGTTGGGGGTGGAAGGGAGCTTTTCCAATAATTATGCTTCTTTCAGGCACATACAGCTAGGTTTCAATCCACTGAATTCAACGGGAACAAAAGCAAATTCATAGTTTTTGTGGAGTCACAATAGGAAATGTATATGTTTGGTCTTAAAGTCAAAGGAGTTCTGGACAACTTCTTACCTGCAGATAGGGAAACAAGAAAAAAAAAAACTCAAGAGGAAACTGATCTTGCATCATATAGACCCACGACATAAGACCAAATCATATGGAATAATCTACATGTTCTAAAATAGGATTAGAAATGTCCCTTTGCTAAAGTGAAAGAAACTCAGTTTACTGTATATTTAGAGTACACAAAACAAAACTTAGCTGGCTACTAAGAAGCTTTATTTTTTCAACTGGTAATGCATAGAATAGTAAAAAAAATGTCACTGACTGATTTATTACTTTTTAAATCATTTTCATTTACATTAGAATTGGTTGGAACATTGTCTGCAAAACAGTTTGCAAAACAATGTCATTTGAAACATGACAAGTGTTCATTTGGATTGAACTTTTCTAAATTTTGACAAATCCCCCAAAGTCTTCAGTTTGTATTTTTGTTCTTTCCTTTATCTTTCTTCCTACCACTTTTGTTTCTTTTCCGGTTCACACAAAGAAAGAGAGTCTGGAGGGAAAGAGGGGAGAGGAGCATTTTTCTGTGGGTTTTTAAATTAGGTTTTTATTTAGTTAGTTGATAGGGTTGGAAGGGACCCAAGCAGATCATCAAGTCTGACCCCCTGCCATGGGCAGGAAAGAATGCTGGGATCTAAGGACCCAGCTAGGTGATTATCTAGCCTCCTTCTGAAGACCCCCAAGGTAGGAGCGAGCACCACTTCCCTTGGAAGTTGGTTCCAGATCCTAGTCACCCTGACTGTGAAGTAGCACCTCCTGATGTCTAGTCTGAACCTACTCTCGATTAAGTTCTGGCCGTTATTCCTAGTTATTCTGGGTAGTGCTCAGGGGAACAGGGCCTCTCCCATTCCCTGCTAGTCTCCCCTGGTAAGTTCATAGGTGGCCACCAGATCCCCTTTCAGCCTTCTCTTGTGGAGGCTGAACAGGTTCAGGTCCCGTAACCTCCCCTCATAGGGCTTGCTCTGCTGCACCCTGACCATGTGAATGGCCCTCCTCTGGACCCTCTCCATGCTGTCCACATCCCTCCTGAAGTGCGGTGCCCAGAAATGGATGCAGTACTCCAACTGCGGCCTGACCAATGTCGCATAGAGGGGGAGGATCACCTCCTTGGACCTGCTCGTGATGCATCTGTGGATGCATGACAAGGTGCGGCTGGCCTTACTGACCATGTCCTCACATTGGCGGCCATAGATTCATAGATGTCAGGGTTGGAAGAGACCTCAATAGATCATCAAATTCGACCCCCTGCATAGGCAGGAAAGAGTGCTAGGTCTAGATGACCCCAGCTAGATGCTTATCTAACCTCCTCTGGAAGACCCCCAGGGTAGGGGAGAGCACCACCTCCCTTGGGAGCCCATTCCAGACCTTGGCCACTCTAACTGTGAAGAAGTTCCTCCTAATGTCCAATCTAAATCTGC
>JAGPOW010003685.1:64305476-64323771 GCA_030014935.1 Caiman crocodilus
GCTGTTCCCTGCCCTCCGGCATGTCCACTTCTCCCCATAGCTTTGTGTCATCTGCAAACTTGGACAGAGTACATTTCACTCCCTCGTCCAAGTCACTGACATTAAAGAGTATCGGTCCAAGGACCAAGCCCTGGGGGACCCCACTGTCCACACCCTTCCAGGTCGAAACTGACCCATCCACCATCCACTGGTGCCTTTGCTGCCTCCCCGCTCCATGTTCATCTTGGAATCATTATTGATTCCAAGATCCCTTTCTGCCCCTGTGCTGACAAGAAGGGAGTTCCCCACCCTGTAGGTGTGCTGCTGATTCTTTCTCCCTAGGTGCAGTACCCTGCACTTGTTAGTACTGAATCCCATCCTATTCTCATTCACCCACCCCTGTAACCTGTCCAGATCTAGTTGTAGCCTGTCCCCACTACTAGCATGCCCACCTCACTCCACATCTTAGTGTCATCCGTGAATTTGAACAAGGTGCTTTTCACCCTCTCGTCCAAGTCGCTGATAAAGACATTGAACAGTACGGGTCCAAGGACCAAGCCCTGGGGAGAATCCACGGCCCACATCCCTCCAGGTCAAAAATGACTCATGCAAAATCATTCTCTGGGTGTGGCCCTCCAGCCAATTTGCAACCCATCTGACTGTGTAGGCGCATTGACAACACATTCACTTCTCTTTTTAATGAGAATGGGGTGAGAAACAGTGTCAAAGGCCTTCCTAAAGTCCAGAAAGGCTACGTCTACCATGACCCTTGCATTCAAGGATTTTGTGCCCTGGTCACAGAAGGCTACCAGGTTGGTCTGACAGGACCTTCCCCTAATGAACCCATGTTGGTTGCCCCTAAGCATAATCTCCCCTGCTGGCCCCTTGCCGATGTGCTCCTGGATAATTTTCTCAAAGATCTTCCCCAGGACCAAGGTAAGACTAATGGGCCTATAGTTACCTGGGTCCTCCTTCCTCCCTTTTTTTGAAAATGGGGACCACATTGGCCTTTTTCTAGTCCTCTGGCACCTGGCCAGAGCACTGAGAGTGCTCATAAAGCCGTGCCAGGGGCCCATAATGACCCCTGCCAATTCCCTCAGCACTCTGGACCTGTTGATTTAAACATATCCAGCCCCACCAAAAGTTCTTTAACTAGGTCCTCTGTGACCCTAGGCCTGGCAGTGCCTCTCTTGAGACTGTCCAGAATTCTGGTGCGGGGGATCTCCCAGTCCCTGCTCAGAAAAATGGAGACAAAGAATTTGTTAAAGAGGCCAGCTTTTTCATCTGGTCCAACCACCAGATTGCCAAGCATGTCCTGCAGGGTCCCCACAATTGCCGGTGCCTTCTTTTTTAAAAAGGACTTCTTGTTATCTTTGATCCTGGTCGCTAATCCTAGTTCCGTCTCTGCCTTAGCCTTCCTAACAGCCCCCCTACAGTCTTGAGCAATGGATGCCCACCGTCATTTTTAGCTTTGAGACATTCCTGAATGCCTTTGGTGAGCCAAGCGGACTTTTGAGCACTCTTGCTCCCTTTGAATCCCATTGCGACTGTCACCCTTTGGGCTTGGAGGACCGTCTCCTTAAGGAACGACCACTCATCTTGGACTCCCAACTCCCCTATCGTCTGGGACCTCAGTGCCTCTCCTACTAATCTCCTTAACTCATTGAAATCGGCCCTCCTGTGCTGGATAGTGAATTTCAGTAGGCAATGATTGCTATCACCCGGGTGGTCAAGAACCCACAGTCCCCTCACCAGGTTGTCACCTGTGTCCAGGACCAGGTCCAGGAAGGCATTTCCCCTGATGGGACTGTGCACCTCCTGGGTTAGGTGGAGGTTCTGTATCTCGACTAGGAACCTCATGAGTGGTCAGACCTGACTGACTGCTCCTCCCAGCAGATGTCCACATAGTTCAGGTCACCCATGATGACCACATCCCTTGACTTAACTGCCTCCGTGAGGCTGACCTGAGAATTCCCTGTCCAGCTCTTCCCCCTGGTTGGGTGGTCTGTAGTAGACACCCACCATTAAGTATTCTTACCCAGAGCACTTCAGTCTGCCCCTCCTCTGACCCTGTCTTGTTTGTTGAGGATGTGTATTGCTCTTTGATGTAGAGTGCCACACCCACACCTATCCTCCTCATTCTATCCTGCCTGTACAGTCAGTAACCCCTAATGTTTACCACCCAATCATGGGTTGAATCCCACCAGGTTTCAGTGAGCCCTACTATGTCTGGGTTTGTGTTAGCTAGCAGAAGGGCAAGTTCCTCCTACTTGTTCTCTATACTATAAGCGTTAGTGTGAGGCATTTAAGGCCTCTTATGGGTGCTTGCACCACCCCCTTGATCCTAGGACTATCCAGACCCCAGTCACTTACCTGGGTACTTCCTGTGTTTGTCACCCGTCTTGGCTGAGAAATGTCCTCATGTCCCCCTGTGGCCCCATCCCCTGGTGAAGATAGTTTAAAGCACGCTGTACGAGATCAGCCAACCTAGAAAAGAAGACATGCTTGCCTTTAGGGGAGAGATGAAGCCCATCCCACCTGAGCATGCTCCTTGGGTGAAAATGTGGGTTGTTGTCAAGGAACCCGAGGCCTGTATGGCAGCACCAGCTGCAAAACTGCCAGTTGATCACTCTGATACAGGCCTTACAGTGCCATTTGTGTCTACTTACGGGAAGAATAGAGAATATCCATGGCTGCAAATCATTTAATTTAAATGTTTTTTAAAAATTCTGCATAAAACTTTCAAGCTAAATGAAGAAGCAGAAAATATGTAGCATTTTTATCAGAAAAATAGAGTTCCTACTTCTTCGTTAACAGTGGTCTCATCATAGGAACAGAGGTAGTTAGCCATATTAGTCAGAAGTTAAGCAGAGTGCTCTTTGGAAGAGTACAGGTAAAACTGTGAACCAAACCCTCTGCATGCCATAGGCAGCTTGTTTTTCTCCTGACTTCACTTACATTTGATATCAGAAAGGTCTACAAGCCAGAGATGTGCACTAACCCAGTGTTCTCCTTCCAGAACTCCATGCCTGTCTTCCATTCTCTTGAATCTCCCTCTGTTAGTCTCTACGCAGGCCCTTATCTTGCAAATGTTTGTGTATGTCCACAGCTTTTCACAAGTGAAGAGTCTCATTTATATCAATGAGAATGGAGTTAAACTCAGTGCTTAAGTATAGACAAGGTTAAGTGTGGAGGGAGTATGGATTACAGTACTCAGAATTTTACCTGGGCTTTTCAAGCTGTCTCTGAGGTGTCATGGCAGAGGAGTTATGGCATCTTGTTATGGCTTCAGAGTTGTATCTGAGACTTGTTCCAAACTTCTGCCAAGGCCACCCCCAACCAATCTCACTGTAAAAGCATACCTGGCCATGCAGGTTGGGGAGTCAAAATGTGGCCAGGCATGATGCTAGCCACATGACTTGCCTGTTTGCCAATGGCAACAGAAACTGGTATGCCTACATTGCTACCGAGCAATGGGTCTTTTACTTCAGCACATCCTTTGCTTATCTTGACAGCTGAAAAGCAGCTTATCATCCTGATTTTTTCTGACAGCCCTGGTTATACTCTTTGCCACTGAGTTTGAATTGAGATCTTTTTCTCCCTCTTTTTGGATGGTTACTTTGCCTTTGCCCTTGACTATCTATCTCTGGCTTGGCCAGTGCCTGCCCTTCTTGGTCTAGTCACACTCTAACTTATAAAGGACAGAATAGCTACTGCTTGCGCCTGAAACAATAAGCACATGCTACTTCCAATCATCCTGATTTTTTTCTTTTAAAAAACTCATCTTATTATGAAGGGAGACTATAACTCAGTGCCCATCAACCATCTTTGGACCCTTTTGATCTTGTTAGCAAATCCCAAGATAAAGCTGCCATTTTGCCCCAAATCATCTCATTCATTATACATGAACATGAGGTGACTCATTTTGAAGTATTTCTGGATAAGAATGACCTATTTTTATAGCTGCAGTATAGTTCATTATGAATGCCTAATGATTTCATCATGCCATTACACAAGGGTTGCCACTTGTCCCCAAAAAATTGTAGAGCAAGCTGGAGATTTACATATTTGGTGTCAGAGGTCTACTTTTGTAGGACATAAAAAGCCCTGGTGAATACTTGTTAAAAATTTATAATGTTGTTGTTAGATCCAAGTTATTCATTAATGAATCCCATGAACGAGTTAGAAATTCACTGGAAAGAGTGCCCTGGTTTTCAGAGGGGCCAAGCACCTGTAACTCTCATTAGCTGCAATTGGAGCTCAGCATTTCTAAAAATAAAGTGTGCAAGAATATTTAAATAAAATCAACCCCAGTGGATCATGTTAGCAAAAAATCTCAATCCTATAAATTTTTTACCAGTACAATTAATGTAAAGGGAATTTCTATGATCACATTTTATGGCCACTAAAGGAAAGGACTGGAATGAGCCTCTCGGGCTTTTAAGTCCATAAATCTTGTAATTTATAAGAATGTAAGCACCTTTTAACAATGTTTTGTAATATATACTATCCCTGTGACACAATAAGTAACATCATACAAAATTAGCGATTGTTCACTATAACTGTTGACTTGTCTCCTCCCCTTCCCTTCATGAAGACTTTCATTCTCTAATACAGATGGAGGCAGAAGAGTCAAAGTACATGCGGACCTGAGGGCCCCTGACCCCCTTTTGGGAAGAGGGTTTTCACCTGCAGTGTGGAAAGTTTTACATATGTGTACTCTTTCTTGCCCAGGGGAGGGGGTCAGACTTGATCTGTTGAGGTCCCTTCCAATCCTAGCATCTATGGATCTATGAATCTGTGTCCATCATCTTAGGCCCCCTCCCAGAAAAAAACTGAAGTCAGTGCCTACAGGTGCAGGTAAGACAAGACGTATCATGGTCATACTTAGGAGTTCAACAGAATTTGTCCTGAATACAGGTGTGTCAGCACTGCATAGAAGCTCCCATAGCTATTTTACTACTGATGCAACAAGCTACTCAGACTTACATAACATGGAACTAGAGAACACTGATTGTTACCTATATTAGTATTTTGTTCTTAGTGCTACTGCAAGGAGTACTGGTGTAGAGAGCTACTTACAGGCATGAGGAAAAATTTTAAATCATCTCAGTTCATCAAACTAAGGAAAACACACATAAATTAAGAAAACAAACACAAATTTGCAGACCTGTCTCATTTTTAGCTTCCATACTACAAAATAATTCCAAACTATTCAATATCATGTAGAGGTATGAAAGATGCATATATGAGTTTGCTTTGTAGGGTTTTTTTTCATTTTCCTATCTGCAAGAATAAAATTAGTCAGAACTTCTTTAACACTGATAGCAAAGATGTGAATTTCAGTTAACTGACCCAAAGAAGACAGATTCTGCATAACTTTTATAGGCTAAATTAACTCCAGTGATTTTAAAAAAAAGTTTTTTTAGTTTAATCTTAGCATTACCTACTTTCAAAACTGTTACCAAACCTGAGATCAGGAGGCATGGGGAACCAGAAATGTACTGGTAACATTAGAGAGATCTACAAGCGTATTTTGATCTCTTATCGACAGCTGCAACTATAGATGCAAGAAAGGTGACACTATAAAATGCAGCAATGCAGATGTCTCAGTCTTCCATTGAAGCCACAAGAAACTAAGAATTAAAACTGATAAAGCAGAAGACTGAAAACCTGACAGAAAACACTCTCTGTGGCTTTTTACACATTAACAAATGTTAACAAGAAATTTTCACTTCTGATACTAACAGTTTAGTAGCACCACCAAGAATGCCAGTGGTCCTATAGTTTAGATAAGGCTCCAGCAGCTTTTGCATGTATATTATTATTTTCATTCATTTGCTCTAGACAGTATGGCCCTGTCTAAATCCCCTTCAAGCAGATAAGTAGTGCTTGTGGCCAAAGTGAACCGCATACATGGTATTTAGGACCATTTATATGGCTTTTAGATCCCAACCCCTCCTGCACAATTAAATGTCTTTTCAGCAGGCACTGGAGAGATCAACTCAAGCTCTGTTGCAGAGCAAGTGTGCCTGAGAAAGTCAACAAGTCCATACAGTCTATAAACTACTAGTCACTAAGATGAGTAGCGTTCCCTGGGGTGGGCAAGTGAAGCACCAGCTCCAGACACCCATTCAGTAAGGGTGCCTGCAGTATCTGCCCTCCAGCAGCAAAAAGAGCACTATTGTGTTGCTCATGCAGCAATAGCCAGATACATGAACCTCACACTACTACTATAGGAGCAACAGTCAGGTCAAGGAGACCACACGGCAGCTATTGGTGACCAGACTATAGGTGGCAGCAACACTTGGGGACTGTGTCAAAGCCCCCTGCATAGGTAAGATTCCTGCTTGGACCACCCTGGTCATCCAGAACTTGTCAAAAACTGCTTGCCCCACCTCCACCCCCTGCTCTTCCTTAGGGCTTGCCCAGGATGCAAACCCTGCTGGTTGTCTGACTAAAGATAAACCACAACTAGTAAATAGTTCATGAGGGAGAATAGCCAAGCCCTCCCACCCTTTACCCAATAAACCTTGCCCAGAGAATGAGATATCCTACTTTTAGGCCCCTCAGCTTGTAAGTTTTAAACCCCTAACTCCAAATTTCTAGCAAATGGCTCTAATCAGCAGGTTAGACAGGGTCATGATTATTTGCCTTCCTTCCTAGGCAGCCAAGAGAAAGAGATACGTGGGGCCAGAGGGAAGGTAGGCTACAGGAAACTTGGCTTTGGGGTTAAGTGAGCTGGATACCACCCTAGAAGAGTGGGTGCTCAGGGCTTGGTCTCCTACTTCTATCCCTTAGTAGCATTTCTGCATTTTAAATGCAATAATTGCATAAACATGGAAAGTATTTACAGGGAAGACTGAATTGGGCCTACGGGGTAAGGGTTTATCTGTGGACAATATACACCATCACTCTTCCCACTTGAGTCAAGGCCCAGCAGAAGAGTTTGCAGGAGAGGGGATCTATTGTTTTAAACTAAGTTAGGTGGGATATGCTGCTGTAGCATGCATAGGCTCCTTTTCTTTACTGGTGAGCTGTAATGTTGATCTTTGCAACTAACACACAAAATTGGAAGGAAACTCCATTTGAGCATATAGTCCCACTGGGCTAGCCCCAATAAGGGCTGGTTAAGACCTGTTTCTTAGCCAACAGCACATAAAGAAGCAATGTAGTCAGCACAACCACATCTGGCCACCTTTGACATCCCAGTCCGAATTACCAAGTACACATTTATAGCTGCATCAACCAGGGACAGCCTTGGCACAAATCTGAAGCAGGACTTGAACTCATGCCTCCAGAGCCATAGCAAAACATTTAACTATTCTACCAATCCACCCCTATAGCACAGGAAAAAGAAGGCTCAATCCCACTGTAAGTAAGTTAGAGATGCTGTTAACTATGGTTCTTTGGAGTAAATCAAACTGGGTTCTCTCTCCAATGCTGAAGATATCAGGTCTCCCACATCAGGTATCTGTATGCATGCAATCAGTAAGTTGTTACACAAACCACCTCAGGATTGCTCTTGTGAAGTGAAAACCCTTGAGATACCAGGTTAGATATAAAAGTACAATGAATTAAAAAACCCATAAAGAAATAAATTCCCATGGACAGATTTGGGGAACATGTTACAGCCAAATGACCTCAGTGCAGTTTCTTTCTTCTTTTGAGTTAAGGCAACAGTAAAGCTGCATTTTTCATAAATAGGAACACCCTAACTTCGTGTTTTTAAAGCTGTCTAGACAGTAGAGCAAGACCTTTTTTCAAAGCACATAATCACTTTTCCATTTTCCCTTGCATTGGAGGACATTTTCCAAGATTAGATAGAAGCTGGTGGAACAGTATGTTATTAACCTTGGGTGTGCCTCAGCACTATGGCTCTGTTTGTCCAAGCCATAGATGACTTTCTGTCTAATCGTACATCTCTCCTTGTTCATGCTTTCCTCTTTGCAAAATAGTTTCTTCTCTATAGCCAGTAAAAGGTTAGATAAAATTATCTACAGGGTACACACATCTCAGGGTTGTAAGAATAGTGTGGAAGGAATGTTGGCTCCTGTAAACAAAAAGAAAATATTTTTTGTGTTAGAGATTGTCACTCTGACTGTAAAATGTTGAAATCTTGCCAGTTTCTAAAAGGCCACTTGACAGTAGCTTTAGATAAGAGTTTTTTGCAGTTGATCTTAATGAAGCAAGTTGGCTTGAGTTAAGGCAAAATGGCTGCAATTACTATAAAAAGGAGAAATAATACACACTAGAGATTTGTGGGTGCTTTTCTTGCTCCAACCTAGGATTCTCCCAGACGATAACTCTTAATTCCCCAGGGCCATTTTCATTTCTAATTGCAAACCCACAAGGATAACTCATCCTAGTTCAAACAGGCACATGCAACCCATGGGTATTTTTGTGAAGGAAACTCTTGGAGTGCTTTGTCTAAAGACACCTCTTGTGCTAGAGGACATGCTGTATATGATGTGATTCATCTACTCTGTGAACTAAAAAACCACCCCCCAAAACAACAAAAAAAGTATACTAGATGAGAGCAATAGGTCAGCCAATCAATTTTCCAGTTACTACCTGCACCTCTGGCACCTCAAAGCCAAACTATTGCAAATATTTTGCAGCTTGCTCAAAGCAGCTCACTCACCTACATTAACTTTCCCTTGTTAAAAACCAGATCTACCTCTTGCGCACACAGCTTCCATAGCAGATATATAGCGAAGACAATGAATGAAAATTGTCCCACCTGCTCACCACCACCTTTCTAGGCAGGTAAGACCGCACACAATGGAAATACTAACTTTCTTCTATCCAGGGGTAGCAACATACTGTGAAGATCCTGTCTTGTAGACCCCAGGCAACAAGAAGGGCAGGGTGGCACCTTAGAAACTAACTGTTTGAGAAGGGCATGAACTTTCATAAGCAACAACCTACTTCATCAGGTGCTAGGAATGGATGAAGTAGGTTGTAGCCCACAAAAGCTCATGACTCTCCAAAGCAATCAGTTTCTAGGTGCCATCCTGCCCCATGTTCTTTCTGATTTCAGACAAAAACAGCTAACCACCTCTGCACATCCCAGGGCTCCACTCGTCTAAAATCTCATAAAGAACATTTTTGTGCAGTGACCTGTGCTCTACGTTGCCCAAGGTAACAGTAGTGCAGATGAGCCAATTACATAAAATTAAGTCAGCAAAGGTTGAAGACCAATAGGCTGATAACAAACTAAATTGTTTAGGTTTAAAGAACTATGAGATCTTCAAGGCTGCTGGGGAAGTCATAGGCTGGTAAGACTACTGTTGCCAAAGATTTTAGCAACAGGAAGAAGTTTTTATATTTGAAATGACAGTCGTTTCATTGCTTAATGTCAGTTGGATGAGGCAGCTGCCCTTTCTTGATCAATTTTTGTTTGGAGTCACTCATTAAGAGCATGGAGGCAAGCGAGCTTTACCATTTTGGTGGCCACTCCCACCATCTCCTGAGACCCCTGGATCTACGAGGTACTATTGGCTCTTCATTTAAAGGCCAGCTGATTTGGCAAACAACTTCACCTTTGCAGTGCTGCTCTGGACCTCTGAGGACAATGCATTCATCAGGCTGGATATAATAGGAGTTGGATATGTTGCAGGTCTGATGAGAGCATATCCTTTGCTCAGTGTCAGCCAGCAACAAGGCTGCAAGTGGAAGTCATTATCAAATACAGGAGCTTCACTGTCTCCTTCTGCTGCTCATTATTTGTGTATTTATCTTCCTTCTGTTTTAAAGAAACCCCAATCCAATTTCATCAACTGACTCAGCTTTTTTCCTCTTCCCTAAAAAGAATGAGTAATACCATGCAAAAAAACCAACAAGAGGCTTTCTTTATAAAAAAAATTGTTACACAATAGTAAAAAGGAGAACAAGCACATCATTAAAATGAAAACTCAACTTAATATCTCATATTCCAAAAGCTCCATTTCCCTTCTTTTTCTGTACCATTAGCAAGGAGTTTAGAAGTTTTTAATAGTAACCGTTGTGATAGGAGTAAGCCAGGGGTAACCTGACACAAAATTTCAGAGCACACTTAACTATTAGTACTGTAAGATTGATTATGAGTTATACTTTAATATCATAGGGTACATACACATGTACTAAGCTGACTTAACTAAGCCATGTCAGGCATACACATGTACAGCTCCTTGACATGGTGGCAGCCACCTTGTGAGCTAAGTCCACTTAATAATGTGACTCAAGATAATATATCTTGTCCTACATTTAAGTTGACTCTACATGTGTATGCATTGACAGCTAAGTCATCTTAACTGTCAGAAACTTAGTATATATGTATGCACCCTTTGTGTACCCAACACACTCCCTTTTCAACATAACATGGAACAGTAGCCTGGTCTATGTCTACACGTGGAAAAATAGCAATAGCTGTCCAAATACCATGCACATTAATTCTGGGTTAGTAGGAAGAATTCAGTCTTTAAGCAGGTGCCCTGTGGAAATGTATTTTCTTAGGTCTGGAGAAGAGGCTAGATTTCCTGGAGGGTAAAATTTGAGGAAGCAGAACTGAAATAAACTGGAATACATCTGTCTTATATTACCCTGTCTTATATTAAAGTGAGCAGTTTTCCTATGAAATATAGCTTGGGAACTGTGCAACTGGTAAAGGGCTGACAATCAGAGATCTTTCCTTCTTAACCACAGTCTTGTATGACTTTGGCCTACTATTTTAATCTGCTATTTTTCACACACATATATACACACACACATACACTATATTGTAGTAAATACAGGTTAGCATATATACACTATAGTTATACTTCCCCTACAACTATATGATGTAGTATATTCTATCCAGAACTGCATGCATGCATGCATGCATGCATGTTTACATACATACACACACACACACACACACCATACTAAAGTGTTTGTCTGTCTGTCTGTACACACAACACACATAGGGTGTATACCACGTAACATTTTATATACACATATACAGTGCGTGTATGTGTGTGTTTAAAATCTCTCTCACATGCACACTCACATGCTATAATATAGTAAATATAGTTTTGTATATCACACACACTACAGCAGTGATTTTCAACCTGTAATCCATGGACTCCTGGGGGTCTGCAGACTATTTTTAAGGGGTCCACAAAAGATGATTATAAGTCAAAAGTTTGTGAATACCCTCACAATTCAAAGCAGTCTGCACCTCTATTCGAAATTGTTTAGAATGAAAGAACATTGAAAACCACTGCACTATAGCTATACTTCACTTCTAATTATATGATGTAGCCTCTTTATCCAGGTGTGAATATATATATTTCAGTAAATTAGAATATAACCCTGCAAAGGAGAATATTCATAAGTCAGTTTGCATTCTCCTCTTGTTATATAACATGGCCTCTTCTATCCTATCCAGGTACATGGCAGTCATTCGTATTGGTTAGTTAGTTATTTGTGCTCAATTTAAAAGTTAAACCAAAAATTTAGAGAAAACGATATGAAAGAAAACTTCAATTAGCAAAATTATTAGTAGCACAGTTGGGTATTGCAAAGTCACTAACGCATCAGGTCTTCTACTCTGCTTTGATTATTACCATAAGAAATGTCCTTTTGGTCTCAGACAGAACCTTTTTTAAAAATGAAGTAACAGAAAAAATAGCATCATCCTAATACACCCATTTTGGGGAGCTCAGAGACAGACTCCTTCATGTGTTTAGTGCAGTTAAATGAGAAGATGAAAGCACTTCCCTTGGCCTGATCTAGTTAGTAGTTACTGTATGTTGTTTATTCTATTCTTTGATCAGGTCTATACAAATATATATGCGAGGTGCTATGCATGATGTTGTACAGAGGTTGAAGTCCAATACAAGCAAATATACAGATTCAGTATAACTAAATTATCTTTTGTCTTCAGCAGATGTTCTAATACAACAATATTCCCTACAAGACCAGGGAACATCTGCAAATAAGTGGCTCCACAAACTTGGAATTACATTGTATAAACTATGCTCTGTTTGATCTCATAAAAAATGCTAAGGCTCCAAATATATAATAGCATACAATTCCCCTCACTCCCCTTTGAGAAAATTTCCCCTATCGAGTGGTGGCAATCATCCTATTTCTAAATCCATGACATTATATTCAGATCTGAACTCTCTCTCTAGCTCTCTCTTTTTTTTTTTTAAATAAAGACTTTTAGAATCATTTTCAGAATGGCATTCTCAGGACATCTTCAAAAGTCCTAATGACCTCAGGGACAGTGGTAATTAAACTGTATTAAGCAAAAATAGTTTTGGACATTTTTTCCCTAGAATGGTTATTTTTACAGCATTGAAAGGGCCTTAGGGACAGGGTCTTATTAGCATATAAATTTCCCCCCTCACCATTCTGTGCAAGAGTTCTTCGAAGAAATTTTTTCTTAATTAAGAAGAAATTCATGTAATTGGTTAAGGGATAAACATTTATTTTTATATACAAAACCTTTTCTGTTTCTAAATTGCACCTGGTTCAGGTAAAGGAAAGCCTAGGCTAAAATGTCACAGAGAAGTCAATTTCCTAGTATTCTCATTTTGTGGGTAAGGCCTTTCATTACACACACACACAAAAACTTAGGACATCTATAGAAGATTCAACCCATACAACCCTGTAATTAATGCCATTGTACAAAATTGGAGCCATAGTTCACTGGTGAATTTTAGTTTTAATTCTCTATGGTTCAGTTAGTCTTCATTGCTCAAGTTAAAAATTTAATAGATTGACGTGCCCTTGGGATAGTGTTTCTGAGCCCATATGTACTTCTGAGCTCACATATGTACTTGTATAGATGGTAGACCGGATCAAATAATAGAATAAAGTGCAATAACTGCTAACTAAGAGAAGTGCTTTCATCTTCTCACGTGCAATATGTAGCACAATGGCAAATTGCTGATCCACTGCAGAGCTGCATGGCAGTAGTTGTGCTCTGCCCCATTGCAACACTCTACCTTTATGCTACATCACAGGAAACACACCATAAACAACAAAAGAGGATCATAAACTGGAGTAGTGCAAGGATGGGTGGGCAACTAGGGCACAAGCCCTGGGCACTGCCTATAGTCAGGTTGGGCATCAGAATGGAGCAGGAGGTATCTCACCCTCCCAGCCCCCTGGTTGCAATCCTGGCCAGTTATGCCTCTGGAACAGTAGAAAATCCAATGTTGCCCTGAGTTTAGGTTATGTCTACAAACAGTGTGTTTTAAAATATACCTGGAGCCTGTTCTCCCTGTCAGGATGCATGTTTTGCTCCTGTAACACCACTACAAGTTGCACAGATGCAGGCATCAACCAAATCACAAAACTCTGAGCCTCAATATTTCAAACACAAAGTTTCTGTTGCTTCTGGTTAAGAACTTGGCTATCACTTCATAAATCAGCACCCTGCTGTCTTCCATGTTCTGTAACTAGACACTTTGGATTGAAACAATTCACAGCACAGAAGAGGCATGAGCTTTCTCTGGTTATCTTAGTGGCTGGTTAGTATCAAAACCTTGTTTTGCCCGTTTCTGTGACAATGTGTCTAAGGTATTTTGCCCAGAGCCAGAACTCCTCTGTTTAAATCTTTAACTTTCAGAGATTATCTCCATTTTTGAGCACAGAACCAAACATAAGCTTTTAAAGACATATTTATAAGTACAGTATCTTGCATCTGATGTTGAAGATACTTAATGATGTGCTTAACTTAAAGCATCTGAGTGGTCTCATTGATTTAATTATGTGCTGAAAGCTGTACACATGCATAAATTTCTGGAGGATTAGAGCTAAAATATTAAGTTACCATCCAACTATAAAGCTCACTATAAATAGCAATGGTGCCTTCGTTTAGAAATATTTCAGATGTCTCTTATCAGATTGTATATAAATATGTCCACAAAGCCAATTATAAAACAGACATTAATTTAAATGTTTCTTCAAGAGCCCATACATTTCAGGGGAGAAGAAAAGTTGGTTGATATTGCCAGTCTTTCTTGACCCAGAGCAAAATTCAGGTGATCTCATCCTACATCTATTAAGAATGAAGGAGTATATATAAATAAATAAGGGATAGAAAGTAAACTTTGGTATCTTAAGTGCCTATTAACTAATGTTAAGTGACAAATACTTTAGTAGTTGAAGATACATACAACCAGGGGTAAACAAATTCAATATGATTAGGACTACCACAATGGCTAGGATGAGTGAATAACTGTAGGACTATTGAAATAGTCCAACTATGTGCCTTAGGTTAGGTTAGCGGGACAATTCATGTTGTTAATGAATCGTTATGTGAAAAAGGCTGTGGGCCTAAGTCTTTTGTTGTCTCACACTGGAATGCTGACACAGAGGCTGGAATTTCTTACATACACTCTAGCCAGTTTAGTAGCAGAAACAGATAAAACTTGACAAATTAACATAACATATGCCAAACAAAAAAGTGACCTTCAACCTTCAGTCTTACAACATACAGCAATCACAGACTACAGCTTAATTCATAGTACTGTTCTGGTTTTCACAGCTACTCCATCTGTCTTCAAAGTCCACTGTCACAACCGCACTCTTTAAGGTGCAGGAGATAGGAATTAGTGTTTGGTGCTGCTTGTCCTACAATATACTCATTCACACACAAACACAGTGCTCCTAGGGAAGCATTTTCCCAGGATGAGCATATTAATTTTTATACTTTCTTTTGATGGGGGGAGGGATGGGGGAAGGAGAGAATTATGAATATAATTTTAAAGTTCCCTCCATGTCAGGAGGAAGTTTGGTTGAAACAAAAAGCATTTTGATCATTCAGTTCACTCTGTATGAACTCCAGGTACTTTCTCTTTGATTTTTCTTTCATTCCTTTGATTCTCCGTTTATAGCCATCCAAGTAATATCAAGAAGCTTAAACTTGTTCCTGATAATGGGAGGTAGTAGTCTACTGTTACGGAATACATTGGATGTTTTGCCTGAGGCAGGATGATAGGAAGAGGGTAAATGCTTCACTATCAGCAAACCATAAAGTATCTGTAAATAAATAAATAAATAAATGCTTTTCCAAGGATAAAGCGAGGATTCCTTATGTAGACTTCCACGATCCACAGCACAGAGAATGTTCAAGGCTGACATTTCAACAAAAAAGGGCTTTGCAGCTTTGTCCAAATATGGACAAGAAGTTTACCATGCAGCCACAGAACCATAATAGTATCCATAGAGATTGTGTACATTTATAACAGCAATAAAAGTTTTTCTAGATATTGGAAGCTGCCTTTTTTCTGGAAATAACATCAGAAATAAGAATCATACTGTTCTTTTTAGGGAATACTAATATTAATCTCTAAATTAGAAACCAAATATCTATTGCATGCTACGAAAACAGGTATGTAATCTGAGCTAAAAGGCATAGTTAAACACATTGTGGTTTAAATGAAAGAATAGTGTACATTTTACTTAGATATTCCTGAAAGACATCTCAGTTTTTAATCAGTTTATAGACACTCAGTTTATAGATCCCCCACCCCCGCGCCTCCACCCCCGCCTCCCCAGTCAGTTCACAGACTACAGAGAAGGAAACAAACCAGAAACTCAGATCCAAATATTAGCAAATTTTGTGGCTGGCTCCACCTCAGTTATGAATGGACTCTCTATTTTTAAATTGTTTATTTTAATGGAAACAATTTCTGAAGACATTTGCATTTTTTTAACAATACTGCTTTTCCTTTTTATTCTTGAAGCACTGGTCTCTGGGCATGGGCCTTTCAAAAGGTTCACCTTTGTTCTCACTCTGATTCAATCAGTGTCAGTAAACTCCCTCTGACTGCAATGGGAGCACAACAAGGCCAATGGGTCGAGGCCATTGTAGTTCTAAAAATCCTACCTTCTCTTCATTCAGTACTCCACATATTTCCTTCATAGAAAGGTAAACTAAAGTCAGCTTGAAGCTCAGCAAAGCTTCCTCAGGGAAGCTCCATAAGATTTGTTTTCATCTAAGACAGATACATTTAGAAGCTTAAATAGATTGCCCATATCCATTTTGAGAAAGTAATGAATGACTGATTTTGATCTCTCCTGTCAAACATGTCTGAGGAAGTACTGGAAGCATGAATATCCTGAAGAAGGTTAGTTACTGATGCTAAGTTTGTACATGTTGGTCCCATCAGTCAACACAAAATAAGCAAGCTAGTATTACCAGCAGTTACAGATAATAAGGCAAAAATGCCCCTTAAACAGCTCTGTACATATGTTCCTAGGAATCCCTGAGGGAAAAGTCATCACCAGACATTTAACAATAAGCTATGAAAAAGTTATATAGATTTAAATTTCCTGGTAAACAAATGGAATGTCTTCTCAGATTTGCTCAATAAATCCTAAAACTTAGCAAGTGATAGACCCTTTAAAGGACACAGAAATCTGAGCTGCTCCTAACTGCTGAGAGTCTGTCAGCTGGACCTAGGAAAGACAGCTTAGCTCTGCAGAAGCAGCTACTCTCAACAGGGAAATTTTCAATGCGTATTGTAATGAGAGACTTATAAAATGGGGGACAATACCTGTAAGGTACCAAGGCTGATTATCATCACTTGATGCTGCCTTGATAAAGTAAAGCAAAGTTGTTAAATATTTCACTTGCATTAAGGGGTTGTTGGTCGTAGCCACATTGGTCCAAGGACAAAGGCAGGCAAGATTCTTTGGATAGGTGTGATATCTTTTCTTAAACCAACTAAGTAGTTGGAAAAATATTCTTTGCTAGCATTAGGGCACAAACACCCTTCTTCAGGCAATGGGAGACAATGCAGAGTGTACCACTGCTTGAAGAAGGGTGTTTGTGCCTGAAAACTTGCAAAGAACTTTTTTACAACTATTTAGTTGGTTTAATACATGATATCACATCTGCCCAGAGAACCTTGCCTGCTTATGCCACTTGCATTCATTTATTCCAGCTAAGCCCATTTCCTAGTGCAGTCAGACATTTGGCTCTCTGGACCCTGCAGTAATTCAATATCAGAGCTGTTTGCTACACAAACCTTCACAGTATTTGTTCTTAAGTGGTGGCATGGGTATTACGTTGAGCCGTCATGTGAAGTGGATTTCTCCCCTCCATTATAACTAGCCACCACCTACTCCAGAACCTATAGAGAGAGCTAGCTTTGCCAACCAATACATTACAAAATGAGCTTTGTGTTGCCTGTGCCAGGATTTGAAAGGTTATAGAGGATGTTGTGGGTAGGGCAGGGACAATGAAAGCGTTATGACAGAACTACTACATAAAGGATCTGAAGACATCGATCTTATTTTTAAAGTTAAAAACAGAACAAATGGCAGGCACCTACTGCAATGCTCTTTTTTGTTGCGATTCCTTTTTACAAGCTATATATAAACAGGAAACCATGTCTTCATAGCAGGGACCTGACAAAATACTACAGTATAGGCATAGATTATCTTTTAAAAGATAAATAAAGTCACACTGACATCCTTTGTTTATTCGCTTCTTTGTTATTGCTTGTTTATACTACAGAGAGTTTGAATGATGTCTTGGCTAGATATTAAAAACTCTACTAGCCCATCCATCTAACAACTTGTTTGCTCTCCCCTGAACTTTGTCATTTCAGATTTAAGGAGCGAGAGAAGACCATTATTTTCTCCTCAGCAACTGTCTTGCTTTAAGCAAAGCTTCCCTGAAAACTTGGTGTGTTCAGGAATATAGGTTATAGATGTGTTGGTCTGAGGACACAGACAAGCCAGATTCTTAGGGTAAATCGGATATCTTTTATTAGATCAATTCAAATAGTCAAGGAAGCTTTTTCATACTAAGTTGCAGTGAAATTTTGATGACACTAAAATGCAGTCTCAGAAATTGCAAAAGAGCTTAACAGACAAATGTTTCCTATAGGAATGGGGCCTTCATTTTCTTCAGCCACAGGTGTTAGCAATGTCAGCTCTCCTTATGAAATATTAGTAAAATAAAGGAAATCACTACAAATCATCAAAAGTGCAAATAGGTATTTCCCATTTCCTATAAATCTCTGATGTACAAATGGGGAACAACACCTGAATACCTCTGAATGCCTTTCAATATCACTGTACTCTCCTAAATAAACTGAACGTGCTGAGAAAGAGTATATCTTTTGAAAATTAACCCCAGTCCAGTCTTAAGAAAAGGAGCACCTTCAAAATATCTGTCAAAATTAGTGAGCACTGTAAAGTGGTGTGCCACTATGGCAGGTAAAGAAAAAAACCCAATATAACATGGCCTTACTAAAAATAGAACATAAACGGCAAAGCTTCACTGCGGAAGCCAAGACCTGTGATCACCAATCAACGCCCGACC
>JAGPOW010003685.1:64323871-64356352 GCA_030014935.1 Caiman crocodilus
CAGTTACCAGCCTCACACACAGGCTGCTGCACTATAGTTCTAGCAACCTTCTGCCCAACCAAATATGCCAATACTACCCATTTCCCGAGGCCCCACGCAGAGCTCCATCCCTGCTTTAAGCGGAACCCCGAAGACCTTACTGGGGGACAACCTCTCTGAAGTGAACGTACGAAGAGCCAGCGCTCTTAATTAATTAAAATTAATTACCTGTCTCATTCTTGAGTCCCCGAGCATCCGAACCCGGTAATACCCCACGCTGACAATACCAAAGAAAAAGTACAATACTTTTCAATTAATTACAAAACTAATGGTGACTGGCTTCTTTGTTTAAACCTGGTGGGACACAGTGGTGTAACACAACAGACTTCAGTGCCATTATGACGAAAGAAAAAAGAAAATGGTAGGCTGAACCAGAGCAACAGTTCTTTTAGTCCAGTATCCCGTGTTCAATACCTCACCTGATTCAGAAACCCTACAATATGCAATTATATATGACTGACCCTAAGAAAAAGTCTCCTTCTACCCTCCAGCACTTCGAGATTGGGTCATGCCCCAAAGAAGGAATTTCTCTACTACAAGACTCAGGCTTGTTATGACTGCATATGTCCGTGTTACCTTTACCCAAAAGCCCAATCTCTTTAAATCCTGCTGAAGCCCAACCCTCTATAGCACCTTCCAACAAAGAGCTCCAATGGTTAACTAGGCATAGGACAAATTAGCTTTGAATGGTCCACTGCTTCTCTCTTAATCTTTACCTGGAAGTTTATTCCTTACATGAATGAATCTCAATGGAAAGAGGAACTTGAGTATGTTAATAAGCCTGGGAGACATTTTTATTTCCCGAACATCTCTATTATTATAAACCCAATCTGATTAATCTGAAGTGTTCAGGATTTCAAAACCTCCAGTAAAATCTGTTCCTAACATTTCCGTTCCATGTTCAATACTTCTTAGTATACCAGGGTCAGGTTCTCAACCATAGCCTCATGCTGCTCAGTTTTAGCTTTGAAGATTGCATGTATCCATTTTCATGTAGCATTCTTTTTGGGCTGCTACCAGAAAACTCCTGCACTGACCATTGATGGCATCTGTTTTCCATGTTTTACCATAAGACATGGGATTTGCTAGCTGCTTTCACTCCTCCTTTCTTTAATCTTATAAAGAAGAAAATACTATGTGTGAGAGCCACAGCTCCACTAAGGTTACTGAAAAACCACTTGGGTCAGACTTTCCACCTGTAGAGACTGTAATTGTTCCCCTATAGTCAATCAGCCATGGAAAATTACATCCACTTCCTTATTTCTACTGAAGTTATTCTAGAACCTTTTAGTCTGATTTGAGTCTGTATTTAAATCTATATTACACATATGGTATGCATACTTTTATCCTATATTGTAGTTTGGTTACATCTAACAGCTGATTTTATAGTCTGACTAGCTACACAAATTACCATTTTTAAAAATGAGCTAGGTTGCTATTCTGCAGAGGTGTTTGCCCGTACAAAGCCTTTGTTGACAAGATGGGGTCACTGGACAATTTGTTATGTTGGCATGCAGTTGCCACTGATTTTATCAGGGCTGTGTGCAAAGACCACCCACATACAGCAAATTGTATGCCTGGGCCATAGTTTGTTACAGAAGTGACCCCAAAGCCAGGGAATCTGGATTTATGCTATTCCCAAAGGTTTTTCTTTTGAATGGGTAGGGTATAATTATACCTGGTTTTCACTCACAAGAATAAAGTCAGCTGTAAGGTTTTAAAAATAAATTTCAGCATTCTCAAAGCTTAGTGGCATTCAAAACCAGGGTTTGGATTCGGCATCATCCTTCCATTGGCAACTTTGGAGACTCAATTCAAGGCAACATAAAGAAAATATCATTAAAAATTGCATTCTGCTACAATATTTTCTCAATCAACAGGAAATATTATTATTACAAAATATTATTAATCCAAAAGTTCTCATGGATAATTATACCCAGTTAAAAATACTTCAGATAATCCCAACCAGCAGATGGTATTAGAGTTGCCTTCATAAGAAAACTTGGGCTAAGGATATGTCCTTAAAAGGTGCTGCTAAGAACACTGGGTGGCTTATTTTCATATATTCTAGCCCTGCTTACATGACCTATTATGCAAATACTGAGAAATACAATAAACATCCCTGCCCCTATCCCCAACCACTGCAAAAAGAAAAGCTGCAAATTCATCAGCAAATACTTGAAATAGGCTTGTTGAATTTTTTATCAGTATCAAAGGTTAGTAATGACCAGGCAGGGTAAAATTTATTCTTACCCAAAAAATCTGCCTGTGGGATCTAAATGGAATTTTTTCCTATTTGTCTGCCAGGCACGAAAGCACTTGTTGCTTATACTGGAAAGATTGGACATTTCAATTTTTGTTATATTTAGATTTCTTTAGTACCCAGATATCTAGAGAAAAGTTAAATGCAATTCTACTTCTGTTTATTTTTGAAGATACATTTTCTTCTTTTTGGCTTTACTGTTCATCCCATCTAATTCAGAGTTAGATTTTTCAGAGGAGCTAAAACAAGTAAGAAATGCAAATTAGATCTGGGGTACAGCTATTTCTCTAGTCTTAATCACAACTATTATTATCTTTCTGAAGACAGGATTAAACAAAGCACTAAAGAAAACATGCTTAAGTCTTGCCAGAGATATGAAAGTTCTTCTTAAGCCAGGGGTAGGCAACCTGCTGAACATGCACCACAAGCAGCCTTCCACAGTCAAGCTGTGTGGCATGCAGGAGATCAGGAAGAGGGCAGGCAGCACAGAAGCATACAGAGCAGTACTGCTCTAATTAAAATGCTGCAGTGTCACTTATATTAAGCTCCATATTTAAAAATGGCCACTCATTCAATGAGCTTTAGTTAAAGTAGCCCAGCAGCCATTTTTAAACTCATGGGGACTTGTGACACTGTGGTGATGCTAGAGTGTTCTAATTAGGCCTGTGCAAAATTTCAATGAGTGTTTCATTTTGAAGCTGTTTTGACATGCTTTGAGCTTGAAATAATGAAATTGAAATGAAACAAAAAGCATCGAAACAGCTTCAAAACTAAATGAGGGAACTCAAAATGTTTCAAAAGTTTGTAAATGTTGTGAGTTTTGAAGCAACCTGGTGGTGTGAGCCAGGCAAAAACCAAAGCTGTACTCCAAGTGGCTCTTCAGCCCCATGTAGCTCAGCCTGGTGGGGAGCACAGCCCTGGCTCTCACCACCTCCTGCCACCAGGCTGTGCTCCATGAGGCTGGTGGAGCCAATCTGAATGCAGCCCTGGCTCTCCCCGCCTCCCGCCACCCAACTGTGCTCTGTGGGGCTGGCAGAGCCAATTGGAGTGCAGAACTGGCTCTGCCTGCCTCCTGCCACTGGGCTGCGCTCCAATCAGCTTTGCCACCCCACCAGAGAGCACAGCTTGGTGGCAGGAGGCAGAGAGCCAGGGCTGCACTCTGATTGGCTCCACCAGCCCCACAAAGCACATCCCCAGTTCTGCCCACCTGCTTTGGTGCTGTGCTCTGTGGGGCCGCACTCTATGGGGCCAGCGGCAGCGTTTGTCTTCCCCAGCGCTGGGTGCAGGCTGCGCCCAGTGCTGGTCCCAGGCAGCAGTGGCAGCCTCCTGTCATCTGGTGCAGATCCACAGGCCTGCACCCCCAGGAGTAGTCCAGAACAGCCCCGCAGCCCTCCCAGGACTGAGAGCCCCTGACTCTGCACCCTGGATGCAGGGAAGCTCAGGCTGTCTCTACCACCTGGGACCGGTGCTGGGTGTGAGCTGCATCCAGCACCAAATAAGATTGCTGCTATCACAGCCTGAGCTTCCTCTCATCTGGTGTGCAGATCCAGGGGCTTGCACCCCTAGGAGGGCTGCCAGTCTGTGCTGGACTCCTTCCAGGGGTGCAAGCCCTCAGAACTGCACACTGGATGAGGGGAGGCTGCCACTGCACCCAGCACCAATCCCAGGTGGCAGTAGAAGCCTCCTCTCATTTGGTGTTTAGATCCAGTGGCCTGCACCTCCAGGAAGAGTCTGGCACAGCCTTGCAACCCTCCTTGGGGTGTGGGCCCCTAGATCTGCATGCTAGAGGAGGCGAGGCTGCCACTGCCAGCAAGTGTCAGGACTTCTGCTCTGAAGAATTTGAGGTGCAGTTTCCCAGAAACCTCTTCACTTATTTCCTTGAAAATTGGCAGACTTTCAAGGGGCTACCATCCCTGCAGTTTTCATCCAAATCAGACAAGAAATGACAAATTTTTAGCCATTTTCAAGATTCCGCATTATAGCCTATGGGCAAGATGTCAAAACTCATTGACAGAGTGAAACAGTTTTGATGAGATGAAATGGGACAGAGCTTCAAAATGAAATGAAATGACAAAATGAAACACTGTCTCTTCAAAATGGTGAAACGGACATCAAAATGAAACAGTGGTGTTTCGCACAGCCCTAATTCTAATTAGAACATGGAGCAGACTCAATTAGACTCTGCTCCAACACATTCTAATTAGAATATGTCATACTATAAGTATAGGTACCCTTAGCTCCCAGGATAGTCACTTCCACAGGAACAGCTCCTATTCCAGCTGATACTGCCTGGAATAGGATTGTTTCACCAGAGCTGTCCCTTGTTTAACTGCCAGCATCATTCAGCCAACTTGGCCTGCAGCAGTATCCTCTTAAAATAACAGGAGTCTCTGGCTCCCTGGACATTTTTATGTCGGTGGGGGGGCAGCACGGGGACATGCACTTAAGGTGTGGGGGCAGGGGGCAGCATTTACTTAGAGGGGCTCTTGGAGTCCCTCTAATTAAAGTGCCATAGTGTCTCATGTATCAGTGTCCCCACACTTAAAAATGGTGGTAGAGGTGCTTGAACTAAAGCTCACTTGATGACCTTTAGTTCAAACATACCACACTGCCATTTTGAAGCACAGAGATACTGATACATGAGACATAAGAGGCTCCTGGAACATGATTTAGGGGGTGCCGGAGCACGATTGATCAAGTCTGCTCAAATGCACTGTAATTACAGCACCACCATGCTTATGTACAAGCACCCCATTACAGGTAGAGAGCAGAAAACAGAGCAGCATAAGGCAGTTCAGATGTAGAATACAGGGGAAGGAACAGAAAGCAGAGTGACTGATTCAGCAGAGAAAGAGAATCAGAGTGGTGTTTGGGGAGGACCCAGGACTAATCTGTGATGTGTGCCAAAAAGGTTGCCCCCTACTGTCCTAAGTGATTGCCTAAATAGGAATGGGACAACTCCTGTGCTTAAAATCAATCATGTACTTTCCTGAATCAGAACTATAATGACTTTTCCATCACTTAAAACTTAACATTAATTAGATTCTTTTTTTTTTCCCCTCTATCTCAAGGAAACCATAGAGCATTGTCCAGTTTTAATCCTGCCTCTTCTCCCCAATGGATAATCAAGTCAGCCATATGCTCCAAAACCAACTAAACCACAAGAGTATTCAGTAAATTCACCTCACTGTCAGCCTGCATTTTCATAGTAAGAAAAGATACATTTCATTACCTCTTAAATTTCAAAACAAATCTTGATCATACATGTGAATACTTTGCAAGCAAGCAATGGCCTGAATGTTCTGCAGCAACCAAAAATACTGAGAAGTATAGGCCTCCTAGTTCTTTAATGCATAGTGAACTTTCAACTAGCAAAGCTCTACCAGTACTTTAACCTTCAGTGAAGCTACCAGCATGAACCCAGAGGCAAAAAATGCTGCATTTTAAAGAGTCAAAGTCTTCCCTTTCCCATCATCCTTTGCTACATGCAGAATGAAAGACAGCTTTCCTTTCTTCTATAAAGGGTGCATTCCCACAAACAGGAAAATGTGTTTCCCTGGGAACAAATAGCAGCAACATATTTGTGCCACTGCTACTTGTCCCCAGGGAATGCCCCTGCACGTGTGCCCTGGCACACAGCCAGTTGCCCAGGTAGGGTAGGGGAGGTTGGGGCAAGCACCTGGGCTGGCCCCGGAAGCCCTACCTGGGGTTTTGGGGGCCTCTCAGGACTACAACATTGGCAATCCAGGTATGCAGAGCCTGGCCAGTCAGACTTTGGTTTCAGATGGCACAGGCTGCCACCACGTGCCACCCCACTTTCTTTTATGCAGCTTTTTTTTTTCACCCTAGAAGATCCTAGTGTCAAAAAAACCTGCTGTGCAGCTAATTTGCTGCATGGTGAATGCCTGCATGTAGGGGGTGTGCAGTTTGTGGCACCACAGACAGGTTTGCAGTACCGCAAACTGCACATATATGCTCATCTGGATATGCCCATTGATTCCATCCTGCAAGTGAAGATTATTATATGGTCTAGACTTTTTTTAATTCTTTTCTGAAACCAATCTGTTCAAGCCAAGGAAAACTGGGGCAAAAAAAAATTCTTGATCCACCTTGTGGCCCAGCCTTGGGACATTCACAAACAAAAAGGAAAAATAAATTCAGCTTCCTAAAAAGCATGATTCTTTTCCCCCAGAGAATCCTTCCTAACCCCACTCTGTCAGAGATGCAAACCAAATAGTGAGGAGATGAATCAGGCAAAAGGCAAAACACATAGATGAATGACTGGAATAGTCTTTGACAACTCCTTTAATATTTTCCCCAGTCCTAATGTACTTCCCTTATGAATCTCTTTCCTTTTACCTTCTTAGATAGAATCTGAATTAATTTCCCAGTAGGGCCTTCAAAAGGGTATAACTTGCATGAGATACTGACATTCTTCGAAGGTTGCAAGCAGCCAAATTCCACTACGTCTCTGAAGGCACAATTATCTCGTGGTACTGACCACATACCCCAAAGACTGAAAAGGCTTATTTTACATATTTAAGTCATTGTCTATATCTATTAGGTTGTGTACTTAATCACTGGAAACAGAGAGTTAAAGTTGGACGTCTCAGATTGAAAGACTGAGAGTGATGAACAATCACTTGGAATATAAGATTTTCTACAGCTCTTGGATTGATTTAAAGTTCCTGTGTTGCTACAGATGTGCTTTAACCTCTACAGAAAAGGCAGTAAGCAGGCTAGCCTGATCCTAACCACTCCTCAGATTGTCAGTTAAGCTGCATGGATTTCTACATGGCTGCTTGCCTCCCTCTCTCTTATCTCCTCCCTCCATAACCTGAGCTTCTTATTGCTCTGTTAGTTCATATGGAAAAAGTGCCCAAACAAATGCTAAGAACATATATCTAAGATGGATGTCTGATGGTCTTGGATGCAGACAAATATTCCAATATTTAGGAGCATTCGTTTGCCTTTTAAAATTATACGCTTCTCCTGTGTTTGTGTCTCTTTTGTGATCATTTTCCATGGATATTCTTCTTTTTTTGACTGAAAGAGCTTGCTTTATGCAACTTATGTAAACATTCATGGAACATGAGCCTTAAGTCCACACTCTAAAAGCATGTACAAACATTTGCTCTTCCAGGAGGAACTCTTAGGGAAAGATTTAACCTTGGTTGTTCCCAGACTTTTTTCTCCCTGCACCTGCCATTTTTGTTCTGGGAGAAAAATCCTGAACGTCGGTACACTCATAGTTTCTCCTGGGAGAGCAAAATCTCTCTCAGGAGAAACTAAAGCTACAGACAGAAATTACACATAGACTAGAATAAATTTAAAATCTAACACAACAAAAGCTCAGTGCACATAAACTGCTTTTAAAATAGCTAGAACTAGTTGAGATAAACCTGGATGGATGCAATATCATACTTAACTGATTTAGGTTAAATTAGTATATTCAACTTCTGTCTCAGATCCCCTCCAGTTTCAAGTTAACTCAGTTCCCCAGCCTCCTATGGTGCTTTGCACCTCCTATGCAAACTCCCTCTCGCAGGGTGTGTGGGCTAGCTTTGTCCCAAGCAGTCTGCTTCAGCTGAGTAGGGGGGTGTACTCTAGCATCCCTGGGCTTCTGCCTTGGGCTACTTTTGATTCCCCAGAATCAAAAGTGAATGTCTGTTCACTTGCTTATTGTTTCAGTCTACCCAGTTTAGATGAACCTATGAAGATTAAATTGATTCATCCTCAGGCATTTTGCCTGTCTTTACTTAGCCATGGAGTCAATTTTGGGGGGCGAGGGAAAGTGTAAGGCATACTTCACCCCAGGCTGGTGGATAGCAGCTGGCTGGGGTGCAGGGTGCCTCAGCACAAGGGCTCCACAGCAGGCAGAGACAAGGGAGCAGAGAGACCTGGGCTGCCTGCTCCCCCATCTCCCTGTGCCACTCTCCAGCTGGCTGGGGCACATGCTACTGGCTAGCCACTCATTGAGGCACTCTGTGCCTTAGCCAGCCCTCCCCTGCAGCACATGGAGCAGTGGGACAATGTGTCCCACTGCAGAGCACATGGGCAGGGGCAAGCACTGCATCACAAAGTAGCAGCACAAATTTGTGCTGCTGCAAACACATGACCCTGCTCATATGGAAGTGGCCAAGGTGTGCATTTAAACTGAGTAGTTATTTCAGTTTGTGCACAGGCCATCTCTGGAAGAGATATGCCTCAGGTTGTTGCAAGTTAGGAACTGCTGTGACTTTTTCCCCAGTCTGTGACCAGCGTAGGTCTGGTGCTGTCATTCTGTTGCAGGAGCTGTACTGTCTGCCTCAGTCCTTGGACTTAGCCAGTTGAGCCTGATGTTACTATGAGCCAGAGGCCTGGGTTTCAATTGAAAGAGCAGGAGATCTCCTATCAAATTATTAGGTTTCTGTTGGATTCCTTCCAAATGGCTTTCTGTTTCAACTCAACCACCAAATTCTTTGTTTTTTCAAGGATTAGCCAGCTCCATAGATATGTGCTGTACAGCAGCAAGTATACAACAGAGCTAAGGGGAGATGGGGGAGGCTGGATATTCCCCTGCTGTACTCCTTATGCAGTTACTTACACATGTGTGCCAGGTAGGCATAAATTGTTTCTGATCTGATTTGGTAATGTTTTACATCTGCTTTGCTTGCTTTGTATATGAACATATATGGAACAGGCAGGTCAGGATTGGACCCAGTCAGGTATAAGGTATAAGACACAATGGTAGTGAGAGACAAAGGAGTTGTCCTAAAACTGGGGATGGCTAACAAACAGAATTCCTGATGTATTTGTTTTTTCTACCTAAGGGCAAACATCCAGTTTAAAATCTCTAGAACTGTGTATTTGATGTAAGTCATTTAAATGTACAATGCAGGTAGGCAAACGGCCATCTGCTTCTCCTATCTGGATGCATTCAGAAGTTCTCTTGTTCTAGACAATATTTGGAGAGGAAGGAAGAATAATATACAATGGAAATAGAAGGGATAACATGTTAAGTATGATTGACAAGAGAGAAAGGAACACAAAAATACAAGACCTAGGGAAAGAGGCACTTTTCAATTTTCTTTAAGCACCCAAGAACCCAGGATGTCTACAAGAGATAGTCCCAGAGAGATGAATTTTCTGCTTTTTTCCATATACAGTCTGAACACTTGAGGTAAACCATGTTAGCATGGGTTCCACATGCCCTTCATGTGACAGAACTAAGGCTGCCTTTGTGTACATACCCCTGCCTGCTTCTATGCCTTGAGCCACAGTGCACCCCAGCCAGCCGGAAAGCAGTTGGCTGGGGCACAGGGTGATTCAGTATACAGGGGCTCACAGTGCACAGAGATGGGGGAACAGACAGCCCTGCTCTGTTCCAGCGCATGAGACTTTGGCATACTTTAAGCTGCTTTTTCCTTCAGGTTTGTTTTTTTTGCTACCAGGAAATCCCAGTAGCAAATTTTGCCCTTGCACGGCAAAGTATTCACTGTATTCACAGTATACAGTATACAGTATACAGTAATTCACAGAATTCACTGTATACGGTTTAATATGTAATGCATGCAGCTGTGTCACCACAAAGAGATTAGTGGCACCACAAATGGTATGTCCCTGTACTTCTGGATCCAGCCAATCAGTTCTTTTTGGTGAAGTTTGAAATTAAAAAAAAGCCTAATTCAATCTAGTTTAAGTCAGTAGCAAATACAGCACAGGAGGGCTAGAGACACAAATTATACATGAATTGGTATAAGGGATCAGAAACCTGCGAAGACTGAATTGATTCAGCCTGGGGCTTTTTGATTGTCAGTACTTAGCCAAGATATTTAAGTATGATGCAGGTGTCTGCAGAAAGACTTGCACTGAAAGACGAGGTGTAAATTAAAAATATAATTGTTTGAAAGGAGTTTGGTGTAAATGAGAACCTACTACTCTTGCATGGATGTAAAGTCTGGTTTACATTTCCAGTTCACAGAGGTTACAGTGTGCCATATGCTGAATACAAGCCAACAGTGTGTTCTTGTTGCAAACAAAAAGCCAAACATATCAGGTTGTATTATCACTTGTGCTGTATTATCAGGATTATCACTTTAAATCAAAGGAAGTGATTCCTGTGCTCTATTTAGCACTAGTGAGCCTTCACCTTGAGAACCGTGCCCAATTCTGGGTCCCATATTCAAGATGTGGACAGATTATAAAGGGTCCAGCAGAAAGCAACGAAAACAACTAGGCTGAATACAGATAGTCAAAAAGCCTGAGGCTGAATTGATTTAATCTTCACAGGTTAGTCTAAGATTTGTAGACTGAACTGATAAGCAAATGAACAAATATTCAATTTTGATTCCAGAAATGCAGCCATATACCTGCAGTGGCCCAGGCCCAAAGCCACAGGGTGCTAGAGCATGCCTCTCTACTCCACTGGAGCAGACAGCGTGGGCCAAGGCTAGCCCTCCCACTCTGTGAGCATGGGGAGGGAGATTTGCAGGGCAGATGCAAAGCTTTCAGACAGAGTTAACTTGAATCTGGAGGGAATCTGGGACAGAAGTTCAATAAACCTATTTAACCTAAATCAGTTAAGTCTGGCAGTACATCCATTAAGGCTTATTTTAAACTGGTTTCAGTCATTTTGAAAGCAGTTTATGTGAACTGAACTTCTGTTTTGTTACAGATATGAACCAGTTTCTGATCACTTATACTAGTTTGTGTGTAATTTCTGCCCCTAACCTTCAAGATTGAGAAAAAATGTGTTACCTGGCAAGGCTGAAAGAACGTGGATTATTTAATCTGGAGAAAAGACAACTGAGAGGGCATGTCTACACATACTCCTAAAGTGCTGTTGTTACTGTGCTGTCATTTAGTACTTCCAAAATTAGTACTGCCAAAAGGAAAACTAAATGACAGTGCATTAACAGTCCATACTGTGCTATGTTGGTGGTGTGTGGTTATTTTTAGCTGCTACATCACTGTAGCAACATGCTATAATGAGGGAGCATGTTGCTATGGTGATGTAGCCACGTCATCAGTTTTTGCTCATGGGTTTGTAGCGCCATGTGTAGATGCATCCAGAGGGGACTTAAAAATGGTCTCCAAATACCTACAGGGTAATTATAAAGAGGATGGAGATGTGCCATTGTCTCTGACCACAGAGGATAGGATGACTAGTAGCAATGGTCTCAAGGTGCATAAGGGATATTTAGGCTACATACTAGGAAGAACTTTCTCACTACGAGGATGGCTAAGCATTGAAACATGCTTCCCAGAGAGACTCTGGAATCTCAGAAATGTATAAGAGAATGTTAAACAGACGCTTGACTTGGTTGGTTTAGTCTGGACTGATCCTTCCTTAAGCAGGGGGCTGGACTAGATGACCTCCAAGGTCCCTTCCAGCCCTATTTTCCTATGATTCTAAACTGATACAAATTTTAGTGCAGATGAAGTTCTGAGTCCAGCTACTGTTTTGTTATGGCAACCATAGAGGTCATGAAAACCAAGAGAGTCTTGTGATGCATCCTATCACTCAGAGGGGAGAATGCATAGGAACATGGAAGGTGTTGTTTAGGCAGGGATGCTGGCCCATAGGAAACAATAGGGGCATTCATTTTCTACATCAACTCAGCCACAATAGGTTTCCCCAGCAGGAGATGCACTCAATCAATTTGGGTTTGGCTGTTTTAATCATGCAACAAGAACTTCTCCAACCTTTTATGGTTATTACTCTCTTATCTGTACTTCCACTGTGAGAATTACTGATTACTATGCCAAAAATCTTAGCCTTACCTCATACAATATGCTGGTAAAACTGGACATCCTTTTACCAATACACCTACATCCACAACAGAAGGAGGGTGGGAAGGGAGTGGTACTACCATAACTATACAGGACCAGTTAAAGTAGCTCAATTTTCTAGTGCAAGGGAGGCTGAAGATGTCTAGTGAAGAGATTCCTGTTTACAAACCACCATCCTTTTTCCAAGTAATCTCTTGGAAAAAGGAAGGTTCATATGTATCAAGCTCTGCTACAATTTATACACCCTAAACACCTTGTTTCTCACTCTCTGATCTAATCGTGCTTCCAAAATAAGCAAATCTGCCTAGAATTTCATTCTTTTTTCATCTCTGCCTTTCTGGTTTGCCCCTAACCACAACCACTATCCCTGAAATCCAAATAATTCAGCTTCCATCACTCGACATGTTTTTAATCAAAGGGTTGACTGAGATGTTAGAGTGTGGGAACCTCATTAACAACTTCTCACCTTCAGAAAAGGTGTTACGCTTTTAATCATCACTTCTCTTAATGTCAACATATTGTGCTCTGCACGTAGATCTGGGGTGCGTCTTTCTGCAACGAGTTTTATTTTGGCGAGAACAAAAAAAAGTGTTGCTTGACTGAAAGGGTTTAGAAATCTGCAGGAGCGTATTTGTCAAAGAAGGGTCTGCCTATTGGAGATTAGAGCCTAATGAAATTTGTCTTTGTGTGTGTGTCTGTTTCTTTTCGGGTCTTTGTAAAAAGCCGGGCTTATTAAAATTCAGGGAGAACCCAACACAAAAGACACTTCTTAGGGTCCAAAGGCGTGCTTATTAATGCAGAGTTTTTGATTCAAATTGTACAGAGCATGTCAGTTTCAGAAGATTTTCCGTATTGTTTGAGGGAAAAGAAAGACTCACTGATCATTTTCTTTTCCAGTTTTAATCTCAGCAGCTGAAGCAAGCAGATGCTGCGATTCAGAATCACTCCTAAAAGGGGTCAGGCATTGGGGGGTGGGAAAAAGGCAAACATCATTGATAAAGGCCCATCTGCATGACAGATTTTACCATTTGGGGTCATTAAGTTATACCACAGTGGCGTCCTGATCATGTTCCTATCGCAGCCTGTGGCAGTAGAACCTCAGCTCACAAGCAATCCAAGGGAACCACAGTTCAGAAACACAATTCAAGCAGGTTTTATTTTCATCTATGCTGCAAAGTGAAGCCCTGATCTAACCTAAAAGACAGTGATATGGACCAGTAATTGAAAAAGGGCCTGCCATAAAGATTTTCTCACATAAATTGTGACAAACAGGTACTGCTAGTGAGGGGAAAGAGGAATCTGGCAGAAGCCTGGGTGAGAGTTTAAAGAAGCACATAATTTGTTCTCACTTAAACATAAACTGTCCTACATGAAATTGATGCACGTTTTGGCAAACAAGCTAGTAGCAAAGTTTTATTTTGTTGGAAGTATTTGCATTTTAACATCATAAACACTAAAACTCAGTCTGCAATCTGTACAACTTGAAGAGGGAATTCTGGAAAAGTCTGAGGAAATCATGCATTTTGTTTTCTAATCTGATTGCTGTGATTTTCAATCTTTTCCATACCAGAACCCCTCTTTATTACACCACTGCCTTCCTGGGGCCCTCGCTGGTACCATTCTCATTTAGTAAACTTCAAAATCTGAGTGGTTCTGACTTGCTAACAAGTGGCAGTGTCCAGAAGGAGAAGCTATGATTTAGTGCAATTTCGTCCATGCCAGAGGTCCCCTAGTTATATGCAATTATGCTACAGTGGCTCAGTGATGTCAAGGCACAACCTGTTAATTTTGTAGTGCATAGGAGGCCTGAAGCTCTACTAGCAGCTCTTGTTAGTAGGGTTCCATTGTGGTTTCCCTAACCAAAGTAAAAATTTAGGATGGGGGTTTTCCTGAGTACTGTGTGAGAGCTATGAGAACATGCTAAAGGCCTTATCTATTAAAAGCTTACAAATTCATTATGCAGTTCTGGCTGTTGTGATTGAAATAGGTCCAGGTAGAGTGGGGTCATATAGAAGAACACCACTTTCATTCTGAAACATGATACATTTCCCATCAGTGATGATCAGCCCAATGGTGTTAGAACCTTGTTTGTCCAGAACTAAACTCTTGCACAAACTGTGATATTCTGTTGAAAGGCCTATATAGATGAGGATTTGGTTTACTAAGAAGAACAATTGTTAGCATATTTCCTAAGTGGGTAGATCTTGGTCTACTCAGATTAGAAAAACTGACCCGATACCTGAGGCTAACATGACTCAGTTGCTACCACGTATGCAGCCCTTAGGCCTGAGAATGCAACAGCTGCAATGGCATTTTTAAAACCAGTTTCTGATACCTTCTCTAGCACAGCAGTGATGTCCACATAACTGTTGTTGTTAGAAAAATATAAATGCCACTCCAAAACAGAAAACAAAAAACCAACCTCCCCAAAAATAAAACAAACAAACAAAAACTACACAACACCACAGTTTTCAAAGATATTTGTGTGTGTACACAACTGTTACAGAGCTTAATCTTATTTGAATTAACAGTTTGTGGGAAGCTCTGAGCAACTAACCAGAGAGTGTCCAGATCTGTAAAAAAAAAGATTAGTAAAGGATGGAATTCTATAACCTAGGATAACAACAAGCATAGAGAACTAGAAAACAGAAACTGGGCAAACTGGCTATTGAGGCATGATTAGAGGATGCCCTGAGCATGTCTACATGTGCTGCTATGGCAACATTGTTACTGCACCATGATTTAGTACTTCCAAGAAGAATAACTACCGTGATTTAGGATTTCCAAAAGGAATAACCATGTGCTGTATATATGGTGCAGTACGGGCTGTTACTGTGCCGTAATTTAATACTTCCAAATGAAAATACTAAATCACAGCACGATAACAGCCCATACTGCACCATATGCACAGTGCATGGTTATTTATAGCAGCTACTTCACCATAGCAGCACACTATGCCAGGAGAGCACATTCCTATGGCGACATAGGTGCTGGTCATGTGCACCCATGGATACTATGTCACCATAGCACACTGCTGTGGCAATATGGCATCACATATAGATGTACCCCGTTTATCAAAATAAAAACTCTGTAGCAAACCAGTTGGAAGGAGAACAATTACAGTCTAACACAGCTTGCTCTTGGGAATAAAATACCAATTGTTCTAAAGAATGAAGGAACCTGCATATGGGACACCAACTGTGCTTAGAATAAACTGTGTCACTGTATAGCTTTAAAGTTGGTTCTTATATTCGGGTAACATCCCTAATCATGAGAACCCTTAAACATGGTTCTAATTTTATTCAACTACTTACTTCTCATAAGTACTTTCTTCAGCAGAGTTTTGGATAAGGATGTAGAACACTGAGGTCTTGGAACCCTTAGCAAGTACAGCAACAACCATAATGGTTCTATAATTCTTCCATCTTTTCTATCCCTACTTGCCTTCCTGTGGTAGAAGACATCATAGCTGAGAAAAGAGAGGAAAACAATGGAAAGAAGTTCTAGCTCTTATATAAATGTTGTATAAGTGACATATAAATGTTAGAGATTCTGGAACTCTGACATCATGCCCAAAACCAAAAGCATCTCTTTTCTTAGTCCTAGAAGGACAAAATGAAGCCTTTCTTCTAGCAGTAGAAGGCTCTCAAAAAAGCATTTGACAGCATTGAGTGGCCTTACCCACATGACAATTCTAGCATATATGCATTTCAGGGCAATGTATTTAACACTTACTGACAGCATACAGTAATTCAGTACCAGGATTACTCAGTATTATTATTATTATTATTATAAGGTATAGCAGTCCCAGTGAATTGCAAAGAACAAACTTTCAGAAAAGTTACTAACTTAAAATTTAGAATGTGCTAACTCACTAAGAGCAGATAATTTGATAGTTGTATTTCCCAATCCCATTCCTTATTTCCCCAAACAAATACCCCCAGACCATTCAGACCATTCCCCTTTCGCTCTATACATTCTACAAAAATAACTTCAAAGTGTATTGGAAGGTAAAAAGAAAGATGGAAGAAACAGAAACTTGAAACAGCTGAAGTGTTAACTGGAACAAAGAAATGAAGGCTCGCAAGACAGAAAAACTGAAGTAGGGGATGAGAATCTTAGAAAAGGAAAGCCAAGTATTTTTCTTTTTTTCTGGCGAAAAATAAGTGATTTTGCTTACAAGATCTTAGGAATAAAACGCAGCAACAACAAACTTGATAACCTATCTTTGGAATTAGCAACACTACCAACAACAATGTTTGCCAATGTTCACAGAAAGCTTTAGCTGTACTAAAATGGTTTAGTAAATAGGGTTGTTTTCACTTTTGCTTGGATGAAAATGAAAGGATAATGAAAATAAAATTAAAGATAAAGGGTGGGGGTAAAAGTTCAACCTTGAAAAGCAATAGCTTTTTTCCCCTAGGCTGTGTGTAGTTCTTGAGACACCAGGCAGTCTATTTTACTACATTATTTGTAGTAGAATAGTACTCAGGTTCAGGCAAAATCGGGCTTCATTTTGTGTGGGCATCACACAAATTCCAGGGAAGACATGTTCCCTAAGAACTTATTTGAAATTTATTTTGGAGCAAAATGTTATTATTTAATATTTATTTTAGTAGCACAAAGAGGTCTGAGTGAAGATCAGACTCCCACCACAATAGGCGCAGTCACTATGCAAAGGCAACACAGGGCTCAGCTGCAGTCAGGTCCTCTCTTAGTCAGCAGGCATCTCTGCTAACAAGGAGCAGGCTGAGCTTCTGAAATAAAGGCAATTACTGAACGAGACACCTGAAAACTGACTGCTATTCCCCCATACAGAGCACATGCAGATTTTTTAACTGTTCCTTTCTTTTCCTAAGGGATGTTAAGTGATTCAAAGAACTGGCAAGATCTGTGCACCACTGACCCTTACGAGCATAAAGAAGGAAGCCCAGCCCAGAGTGGTTTTTCTATCACAGATGTAGCTGCTATAATCAAGGGGCTTGACTTCCCCTGCACCCCAGACAATAGGAGCAAAGATATTGGAGGTGATTTCAGTATTCTTCTTACAGTGCAGGGATGAAAGTTTCACTTTGTTGACTGGGCTGGACAGCTGACATGACAACCCTTGGAGGGGAATTGAGAAAAGGCAACAGAACAAAAGTTATATCAAAAAAACACTGAAAGTTCAGGAGCCAAATCTAAAAAAATATCTTGAAATGGTGAGATTCCTATGAAATCACATGTAAGGTATACTTTTTAGATAACAAGCACTAGAAATTTGTTTTTACAAAATAAAAACTGAAGTTTTCACATGATAACTTGATTCTAGATGCTGGGTTGTTATGACAACATCAACAATTACCTCATTTGTAATAAAATGATGGCAGAGAGCTGGCAGCAGCAAGAATAATATATGAGTTGATCACTTATATCTAGTCTTCACCTCTGACAGTAGAAAGGCCAGGGGACAGGCAGTGAAACTGAAGAGCAACAACATAAAATGCATAAAAAGATATACAATTATTTCAGAACTCATGATTAACCCATTGAACCCTTTGATACAAGATATCACTGGTGCTAAGAGTTTACCAGAATCAATTAAACACCCTCTAACGTTGATATTGACAATGAAGTAATTCAGGATTAAATATTAGTAAAGATTTTCTTCCCCAGGTCTGGGAGAGGTATCAACTTCCCTTCTTCCAAGCATCAGCAAATATTCAGCTATGATAAATTAGAAGAAAGTTTCTTTATTTCATAAGGGCCCATTTGAGGGTAACTTACACTTTCTTCTAAGTAGCACATGCTGGGCACGGATGGAGGCAGAATACTGGACTATATGGCCCAATGGTTTGATCCAGGCTGGTGCTTCCTATATTCCTACTATGTTAAGTGTCACAGCAAAAAGACAAAAACTTTATTGACTCTAAAACTTAAAAATACTACCAGATATTCTATAGTCCAGTAGATGGTGCTCTCTGTTTTAACTATCCACCTTCAGAAGAGAATATATATTGCTTCCGTTTAGAAATTTTGAAATGGGTGGGATTTCAGGGTATGCTACAGCATGCTCATTTTCACGCTGCAGTGTTTGCATCACTGCAGATCTGTCTGCAGACTCAGGCAGACAGCCCTATATTTGCTTGCTTGCAGTTCAGTTAGAAGGATTATCTTTGCAACCATAAGGGCTAGAGATCGACTTTAAAAAATAAAATAAAATTTAGATTCTATAAGAGTTACAGTCAACATTTGGAACAAGCAGTAACGTGCCCTTTATTGTTCACCATATTGCCTGTCGTAGGAATGAAGCATCTGCAATTTTTGAGAAAGCAGCACTTTGTATGAGCAACCCCTAATGCTATTAAATATTGAGTGCAGGAGATCGCAAAAGGATAGGTGTAATATACAGTGGGCCCAATAAGAGCTATCACCTAAGAAGTCCCTAATCACTTAAGATAAATGCAGAGTCTTTTGTGAAGAACATTTCAATGAGTGTGCTTCCTATTCACCTCTCTCTCTCAGTGGGAGTTTAGCAGCAATTACATCTCCCAGGGGAATCAGCGAGTTATAAGCTCTGATGACTTGCCACAAAGACTAGGTAGTTCTTTGGCCCCCTCTTAAGTTGATATTGGACTCTTATCAGCTATATTTTCTCCAAAGTCACATGCAATCTCTTTGTAATCTAACTAATACACAGTGGGTGTATCTATACGAGACTCTTAATGTGCAGAAGGCTAATTCTATTGTGCGTTAGCACAGCTGGCAAAAAACACGCTAATACACAGTCAATTTAGTCTATTATGTACTAGTGTCACTTAAAAAGAGGTCATTTACGCTAATGTACGGCAGTGCCGATCACAGAGCATTTAGTACAGGGGTGGGCAAAATGCAGCCCAAGGGCCGGATGCAGTGCCAGGTCATTCTATTTGGCCTGCAGGGCCCCTAAAAAATTTAGAAAATTAATATTTATCTGCCCCTGGCTGCCTATCATGTGGCCCTCAATGGCTTGCTAAAACTCAGTAAGTAGCCCTCTGCCCAAAATAATTGCCCGCCCCTGGTTTAGTACCTGTTGTTACAGGTACTAACCTTAATGCACCATAATTACGATGCATTAATATGTAGACACGTCCAATAAGTGGGAAGAGGGTGAAGTATTTGTGGCTACACCTCAAAGATGTAGCTTCAAGCACTGAAGGGTTTATTCCCACAATAGGCATAGCTTTTCCTCACTGCAAAGTGGGTGCCCTCCCCAGTGGTGGACACATGGAAAGGCACAACTACTAGTTCATTGTAAATAACTTCTTTATTCTCTGGCAGTTTCCTTCCTTCATTATATTGTCACAAGCTAAGAACTAGCAAGTGCACCCTGTTTGACCTTTGATTTCTTGACTGGTTTTACAATGTCTGTGACCACACAGGTTACTGAGAAATGTTATAAACTCAGTTGGCTTTCTCTATAGGATCTAAAATAGCTGCAAGTCCAGCAAGAGAAGGCCAGATCCTTAACTATCTTGGTGAATCTTCCCAAGTGAATTTCCCATGCTGTGGACATTTGTCACATTGTTTACGAGACACTGGAGCATAGCAATCAACTGAACAAGTTAAAGATCTAGTGGTGAAAACCGTTACTGATAGCAATACTACCTTTGTGATGTACTTATTTGTAATAGCAATGTAATGAGAGCAAAAAAATTTTGTGGTTTATGTAAAACTGAAGTCTCTTGTGGGTTTTTCCTTCACCGGCCTTAGAAGTTACTGTGTCATGGTGGTTAAGCTATTTCTCTTCTGGACAAGTCAGAATAGAAATGCTCTGTGCTTAGTGACTGCAGAACTATATTGGTTCCCCATGAGAAAGTTTGCAAGGTTCTGTGAAGTCTGACATTTATTTTCCAAATGCTGCATTTTTTTTTAAATTGAAGCACATAATGCTCCCAGTCTATGCCTTATTTGCTTCCATCTATCTGCTTTCTTATACTTCATCCCTTACTGAAAGAGCTTGTTGGCATTTTTGGTAGAATTCTTGGTAGCAATCTGCTGCCTAAGGCCAGGTACAGACATTACACTTTTATCAGTATAAGTGATCAGAAATTGGTCTATACCCATAGCATAACAGAAGTTTGGCACACATAGACTGGTTTAAAAACAGCAGAACCCAGTCTAAGATTTGCCCCTTCCCTGCAAGCAAAGGGCAAACGTGTGTTCTATTCATTACTGATTTAAACTGTGCTTATAGAGAACTGGGTAACTTAGATCGAGTCCATCTAGGGCTTTCTGAATGTCTGTGCCTAGCCCATGTGGCTGTGTGGGCAGCAAAATGATGCACAGGCTTTTAACTGTTAGGGCAAATCTGCTTTTAGCTCTTAATTTGCCAGATCATAATTGTACATTAATACAACCTAGTATGTCATGCAACTTTCTGAGTGAATTTTAGTACTTCTTATAGCCTAAATTAGCTTTTTAAGGGAGTCATCTCTCTCTCTCTCAGGAGAGATTTCCTTCCCAGCCACTTAAAATCAAAATTTTATTCTGGTGTAAAGTGCTACAACCCCACTGATTTAATGAAGCTATGATGGTTTCCACTAGTGGAGAACATGGCTCTGAGATTTTTGTGCAATAACCTCAAAATGTTTGAACCTTCAGACAGCAGTGAGATGAAGAGAGTCATAACATCTACAGATAGCTCAAGAACCTAAACTTCAGCAATACTAGATTTTACTATACAAAAAATGGTCCAAGAAACAAAGCTGTATGTTGTAAACTCTCAGACTTGTTAACTTAAGTATGGTAGTTACACAGTAAAGATAAGGAACCTCCAGGGGACAGATCTGAGATGGGCTCTTAGTTCAAGCAGATTGAGGGTCGAAGTCTCCTCTTCATGTCATCAGTATGAAGGAGGGATAGAGCGTGTGACAGCAGAGCAGTTAGCAGTGTTTTGCTATAGATTCAGAAATGTGGATTTGTGCCACAAGCTATCGTGAGGTGACCTAGCTGTGCATCATATCAGGGAACCAAAGACAGTAGGATGTGATGTGTGCCATTGGCTACTGATACTGATGTGTATCAACTACATGAGCTCTATGCCTAGTCTTGTGATGGACCTTGGAGGCAAGGGGATCTTTACTAATGGACGCTTCTACGCTTATAGTAGCATGCAAAAGAACAGAAACTGCCCCTGAGTTGTGGTTACTGGAATCTCATCATCTCCTCCTGCCTACTACCTATGCCTTTGACACAGGTACCTAGAAACAGAGCAGTGAGGCTACCTGGCACTCGTGGAAATACCCAAAAGAAAACAACAAGGAGTATTTTCCCTCACTTTCTTTGTTCACTCCTGACTATTGTAAAAAACCTAAGTGACACCATGCACGTCTGACTCAAGCAGTAAGACGATACACAGAAGTGTGCAATGCTGTACCTCCTCCCCTCATGTGCTGGGAAACTCAGGACACCCTTCTTTTTGGAAAGGTATGATACTCTTCTGAAAATCCCATGTCAGGTCACAATATGAACCAACTCAGCAAAGCCAAAATTATTTGCAAAGGGACATAGGAAAAGACCCATCTGCCTTCACTATAAGGAAAGGCTGAAGCCACAGCTCCAACTCCTAGCAGCTGGGGGCGGGGAGAAAAGGTCATTGGGGGAGGTGGACTGTGCAGCAGATTTGTACAATAGCTGCTTGCTGGCTAATAACCAAGATGGATTTCACCTCTGCTCCCTCCACAGTTCACCCAAGCAGCAGGTACCCTGTGCAGGGGATGGTGAATTATTTTACATTAAAAATTCACTGAGTTCTATTTATCAAATACTGGATTAATTTAAAGGTTAGCTGTGCTCTGCTGGATTTCTAGTAATTAAGCCTTGCTTCCTAAGGAACTCAGAAGGCAGGAAGAAACAGACACGTTAATGAACACAGATATAACCACAGCCTGATTGTCAATGGGTTCGGCATTTACCTTTAGGGAGCTAGTAGTGCTCAGTACTTCTGCTAACTAGGCCAACCATGCATAATATAAACATAACATATCGTCTCAATCCTCAGACTACCCTAGACCAACTAACACATTCTTAATTGGTTGCCCCATTGTGACCTGCCCCTTTAAACGGTAACATTCCCAGTCAGCAAGCCCTGTACAACTATTAAGCCCATCTGGGAAAAGGAAGTGCTTTCTTCATGACAGAAAGCTACAGGAGGATCATTTCCTGCAGTGGGGAACGGAGGACAAGGTGAATTTTTCTTGTGGCCCTCAGACAACTCCAGGGAGACACCACTGGGAAGTAACATGCATGGTGGCTGGAAGAACTGCTTTTACTTCACATTTGGCTTAGATTTCTGTGATTGTAGAATAAATGTGTGCCCAAAATAATACATGCATTGCAGTGAAGAAACTTCCCTAAGAAGGCTGGAAAAATGCAGCAGCAATGAGCCTCAAGACAGAGTTAGTAGGCGTTATTCCAGTAGCACTAGACATGGTCTATTGGAATGGTTTTTAAACTTTTTTTTGGCTGCACCCTGCTTTACCTGAAAAATATTGCTGCTCATATCCCCTACACTTGACATGATTCTACCTGTTTGTTCCTCAGGAAGAGTACTGACATCAACACCAAAGTGTAGCAATGTTGTTACTTGCTGCCCATCGACCAATCAGAAGCTCCACCACCATTATTAACATTTAGGCATGCCCCTTGGCAAAGCACCACATACCCCCTGTGTACCCCAGTTTGAAAACCACTAGCTTATTGGGAAACTTAGACATTTTAAATGAAGACAAAGTGATGAACAGGTTAAGAAAACCCCCATCACCTCTCACCATTACCTCTCGCCTCTCAAGGCACCCCTTGAAATGCCAGCTCTTATTTTTCATTTATTTTTTGAGTGCAGAAAAATAACAGCAATTTTTCTGTTGAAAAAGAAACCAAAACCCTTCAGAAAGAACACAATAGGTCAGAATGTTTTTAACAGTATGAATTCCTATTTGGAGTTTCTGGGTTTATCTTGCAAACCATGTTTGCATACCTAACACTGCTAAGACTGTGTGGCACCCTGCAGGCACCTTTGAAAGGATCTTGCAGCAACCTGAGAATCATAGACTAGAATTGCACATTTTCAGCTGAGTCTACCTTAGAAAGTTTTGCCAGTGGCAGACAGTACTAAATATCTGGAGAGAACATGTGTTCTAATTCTTGTAGCTACACTGTGCATTCATAACACAAGCAGCTGCGTAGGCTGAAGGTGCAGTGAACCACAGGTGGGTAGAGGCTTGGTATATGACTGTGCATGTAGATGGCTACAAATTCTCAGGGGCTCAAAATGAACATCAGTATATAACCATAAAGATTATATTTGTGATAACAAGCAAGATGGGTGCACGGTTTCCCTTCAGTCAGATTAAACAAACAGGCAAAGTGCATGAGGTGAATGGGTCAAAGCTGTTCTGAGGACACTTAACATTAGGAAATGCACACTGATGAGGGAAATGGCAACAAAATTACAAGGTGCTTATTAGTGTACTGCCTTACAGATTGTGAACATAAACTCTTTGCTTTCCTTCCTTTCTACAAGCACTGAGTGGCAAGCATGTTTTCCATGGAGTGAACAACGATGTGGCAGAGTTGGGAAACACTAGGGCTAGGGACAGACATTCAAAAAGCCTGTGTGTGGCAGGGCACTTTTGGTGCCTGCCATTTTAAGAGCAGCAAACAAACAGCAGTCAGGTGCCTGATGAGGGCAGCCATTTTAGCCCAGGGATATGTACTGGGCTGCAGTTTGCTACAGGAAGAAACATCAGGCCCAGAAATTGCTCTGTCCAGAGTCAGGAGGCAAGGACAGGGGCTATGGGGTGGAGTTGACCTCTTGTCCTAGATACGACATAAAACTGCACCCTGCTGGGGAAGGGTGGTGTAGTGGGGCTCCTACTGGTGTGGGAGCCCCCAGGAAATGCCAGGCCAGTTGCCTCCCTGGTGAAAAACAGGTCATGGCACCTTAACTCCAGGCCTACAACCCTGGTGGTGCTCTAATGAGCAGGAGGAGCCCAGGGCTCAGTTAAGGACCCTTGAGGCAGAGGTCAGGCTGGATGAGGGACCTAGGGCCACACCCAGGTGGCAAAAGAAAGTCGGGGGGGCAACAAGTAGAGACCCCGTGTGAGAGAGACAATGAACAGAACGGCCCCATGAGTGTGGGTGAGTGAGGAGGCCCAGTGTACGCATGGTGGCCTGGTGAGGGGCTAGGAGTGACATAGGCCTACAGTTGTACAATCTCTCAGTCAACGCTTAGGTGAGGGTAAAGGAAGACACCCAACAGACTGTGCCAGGGCTGACTGAGGAAAAGAGAGCTAAGCTCAAAGCTGAGTGAGGCCAGGCAGCATGAGTGTGGCCTCTGAGAGAGGGCAGTATGGAAGAGGTTGGGTGAGAGCCAGCAGAGTGAATGGGCTCCTAGTGAGAGAGGGGTGGCATGTGAGTGGCTCTCCAGGGCTGTAGAAAAAAGCTACAACTCTGTGCCTAGTTTGCTATGGCCATAGGCCAGAGAAGTAATACCAGAGTAACATCTGCAAAGCATGAGACCCATGCAAGGGAGGTCGGAGTGGGTATTAGGTCCTTACCAGCAAGGTGAGTAATAGGTAGCCTCTCACCTTAGTAACAATTCTCATATTTTTCCATCAAGCCATGGCAGAAGAGTGAATCAGGTGGTTACACCAGGAGCAGGGTTGCCAGTGAAGATCTGATGAGGAGGCCACCCTGTTACACTGAGCCTGAATTGATTATATCTTTGCAGGTTAGTCTAACCTGCCTGGGCTAAACCCGTTTGTAACTGCAAAAACATCCCCTCTGGACTGAAAAAGTGCAGGCACATGCCTGCAGTGGTTTGGGCTAGAAGCTGGAGGGTGCTAAAGCAGCCCTCCTTCCCTTCCACAGTGCTGAAGTGAGGGAGGTGGGCCAGGCCCCAGCAGAATGCTCTGATTAGGGATGGGTTCCCCCCGACCCTCATTGGTCAGCAAGGGAGCCATCAGGGATTTGCACACATTTAGTTACACAGCAGGAAGAATTCATCAGCCCATCAGCAAAACAAAAGGATCTCTTATTAGTTCAAGCTCTTCTTAAACAATTTGTTCCAAAGAAGGAACAAAGGGACATTACCAGCTACCTGTTGATTAGCTCCTAAAATCCTTAAGTGGTACTATTCTGTCTGCCTTTGTCCCATCTCCCGCAACACAGACCATAGCCAGCATAAATTATGCTAGCTAATGCTGAGAGGTCTGTGTAAGGTGGGGGCAGGGAGGGGAACAAATCTGTGCTTGACCAGGGAGTGGTGAGGTGGAAAGAGGCCCACCCAGCCCAGACAGCATGCTGGGATGCCTGGGGAGTCTGATTTAACTTAAACCAGGAAGGGGTTTGGGACAGACATTGCATAAACTGGTTTGACCCAAAACATTCAACCAGGTTTATCTCAAACCAGTTTCAGCCATTTTGAAACTGGCTTATGTGCACTGAACTCCTGTTCTGTTACAGGTTTAATCCAGTTTCTGATCACTTAAACCGGTTTATGTGTAATGTCTGTCTCTAGCCTATACCTGATGGTCAGCTATTTTCTGCATCCTCTCCCTCTGCTGTTTCAATACTTCCTTCATATCATTTTGTACCTCTTCCTCCTACTCCCTTATGTTTTCTTTCCATACCTGGTCCTGTTTTTGCCCTGTTGTTCTACATTTGTTTGACTACATCTGTGCATCATTATAGGTCCTTATGCATGTCATTCCTGGAGTGTCTCTTGCCTTTTCTCATCAGTGTCAGCCTGGTTGCTGCTGTGGAGGATGCACTTCTCAAGGACACCCCAGCTAAGGACACTGATAAAAGACAGGGAATTAAATTAGACTAACAGCAACAGCATAACAAAAAGATAACTGCAAAAACTGACTAATATTTTTAGCTGTGGAGTTGTAAGGGGCAGAGCTGCTGAGTCAAGACTGCTTACTATGTAGTGGTCATGGTATGCTTTGATAGCAGCTGACATGGGGAGCTGAATGGGGTATCAACATTTGCAGGACTTGGGAGTGGAGAGAAAGCAGGAAATGGGGAATGGTAGAAGCCAAAAAAGTGAAAATTTCAAAGGTTATTGAAAGCTGTTGTGGTTTTGGCTGATATCTTGTTGCTGGCAGTGATGAAGGCCAGAGAAATTAATTGGTGCAAACAGCCAAAATACACTGTGGCTACTTTTCAGCCTGCCTGTTAACAGTAATAGTGTTCTTAGAAGTCGTTATGGGAAGGTGTACTAGCATAGTAGAAGCACCAATTTATCCAAACCAAGGAACCTTTCTGGTGGTTCTCCCAGAAGATCAAAAAGATATCTTCATGCAGGTGAACAAGCTTGTCTGCAAGGGCATATAAGCAGCTTGGCCACACTCACCAGAATCAACCTAGAATGCAAGACATCATTTCTAGCTCCCTTCTTTTTTGTTTACCTCATCCAAGTACGTGAATGAAACACCTGGGACTAGAAATGCTCAGAGTCAGAAAAAAAATCCTGCAGTCCACAAATTGTGATGGGTGTAATAGGGCAGCAAAGTCTGCTCAGAGAAACCCCCTATGTACTGTACTGTGCTGTACATTGACCCTGTTTCTATCTAAAAACAGTAATGCCCACTGAAAAGAATGGAACGTTATGGAATAGAAAGTTTGTATCACTTGAGCTTCCACTTTCAATGCTCCTGCAGACCTCTCCTAAATAAACTAGCACTTGCAACTTGACAATCCTTTTTTTCTAGACATGAAGGAAAATGGCATCACATCCCAGGGAGTAAAAGCAAAATTACAGCCCTTACCAGAGGTGCCTTTCCTTACCTCATCACATTCTGTCCCTTGGAATTGGGTCTGGCTTTGGCTGTCCCACATTTGGGACAGCAGCTAGGTGTCTAAGAAAAGCTGGGGTCTGCTACAAAATCTGCCTCCTCCTCCTCTTACTCCTCGGGGGTCAACATCCAGCTCCAGCACCTCTTCCTCATTGTGGAGCTTGAAGCTTCCCTCCTTAGGGTCCTGCAAATTTTCAGAGTTAAAACTCAGGTGCTGTTTGGGTTCTCACAAAGCATGATGGAAAATACCTTGTCAAAGAGGAAGAGGAACATCAAGAGGAATAGACTCCCCCAAGAAGTTGTGTAAGCACCTACTCTGGACATGTTAAAGCTGCGTTTGGATGACTATCTTGCTGGGTTCATCTGACCCCAGCTGACTTCCTGGCTTTGGGCAGGGAGCTGGACCTTGTGATCTTGCGAGGTCCCTTCCAGCCCCAATGTCTATGAAATCTATGCAATCCATGAAATTTAGTACTATACAAGGCTCACTGAGCACCTGAGATTGGGGGAAAGTGCAGTAGAGAGGGGAGATGGCAGCAAGAAGGTTATGCTTACCACAGTAGACCAGAGGTAGGGAAAGGAGCATCATTTTGCTTATCTCACTGCCCCCCGCCCCCTCCTCCTCCTCCCAGAGGCACTGTTTGGTGAGATATTGTACTGGTCAGCTTCTATGGTAGGCACAGTCCAGTCAGTGTAGGCCTTCTCCTGTTGCAGCAAAGATGGGGGATTTCTAGGCACCTCCTCACAGTCAGTTCCTTGGGCAGCTGCCTGCCTCATCCTGCCATAGTTATAGTACTGTTGTCACTGGAGTAGCCCCCACATTTTTGTTCCACAGGATCACCTTGTGGTAGATCTGATGTTAATCCACAGCACCTCTTTAAAATCACTCCTCATACTTGTCCTGCAAACTTTTTGCTGTCTTCCTGTCAACATCTGCTTGCACAGATGGAGATATAATCCAGAATCTCCTATTAGCTCCTGGCAGGAGTGCCATGTTTCGGTGCATGTTTCTCTTTGCAAGCCTTACCCATTTTCTTGCACAAGCTGGCTGGCAAGAGAGAGACTGTTTTGAAACCAAACCAGGTTCTAAGAGCTCTTGGTTAGCCTGACTTGGCAGCAGAGTTCAAAACTGTATTCTACTTACTTTATTCACAGAGATTATGTTATTCAGCCAACAGAAACCTGGAGTTTGTCATCTTATACACTTTGTATGTAGCTGCACACAATTTTTTGTAAACAGAACTTGATTTCTGTTGACCAAAAAAATCCATCTTACTGTCAGTACAGAACAGTTAAAGAGATGCCTCAGCACAGCTGTGTTAAGCACATTGCAAACACAGGTACAGGGATTTCCCTTGTAACGCAGGAAAGAAGTCTCAGTGCAAGATCAGAGCCCACCAAAACCTTGCAGCTGCACCATCAAGTGCATGCTCATGATTGGCTCACCGTAAATTATGTACACGTGTTGGTCGGCAATTGGCTCGCTGACCGCATAAAAGGCTTGGGCAATGCCCGCCCAAATCGGAGGAGTGCTTGGATGTGCATGACAAGAGATCCCTGCCTGCATTTCCAAGCTACAAAGGAGGCCTGATCAATCGCCGACGACTCCCCGCCGAAATCATCCGACGCCCAATACCCTGTGTGAGTGTGAGCATCAGTGTGCCTGTTTTCCTGTTTGAGTTTTGTAACTCCACGAGATGTGCCTACAGTGTATACAGACTGTAAGTAAAGTTTTTTTCGTTGCAACCGCTGTGTCTCCAGCACCTCAATTCCGATCCATCAGCAGCCCCATTCTGCCAGTGTTTCTCGGCCCCCACATGGCGTCATGAACAGGATCAGTATGCTGGGAAGACACAATGGAAGTCGAATTGGTTAAGGGTTGCCCCAGCGTGGTAGAAAACACCAGGTGCTAGACGCCGTGGAATTGGAAGCGCACATTGCTTACCATCAAGCGGGTGGAATGGGTGGAAGAGTTGTAAGCGGTTGCCTTTCACTCAAGGGAGAAGGGGAGCCTGCGAAAGAGTGGGAAGTGAGCCTCCACCCAAGAGCCTTCAGATGTGTAATGGGGAGCAAGCGGGTTCGGTTTAAACCTCAGGAGCAAGGGGGAAGTGAGTCCTCAGCCAGACAGAGGCCGAGCGAGGAAGACACGGCTCTCAGTTGGGAGTTCGTTCGCTGTATGCGCTTTGTGTGGGAGAGTAGAGGACCAGCACTAATTAATTTAGACACACTGTTACTGGAATTGGGACAGCCGGAGCTTTTGGAGCTCCATGCAGAAGTGGATGAAAGCCGCTTTGTAGCTGAAGGGACTGGTACAGCATATGGAAAGGAGAGAATGCTGCGAGTAATGTTCAAGACAGTCACGACCCTGATACGGGAAAGGACTGAGTTGGAAGCCCGATTGTGTGCTGTACAGGTGGTCAAAAGGGTTGCAGCTATGGAGGAAAGCCAAAGTCCCCCGTCATCACAAGATGGCGGCGAAACGGAAGGGGGCCACCATGGAAGGGTAGAGAAGGAGGGCGGAGTTACCCACGGCACGGCAGAAGTAGCAACTCCACCCCAGGAAATCCCCACCTCTGGGCCGTAACCAGGAGGCAATGGAGAGCATCCTGCAACTGAGTCTTTCGTCAGAAGCAGCGACAGCTCAAGCAGCCACGCATCCTGTGGTAACGGAGAGTCAAGTGATGAGTGCAGCCTGCACTACTGCCAGCACCTATCATGCCAGGACTTGGACTGAGATACAGGCCTCGTGTAAAAGGCCTAAGATAAGGTCAGCAGAGACCTTAGCTATGTGGATCGGACGCCTGGTTATGGAGTTCAGATCCAACCTGGTGGACCAGAATGAGGTGAGCTCTTTAGTTAGATGAGCCTCATGGAAAGGAGGACATGCTGCTGACATCAGCATGGTGAAGTATAATGTTTATTGGCTGATCTTGCTTCCAGCACTTGTTGCAGGTCAAGCCAGCCAGAGAGTCTATGCGTGGCATGAAGGAGGACCATGGAAGGTCAGCGTGGAACAGATCTTGCAAGCGATCATCGGGATTTCGTATTGTACGTGGAATCCGAGATGACACGCACTGGGACTGTCACCATCCCAGCAGCAGGAACTGCGGCCTCACCGTCACCTGCAAGATCCTGGAGCTGTTCCAATCACGCTGACATGTATCGATGCTTGTGTTGAGGTGTACGGAGGAAAAGCAGCTGTTATCCTCCGAATTTTGTTGAACCCATTAGCCAGACAGCCCCTGTCCCAGCCGGACAGTGATTTCTTGAGGCAACTTCTGCGACTGCAAGCTCTTGTGAAACCGGGTCAAAGAGAGTTCAGCAACCCAGAGCAACATCGAGTGCATGAGTCAACCCTGTGATGATTCCAACCGACACAGAGAACGCTGGAGGAACGCGAGATGTTTAGGTTCCTGATGCAGTACTCCAAGCTCACCAAACAGCAGTTGAGAGTTTTGAGCGATGAGGGTCAATGGAACCTAGCATACGAGATGGGGTTCCAATGCCAAGATGAGCCAGATGATAAGTCATCTTGTGACAATGATTAGAGTTTAATAAAACAAACTGATTAATTTTTCTGAGAGTTTCTTTCTCTACAGGTCCGCCGAAGCGTATGCAGACCAGATCGAAGGGAAGGAAAGATTTTTGAGAGAGCAGACTATCTCTGCAGGTCTGCTAAGGAGTGTGTACAGACCAGACCAGAGAGAACATTTTGAGAGGGAGTACCTTGAGAGACTGGGACACGATGATGCCCAATGAAGTCTTGATGACTGAACTATTTATCACGAACTTATTGATGTGTAGTTGTGTTCTGTTAGGCTATTGTTTAATTAGATCCTTGCAGAATGAACTTGCTTTGTTGTCTGCTCTTCTTTATGTTCATTTGCAATGTGAACCTGTTAAATGGTGTGAGTGTGATTTGACCGATTCAAATGTGCTCTGGATACAACTGTTTTCGGACTGTGCCTTCAGCAAGGGGGCATGGCAGTACAGAACAGTTAAACAGATGCCTCGGCACAGCTGTGTTAAGCACATTGCAAACACGGGTACAGGGATTTCCCTTGTAACGTGGGAAAGAAGTCTCAGTGCAAGATCAGAGCCTGCCAAAACCTTGCAGCTGCACCATCAAATGCATGCTCATGATTGGTTCACCGTAAATTATGTACATGTGTCGGTCAGCAATTGGCTCGCTGACCGCATAACAGGCTTGGGCAATGCCCGCCCAAATCGGAGCAGTGCTTGGATACGTGTGAGGAGAGATCCCCGCATGTATTTCCAAACCATAAACCATATGCCATGAAGGAGGCCTGATCAACCGCCGATGACTCCCCACCAGAATCATCCGACGCCCCATACCCTGTGTGAGTGTGAGAATCAGTGTGCCTGTTTCCTGTCTGAGTTTTGTAACGCCATGACACGTGCCTACAATGTATACAGACTGTAAGTAAAGTTTTTTTTGTTGCAACCACTGCGTCTCCAGCACCTCAATTCCGCTCCATTAGTGCGCCAGCGTTTCTCGGCCCCCACACTTACTAGGTGTATATTAGGCTTTGACTTAGGCAGGGCATGTGTGACAGAAGGAAGATGTAACCCGGGTGGTACTCCAAGAGGTACCCCCTCCCCAGCTGAAGGGATCAAAGCAGGTGCATAAGCATTATGGGAGATGTAGGGACTCTTCTCCTCCTATAGAGCAGAGCCAGACCATAAATGGGGACTAGTGGCAACAAAGCACCAACAGTTGTTATTGGGAGGCAATATCAAAACGATACTTTTATTGATCCTTCCTAGTTTACTTCACAGTAAAATTACAGGACTTTGTCTCCACTGGGATTTTAGATGAGGGCAGCTAATGGCCATTTGTTATCTGTAGTAACAATCTGTAGTAACACATTTTTGGTTTCAAGTGGTGAAGAAAAGGAGAAGGTAATGTAAATGAGCTGATGAGGTCATCTCTAGATAGGGTTTTACTGCAGCTCACATAGGGTTTTACTTTTACAATCTGCCTCAACACAAAAATCATCACCACAATGTTTCAGAAGGATTAGGGGTGTGGGGAGATAAAATGACAGTAGACAATTCAGACTACACTAAATATCAGTATCATTTCAAACAGCAACAGACCTCCCCTAAGTTTATTAGTATAATCTAATGCCTATTTGATATCAGGGGACTAAGCTATGACATAACCTACTTTGAACATTTTAATTGACTTAGGGATCTGGAGTCTTGTGATGTTGGATCAGGAATCAAGGCCTCCTCATCACACCATGGGGAAGGGGGTGGGGATTTTCCTAAGCACTTCTGCTCTGACTGAGCATAGACTAGATACTAGCATTTGGATGCATTACTGAAGACCCTGACACCTGATAAGGAGAGCCACTAACAATGTTCAAGGACTTGGATCACATGTAGGAGCCCCAAGAGTTTTGCATCATAGTATCATAGTACCTAGGGTCAGAAGGGGCCTAGAGCAGGCCATCTAGCCTGACCCCCCACCAATTGGCAGGAAATGAGTGCCAGGGTCACAGGACCCCAGCCAAGTACCTATCTAATCTACTCTTAAAGACACCCAAGGTAGGAGCA
>JAGPOW010003685.1:64360038-64413924 GCA_030014935.1 Caiman crocodilus
TAGATGAGCACCTTGCTGGGGTCATCTGCCCCCGGTGCTCTTTCCTGCCAAGGCAGGGGGTCGGACTAGATGATCTGCCCAGGTCCCTTCCGACTCTAGCTACTATGATACTATGATACTATGGCATGAGTTCTGCTTGTCCACAGCTTGGGGTGCAACTCCACCCAACCCCCTGAAACCAATCTCTTTGAAACTTGGCAGGCTTTGTGGCCTCAGTAAGAGCTACCAGTCCTGTAGTTTTGATGCCCCTGTGGTGTAACACACAGCCACGATATGAATTTGGCTTTCAAGAATTCGGGGTACAGTTCCCCCCAAACCTCTGCACCGATCTTCTTGAAACTTGGCAAGTTTCATGCTCTCAGCAGAGGTTACTATTTCCACAAGTTTCATCCAAATCAGACAGAAAACAATAAAGTTACAGATATTTGATTTATTCCCCCATTATACCCTATGGCCGGATCTCCAACACGGCTCCGAAGCTTCAGAGCTGCTTTGGCTGGATCGAGGCAGAAACCTGATCCAGAGCTCTGGACTGAAGTAGCCGGATCCGAAGCTGGATCAGATTGCTGCCAACTCACACGAGCCTATTAATAGTTCCTCTTAAACTGTGATCTGTGGGATCTCAGACATGGCTTCTCAAAAAACGGCTTCTCAGTTCAAGTACTGTGTGCAGTTCTGGGCCCCACACTTCCAGAGGGATGTGGATAACCTGGAGAGGGTCCAGAGAAGGGCCACTCATATGGTTAAGGGCTTGCAGACCAAGCCCTACGAGAAGAGACTGGGGCACCTGGACCTTTTCAGCCTCCGCAAGAGAAGGTTGAGAGGCGAACTTGTGGCTGCCTATATGTTCATCACAGGGGCACAGAAGGGAATTGGTGAGGTTTTATTCACCAAGGCGCTTCCTGGGGGGGTCACAAGAAATAATGGCCATAAGCTAGCAGACAGCAGATTTAGACTAGACATTAGGAAGGACTTCTTCACAGTTAGTGACCAAGGTCTGGAACGGGCTCCCAAGGGAGGTGGTGCTCTCCCCTACCCTGGGGGTCTTCAAGAGGAGGTTAGATAGGCATCTAGCTCGGGTTATCTAGACCCAGCACTCTTTCCTGCCTATGCAGGGGGTTGGATTAGATGATCTATTGAAGTCCCTTCCGACCCTAACATCTATGAATCTATGAAAGATGATAGGGACCAATCTGAAAATATCCCTATGTTTGTTAGTTAGTATAGTACAGTCGCTATGATTATTAGTTAGTATATTCCTCTCTCTTGCCTACAAGAGAGATGAAATACTGCTTCTTTAAACACCACATATCTGCAGCTTAAGGTGACCAGAACCTCTCTTCCCAAAGTAAATTACAATTCCAATCCCTGTCACCTAATCAATTCCCTTGCAGCTTCTAAGGAATCTAGAGGGACCTGCTTATAATTTCCTTAGCCAATGCCTTGGAGGTTTACAGTCACTTTGGCCTTGCCTACACACACTGTATGCTTTGCTTGCCACACACACACACAGAAAGACAGAGACAGAGAAAGTATGTGTGGGGCGAGCAAGGCACAATGTGTGTGTGGTGAGCAAAGCGCATAGTGTGTCTGTGTGCAATGAGGGTAGGAAAGGGAGAGTGTGTGCATATGTTCATAGGCTGAGTCCCACAAACACCCCCCCACCATACACATGTACCCACACTCCACCTCACACTGCCATACATGCAGACTGCCACACTCCCTCACATACTCCAGCTACCCTCCCCCACACACATCCCCACAAACCCCATAGCCACCCACACCCCACATATCCATAAACACACATGTTCCTTCACCCCACACCCACAACTCACACACCTACCCCCACAAAACCCCTCACATACCCACACCCTCCCCACATACCCACGTACCCACCCCCCCCACAAATCTATACTCACCTCCACACCCCCCACACCCTCACTGTATACAAGAGCAAGACTTAATGTTAATCTATTGTGCAATCACCTCTGTGTACACTACACAAACATGTAAATCAGAAATATTTTTTGAAATCAAATTAATGAATGTTCTAAATATTTGATTTTTAGAATATAATTTGGTGTTTTAGGGGGGTCTGAAATGGCAAAACACGTTGCTGAAAGAAATATTTCTGGAGGCAAAGGATGGGGCTAGAGGGCAGGACTTCCAGTCCCAAGATGGCAACCTGGAGATGGGGTACATGTCAAGGGGCAGGGCTACACATGCAGCCTTTAACTGCTTGCCAAAACTCAGTAAGCCGCCCTCTGCCCGAAATAATTGCCTGCCCTGCTTTAAAGCCAAATCTGAACAGTTGCCTAGCCAAGCTGGAGACTGCTACTGGGGAAATAAGCTCCATTTACTTGCTTCTAGTCCACATGTGCCAGCTTGGAAGTTAGTCAGGATATGTGGTTTAGAGTCCTGAATTCATGCCCTCACACTGCACTGAGCCGCTCCAGGGATAGAAAGCCTGGAGGTGACAATGGGGCCTTAGCACATTTCCTTCCCTTTTACAATGCAAATGGAATGTGTATGCCTTCCACAGAAACCTCTCTAGCTTGACTCACTTGCAGAATTAATAGTAGACAATAGAAAATATGACATGAATAGGTTTTGTCTTGCCAAATTCATCAGCCTTTACTTTGAAGCCAGCATTATGGAAGTAGGTGCTGTGACTTTTTTTTAAACCCATCCTTCTCTGCTCTATTTGAAAGTAAAATACTGGTTAAACCTTTGATTATTATTAAAAACACCAGCTCTCTCTTCTGCCCATTTTTCTTTAACTGTGGTTTTTAATTTCCTCACAACTTCCTTGGCTGGTTTGTTCACTCACTCTTGTTTTTAAGTCCCTCAGTGTAATACAGCTGAGGCAATACATTTCATATAGTCTAGTTTAGCTTTTCCATCAGTCTTCTTAGATTGTACGTTTTTTCTTAGACTACAAGCCCTTTCTATTTTTAATCCTTGGGGCAGCAATCTTGATTTTGACAGCGCACTAGCATGATAGAAATAATAATACTATTTTGGCTAAATGGCAAAAAAATGGTTTTAAGTCTAGTATTATTACAGTAACAAAGAAACCCTCAATCTTTCACCTCATGAATGCCCTGATTCAAAGTGTTTAAAGCATGTTAGGCATCTGAAGACTTCATTTGATCTCAAGTGCCTTGTTAAATCAGGGACAAATAATGGGTTTTAATGGTATGATCCTAATAAGAAGAAAGATTAATTCAGTGGCTGAAAAACACCTTCTTTTGACTGTATAAATCAGAGCATGAAACAGAAATTCAAATTATTTTCTCATTGAAACTATTTAGATATATAGAAGTCTATAAAAGGCCAAAATTGGATCATTACAATCATTTAAGTTGAGACTTTTAAAGCAACCTAAAAGGTATACAACATCCATTTTCAATTGAAAACTAATTTTGGAGTGAAGCCCCTAATGTCTTTGCACCCTTTGGAAACCTTACCCCTAGGCTGGGATTCTACACGACATGATTCAGCAACTTCTGCAATGAGAATGTATCTTCCTTTCTGTGGGGTATGTACTCACCTCCTGGAAGTGGGGAGCAGCAGGCCACCCAGTTGCTCCTTAGGGATTTTGGAGGGGAAAGAATCAGCCAGTATTCTCCCAAAACCAGCAGATATGAGAGAAGGGTTTGAAGATCATTTGGGCCACCAAAAGGTAACATAAAATATTGTTTTGTAAAAGAAGGTGAAGATAGTTATGGAAGATTTGTAGTTTAAGACTGGAAAAGATTATGAACATGCAGGAGAGGAAGAGACCACCTAGGCCCTCAAATCCAGCCCCATGCCACCACAGACAACCATATAATAAAGGTGGAGTCCAGAAAGTTACACAGAAACATCCATTCAGGTTCATCAACACTCCAACATGGCTTTGAGCCCCTGAAATACAGACACATAGTGAGCTCCCTGGCTTGGAAACTGGTGCCTACTGAGTCTGTTGGAGCATCCAGGGTCCCCCTATGGCAATTGCTAAGCCAGGGAGGCATGGAGGGGGGGCCTGCCTACTCCCCAGAGGACCTGGAAGTGGACCAGAAGTACCTGATCCAACAGGTACTTCCTTTCTGTGGGGTGTGCACTCACCTCCTGGAAGTGGACCAGAAGTATTTCTGGTCCACTTCCAGGTTTGCTGCCGAGCACATGGAGGGTCCCCCCATGCTGCTGTGGGACACTCAATCTGCCTCACTATCATAACATTCACAAGCTGCCCTGGTACCTCAAGGTATGTCGAAAAAACATTTAAAGTTGTGTCTATGTCCAAATCACTGATTCTCCGAAACAGCATTAAATCTTCAGATTCATCTGAATCGAATCAGGGACAGTGATCCAAATCAACAAATCGAATAATTTTCCCCGATTCAGGCCAACTCTGAATCCAAATCAAATAGGACCCATTTCACCCACCCCTACTGCCCAACACCTATGGCCCAGCAGAGATAGCACAGTGCCTGCTCACCCCATCCTAGATATGCTGAAATGGCAAGGAACATGAGGTTAAATATGTCCAAATAATTCTGGGAGATGAACCAACCATGTTGGCAACAGAAGGGTCCTCTGACTTTTCTGGAGAAAGCAGAGATTGTGGGGGGAAAAATGGTGCAAAACTTCACCCACTGGTTACTAAGCTAGTGGTTTGTTCTGTCTAGACCTCCTCCAGTTTGCCAGGATTTTACTGTTTTACACTACCCTTCAATTATATGCAAACTTTAGAGGCTGCAAACCCTAGAGAACATCAGAGACTGCTGAAATCATTTCAACTGAACCCAAGCCATCTGCTTTGGCACAGTTAATCTGTCTTACCTTTGCACACTCCACAGGGTTGGACTCCATTAGGCTTTTCTTCACACTCTGTATAACTTTGGCTCTCATTAGTTATTTTCTTAAGAAAATTAGGTCAAGAATGCACATCATTAGTGATGCAGGCTTATTATTGATCCAACCACTGCTTTACAAACTGCATTGCTCACAGCTTCTTGCAGAGATGATAACATCCTCCTTCATGTATCTTCAGCACATTAAGATCCACTGCCAAAAACTGATATTCCAATAGAGAAATACAGAAGAGTCTCTGGCCAAAATTTTCATGAGTGGCTGTGAGTGCCTATGTATGTGTGACATCTTAATGAGCCCTGATTTTCAAATGAGAGAGAGAGAGAGAGCTTTATTTGAAAATGCATAACATATTTTTGTTTTTCTATTTATTTAATAAAATAGTTAATGTTCCCAAACCTTTTCAATCCTGGCATTTCCAAATAGCAAGTAAAAAAAATGTAACTTTTTTTTACAATTAATTTCATTGTCAAAGTAAAATATGGTTTGATATATTTTTGTAATCTGCTTATATTTAATATACTGTTTAAATAAATCTGTTCATACTTATGACTACACAAAGTACATCAATTGCTGCCAGCTCTTGTCTGGAATAAGAGACTTGGTTTCATGTGGATTACCATAAGGATATTTGAATAAACATTTGATGAGTATAAAACATTTTGTATACGAGTATAAAACATATATAATATAGACCATTAAGTACATTACAAAAAATGGTCTGGTTGAAAAGTTATAAAAATATTACATCTTCCTTTATTTACATCACATCATAATTTCAATAGCAGAGGGACATTTCTATGGCTAAAATTAACAATGAGAACCAGGATTTGAATAAAATGATCCTCATGTTCTTCTCATGTTTGTTTGTTTGCTCACAACTCTCTCAAAGCAACATGCTCAAAAATTAAGCACTCTGCTTGCCAGCTGGTATGGGAGAACGTAGCTGGAGGTGGGAATTAATTTACATGAAAGTTACTTTGGATTTTGCAGAAGAATATGAAACATTTTCTGCTTTTCTCTGGTCATGAATTTGACTTGGCTGAAAGCAGGAGTAATTGGTTTGTGCAGAATATACGTTACTGTTTAAAGGTTAATGTTGTTTCCATTTTTATGCTACACACACTTCTAAGGATGTACATTTTGCAAGATAAATTCCTGGTAATTATCCAAAATAAAAACCATCTTCTTATTATACATGGAACAATACCAGAACTCCAAATCCCTTTACATTTTGTGTTGCAGTTTGGATTTGAATCTCTGGATCTAAAATCAATTCCACAAAGTCCTACTGCCATGTGTGATCCAGAATGAGATCCACTTTCTAGTGGCTGAAGTCTAATGAGAACAACTGATGTCACTACATTTCCATTCTGGCAGTAATCAGATCTTGAACCAAAAAGACTAATTACTGCTATCAGCATTTTTGGGGGGTGTTGGTTGTAGCTGTGTTGGTCTAAGGAGGCATAAGCTGACAAGGTTCTTTGGGTAAATGTGAAATCTTTTATTAGACCAACTAAATAGTTGGAAAAATTGTTCTTTGCAAGCTTTTGGGCACGAACAGCCTTCTTCAGGTATAGGGAGACAATTTTTCCAACTATTTAGTTGGTCTAAGAAAAGATATCACATTTACCCAAAGAAACATGGCTAACAACATTTGGCATCATCAAATCCAACACACATCACTTTACCAGGGCATGGCCCTTACCCTGAGCACTCAGTGATGCCTCACTTGCATACAGAACAGACCTCATCAGCTCAATTCATTTTTCTTTGGAGCTCCAGCAATCACTAAGCCTGTATCCTATTTGGGAAAGTAATATAAAGAGGAGCAGTTTGACACCACATATTCTTTCATTTTGAAGTTTCTCCATACAATAGTTGTTGTACAATAAAACAAGAGTCTGAAATTAACAAGCAGCAAGTGATCATTTCTTTGTAAATTAATTTTAGTGAACTTTTTAATTAAAGCAAAATTTCTCCTTTAGAGGTAGCCTCATTAAAAATAGAGAAGACATCCACCCAGATTAATTCAAATGAGGATCATAAGTAAATTCCATCAAGGTAAAAACTATAAGGATTTGTCTGCTTTTCCTCTGAATTTAGCTATTAAAATTAGAACTGGCAACAATATTTTTCCTACAAAAATTACAATGAAAAGGAATTATGTTTTAGCTTTTGACCATTTTTTCTGTAAGATTTTCAGGTTTTCTTGCAAAAGCTAAAAATCTTAAAAAGAGAAGAAAATACAAAGTAACACCAACAAATCTCAATTCAGAGACTAAGGGTGGAGGTAGGTTGAGAGTCTCTCACTCAAAATGTCAACAAAAATCAGAAGTTTTCATAATGCATGTCTTGTTGAAAAAACATATCTATGGAAAATTTTAACCACTTCCAACTCAAACATTGAGTGATTTAAGATTAAATGTTTAAAGAAGTCTAAGTGAGTTTAAAGATTTGAGTTTAAAGTGCTTAGGCGCATATGACACTTTAGCACCAAAGCTACTGAAATTCTCAAAACTACTACCTATGTTCTGCCCTAAAAACCAAAGCTTCTGCCAATGGACATTTGCAAAGCCACAGAAAAGTTGATACCGTCCCATAGCTTGGAGCCCTGCCACAAGACAAAGTCTCTGAGGTCCTGGAGTAGATTCTGAATGTGGGGTTCCTCTTGTCTTTTTTTTTTTTTTTTAAACCAGTGGGGTCTGATTCCTCAGGGGTACATGTGAGCCTAGTCCAGTGGTTCGAAACCTTTTTAGAGTCAAAGCACCTTGGATAGACTTGAGGCACCTCTGGAAAGATTTAAGGTACTCTTCAGAAAGTGTCTACTCTTAGTTTTCACTTGTTTTTTTGACTACACAAAAATAGTAGAGCAAAGGCACTGATTTAGCCTAGTGGCAGAGCCAGGAATAGAATCCCAGTCCCCTGAGGTCCATTATGGAGCTCTATTGATTAGACAAGCCTGTTCCCTTATAATGGGATTTGGGTACCCCACTATGTTATGCTATGCTGTAAATACCAGTCATAAGCAGGTTATAAGTGAGGCCAGTTCCCAATATATTTATGCTGTCAGTCTTTATTTTCTTTTTTAGCATAGACCAGATTCTACACCTATCAATTACTTGCACGTGCGCTTTCCATTGAAGTGTGTGGCGCGTATGCATGGACACTTAGGTAAGCCAATGTGTTTAGAACCGAGGGAAAGAATTTGTGGCTTTAATAAGGAGAAATTTTTCATAATCCTTTTGAATTGTTTTCTTGGAATTCATGGTCCTAGCAGGAATGTAATGGTCATCGCGATCTGTTCTTTCCCATCAAGGACAACAGAGGATGGGTGACATTTTCTGAACTAATATAAAACCTTTCTGGACAAAAATAAAAGTACAGAGCATTAAAACAACAGGAAACATGCTACATCCAACTTCCCCATACCTTGGAACAAGTCCTGGTTTTTCCTTCATATTTGCAATGTTTTCTAAATTGAGCCAAACTGACCAGGTATATGAAACAAAAGTGAAACACAGAAAATTATTTAAAATGGCCTTTTCCTTTGAAGACATACCAAGGGAAAAAAATTGGAAAGGCATAGTTTGCTTCAGCGTGAGATTCATAGGTGGATCAGGGGCCCCTGCCTCAGGACAGACAAAACTGGCGGCCAGGTCAGCTTCGGTATGCACAATGTGGTGGACCATGGTTGTCAGGTGCTGATGCACCTGGACAGAGTTGCAGTGGGGTGAGGGGTCACCCCTGGAGCTTGGTCTATGCCACCTGTGCCCAGCAGCTCCACACCCCTGGCACCAGCTCCAGTACAGACCTGTGGCTGGGGACAGCCACAGCTCCTGCCCGGGCTTAGAGGGCACTGCGTCTTGCTCCAACCACTGCTCCCACTGTGCTGGCTGGGGATGGAGCCTGGGGCTGCAGGGCAGGGTGCAAGGTTGTGGCGGGGGTGCGGACACTGTTCCCACTGTGTTGGCTGGGGATGGAAGCTGGGGTTGCAGGGCAGGGCACAGGCTGGGGGGAGGGGTGGCCATAGGGAAGTGGGGCCCAGGGCCCCACTGAATCTTAATCCACCCCAATCAGATTTATCTATTGAAAGACTAAAGAAAAGTCCTAGCCTGGAATATATAGAGCACTGTAAATCAGAGAGCAACTGGCAATATGCTAGAAAAGACAGTGTCAACTCATTGTTTGATCATTAAAAAATAGAACAAAATTTGGCATTTAGATTGGATTATAGCTCTCTGTCGCAGGGCATTTCACTGCCCTGCTCCTAAAGGAAGAAGAGCTGCTAGGGAAGGAGCCCTAGCAGTGACTAAGCAGTGCAGCTGCGGGTTGCCAGGGCAACCAATGAGCATCAGCTGACTGGAGAAGGCAGGTCTTGGCTTGTATAAAGCCCAGAACTAGAGTCAGGCAGGAGTTCTCTGCCAGCAGCCAGAGGGGCAGGAGCTCTGAGGAAACAGAATGTGAGAGCAGCTCACGCGGGCTCCAGAGCAGTAGCCAAGAGGCTTACATTGTTATGGCCAGGTGCCTTATGTTTGGTTACAGCCAGAAGGCTTGTGTTGTTTTTTTAGTAGTGAATTAGACCAGTGGTTTGGGCGAGGCTGTAGGGGTGGAGGAGGCCTCAGGGGCCCACAGTACCGTGGAAGGGGAAGGGGCGCGATTCGGCACCCGTGGGGGTGCAGTGTTTTTATAGGTGCCAGAAAGGGTGCAGCAGTATGGGGGTGCATAGACCCCAGCCTGGAGAGGGGCATTTGGAGAAGCCCAAGTTGGGCACAGCAAGCCCCAGAGAGGAGGCAGCACTGAGAAGCAGTCCAAGATGGACTTGGCGAGCCCCAGGAGGCAGGGCAGCATTGAGGAGCCCTAAAAAGGGGGCCATTTTATTGTGTAGCCCAAGTTCGGGCACTGGGAGTCCCCGACAGGGGGCCGCATTAATTAAGGAGCCCAAGTTGGACACAGTCAGCCCCAGGCAGGGGGCAATATTTTAAGGAGCTCAGGGAGGGCATGGCAAGCCCCAGTGTGGGGGGGAGCACCATGTTGAGAAGCCCAGGGAGGGCACGGCGAGCCCCAGGAGGGGGAGCACCACATTGAGGAGCCCAGAGAGGGCACAGCAAGCCCCAGGAGGGGGAGCGCCACATTGAGGAGCCCAGACAAAGGGGCACTGGTATTATTAGGAAGCCCAGAGTGGGCATCAAGACCCCAAAGGGAGGGGCGGTCTCATTGAGAGTCCCAGGAAGGGACAGCAGCACTAGGAAGGCCCAGAGTGAGCAAGGCGGTAGAGGTGAGCCTGGGAGAGCAGGCAAACTTACGGAGAAGGCCTGGGGAAGCAGGCTGGCATTCGATTTGAACAGGACAACGTCTTTCGCGCATAGCCCTGAGGCTAGGGTGCCTAGGGAGCGCCCATTAGATAGTCTGGGAGGTCACGGGGACCGAGGTCCCGATACGCCGTGCCCAGGGAGGTAGAAGGCAGCCTCCCTTCATATATTAACCATCAAAGTCGTGGCAGGAGAAAATTAGAGGGTGTCCTTTGGCCGGCTTGGACACGGTACGAGGGACCTTCAGGGGGATCACAGCACCCTGAAGGCACCGCCCTGTCACACTCTCAAAGAAATTAATTGACTTTGATGCATATATACAAATACAAATTCCTGTCCTCACAATTGGTTTATTTCAGACATTGTTTGTCTGGGTCTTGTTGTAATTTGGCCCCCTTATCCTCACTGGGCCCTCTCTTACTCTGCGCCTTCACTGACACTCGGGCTTTCCGCAGCTCTATGTGGCACTGTGCCCTCCCTGGGGCTTCTCAACAGTGCCCTTCTCTCCGGGGTGTCTCGCTGCCCCTTCTCTGGGGCTGGGGTCTGTGCACCCCGAATGCTGCACTTTTGCTGGTGTTGGGGTCCCCACACTGCTGGGGGCCCTGTCTGAGGCCTCCTCCTCCCCCTAATAGCCTCACCCAAACCACCGGTTACAAACAGCAAACACAAAGCATAAGCCCCTAGGCTATAACATAAATCTCAGCCCTCTGGCACCAACATTCTTCCTACCATGCCAGGGGTGCCCCATCTCTCACCAGTCTCAAGCTGTTCATGTATTCGGACCTCTTCCCTTTACTCTCTCTGGTAGAGCTCCTTTTCCCTTAGTTGCCATCAGGGAACTCCTCCTGGCCTCCAGCCTGTGGTTTATATAGGAGTCAGGCCCTGCCCTTCTGGTCAGCTGACCAGGCAGGTGCGAGTCACTAGTTCCCTCCAGTTATCGTAGCAACCAGCACCTGCATAGTTACTCTGGCGTAGTTACTCTGGCATCTTAGTGCCCTGCTACAGTAGGCTATAGGGCACTTTTCTCCCCCCTTTCTGGATCAACACCATTCTAACAGCCACTTTTGACGCATCAGTCTGCACCAGGAAAGTTTTATTAAAATCTTGTGTAGGCAGTAGGGGTTGCAAGTACAGTGCATCCTTCACCACTGAGAATGACTTTTCTGCATCCAGCATCCATCTTATCTTGGTAGGAGCCCCTGCCTTTATCATTTCTGTCAACGGCACTACTGAATACACAAAGTGGGGTACAAACCTTTTATAATAATTAGCTAGTCCCAAAAAGACCCTCACTTGTTTTTTAGATTGAGGAGCTCGATACCTCCACAAAGCCTCTACCTTGCTTAATAATAGTCTCACTTTTCCACTTCATACTAGGAACCCCAGATATTGAGTTTCTTCTTTCCCTATTGTACATTTTTTCGGATTAGCTGTCAACCCAGTCCATCTCAAGTCTTGCACCACTGTTCTTAGAGCATTGAGGTGTTCAGCCTATTCTTCAGTGTATATATAATAATAATAATAATAATAATATCATCTATATATGCTACAGCATAACCCACTTGAGGGGGGCCAAACCTCTGTTCATTAAATGCTGAAATGTAGCTGTGGCTCCATGTAATCTGAACGGCATGCATCAGAACTGGAAGAGCCGCCACAGGGTAGCAAATGCTGTCTTTTCTTGATCTTCAGGTGCTACTGGGACCTGCCAATAACCTTTTGTCAGGTCTAAAGTGGAGATGTAGCGAGCTTATCCAATGTTTTCTACCAGTTCATTTACTCTCAGCATCGGGTAGGCATCGAACTTAGCTATTCCGTTTACCTTCCGGAAATCAATAAAGAGATGAATTTTTCCATTGGGCTTAGGTACTGCTATGATGGGGCTCTGCCAGTCACTGTGGGACCTGCATATGATGCCCTTCTCTAGCATCATATCAATCTCTGTCTTTATCTGTCTTTGCAGTCATTGTGGAATCCATCTCCAATTTTCCTGCATCACCAGGCCCAGAGGAGTTTTTATCCAGTGTACCATGCCCAAGCTTCCCCAGGAGATTCCTGGAACGCATCTCCAAACTCCCCAATTAATTCGGCAGCCTGTCTTCTCTGCTCTTCCGATAGTCGCGAGGCCAGTTCTACCTCACCTGGTCCACTGTCCTCTGTCAAAGAGGGTCCCAATTCTAGTTCATCGGGATGAGGCCAAGTACACACACTCCTGGTCTTCCCACTTCTTCAGCATATTGATGTGGTATACCTGCTTCTTTTTTTGTTCATCTGCCTGATACATCTCATAGTCCACGGGCCCCACTTGGCATATAACTTCATAGGGTCCCTGCCACCGGGCGAGTAACTTACTCTCCCAGTCAGGCAAAAGACCAACACGCGGTCCCCCATATCAAACTTCCTTTCCCAGATACCTTGGTTATAATATGTCACTTGACGTTGCTGAGCCTCACTGAGATTTCCTAAGACCTTGCTCTGAGTGGCTTCAAGGCATTCCCACAGTTGTTTCATGTACTGGATCAAGTTCTGGTCTTTACCCGGTTGTTCCTCCTAACTCTCTTTAATCGGATGTAGGATTCTCCTGGGTTGCCGGCTGTATAATAGTTCAAAGGGTGAAAACCCGGTTGAGGCCTGGGGTGCCTCTCTTACAGGAAACAAAGGTGGTATCATTTATCTGAATCTTGAGGCTCTCAGCTACAAACTTCTTTAACATCTGTTTCAGGGGCTAATTAAAACGTTCCATGAGTCCATCCATTTGGGGATGATAGACTGCCGTCCTCAGGTGTTTAATCTCTAGAGCTCTACTCACTCCCTTGAACATGCGTGATGTAAAATTCATTCCTTGGTCTGTCAGCAGTTCCCTAAGGAGTCCTACCCATGAGAATATCTTCAATAGCTCATTTACCACTTTTGAAGTGGATATGGTCCACAATCGGCACAGATTCCAGGTACCTGGTTGCATAGTCTAGTAAGACTAGTATATACTGTTTTTTGGCGCTACTTTGGGGAAGCCCCACAATGTCCAGAGCCACTCATTCAAAGGGAACCTCTACCAAAGGCATCGGAATTAAAGGAGCTTTTGGGGGGTGCCTTGGGTTCGCTTTTTGGCACACTGGACATGAAACGCAATATCTTGCCATTTCCTACAACAGTCCGGGCCAAAAACATCCTGCCCCTAATGTGGGCTTCAGTTTGGTCTCTGTTCAAATGTGCCCCCATAGGGTTCATGAGCCACCTTCAAGACAGCCCATTGATATCATCGAGGTACCAGCAGCTGTATGACCTCCCCTCCTTCAGGCTTCCTTTGCTCAATTCAGTACAGGAGGCCATTCCTTACCTCGAATCTCGGTGTTGTCTTCATCAGCTCCGGTCGTAATACTTTGCCATCTCATTGAGCTAAGTGTTCTTGCAATGCATACCAAAAGTCAGCCTCCTGACTCTGCTCCAGCTGGAAATGTTCATCCTCCCACAAAGGTATGACATCCACCTCTTGTCCAGCCTCTTCTTCAAGGGGGGTTTATTCCATTTGCACCACAAATCCCTCAACCTTCTCCTCTGGCCTCACCCTGGCTATCTCCTTCAACAGCTCAGGCCAGTCACAACCCAGTACTACTGGGTAGGGTAAATGCTCAGTGACCCCAACTAGCATCTGCCAGGTCCCATCGCCTACTTGAAGTATGACCCCTACTCTGTCAATTCTGAGGGTGTCCCCACACCAACATTGTAACTTTATGGGTTACCATAAAGTTCCACTTTAGTGATCCACTATCTCCCTTTCTTTTGTCAGTAACACGTTACTCCTCACCATCGTCTGCAACGAGCCTGAGTCCAGCATAGCTCATACCCCTTTTTGCCCTCCATTGCCACTTCAACCGTAACTGCGGGTGGCTCGTCTCCTGCCTCAGAGTCAACTCTAGCTTCATAGCCACACATCCCCACCCAGATCGCTGGTCATGTGTGTATGCTCTCCATCCCATTGGCCAATAGTGCCTGTTGTCTGGTGGCTTGCTCCCATAGGCCTTATATTGTTTGATGCAGCCAATCCAAAACCTGCAGCTGTGACTGGGGCCAGGATTAGCATCCGCTCCCACTTCTCTCTCCCTGGACTCAATGGTTCTTTTCCTCATATAGGCAAGCCAGCATCCTACGATGCATACTGCCGTATGAAACTTTCCCAAACAATGCACCATTGTAACGGGGAGCCTGCTCGGGGCTGATCTACCCGTGGCCCACCCAGCTGTTCCTAGGCCAACCATCCGCCTCCTCAGCTGCCATGCCTTGTTGTTAATTGATTAATTGATGTTAATTAGCAGAAGGCTGCCCATTTACTGCCCCAATGCCAGGGGGCATTATCTGCAGCTCCGTTTCCTCCCCTATATTGCAGCCCACATCTTGCTGATGGTACTGATGTTGTTTGTCTGGGCCTTCTTGTAATTTGGATCCCTTGTCCTCACTGGGCCCTCTGTGGCCCTGTCTCACTTTGTGCCTTCACTGGCACTCGGGCTTTCTGCAGCCCTGTCTGGCACTGCGCCCCCTCTGGGGCTTCTCAATGCTGCCCCTATCTCTGGGGCTTCTCAACACAGCCCCCATGCTACTGTGAGTTCCCTATGAGGCCTCCTCCATCCCCTTATTGCCTCACCCAAGCCACCGGTCAGAACAACAAATAAAACACAAGCCCCTGGGCTATGACATAGATTCAAGCCACCAGCTACCAGCATTCAAGCCACCACTGGGGTATTCCATCCCTCACCCATGTCAAAGACTGTATCTGCAGTCAAGACTCACTCAGGCAGGGCTCCTTCCCCCCTAGCTGCCAGCAGAAAACTTCCCTCCTGGCCTTAGGTCTGGGATTTATGTGAGCCAGGCCCTGCCCCTTCCTGTCAGCTGACCTGTAACAGGCAGGTGCTGCTGGCTCACTCTGGTAACCCACAGCTGGGGATCCCTATTCAATGCTAGGGCCCTTCCCCTAGCATCTCCCACTTTTATAGGTGCAGGGCACTCTAGATGCCCAGTACCTATAAGAGTGGGAACTGCTAGGGGAAGGGCCTTAGCATTGAATAGGGAGCCCCAGCTGTGCCCTGTGACATATGCTGATGATGCAAACCAGCAGAGATTGCAAACAATGTGAAGAAGTAGAACTTAAAAGAATCTTGATGAATTGGAGAATGGGCTATAAACAACAAACACACATTTAGATTAAGTCTCAGTAGAAAAACTTCCTTCCCATCAGAACAGTAAGACAATGGAACTAGCCATCTAGAAAATTTCAGAATTTCCTTCACTGGGACTTTAAAAAGCAAGCTGGGTAAGTATTCAACAGAGATGGTTTATGAATAGGGCATCCTGTATTCCTGTAGAGGGTTAAAATAGACGATCCTGTAGGGCCATGAATATCAGTCAACAAATAAACTTGTGTTGTCTGCTAAAACACACAGTTGTTAACAGTAAGTGAGCAGCAATTTTACATGAAATGTAATTGAATTACACACTTCCCATCTTCACACATCCCTGAACTGCTGGAAAAATAGCTATATTGATAATTTAGTTTCAATTTGTATAATCCTATTTTGTACTACAATTTTCACAGCTTACACAGTGTTTGGTGCAACTCAACCTCTACTGTTCTGGCATTAATGCTTGCACAGTATGAACCTCTATTTCCTGAGATTATCACTAACAGACATTTGGGAACAGGCTTACGGACTTGCAGTATTTGCTTATTCATATTTTGTGTGACTAAATTTTCTACCTGAGTGCAAAACAGCATTGTAAAGACATACTTGTTCTTTAGCAGCATTTTATCTTTTTTTGCATACCACTATTCTGACTGGACATTTCATTAACATGTTCCTGTTGAAGAACAGATGCGACCCAAGCTGCAACATTTGAAAATATGACTCTTACTAAAAATGCCATCTGCAGAAAGTAAAGTAAATAAGAGATGTTAGAACTGAATCAGAAAAGAAATAAGTCTTCTTTGGGAAATAATAGGATCAGTCCCATCTGACAACATGAAAGGAGTAAAATGTGACATCTCAGCAATAGTCTTTGTAAGAGAGACGCAGACAAAAAGGATGCTGAACAGTGGTGATCAGTACTGATAACTGAGAATGTCTTCAATGCAGACGTGTTCAGTAGCAACGGAAGTGGCAATTCATACATTTGCAAAAGAGATCAAAGTGTAGCAATATGGTGAAACACGCTTTAATACCCACATTCAGTTTCATACCATTCCCTAATCACAGTGACTATTAGCATAATGCATCTGGGCTTAATCCAGTTTTAAGTAGCTCCACCCACAGGTCACAGGAACTTGGTAAGAGTTTGCACAACTTAAGAAAGTACTATTTTTTGTTTCTGCAAAGCAAAACTTCTCATTTAGATGCTAGGTGTAATATTAAAGAAAAGTATGCATAGAGTATCTAAATGTAATGGAGAAAAACTCCCCATTGATTTATCGCCATCTTTTGCTGTCTAGCTGATATTTGGGTGTGATTTGTTTTGTGGGTGTTAGTCAGAAATTGTATTCAATAAGTTCCTAGGGTTCAGACTCATACATTTTAAAGCCAGGAGGGATTATTAGTTTATCTAATTTAACGTTTTACACAGGACAGAGGCATGCTATCCAGCCATCCTTTTTTCAAGCCCAAAAATTTGACTTGAGTAAACTTTCCACAAAGGAATCCATTCTTGATCCAAAGACATCAAGAGATGGAGAATGCACTACTTCTCTTAGCAGTTTGTTTTGGTGGAATATGTAATAAACACTGCCCAGTGGATTATGTTGCTGTTTAGATAGTATCTTTCATCTAGATCTCACTTACATGGCATAGCCATATTTTTTCTACCTTTAAAATTTAAAGCAAATCACAAATTGATTGTTACTTATTTATAGATTGCATTGAGAAACGTGTTATAACACTAGAGAGGTTTTTACTCCTATTCACTAGGCAGGCATTTAAATATCAAAAACATGTTTGTCATTTATCAGTTACAAACACATGACATTCATCTGCTCACTGGGAGCAACAGTAAAGCTATAAAGCTTTGTAAAAGTTACCTGCAACTCCTTCTGGGAGGATATAGCTAGAATCAAAGCTGTACTTAATGAGCTAAATTCCCAATAATAGAGAAGCAAAGAAGAAAAAACAAAGAACCTGCATCTGGGATTTTCTGATTTACTTTCTCATTTTAAAAAAGTTTTTTTTTTCCCCAGCTGCAGTGACTTTAAATATAGCACATGCCTAGAAAAGCTTTTGAGTTACTGTTGTTTTTTCCCCTTCACTGTTAGTACTTAATACACAGGTGTTCCAGTAATCTCAGACAAGTGCAAGAGAAAGGCCTCATCACCCAGCTATGAAGTACCTAACAGAAACTATGTTCACACCTGCTATATCTGCCTGATAAGAATTGTGTAGCCTTGGCTGTTCGTTAAGTGTTTTGGGAACAATAAAGCAAAACAGGTTTAAGTCAATATGAGAGTGAGAGAGGGTCCCAACCCTGGTTTAATGACACAAATGCCTGGGAGCTCAGACTTCAGGCTGAAATGCTAGCCCCATCTTAGCCGTATCTGCCAAAGTGCTACTGTTGACTTAGGGCTCTGTTGCAACTGCTACAGCACTGCAAAGCTGAGGCTGCCTCAGTGGGAATTCAGAAAACAGGATGGCTGTCAATGTAAAAAGTTGTAGCTTAATTCTTTCCTGGGTGTTAAACTAGATCTGCTAGCCAGTCAGGGTGGAGGAAACAGAGCTAATGACTAAGCCTTCCAGGTCAACTGCACTCTGGCCGTGCTAGGAGGGAACAGCATTCAAAGGGAACAGGTCCTGCAACTGTAGCTTGTGTTCCTATAAAGGAGATGGGGGACAAGGAAAAGGGATGATTTTTTTTGTCCAATCATATTCCTTCTCTGTTGCATAGGATCCTGCTCAGGTGTAGCTCAAAGGAGAGGAGTGTTTCTCCCAAGCGATTCCCCACTCACTCATTGCTCTGTTGGAGGAGAGTCACAGCTATGTTCCTACCATTCAAGGTAGCTTCCAAAAGGTTGCAAGCATTTGAAAGGCACCACATTTTCATTTTGTATTTCAAGTGTGAAAAACGTGCACTTCTGCAAAAATGAGTGAAGCAAAACTGGTCTGGACTCTGACCTTGCATGCTATGTTTCATAATGGATCACATTTTTACAAATGAGTTACAACAGGGAGTTGGTAATAGCACTTACCGACATGGCCCAAAAATCATTACGATGGAATGACCACACAGGTGCGGATGGTGCAAGATAAATCTGACCTGACCTTGCTGCTGACTCTGAGGCAGCAGAACGGTCTGTGCTCCAGATCTTTAGAATGTTGTTTTAGTTTTGGCACTGCCCAAAACATAATCAGCAAAATCCTTCAAGAGTAGCATTTTGAAAAAGTCCTCTGATCTTCACTTGGAAGTTCTGCAAAACTAACCAAGCCTGAGGAACCTCACCAAGTGCACAGGTTCATATTTACTTCTTTAGAAAAGCCTTCTAAAAATAGCTGTTTATTTTAAAGGGTTTTCCTATGATACACTTCCTCAGATTGGAACCTTTTCTGCTATGCTCAAGTACTCTGTTCAAGGAATGCTGGTGCAATCCCAAGCATAATAGAAGTTCAGTGTACATAAACTGCTTTCAAAATGTCTGAAATCGATTTAAGTTAAACCTGAATGGATACAATAATCACACTTAACTGATTAACTGATTTAGGTTAAATTCATCTTCTGATCTTCTGTCCCAGATCCCCCCCACCCCGATTCAAGTTAATGCCCAGTCCCCCAGCATCCCAGGATGTGTTGCACCTGCCCCCGCCTCCCTCTCCTCACAGGGTGGGTGAGCTACCCTTGGCCCAAGCTCTCTGCTCCAGCCAAGCAGGGGGCATGCTTTAGCAATTCCTCCCAATTTCTGGCCTGGGCTACTCCAGATATGTGGCTGCATTTCCAGAATCAAATGTGAACGTCTGTTCTCTTGCTTATCAGTTCATTCTACACAGCAAAATTGAATCGATTCAGCCTCAGGCTTTTTGACTGCCTGCATTAGCCTTTATGTCTTATCCTATCTGAGGGGTTAAAGGTCAAACTTCCTTTCTGTAAATCTAGGAAGGAGAGATACCTGGATTATTTGTCAGTAGGACCCTGGTTCCTCTGTGAATACAAGGATCAAACCAACAGCACTTGTACAACTGTTCACAGATGTAATGCCTCTATTTATAATTCCTGATATCACAATAGTGCTAGTCAAGATGAAAACGCCATTGCACTCCACTCTGAACACATGCAGAGCAGAGACAATTTTTGCTCCAATGACCTTACAGTCTAAATAGACCTAAAAGTCAAGGGGGGAAGAAAAACAGATAAATGAAGGGACTTTCCTAAGTTCATGCAGCAGGTCAGTGGCAGAACTGACTATACCATATGGCCTGTGCTTTGTGGAGTGCCAATAAGTTACCAGTGGCTCTGTGGTAAAACCCCTTCTCCCTCTCCTTAAGCCAGCATCTTCGCCCACTTTGCTGGATGGGGGGTGGGGACAGGAAGCTTGCCCAGGGCAGCCATCACCGCCATCCAACACTCCGTGCCACAGCTGTGCACCACTTCCCTGCACTACCGTGCATACCCCCTGGGAAGTTTGAGGCCCCTTTTTAAGTTGCGTGCAACCTCTGTGGGGGGTTGCGACCAACAGTTTGAGAACCCCGGTCTAGTACAAAATCCTTAATGCTCAAAATGAAGTTCTTAGTGATGACGAGGTTTTATGATGGCTCTGGGATGCCTGGCATTTTCTACATGGGACTATAAGAACGAGCTCTAGAAATCTCACCAAAAAACCATGTTCTCCCTGTTCGAAATAACCTGCCTGCCCTAATTAACAAAGTTCACATGGTCCAGAGAAGCTGGAGATGAACATCCCCAGTTTTCAACATCTTTTCAGAGCATGCCTGTATGCTTCCTTCCATTCTCCCTGCAGACCCCTAACTCATATCTGCCACTTATAAACAAATGATTTCAAAGATCTGTTTATTCTGTGTTTTAAGCATGATTCCCCAGGGAGCATTCATCAGAGAGATTCCTTGATCTGAATCTTAGTGCATCTCTGAGCTAAGTCTTTGTGTGCTGTGCAATGCAGCCTTTTGAAACAGGCTGAGGGAGCCTGCTTTTCATCCACAGCCTAATGAGCAGCTTTAGAATAGGATAAATGCAGTATATGAAAAGCATTAATTTTAAGATCAAAACAAAAGAGGAGTACAGTAGAGTTTTCCCAAAGTCACCACGCAAATAGGAAGAGATTAGGCTACAGAAAACAGCTGGATCATTAGCTGGCAGAGGTGCAACAGGTGGTGTGACAAAGGCCAGAAAGAGAGCCTGTTCAAACACAATGAAATCAGCCATCAGATTAGAGAGCAGCTGTCACCACCTAATGATTCCAGCACTGACAGGAACAGAATGTGCAATTCCAGCTAAGTAGATCTCCATGAAACCGAATGCAAAGACTTGGGTAATGGATACATGAGCGAAAAACCAGCCCAGCTCTGTTCTATGAGTTACTGTTATCAGGCAAGTACCACTGGGAATGCTACTACTCTTCCTCCTTTAGTTTCTCTTGCCAAATATCTAAATGACCTACATCAGGGTATCAAACCCCCTTGGCCAGATCCAGACCCACCACCAGTCACAAAGGAAGTAGTGTCACAGAGCTGCAGGTTAATACAGTTGATGCTTGCCCGAAGGTTTGTATTCTTTATTCTATCTTACAGATCGATAAAAAGGTTACAGTTCTAACCTCCTTTATGTAGCCCATAGATGCAAAATGCAATATATCAGAGGTCACGTAGTATAATTATTAAAACTTTCTTTTTGCCTAAATTCTTTGCTTCAGGAACATCTGTATCAGAAAAATGCATTTTCAACTTTTTCTTTCTCAGAAAATGATACCCCTCTTAGTCACTCCCATAGGTGCATCTAGAATTTTGAAAAGCGGGGGGCAGGTGGTGAGGTACATCATCACATAACACATATTTTTCTGTCATTAAAACTAATCTAGATGCTTTACCAATATACTAGGGACCTAGAGCTGTATTACTCAGTTCAAGATCAAGGCAAAAAACAAATATAACTTAATTGAAATTAGTTAAAAACAAATCTAAAAGGCTGTGAAATAGGAGCTACATTGCCAGAGGCAGCTAACAGAATTGCAGAACAAAGGCTAGTTTGATTGGTGTAACATCAAGACCATTAAAAAGAAGAGAGAGTTATTTACACTCATGGAATGAAGGGTTTAGAAGGGACGGGGTAGATTATAACTAGGGAACTACTGTATCGAATTTGCAATGTTTTGGATTTTGCAGATTCTGCAAAATCCATGGAATCTGTGGGTGGGTTGGGCTTACCGAGAACTGTGACTGTGCATCAGGGCAGGGAAGAAGAGCTGCCAGCTCAAAGGGCTTGCAGCCCTCTGCCTTGCTGCTAACTGATTGCGAGGGTTGCCTGTTATATGGCCCCACCCCTCTCCACCAATCAGCAGTAAGGGGCAGGGCTACATGATGGACCACCTCCACAGCCAATCAGTGGCAAGGAGAGGGGCCACCAGGACTCTTTGGCTGATCAGAGGCATAGAGGAGCCACCATGCTCCACCCACAAAATGACTGCCCGGGCCCATATGCTGCCTGCAAAATCAGGGGGCAGTCCCTACGAATTAGGCAGGTCCCAGATTATAATGTTATGAAGTCAACTCACTCCCACAGCATTGGCTGGCTAGAAATACTGCAACCACTGACAAACAGTTGGTTTTAAACTTTGGGGGGAACAGGAATCAAAGGGGATTGCAAATATACCAGCATCCCCCACCTGGATCCACCCCGGTCATTACATACTGCCTTGTTTTTAGTATTATTGGGTGTCTTATAAAATATATCAGTGGGTAAAAAGGAATGTCGGAGTGACCCTATCTGTACCATTCTGTCATATCAGCTCTTGTTCATCTCCTAGCTAAAGTAAATAGTACTAATCTTTTAACCTTTTCCTCCAAGACCCTTATACTTTTTGCTGTCCTTCACTGGTCCTTTTCCATTTCTCCTTGTATCTACTTGAAGATAGGCTAAGCAGAAGCCAGCACAGTATTCAAGGTGAGGATATTCCATTGATATATATCAGAGCATTTCAATATTCTCAGGATTGTTCTCTATTCCTTTCTTAAAATAGGTGAACTGTTCTGCTGCTTTTGACTTCTGATATGCATGTAGCAAATTACTTTATTCTACAGTACTTCTTTGTGAAGGACTGTTTTTAACTCATTTGATAAAGGGCTACTTCTATCATGAAGAAACACACATTTGCCTAGCTTGAATAGATTGCACATGATCTTTTAAACCCCTTTATTAACCTGCCTTCTCAGGTTTGTATATAGCTTTTAAAGAGTTGTGCTATGATAGCCAGATAAAATATTATTGGCAAGAGATAAATTTTATAGTGTATCCAACTTTGTGTCACTTTGGGTAGGACTTTGAATAGAAAAGGCCCCATATCCAATGACCAAATAATTACCCTTCTTTCTCCTGGGAAGGTATCCTGATCCCACTTAAATGGATGGGAATTTTGCCATTGACCTCACTGGAGCCAAGATTTTACCTTTTCTGTTTGCAAATTTTAGCATGATCTTATTTTACCATTGATTCCCCTAGTTACAAAAAAGGCCTAGTCCTCTCTGCAGCAAGCCAGAACTGAATTGTACAGGGAGGTTGCTGGTGTCTGATGCTTTGGTAGTGCAGCACCTGGGTTTCAAACTGTATATCTAATTAAATAAAGAAGATGGCGACTTGGGGACTGTGAGCAGGATATTTCTGCTAATAAAGTTAGCAGTGAAAGAGCCAGTTTATCATCCTGAAACATTAGAAATAGCAGGCCGCAGAAGATAGATGAGGTTGTTCTTGCCTGTATCAAATACTCTGCAGCCTCAGACAGATATCCCTACATCATTTCATGTGCAGGACACTTCTTCAACTGTAACATCAAAAACAGTTCTGCAGCAAGGGAAAAACCTGCAGCACCACAAGGCCAGGGCTCTTGGATATAATTATTTAGGACAGCATTGATCCTAAATGAAGGAACTGCTGCAGGAACACTGCTTCTAAGAAGAAATGGTTTCCTTCTATATTTCTGCAACTACTACCAGTGTCTTATCCTCAGCATTGTTCCTGTCCAAACTATTTTCTTATTCACACCTTCCTACCATGACTGCAGCTACCAGTAGTTGAAAATTAGTAATTGTCTCTCTCAGAATTTCCCTCCGATTAAAAAAATAAAACAGGTTGTTTGGGAGGGTACTTTGTTCCCCTTTCACCCTGTTTAATGGCAAAAGAGAGGGAGAAAAAAGTGAGTTTGTAGCTTTAAAACCAAAAATTCTCAATTTTTTAAAATGGAAACAAAACCAAAACAAGTACAAAAAAAAAAAAAAATGTATGTAACAACGCATACAATGGGTACTCATGAAACACCCACTCCTCCCTTCTACATCCTCTACTGTCTTAAGAGAAGGGGCTTTAGAGTAATTTTCCAAATTTAAGGAACTGCACTGTTGGAGGGAATTAGAGCTGACTGAACTTGTGCAGATGCAACACTTCTGACATCTTATTCATGATGATGAAAAGAAAAGCTTTTTAAAAACAGCTGGCTGAGCTGCTGCAAGGGGGTACAAGCTATTACATATTCTTTGAAAGCTTCAGGCATTCCAAGCAATGGTTTTTTGCAGCACTTCATCTAGGTAGTATTGTGGATAAGGTGAGGCATGGAAACCTATGGTCACAAGTGACTGTGTGTGTCATTCGTCTGGAATTCTGGAGAGCTGGGTTTCCATCCCAGCTCCATCTTTAACTGGTGTGTCCGATTGCCCAGCATCTCTCATTAGCATAGATGCAAAGTTTTTTCCAGAAAGGACTACCACTCACTATGTTTATACAGCCTCTACCCAAAGAGGCCCTGATCAAATCTGACACCTTTGATCATTACTGCAAAAACTGGCTTATTTCAAAAGAGGTGGACGTTTGAGGGGAAGGAGTGTTCACTTCTGTTCAAATAAGGGACCAGATGCCTCAGGGGATACAGAGTGGACTGGCAACACTAGCACTCATTAACCTCTGACAGCTGCTCGCTGGTTTGCGTAAATGGGGCTGGTTGCCTCTGCCCAATTGCAGACAGGCAAATGTCCATCTCAAAAGACTCAACATCACAAATGACAGCTGTCATCAAACTTCTTGGCAGGCTTCACTGGATCTGGCATGTGTATGAAGCCTGCATTCCTTTCAAATCAAAGTTGAGCAACCATGGTGGTATGGCAGGCCAAGGGTGCATGCTAGCAGTGCCCACACTCTTCTGTAAGTAAACAAAAGCCTGTCAAGTTGTCGGTCTGGCCCACTGGCTATGTGCTAGCTGTTCACTTTGAGAATTTAATATTTTTAGATTGTCAAATGCGTTTGAACATGCGAAACGAGTTAAGGAACAATTCCAAGACAATGCAAAATCTAATCAGTCCTGTTTAAATTCTGATGTCACATCCAATTGGGCTTCAGTTCAAGTTTGCAGGAAATAGAAGATCAAATTAACATACTACATGGCAGTCGGGTATGTCAGGATGTTCTACTTTGGACAAAACACTACTGCCACTGACGCAAACAATGAGCAGTCAAGTTCGATGTGCAATGGCAGGCTATGCCAACAGGAAAGCAGCTGCTAGGTTTTTCGTAAGCAATCTATTGGCTAATGACTGGAATTCTTTTAGACCTGCATCAGTATATTTCTTGGTATATGGGGATTTCCATAACATTGCATGCAGATGGAGATTTTTTTTTGCTCTTTTTTTCAATTACATGTTTCATTAACTGCTGTATCCACTGATATGCTGACAACTAGCTGAGGCTTCCAGAACTGAAGAAATGAGGATGGAAATGAAACAAAGATCTATTACCATTTATCACTTTTACAAGATGTTATGAAGCTTCACTGGTTATTGGTAAAGCACTTTCAGTACTGAAAAAATGTCAGTCCCTTTTCAAAGATAATTTCTAACCTCTCTCTCTCTCCATTCCCTTCTTAGGAAATGCCTGTGGAAAGAGCCGCTAGTGGCATGGATTACTCAATTCAGACCCTGGCAAGTCCCTCAGAAAGACCCCTCAATCATGGACTTGTCCATACCACTTCCATGGAGCTCCTAAGCCTGCCACCAAGAAGCAGAGTCCTGTCCCCCTGTCCAACCCCCCAACCCCTGCTTGCATGCAACAAACATAAAAACAAGGCAGGGATGCCATCCAGTAGGTGCCTTCTAATGCTGCTCCAAAGCGTACTGGAGACAAATCTCAAAAGCAATGACAAAAGGGGAAACCTTTGGGTGATTTCACTGCCTCAGCACCTCCAGTTTCTGGACTGGCGCACGCAGAACAGCAGCAGGTAGGAAAGGCTATGCTTCTTGGTGGCACATGTTTAGAGCACCACAGAAGTAATACAGGCAACCCATTAGCTGAACCTAAAACTATCAAGTCAAATATGCTCGAAGATGATAACCTCCCATGTGTCATGTAAGAAACAAAGGCAGTCCTTCAGGAAATCAGACTTGGAAACATGTAATGCTTTAAATGGCAAAAGCAACACACTGTGCTTGGAAATCCCCTATTAAGTGGCACAGCTCCTGAAACAAAGTTGTCACATGCCCATGTGATCATTAAACACATGGTTGCATGGTGCAGTTTCTGAACAGGATTGGAAGTTGAAGTCTAACATGGAATGCATTTTTAATCCTTGGGGTAGGGTGTATTAAGCCCCCTTCTGTGTTCAATGCACAGAGGATGTATCTGTTACAACCCGCAGCTGCCAAACCCAGACTGTTAAATCAACCTGTAGAGTTCAGGAGGTTTCTGTTTCACTCCCTGATGTCAAACAAGATTGTTCTCATCACGTATTGTGTTAAATTAACCTGCGGATACAACTTTCTTGCCGCTACACATAAGCAATGACAGTCACTGCTGCCTGATCCTCTAGTGACAGGTAATCTGGACCTGTGGATTGGATCCATGAAGGTGGTAGTAACTGGTGGAGGGGATGGCAGCATCCACACTGGTGACAATCATGGCAGCTGAGGTGGCAGCAACTGTTACAGCAGAAGTGGAGGAAGTGGCTGCTAGAACTACGAACAAGTCCATAGGGGCATAGGCCAAGTTTGACACTCACTGGGCACATCTATACAAGACACTACCGTGCAGTAGCAGCTTCATAGCAGATCGTTGCTACTGCACAGTAACGCTGGCAGGCCTTAATCATGATGGCATGCTACTTCACAGCAATAATGAGCAACTCCATAAAGGCTCATTCCTACTGCACAGTAGTGTCTGAAAAATAAACATGAGGATGCTACAAGTACTAAATGACTGCACAATAACAACTGTGCAGTCCACTGCTCATGTAGATGCCACCACTGTAGAAGATCTCGCTATAAAAGAATTCCCAGCACAAGATCAAACACCTTCAGGCACAAAAGATACTTGCCAACAGTAATGGTAAGTTCACTGCTACTTCTAAAGTTTAAAGTCACAGAACTGGACAAAACAGATTTAACAATTCTATCAGAGACATTCCTTCCAGGAAGGTCTATGTTGAAGGTCTATTTCCTAGAGAATGAGCTGACAGATAACAGGCAATTAAACAGCAAGACACCTCCAGTTTACCTAATATGAACCATGTAAGAATGTCATATAGCTTTGAGCAATCTCTAATTATCACCTTTGTGATACATGAGCTATTTGACCAGTCTGGCTCTTTTACTTTCTTTAATGATAATCTATCTTAGTTCTACAGGGCAACTGACACTAATTGTATACAATGTCCTAACGACCACCCAGCTTGGTCAACATTTCTGGATAGATAAAAAAACCCCAGTATCTAAGTAGCTAAAACCCCATGCCAAAAGATTAGTAATGAGACAATTCCTCCTTCAAGAAGCTTTGTAGCCAAAAGTCAGGCCCTTGGGAGTTCATGACCAGCAAAATGTCATAATGATTGTAGATAAAACATGGGAACAAGTTACAGGTATGGAGTTTCCATTAAATCTTTTCTCTGTTCTCATTCCTAAAGACAAACAGCAGCAAGACCTGTGATCCTACTAGCAGTCTGTAAGTCAACTAACAGAGAGTCATTTTTATCCAAAAGTGCTTATAGAGGGAAATCATAAAGGACCAAGAAACCCAGAAGGATTTCATATTGTTCTCTCTCCTCCACATAATCATTAAAATAATTGAGGGATGAGGAACACAGCCTCCTCTTTTATTTGGAGCTTGTTTCCATTACAGATTCTGAGTTTTGTGCCTCATTGGTATCACGGGCAGTTCCATGCCCTAAATGACTGTGTGCACAGTATGCCAGGGAGTGCCAAGCAGGTGGAAAACCAGCACAGTGAATTAGAATATTTTCTCTTTGAGTGGGGAATGGATAAGTTTTACACTTTTTGTCTATTTTAACTAGTTTCCCACTGACCTTCATGGTATCAAGCTGACAATACATCGAGACAATTCATCAAGGCTTATTCTATAAAATTTCAAATCATCTGCTTGAGAGAAGCAATTCTGCACAGGGACCACTTGCCACTGTAACCCTTTTACCACTAATCAAAACTCTTGGAAACCATGACAAGATAAACCTGCCCATTCACAGATGAAGGTCCTCTACCTGGTAAAAAAATACCTGACTCCTGTTTATAGTAATGGGACAGTATTATTGTCACAGTAGGCTCATGTATGCAGGGATGGAGCTGCTTGTGCCAAATGGACTTCAGATGTACGCACAAAAAATTTTTTTGTTCAGGGCCCATTTTTTTTCAGCCATACCGTGACTCAAATACTTGATGGCAAGCACAGTCCAATGGATGAGACACTATATGGGCCCTCAGGAACCATACTCCCACTTTAACTGTCAGTTCTGCAAGACAGGGTGTAGCAAAACCCCCAGTTTTTCTTTTTTTCTTATTTAAAAATACACTCCCTCTCCTCCCCCCTAACCATTTCTGATGTTCTCTCTGCCCTGTCTATCCCTTATAAGTGATTACAAGTAATACTTGGTAAGCTAAGATAAGTTCTTATATTCCCACATTATAATAAGCCCCTTTTTATATTATAAATAGTGGTCTATTATGTTTGAATTGATTTTTACGGTTGTATATTGCCTTATATTGTAGTCCTATAATTTGTACATTGATTTTTATTGTTTCATATTAACATGGTACAATTTAGGCCTGCAATGTGGCTTGGCATGAGTGATGCCAAGTATCCATTGTGTGTGTCAGGTTCCCATCTTGTCCCCATGCCCTGTTGTGTAAGTATGTTGTAACCTATGACTCGTACCTACCCCTCTTATGCAACTTGGTTCCTGAATGAACAGAGATGAATGAGGGTGCCTGAGAGACAATGCCAGTAGGTCTAAAAATAGCTCTCTCTGAATGACCAAACCATCAACTTGAGGACCCAACCGTCACATCACCCTGCATTGAAACCTCCCTGGCTCAGTCAAAATATGGAAGACAAAGACTGCTGCAGAAATCAGCCAACTCACCATTACAGACACCTGAAACTGCATGTCTTCACCGGGGATGCACAGGCTCAGTACACAGGGGCTGACCCTTGCCCGGGAATGCCCCCTGCCAGTAGGATCATAGAAGGTCTGCCCCTATAAACGAGGTAATGAAGACAGACCCAGTGGGATGCCCTCTCCATCTGGACCAGCACCATGCCACACCACCTATCCAGCCACCCTGCCAGCGCACTCCCTCTGGACAACACCTTGCTGGAGAAGACCCCAGCTGGCCATCAAGGATCAACTCACAGCCCAGGATAGGTAGCTATCACCCACCTTCCTTCCCCAAGCAAAGGACTTGGACTCTGTTTCTCTTCCCAACCTGGACTCCAGCCCTTCCACTGAGTCTTTTTCTCCTGCTACCATTGTGTGTGTGGGGGGGAACCAATAACTTCATGGAGCTGTGTAGTGTGTTTTCTGCTTAATAAACCTGTTATTTTGAACCCTTGAGTTGGGTTGTTGTCCATTTCTTGACTGTTTCCTCCTTGCCACCACTTATCTGCCCGCTGATCTCCCAGCTTTCTATCTCCCAGCCTTCTGCCTCTTTCCTGGCTGTCTCCTCCTTGCCACTGGGCTTTTCCCCTTGCTTCCACCCCAGCACCAGTGACCTCGAGTAACCCTGGGACCACTTGACCTTAAGTAACCCCAAGCCTCAGTTCCTTAGCCCAGCTTCTCTCTAGTCTACCGGTTCTAATCCCAATCCCAGCAATTTTCACTCTCTCACCTTAACCTTTCCCCCACATATCCCAAGTACCCCAAGCATGCACATACACACACGGTACCATCCAAGTTAGGAACTCATTTGTGTGTATATTTAGGCAGGTGGTATGTGTGTGAACTGGTGAATATATATAATTACATATATGTATGTCATCATGTATGTGATATACAAATTAGTGATCTGTGTATGTGTATTGAGTGTGTGGGTATTGACAACTGACTGTTGTTTAATTTTTGATGTGTATAGTGTATATGTGCTTGAATTCATGATAGGTATGCATATGCCTAGGCTGGTAATCTTGGATGTGTGTGTGCCTGAGTTGGTAGTGTATCTGCGTGTGCGCACCTAATTGATTTGTGTGTTTGTATATGTGTAATTGTGCCACACCCTCCCATCTAACAGCACAATTTTGAGATCCTGAGAGTTGGCCTGACCCCACAGGGAAACAAAGATCCATCTCTGAGTATGTCCTTATATGGCATCTAACACAATGAGACCCAATTCTTTTTTGGAACCCTAGACATAACTACACTATAAAACTGCATACTACAAAAGGAGTGCAGGGATATATCAGAGAATTGGTGGCTTAGTTTAAGTTAAACTGTTAAAAGCATTTTAAAATGGAATAAGGGTATCCAACAGGGATTCTGGTGGCAATTCTATGTAAGCAGCTTTTGAAATCAGCATCATTTTCAAAAGACTGCTGATTCTGAAAATCAGTCCCTAGAGCAGGGCTTCTTAACTAGGGTGGCATGGCACATGAGGGTGCCTAGAGATCCTTTCAAGAGTTTTGCCAGATGCCATACAATGTTTGTATACTTAACAGTGCTAACATATTTATAAGATAAACCCAGAGATAGCACATAGGATTCCATACTGTTAAAATCATTCTGACTTATCCTAGTCTTTCTGATTTCTTTGCAGCAGAAGAATTGCTCTGTTATTTTCCCTATTAAAAAAAAAACAAAACAAAAAACAAATGAAAACTAAGAGCTGGCCTTTCTTGAGGGGTATCTAACTAGATGTGCCCTGAGTCTAACGAGGTTCTGAACAACTGCCCTCAAAGTTTGTCTTATGAATCCCATAGGCCAACTTCTATGACATAAATCTGGGTTATTTATCACAGTTGTGTGCTGTGAATTTCTGAGCTCCTGTACTGTAGACATCTGCATTTGGGATTTACTATTGTATCACCCGTTGACCAGATGCTTGCTAGTCTTTCAATACAACTGCATCTTTTTTTTTTGATTGGAAACTATGACAGGAGTACCTTCATGGAATGTAAACTGTGTGTGTAGAGAGACATATTTTCTGGCACTGTCCATAAACATCGTGAGAGTGATTCTTCTTCCCTATCACACTATCACAGCACAGAACTCATTAACCTCAGGGAACTGACTCAGTCATGATTTACATTGCAGTAAAAGGAGTATGTAGAAAAAGACTAGACAGCCAGCTAACACATGATATGCAGAAGCTGTGAGTACTCATACATCACAATATTTAAACTAAATGCAGCAAACAGATTTGTTGAAACGTGCACGAGACTAAAACAAAAATTCACAATGAAGGTCATAAATAAATTTACTACCATTCAGTTCTGAGACAGGACCCTAAGATATGGGCACATGCCTTTTAAAATTCCTACTTTGTTGTGGGTTCAACCTGATCTCTGCTGTAAATGTAGTCTCATGCATTTAACTTCCTTTATCAAACAGTACACTAGGCATGTGACTATTTTCTTAGGCAATCACCCTGATAAGAGAGAGTGGTCACCAGTTTTAGAGTAATGCAGCAAAGAAGATTTAGGATACAACTCAGGAGAAACATCTATACTTTCAGAACAGTAGAACAATGGAACAAGCTGCCCTGGGAAGTTATAAAATCTTCTTCATTGGAGATACAATAGGAATTTTTCTGGGGTAGAAAAAAAATGCTGGATGCTGGACCAGATTGCCTTTGGGGTCCCTTTTAAGAGGAGATTATTACATAATACTTCCAACACAGAAAGAGATCTACAAAGAGTTCTCATTGGTCATTACAGTTATCTCTTAGTTAGTCATTTGCATGGTTAGTCACTATTTGTTATTTAAGGTATGAACTTAAACATAGCAAAAGATATTTCCTGAAGAACTTGCAAAATAAATGTAAGAGAATTTTTAAAATGGCAATATTCTTCCCATTTGTATAGATGAGAAACAGAGACATGGCGATACTAGTGACTTGTCCCAGAGTACATAGGAAGCCCACGGCCAACCTAGGAAATTGTCAGGCTGTTGTCATCATCAAAAGACATTTCTTCCTCTCACATACAGTGTTCTCGCTAAGCATTTTTCTCCATTCTGCTTGGGCTACCTGGGTTAGGTGCCTGCATAGGGATTTACAAATCTAAATCTATCATTTATTTTAACATCTTATCCATATATTGCTGTATTACACACTTTTACTGGAAGTGAGCAACCTCTATCTAATTTATAGCATAAAGGTTTCTTCTGCAGATTAGGTCCTCAGGACTGAGAGTCATATCACACAGTAGGGAAGGCCAATATCAAAATCTTTCTTAGGTCTGAGATTGCTCTGCAGGAAGGTATTACTGAGTTTCCTGGAATCATAATGTTCTTTCATGTTAAACAAATATCCCATTTGGGCAAGAAAGAAATGCAAGCCCATGAATTATACATTTTAGAAATTCTTTTAAATATCTGCAATTGGGAACATAGAAATACATGGCTGAAAGGGGCACTCTGGACCATTTAATACAGTCCTTTACATTTGCAAACAACCATTTACCCAGGAAATCCCACTTTTAACCCTCATATGGAACTATAGGCACAGCACCTGACATAACAAGAACACCTTGTCACATACCACAAGAAAAAGCAAAGGAGACAAAGACACTGCTAATGCTTTGCCACTGCAATGACATGGAAGTGGTCAGTTAATACACGGTGCTTATCCTGTAAGCATGTGCTATACCACAGATAAAAACTGAAAGCCTATGCAATTGAAAAGCCTAGATTAATCCAGCAGACAAGGATAAGTCATGGGCTGCTTTCAGTCATATGAGGTCGACTTCTCCCATTTATTTTTCTTATCAGAAGTATGCAGCAAAAGAAAAATTTGACTCTCCTCTTCCTGCCCTACACTAAACAGGAGTATGCAGTAGGACAAATAAAGAGTCCACACATTCTTTCATCTACTCACCTAACTCAGATTGGGTGTAAGGATATGGACATACAATACATACCTCTGTAGTAATTTGAATTTGCTCTAGGATATAAAGAGAGTAGACACTATGCACAGCCTTACACTGGTATAAGTCACAGTAACTTCATGGTAAAATTTACCCCTTGGAAAGGGAGGGTGTGACAGGGGGCCTCCTTGGGGCTGCTCTCCATGGCCCGCCCACCTGTCCCTGGGCCAACCGCCCACCTATTCTCACCCGCCACGACTTGGTCTTAATTGGTTCATTTAGATCTTCCTTAAGCGGGAGGCTGCCCATTTGTGCCCCGATGTCCAGGGGCACTCTCTATGGCTCCTTCCATCCCCTGCCGCAGCCCAAGCCTCGCAGATGGCATCTTGATCGTTCCAATCACCGGATCCCTCACTGGGCCTTAGAATCATCCCCTTAGGACCCGTCCATAGTCCCCACAATTGGGCAGCCTCTCCGTCGTCATCCGGGCTACCTTGCCCCCCGAAACCCATCTTCCCCTCTCGGGTGTGGTCCCTCTGAGACCTATGGCAACTTGCCCTGGCCCACCTCCAAGCCAGCTGGGACCCCAGACCTCCAGCTCTGGGCGTTCCTCACAGTGGGCCCCCTGGCCCTTTTGACCCCTCCCTGGGTCCTGGCCCCAGCCTGGGCCAGTCGAGGGTACTCCCATGGTTGGGCAGGTCTCTAGCCCCTCGCACAGTCTCCGGGTCCCCCTCTGGGCCCTTCAAACACTCTCAGGGTAACCCACCCGGTGGTGGGGGCAAGGGGTTAAGGCGTCCCATCTCACCTTTCATCAAGGTGATAACTGGCCTGGCATTTCCTGGGGGCTCCTGTACCACTGGGAGCCCCACCAGGCCACCCACTCCAGGCAGGGTGCAGTTTTCAGGTCATGCCCAGGACCAAGAGTCTCCTTCTATCCCCTTACAACTCCCCCATATCACCCATGTTTTTGCTAGCAGCTCTCCAGCCAGGCAATGTTGCTGCCTGGCCTCCAGCAGCCAAACTTCCTGAGTTTATATAGGCCTCAAAATGGCTGCCCTCATCAGGCACCTGGAGGCTGCCAGCTCCAGGGCCTTAAAGTGGCAGGCACCCCCAGTGCCCTGCCACAGAGGGGTAACTATAGATTGGGTTAAATAGTCACTTTGGTGTATTGTCTGTGTATTCCCAGCCCCAATTCCCCCATAGCTGTTTGTTCAGTACAAACCAGCTCTCTATCACCATGTTTCCAGGCATTGTAATTGTATCTATTGCAAATACACAAATTGTCTGTTACCACAGAGTACAATCTACTATGAAATAAAGTCCAGGATAAATTGTTCTGGAATAATTGTACCATATCTACAACCCAAAGTCTTTTCTCTGAGAGATCTTATTCTCTCTGCAGTTAACTCAAATGTTTTTAACTCAAGACCCATCCCCACACACTTGAGTGCAGTGTTGCTGCCGATTCAAACTGACTTACCCATCAAGGTTAACACCAGCATGACTATTCTGCAAATCAGACACAAGCTGGCATTGATCAAGCGTGACTGGTTCTCCAATGACTTTCCACAATACATCCTTTCACAGCATGTGATGAAATAAGCCTCAGCTCATGAAAGCTTGTGCCACACACACACACACACACACACAAAATCAGCTTCATCTTTGAAAAACAGTCAGGAGTAAGAGATAAAAAACCACAAGCTTCCAAATTTCAGACGCTGAAGACAATTTTATGTTTCTCTACAGAAACCTAAAGGTCTTAAAGACAAATTTCTGCTTTCAGCCCCCCAAAATTGCGGTGCCCACTCTTTATTTCCTGGCCAATTTAAGTTGAAATATAATTTTTTAGCTTAAGACCAAAAGTCCCTAACAACTGATCCAAATCAACAGATACATAACGCTGAAGTGTAAAAGATTCTGAGTCATGAGCTAGTTTCATTTTCAAGCAAATAAGAACAAGACCTCAATGCTTGGAAAAGAAATATATGCATTTTTTAAACAATTATGATGACTAACCAATGGAACACAAGACCAAGGAAATTCTTCCTGGCTTGCCATTTTGTAATCAAGTCTGCATGCCTTTCTGGAAGATGTTTTGGATGAGTAAAACTTATTGAGCTTAGTGCAAGAATGAGTGAATTAAATTCTATGGCATGTGTTGTGGGAGAGGTTAGACTAAATGATCTACTGATCCCTTTTGTCCTAAAATCTATTTAAGAATTACAAGTCATAGAAAATTGAGAAATATAAAGAAAAGGGTGGTAAGGCACAAAGAGGGAGTAGAGCACTTTTTACAAATGAAAGAGTATTTACATTCACTCAGTTTAAAAGCACACCACAGACTTGTTGTCACAGAGGAAGGATCAGCTTTGCCATTCTGTGTGAAACATCTTGATGAACCTTGTCCTTCCATAATCCCCCGACTCCCTTCCAAACCTCTCACATTAGCGTATGTATACACTTGAACTTTTACATTAACAAATATTTACTCACATTATTGGGAGGTCTAGTGTGGGAACCACATAAATATTAATATCCTGCCCTCCTCATCACCGCCCAGTAAAATTTACAATCATGTTACTTCAGGAATGTTAAAGTAGGACTAAGAAGTCAAGTGTCAACATGCCCGTAGTTATAAAGTAAATACGGCGGGGACATCTCCTTTCATCAACAAAAAATAGCCATCCATAACTGTCCACATGAAAGTGGTAGGTCTTTTACCAGAAGGGGTTTGGGGAGTTGGAGGAAGCTTTGATTGGAGGGTGGGAAAAGGACTGAAAAGAGAGAGTGTAACCGCAAGAAGAACCTGAGTGCTTTGTTATTAAATGGAATGGAAGATTGCTCCCATCAAAAAAAGGATTTATGGCAAAAGACACACACAAAGTATACATAAAAACAAAACGTGTTATTCTTCAAACAATACAGCACCTGGTAGAAATCCCAGCTGAGATATGCCTCCCACACTATAATCCCTCTGAAAATAGGGATTAAGAGGAAGAGAGGGGTAACATGAAAAGCCTGACGTAAGGCTGAGCAGCAGTAGTATCACTAAGGGGAGGCAAGTGGGGGGAAAGGCTCTAAGCACTGACTTGTGGGTAAGGAAGGAGGGTGCTCAAAAAATAGCAGTCACTGCCTATGCCCAGCTACATCTGTGCTGGGCAGACATACTAGACTTCAGGTCTTAGGCAGTGGTCCCAGTTCCCAACAAACTCAATGAGGCAAGACCCCTTCCCACGTATGATTCTTGAAAATCAGCGGGGCAATACCCACTATGAATTTGGCTCTACTAATTTACCACTTTATCTGACAAATATCTCAAGGTTTTCCTTTGGGAACTGTTCCAGTTAACAGAGGAAGGGATGAAAGGGGGGAGTAGTTATCAACTCTAAAGGCATCATGGTCCAGCTCACACTTGGATTTTTTCATCCAGCCAGTCATCACTGTGGTACAGTGGGGAGAACAATGAACGAAGATTCAGAAGACCTGGGTTCTATTTGCCAACTTTGCTGCTGAGTAACCTTTGATCAGGGCATTTAGCACTCTGTGCCACAGTTTCTCTATCTGTAAAATGGAGGTAGTGATACCGACCTCCTTCACAAAGCACAGGGAGATCACAAACTGAAGAAGTGCTGTATAAGAGCTAAACATTAGAAGAACCAAGCCTGTATAGAAGCTTCCCATCATGTATCTATTTCATAGGACAGCTAGTGAGTGCCTTTCTGCTCAACAGCAAACAAGCAGATAGACTACCAAAATCGATGCAGGAACTGCTGAGTAGAAAATGAGACAAATAAATAGTCCCTTGCCTCTGAGAGGGTGGCGACATGAAAAATGGTCCAACCAACCACCATAGAGAGCCAAAATTCAGACTAAAGAGAGGCAAATCTGTAAATTGATGAAACAAAAATGTTTACAAGAAAGACCTCAAAAACTGTCCAAGAATCAAGTTCTGACCTGGAGGCTGGGGACACAATACCATTAACCAGGTTCTGACCCAGATGCACTCATTAAAAAACAAAAGAAACAAATACTGTCTTCAAACCACTGGGAAGAAAAAACTCTTTGTCCTTAAAAAAGAGAGGCATACAGCTCTTTGCATTTTACTGATTGATTGATACTTCAAAACGCACCCATCAGAATGCCCCCCGGCACACAGACATAAATTATGGAAAGCCATTATCTGATGTTCATGTCAGAGACAAAATTTTACAAGCTTCCAGATAAAAGCAAAATTATTAAATCCAATGGCTCCCAGCTATTCTTCTGCCCAGATTCTTAGCACCAGCCTATATGGCAGATAACAATATAAAATAAGCCTCCTTAAAGGAGATTATGCAGGACACACCATTATAGTGTTTCCCACCGTGCTCAGGGTTATCTGTAAGAACAAGTGCTATGCTCTCTAGAAAAATATCAGATATGACATTTTTGGGAAAGGGGGGAGAGAGGAGAAAGCAGAGGACCAGGTTGTAAAGGAATTTAAAGAAGAGGACCTGAAGATATTTTGAAAAGAGAAGTTGAAGAAGAGCTGTTAGAAACAACTAGTCTACAGCTCATTATTGTACTCAGGTGGTACTGCAACTCCTATACTGCTGTTCTTTTACACAGCATCAAACGACAGCAGCATCCAGGTCTGTGCCTAGGGCTCTGAGTCGCTAATTTTCTTTTAAATAGTTTGTGAACCCTCTATTCACCTTGCTTTCTGTTGCAGAACTTGCCGGTTTCTAAGGGTAGATCTATACAAGGGGTGCACCAATAGAGATTTTTTGGGCTGATACCGATGGCCAGTTTTTAATGAGCTATATTGACTGGTGCTGATCTGATTCCCATATGCAGCCCCTCAGTGTGGAGAGCTGTGTCCGGCTGGTAAGTCCATTGTGGGGGAAGGGGTGTGGGGAGGGAAGTGGCATGGAGTGGCAGGGAGGCCCCTGCAGCTATCAAGGGATCAAGCTGACTCTGGGGCAGGGACAGGTGCTCCCTAGACAGGACGGGGCAAGAGCTCCCCAGATGAGGTGGGGCATGGGATGGAGCCGTGGCTCATCCTGGAGGTGCGGGGGGGGGTTCCCACCACTTTGTGCACCCCAGGAGCACATGGAGGCATGTACCCCCCAGATCTGCGCATGGGGTGAGTAAGCTGATGCTGTGGGTTTCTGCTGTGGGCTGGGCCTCAGGGCAGGCTGCGCCGCTTGGGACCTACAGCAGCAATGCTGGGAGTGGGGACACAGTGAATTTTGGGGTGGCTGCAGCCCCTCCCAACCCCTGCTCCCAGTGCTGCTGCCACCCACCCCAAGCACAACCCAGCCCAGTCCCCTCACAAGGAAGAGCCCAGTGCAGCCACAGCCTCAGCCCACAGTGGCAACCACCTCTCACCCTGCACACAGATCCTTGGGCACATGCCCGCCCCCCATGCCATCTGCAGTGCATGCAGCAGTGGGAGTTGCCCTCCACTCCTTCATCCTATGCCCCACCCCAGCTGGCTAGTGCCTTCCCCAGCCCCACTTCCCTCCCCCTTTGGCTGGTAAGTCTGTTGTGGGTGAAGGAGCAGACTCAGCTGCTCTCTACACTGCCAGGCTACACTCCTGGCTGTCTGCGCTGTGCTGCAGCTGCGAGCATGCATGTGGCATTTATCAGTCACATCAGACAAAAAAATCCAATACTCTCAATTTGCCTCGTATCAATACCAATCTGATGTGGGACTGATATACTGGTGCACCTCTAGTCTATAATGCAGCAAGACCATGTCCCAAAAAGGGCACCCTGGAGGACACACCCATCTGCTCACGTGCTTTAAATATGGAAATGTGCTGCAGAGGCTATTCCAGGGCCTCTTTTTCCAGACACCTTTAGGATTTTGACTCTGGCATCTCTGAGAGCAGCACTGGGGATGACCCCAGGGCAGCTTCACTGATGTATTGCCAGGTTTGGTGCATGCAAGCATGGAGTGCTTATGGCACCCCTGCCAAAACATGCTGCCACCCCAATGTAGATGTAGCCTAAAGAACAAGTGGGTGTGTATGGGAACATGCACATTCAGTACCCAGAACAGGCCTCACCTTTTCAGCTTCGGGTGCAGAATGAAGATGCCACAAAACCTAATCCTTTCAATACTTAATACTGACTGGTGCATTTCTTATCAGTAGGTCCCACTCAATGACACTACTCACAAAGCCTAATATCCAGGACAAGTGTCTGCTGGACTGGGTGCTTAGGTAGAAAAGAATCCATTGATAAAAAAAGCAATCAGTGAGGCAGACAACTGCTATAACACCTCCACCTAGCACTTGTACTTTATCATTCACTAGTAGATCTCAGAGATGAGGAGTTGAAAATTCTTACTATTGTTTTATAGATGGGGAAGTTGAGGTAAAGTGACTTTCACACCTCAGGCAGAAGGACCAGAACCCAGTAATTAAGAAACCAAACAAGTGTGCATTCCACTAAGCAACACTTAAATAGGGCAATGTTGCCCTGAGCAAGAGGAACTTTTGGTTTAGAAATAGGTACTTGTGTTTGCGTTGCAGTTAAGTTTAATACTGGAGGACCAGGTTGTGGCTATGGGGGCAATATAGAGGCCACAGGGACACCTGACAAGCACCCTGCATAAACCACTATAAGAGGCAGGGACCATAAAGGAGCCAAGCAGCATGAGAACCAGGGACCCAGGAGGCTGACTGTTATGCAAGCAGCCCCATAGGGCTAGAGGGTGAGCCCAGAGCCCAAGAAGGGCAAAACCAAGGCAAGGGGCCCAGAAGCTGAGGTCTGGGGCAATGGACCTAGGCTGAGGACCCAAAACCTCAGAAGCTGGGAAGGCTGAAGCCTCAAAGGTTTGAAGCCAGAGAGGTCTAAGGGTTGTGGTGGGGCTAGGGAACCCCTCCAAAGGGATCACATGTGCAAGGCATGGATGGAGATCACATTATCGCCCCTAAGGTGATTTGTGCCTCGAGGCATGGACAAGGCCCAGGGGACCACAACTTCAGAGTCAGAAGACTGAGATGGGTGCCAGCCAAGCACAAGACAAGACACAGCAGAGGAACTGAATCTCACCCTGGAGCCCTGATGCAGCCTTCCTAAGTATTATTAGATACACCAGGGTGTGTCAGGAAAAGTTAAACAAGAGAGCACCCAAGGAGCTGGAGTGGGGCATGAGGCATTTGGCCATCAGGCACCAACAGGGCCACCACCCTGGGGCCTAAATCCTGCTACAGGACTCAAGGTAGGTCCTTCCAACCCTGCACTGGAAAATGTTGCTGACTTCTGGTATAGGGAGTTACCCTATCCCACTCAAAATCAGTCCTTCAAAGGATCAGCTGAGGCAGGGTGACTGGTGCCTCCTGAGTTGGGAGGGGGACGCAGTTTGTGGGCAAGCCTGGGGGCAGGCCAAAAGTTCCATATCTACTCCCATACTTTTGTGCTGCAGCCTAGTACTCAGCCTCCCCCACCCACCCCAACACACCTGTCCTGCCCATCTGTCCCTTACAGGTATCTAAATCCAAAATTTGGGTCCTCAAAACCCCTACTCAGTCTAAACCCTGCCTAACTTTGGGGACACTGGAAATCCAGAGACATCTAAATTTTCATGAGAAGAAGTTTCTCAGGTGCCTAAAGATCTACTTTGCAGCACAACTTGAGCCACAACAGGTCTTGAGCAGTCAGGTGCCAATGTTCAGTGCAGTAACATCACAATCCTTTGTGGCTCTGTGTCTACCTCTCCCTGCCTCAGCTGTCATCTGTAACATGGGACAATAATACTTCTTCACAGCTTTGGTAGGATGTTTGAAGCAAAGACAGTTAGTCCAACAATAACCTGAACAGGGCCTCTAGATATTGCCATGCAACAAACTCCTCCCTGTCCTTGAACTGTTCTATGTAATACACCAGAAAAGGCCACACAGCCTTTAGCTTGGCTTCTTAAGTTTCAGCCACTCCAATGATGTCTTTTGCTTCCTTTCAGTTACCACGTTTTCTTCTCTTTTGAAAGGAATGTGTACATTTCTTCCCACATCTCTGAAAGGGAGTTAGTTTGAAATTAACTTTAGAACAGTCATTGTTATAGGAAGGAAGCAGTAGAGACCCTCAACTTTTAAAGATTTTTGCTGTAGCTTATAGGCTGTTTTACAATAGCTATTTTATTGTTTATGCAAAACAGTATAGGTCTGGAAGAAATCTTGATATTTAGTGGACCATTGTGGTTTTTCAAGCACTTGCTCCCACATGGCTTTGTGGAAGTTCAATCTCTTGCAAACAATACAGCATTTGTTTTCAATCGCCACAGTGCTGTTTTCTCCATGTTGCCCTCGAGAAAGAGTGGATATATTGACTCAGGTGCAACATAGGTATAAGTGAGATGGATACCATACAACCCTTCTGCTTGGAACACAAATATGCCAAATTGAGACCGCACTTGGTGGGCTCAAATTCTGCCCATGAATATATCTGTAAAACTTATGTCCTCAGGGAGGATAAACCTTTTGGCAGAGTTAACAAGTGAAACTTGTGCAGATGCAGAAGAGAGAGAGCGTGCATGCAAGCTGTCTAAAAAGGGTAAAGAAATGTTTCATTCTAGGCCACGTACCCCAAACCCAGTCAATGTGCACTTTCGCTGTAGTGTCACACACTGAAAGGTTTTCATCCCAGCAGACTGAATGGCAACCCAGGAATCCTGGGGAAGAGGCACAAAGCTAACATCTTAACACAAGTTAAAGTAGATGCCTGCATGGTGATGCAGTCTTGTTTATAGAATTACAAATGAGCGCAAAGGCAAATTAGATCAAATTGGTTCTAATAGGAAGTTGCCATCAGAAAAATCAATTTAAACTGATCTAGCTGCTGAGTGTTCAGAAAAGCTTTCAGTCTGGGTTTCTCTGTATATTGTATCAATCGTGAAGACACCCAAGATGTAGCAAATTTCCTGAAGTTAATTGAATTATGCCACAAAACAGATGTGCTTCCTGGTGCGCAGATAACACTTGGTTTCCTAATTTCAAACCTGCTGCCACGGCATCAGATGAGAGATTCTATTAATTATGCTGAGCTGGCTGACATGACATAACAAGTCATGACATAATCATATATCATCATGGGTCATGGTGGTGACTCAAATCAACTTTGGAAGCACAATACTGTTGCTGTGTACAGGAGCAGACTTGATGGGGAATTAGGATTATTGTCTTGACAATACAAAGCACTCTTTATGTGCAAGACTTCATGTGCATACAAGATCTATCCACTGATTAATAACTCAAGCCTAAGTGGTGCAAAGGAATGGTGGTATAATTAATTGGTGAACAATATGGTATTTCACCCTTTGGGCTAGGTTCCCAAGTTTTATAAACCAGCTGAACTTTAAATCATAGCTTTTAAGACCAGAACAGACTATTATGATCATCTGTGCTGACCTATGTTAATGGAGGCCAGCAGTTGTCATCCAGCAATTCCTAGCAACTTGTGATTGAACCAGGGCACATCTTGCAGAAAGAAGCATCTCATTTTTGATTTAGAGACTCCTGAGGAAGAATTTACCACATTGCTTGGTGATCTGTTCCAGTGGTTAGATACTTTCCCTGTGAAATATCTGCATCTGATATCTGTTTTGAATTGCTCTGACTTCAACTTCGAGCTGTTGCAACTCTTTATGTCATTTTCTGCTAAATTAAAGAGCTTTCAAAGATCAAATACTTTCTCCCTATGTAGGTACTTTTAGGGTATGTCAACACTACAGTTGGAGACATCACTGTCCTAGAGCTCACTAAATGTAATATTAATTCAGGACTACAACAATGTAGGGCTTTATGGCTAAAGAAGATAGGTCTTAAATAGTACATATAGAATATATACATCTAATGGTTTATTAGACACAAGAGCCTTTGAAAAATACTTTTTCCCTCCCTACCTCTTGCCTATTATCCTGTTCCTGTTGTTACAAAATGAGACAGATGCCCAAATACTCAAACACTTATATAAGTCAGAGTTCAAACGTCTAGCAATGGTCAAGCCACATATGATTTACTAGGGCAATATGAGAAGCCAGTTTTGAAATTTAGGGCCATAGGTTCATTTTCAAAAGGCACTGTCCTACCCATGGAAAAGCACTCAGTATCAGCCTTATTCTATTCACCTTGCTATAAGGGTAACTCCCATGGATCTTGATGAGAGTAGAAAAACTGATGTTGAGCTGTGGGATCACATTTGAAAATGTATCTTTCACAATGTGCTTAACGTGCCAAGACATTTTTCTTCTGTTATTGTCTTTAAAAAATCCTTCCACATTCTTCTCTTTCTGTCAAATTGAAAACTGCAATTCAGTGGCATGGTGAGTTTATCCAGGCAAGCAGATCTTCTAGGTGCATGACTTCCCTAAAAGGTGTGAAGCACCCTACTTCAAGAGGGTTGAAAAAATACTAAGGTGTGGGACTTATATTACAGACTCACATATGCCTGGGTTTGTTAAAACAGGCTCATCGTTTTCAGCAAACTGTTTTACAAACTGCTCTTCCTGATTGCTTATATAATGTCATACATGGAATTGACTTTGGAAGACAAGACCTCTTTTGAATGCACAGACAAGTAGACTGATTAAGAAATGGACTGCATTAAACAAAAGAAATGTAAGCATTTGGGGGTTTTATAGGACAGCCAGGAAAGTCAGCTGGAAGCTGATTTCAGGGTACAGCCAATTATCCCTTAAAAGCACTTTAATTTGCCATCGTTTTTGTTCTTCTTGAGTATTTGACTCTAATTTATAGGGTAATGTTTCTTTAAGATTGGCATTAAAGTGCAGAAGTAACAATTTAAGGTTAAGAAGGTTAAGAATTACATCCAGATTAGCATTATCAGATGACCTGAAGCAGAGGTTATATTAAAAATGCCTTAATTAAAACACAGGTCAGAACCAGTTTAAACTCAAAACCTCCAGTTATAGTCACTAATTAGAAGGGCCATGCATACCAGAGTGATGGATGATTTTTATCTGCATTATAGCATCACATGAAAAGACCTTACTTTGGCAGAGCTAGTCCTAAAGCCTGCTTGAGGAACAGGCGTATATCCTGCAGGATTTCAGCATTTTCTTCCATTTTAATCCCATTGTAATTATTTTTGAAAATTAGCAGACTAAGGGCATTAAAAAACTATATCATCTTCTATATTAATCCAGCTCCCTCTCTGTTCCACATTTGCCCAGCTTTACCACTCTTAGATAAAGGTAGAGAAGTCAAATAATTTATCCTGAACTTGACCTGATAGTCAATTTACCTCTTTCTTGAACTTGGACCCTTTTTATTCAGCTCAGTTTTCTAAATTCTCTTCAACTCAGAGGTTTCAATCCAGTCCAAACCTTGTCTTAACTAGTAGCACAGACTTGTACAGGAGATACAGATTCATAGGTAAGCCTGTTGTCCTTGTGTTTTGCAAGGTCAAGCTGAACTATTCATTTCTCAGTACCAGATCAGGGCAGCTTCCTGTTCCAAGAGCATTTAGTCAGCGCTGGTAAGCTCTTTATTTTCCTTAAGACCTCTCTTCTCCCATTGCTATTCATCAGAAAAAAGATTTCCAGAATATAAATAAAGATATCACTGCAGCAATATTTGTCCTGCCCTGAGTTAAGCACCTGGGCTCTCCATATAATGAATGGGAAAAGTTAAAAATATGAAAATGAGCACCATAGAAACCAGCACACCAAGAAATGAGCTATCTAAACTACCTCATGGGAAATGTTGAGGAGGAAGGTAGAACATAAATCTTGAGGGTTTATAAGCCTTGAGAGTTCTGAATGCCTAAGGCTACAAACAGATATGGCATTTGTCCCAAAAGAAACCATTTTATCCTGGAACAACATGCAATTGTTCAAATGTCCATGTCTGTTGTCCCGGGACAAACTTTGAAAAGTTTTCTGGGAAAAGAAATGCTAACAATTTGTCCTGAGACATTGCAAAGTGAATCTGAATGGTTGTCCTGGGATTGCATCATTGAAACAATGGCAGAAATGTGGCAGTGCATTCAGCCACTTACTATACTCCAACTGGAAAGGCTGTGTACGTACATGCTAATCCCAGGATGTTTTTGTTTCAAAAGGAAAGACGGGCACAACTTGTGTTGGGACAAATGCAATGTCTGTTCCTAGCCTAACTCCTCTTTGGATTCTCTGAACCTTGTCCTGGAATTAGCCACTTTTGTTGGAAAAAGCAGGCAGAGACAGATATTCATTCCACTATAATGAATAACCCAGTGTTTAGGGCACTTACTCAGAACTTGGGATTGTAAGATCTTCCTTCACCAATGTCAGAGCAAAAACTTTAACCCACATCCAGACAAATGTCCTAACCACCAGGTAACTGGGTATTGTCACAGCCTTCTCTGGCTTGTCTTTTGGCATTGTTCCAATTTGAATTAAATAATTAGATATTCCTTAGGCCAGACAGAGAAAGCAGACAATTGACGCAGTAGTCTAGTGGTTAGGGTATTCCTGGGGGAACAAATGAAGATCAGTTCTTTACTCTAATGCATTATGTTTAATTATTCACACAAAAGACATGACCAGTTACAGTAGAAGAGCTATAGGGTATGTCTACCCTGCAGGCATACTTAAGGCTGCATTTTATAGAGGACAAGTTTCTTGGCTACTGCTGGTACTAGAAGCACTTAGCCATGATAGTACAGAGCTCAACAAGAGTTAATTTACCCTTCCAAGAAACAGGGTAAATTTACTACCCTGAGGTCAGTACTGCAGTAGCTACCACTGGCACTCATACCCAGCACCTCAGTTACGAATCTCTACACCATACAATCACTTCTGTGCAGGAGTCACCCAAGACAGATTCATACTAGAACAGCCAAAAGACTACGTTGGGGTGTAGAAGACTGGGGTTATGCCTATGCTCCAAAAAAATCAAGCAAAAGAAGCATTTGAAAAAAATGTTGTCCCTTCCCTTCCTCCTGGCCCCATTACAATCCTCCTTTAGACTTCTCTCCTCTAGAAGTTCCATCCTGAACTTCTGAAAGCCTCCCCCCACAAAAAGTTGCTGAAAATGGTATGTTCCAGCCCAAAAGTTTCCATTTCTATGCAAATCTGATTCATCAAAAACATTCCCAAATGTTCTAACAAGGAGCAGCATCAGATGACAGTACATGAAATTGAAGAAATCTAAGTCTAGAAGTGGGTGGCCTAAAAAGGCATCAGAATGAGAGACACTAGTACGTTGTAGAAGCTCATTTTCAAGGCTCAACAGTAACAGCTGTGGTCTGGTTTTTATGTTGAAGATTTGGGCTCAGGAAGCCATGCACATGTACCCAATAAGAAGCTTTTAAAAGCCTCCAGCTTTTCCAACCCAGGCTTATTTTAACTCATTGAAAATCCAAACAACTTGCATATTTCATTTATTTATCTTGCTCTAAAATACGGCTCTCCTACTTAGCATGAAATCCTTTTGGGAAACCAAATTAGTAATCTGATAGAGGAAGTCATGAACTGGAAAAGTCCCCAAGAATCAGGGACAAGAGCCTTTTCTTGCAAATGTTTTACCCCTTTCTACAACCCCTCCCCACATTGCCCACTTATGTTGTTATGCAAACAGATTTGGCAGGCCAAGCTCTGTGTTTCCGTGCAGCAAAAAACTAGTCACGCAAATAACTGGTTTGTTTTGTGTTAGTTCTGCCATGTTCCATCTCTGCATTTCTTTCTTAAAGAGTATTACTCCTACCTTCATGTCTGGTTAGAGGTTGCAAGTATTGGTCTTGCCATGGCATACACAACAAGTTAATTAATTACCCCTTTTTTCCTTGTACTTACCAGAGTTGCAGTAAATCTGAAAGGGGAAGCAAGATGGTCTCCATCCTATTTTTCCCTTATCAATCCATTTTTGTGAGCACAAAGTCCCTGTATCCTCCTCTATTCTCCCTATAGAGGGTTTCTTTATAAATACTCATGGATTCTCCTTCTAGACCTCCCTGAGTTCTCCACCCAAGCAGATTTCATCCTCTTATGGTAAAAGCTCTTCTCCAGAGCTGTCAGTTGTGTGTGAGTGAATAAGCTTTTTTTTTTTTTTCCTACCAGGAAACCTATTTAGCAACTATACTTGATAGACATCCAGGAAGAAAGCTTTAAGTAGACAAGTGGAACTTCTTCCCCAGCATCACACCTTGGGTGATGGAGCATGACTTAAACATGGGCTCCAGCCCAAGACAGAAAGCAGCAGATGGGGTTATTCCTCAGGATACATACTAGCCTTTAAAACTACTAGGCACAGCCAGGCCACACAGCTCCTATGAGCTCCACACACAGATGAAAATCCCTGACCTGATACTTCTCATTCACTTGCAATGCATTTGGCTTCAGCATCAACAATTAGGTTCAGGTGGGACATTTTATGTTCCCACCTGAACATAATATATGTTCCCACATGTTATAGAATTAGTCAACAAGACATCTAAAATAACTGCCCAGTCTTTTCACGTATGGTATAAGCAGCCTATGTGTGGCACACAGCAGATTCAGGAAGGGACAGGCAGCACAGCAGTGGAAAGTGTCCATTCAGGCAAGGAACATAGGGCAGGAAGAAGAAAGCAGAACAGCAGATCAGGCAGGAGAAGGGGATCAGACTGGCACTTGGGAGAGGGCTAATCTGTGGCAAGCCTGCTAAAATGGTTGCTTTGCCCCTCCCTTTTGGCCCTAGACCTCAAGGAAATGGAACATTGATTAGGACATCATACTCTGAATATCTTAGGATATAGTATTCCACCAGCTGACTATACATTTCATATGCTCTCAGGTCCAGATGCTGGAAGCATTACTGAAGCAAGTAGAGCTGTTGATTTCAAGGAACCATTCACTGCCAGTAAAGTGGGAGAATCTTTTTATAAATAACTTATGACCCCAATACTAAATCCCACAGAGTAGGGATAGCCCTTGCTCAGTATTTCTTTATACAGTGCCTATCACAATGGGGCTTTCAGGCATGACAGCATTAATAAATACTGCATACCCTTTGCTAAGAGAATGTTTCACCAGTTCTCATTTTCTACTGAAGACTTCCACAAACAGCAAGACAGGGGACTATGCATGTAAAACCCCATGAGTCACAGTGAGGGGTTCTTAAACTGGTAAGAATGCTCTTTTCTTGAAGTCCACAGGAGAGTCATTGAAAGCATCATTTGTGGGGAGAACATCATGTCAAGGGCATCTTTCAGTCAGGACATTGTGGAAATGAAGCCTTTTGAGAAGCTTCAAAAGAAAAATGTTAATAGGCAAATCCTTTTTTAATGCCATTTATGCCAATGTTCAGTTGCTTCCCACTGAAGGGGTGTCGTACAAAGGCATGAAAAGGGAAGGACTGCATAGGCAATCCTGTGCTAGATTTATTATGCGAGAACAACTCCCCTGGCAAGCCTCTAGGATTACTGGCTCTCTCCTCCCCTCCCCAGTGCCCTATAGCTGGCACATGCAAACTGCTCAACTTCATAAACTGTGTAAATCAGCAGCAATGGAAGAAGATGAAAGTGCAAACAGACCATTGGAGGGATTATTGACACCAAAGGGCAACTCATGCCTTGACATTCTATGCAACCCCCATTAATTTTAATGTGGTTAGATAGGGCTGAATTCTCCCCTTCTGTACACCCCAAGGACACAGCTTTCTTTTATGCCACATCAAACACAGCTACATTCATCTGTGGGTCAGAGTATCAGCTGGTGTAAATCAGCATTACTGCTTTGAAGAGAAGGGAATCACACCAGTTTTACAGCAGATGAGATGGCTCTCACCTGCTTAAATGCTGACAACCATTACCTACAATACAGGCTGCCTTACAAAACACAGCGTTATTTAGTGTATTTATCCAGTTCAAACAGTGTGGTGGAAACCATGGCAGGAATAATAGCAACCACAGAAATGAATTAAATGGGCTCGTCTAGAGACTGAGAAAGCCCCCTTTCTACTTGTGGGTCAACAAAAGATGATATTTAAGAGTTCTAAATGGCAGCCACCAGAAAATGTGCCAGAGGTGCTATCTTGTTGATTTCTTGGTATCTGGTATCTTGTTCCACAGAAAACACTTATGTTTTTGGATAAAAGTCCATGACTAAACTGCATCAGATAAAGCACATAATATTTTGGAAGTGCTGGTGTGGTGCATCACTGGAAATGGAATTTGGATGTCATGTCCTGGAGACAGAAGGTAGTTCAACATTGAAGCCACTAGTCATGGTGTCATGGGCAAATGATCTAAAAATCACACAGAAACCTGTAGCAGCACCCCCATCACTTCTTATCTCCTCCCCCAATTTTTTTTTCCATCGACAAACAACCCAAGAGTTAGCAATGAAACATCTACGACTGTTCTCTGCAGAAAGCCAGCATTCCTGTGCACATTTACAGAAACAGAGCTGATGGAAAATTTTTGGAATAGCGTTTGATGCCAGTTGAGCCAAACCAATTGGTGCTCTGGGCATGTTATCTGTAGCTCTAAGGGAACTGATTAAACAGAGCATATTGGAGTAAAAAATGCTTTTTGGACCAGGATGGAGTTTAATTTTCCAGACTTACAAATCACTTTCATCAAAGTTCAAAGTCCTAAAAATAACTAAAATTAAATTGTTGGAATAAACTAAGTGTATGGTACATGAAGACCTCACTGAGACAGAGATTACAGCCCCACCCTGAAATTTTTAAAGTGTCTGAAATATTAACTCCAACAAATCTAGACATCCCTTAGAAATATTCAGGAAATAATGGTGATGCCATGAGTACCAGTGCTTCAGTGGTGCTTAAGTGGAGTCTCCCCACTAAGAAGCTCTGCATTTGCCAGAGTCTGTAACTTATGATTTTTCTTGAAGCTCATGAATGTCCCTGTCCATGTGAAATATGTAGCTTAATAGGCTCATTGTTCTTGTTTTTTACATGGTTATTCATCCCACTCTCCCTACTAGTTTCTGCTCCTGAATGAAGAATAAAGTCTGCCAAAGATTCTATAGAGTTAGATAAGTGTGTTCCCTTCTGTAAATCATCTTATATCCAAATTACAGGTATCTGATAATCTAGACCAGAGACCACGCAGAGTTTATGAACTGCTCCAGTAGCCCTGCAGAATTATAAACTCCTAGTGGCATGGGCTTACAGTGAGCTCTCTGATGGCCATAGTTTTTGCTGTTGCATTTATGTAGAAGGCACTCAAATACCAAGACAATGAGCAGCAGCATAATGACTTAAAGTAGACTTAATGTGACAATACTATATTTTTAAAGATGCTTTTATGAAAGTAAAATACCTCTAATTTTCCAAACTGATACCACAAGTGTCTTTTCTGTTTATTTATGAGCCTTTTTGGAAAATGATCTTTTATCAAAACGGCTACAAGGGATTTTACACAAAGGCTTTGTTTGGATAAAGTTAAAGGGGAATTAGGATTAATCTTTAATGGAGAGCTGGCTACATCAGCAACTAGTGATCCAGTACAGAGGCTCTTTAATTCACACTGAACATAACATAGAATTCAATCACAAAAAAAAGCTTCTGAATCACCAGGACAGAACGAACAACAATATTCCAATGTAACAGTAGCAGTCTGTTCCATGATGTGGTGTATGAGGATATATTAAAACAGAATAACAGGCTTTGCCAGTCTTATCCAAAATAACATTAATCTCATACAAAGAATTTCTAGGTTGGAAGCCACCACATCTGATTTACAGTACTGAGAAGCATTACATAGCCAAATAAGGGAGAATAGTGCACATACTTCAAGAATTTTCTCTAAAACCCATTAGTGATAGGAAAGCTTGCTACTGCCTTCAGTGGCCTTTGCACAAAGTCCTAAGCAAGGAACTAAACAGCTATTTATGTGGCTCATACTAAAGCTAAAAAAGGCACCTTTTGCCTGATACACTCTTGCAAATTTTCTTGCCAGAAAAGCAAAACAAGCTATACAGGTTGAATAACAAAGAACCAAGAGTTCTAGTTTTTTTGTATGTCTTTTTGTCTCAGACCAACACAGCTATCAAGTACACCCCTGACACAAGGAAAATGCCAATTTTTAGCTGATTTTGGATTTTAAAACTTCATTGCAGAAAAACAAGGAAGTTTTTTTGCCTACCTGCCTGCCATCTCACACCTCCAGGGAAGGAATTCTACCTGATCAACACATCAAATTGCTACTTAACACAGCTCACAAAGACACTGTCATGGACCCAGAGGGACAGCCTTCCATCTTCAGCTCCCTCTGTGCAAAAATGAAGTTTATTTCTTACCTATGGGGGCTTTTTACCATTTTGTACCATCTACACTTTTCCCAGAGCCTGAAGAAGGGACTGTGTTCCTGAAAGCTTGCAGAAAAGGACAATTTTCTTGCCATTTTCCAGTTGATCTAATAAAAGGTATCATTTTGGAACCAAGAGTTCTAGTTTTTTGTATGACAGATATGGTGAGACTCTCCAGAGATTAAAGGCTAAATTTCACTTGGTGCTCTATTTTCATCAGCTGGATTTCAACAGATTGATAGGAAAACTGACAAATTCTGATTAAACAGAATGTAGTACTAGAACAAATATGCCAGGAGCCTCCTGCAGGAAATTTCAACAAAAGAATCTTACTAAAAATACAATATGGCACAAGGTGCAAGGAGCAGGAGAGATACAGCTAATGATTTGGCCATTGCAGATTCTTGAATAGGGTCATAAGGTCAGGAGAACAGGAGTCAATTTAAGCAGCACTTTGACATGGATAGCAGTGGGGTCTGGTGGGTCACTTGAAATCTTTACAGAACTTAGGATATTTATGGTCTAGGAAGACAACTCTGATTTTTCTATGGAAGGAATAAAAGGAATAAAATTTTCAATTCTTCCTTCCCATCCAGAACACCATGAGGTGAAACTCAAAGGCACTGATATCATTTTTGGATTTTCTCACAACTCTTGGTCTCCCCCAGAATATCCCTCCTATCATGACATCTATTGTGGCATAGTTACAAATAGTAACTCCCCATCTTCTTCCATGTTGAAAATACGGTAGCACTCACTCCACCTCTCCATGACTTAACTGGTTGTTAGACTTCTTGTCACCTCCTTCCCCTGTCCCACCTCCCTTGGCAAAGAGCACAGACCAACTCTCATAGATTCAGAGATGTTAGGATTGGAAGGGACCTTGGTAGGTCATTGAGTCCAACCCCCTGGCCTGGGCAGGAAAGAGCGTTGGGTCCAGACGATCCCAGCTAGGTGCTTGTCCAGTCTCCTTTTGAAGATCCCCAGGGTCGGGGAGAGCACCACCACCCTTGGAAGCCCATTCCAGATTCTGGCAACCCTTACTGTGAAGAAGTTCTTCCTAATGTCCAACCCAAATCTGCGCTCCATCAAGTTGTAGACATACACCCAAAACTGGATGTAGTACTCCAGCTGCAGCCTAACCAGTGCCACATAGAGGGGAAGCATCACCTCCCTGGACCTGTTTGTCATGCATCAGCTAATGTATGATAAAGTGCGGTTAGCCTTGTTGATCATCACATTGGTGACTCATGTTCATCTTGGAGTCAACTATGACTCTACGATCCCTTTCTGCTGCATGAGAGATGAATTTTGACATCTTGCGGGTTATGACCAAAAGTTTGCTGGTCTTACATAATTCCTTGCAATAACATATCTTGGCAATCTCCACAACTAGCTAATGTCTTGAAAAGTGCCTTTGTTCCACTTACTAGTTGAAAAGGCATGGGACCAAAAGACAAACAAATACTAGAATTAATATAAACTAGATCCAGAATACATATTACACAAAATAACATCTCATTTGAACAGGAGAGTGGGTTCAAGAAATGCCTACATTTTAAAACATCCACAATCTTGCTTTCTAAAACCTTGATACTTTTTGCCAATCAGGTAAGGAGTATACTTTGTTAGTGAAAGGAACTAAATGAGATTACTGATTTGTCATTTCATATAATAAACTCTAGTATTTGAAAAATAGGCTTTTTATACAAATTATGCTAAGACATAAGTTTGATCACCAAATCAGTCTAATCAGAACTGTTTGGGAAGACAGAGTCCAGAGCTGAACCTTATAAATGCTCCTGCACATAATAACTTGGTTTTTATTTCCTGATCTGTGTTAGTGAATGGCAACGTGTAGCACAGGATGTTAGGATTGTTTGGAAAGGGAAAACAGGTGTTTCAAATTCAATACATCTCAAATCTTCTTGCACTAAATGAGTCACAAAGGTCAAATCTTGCCAGATGATAAAAAGCAAAATGGGGGATTTTAGTTATTTGCTGTTCTTTGGATATGCTTTCCTTAACTGTACTTTTGATGTAGTGCCATTAAAACCAAATAATCTCAAATGAAGAGGGGATGGGAGAAGGTTCTTTTAGATGGATATGCTTCTGAAAAAGAACAGGATGATGAATGACTATTGAAGTAGACGCCTTTGTTATAGAACCTGTGTACAACACTATATTCCCTCTAAATATAGGTAATTTGCACGCCTACTTTTTTTACCTCTATAGTTTTTAAAGCTGCCTTCATTTGATGACTAAGCCACATGACAAAATCCAAATGGATGCCATTGCAGACTTTGGTATAATTTGATTGTAACTGCGGAACTGGACAATTAACCCAAGATAAGGATGGAAGAACCAAAGTGTAGACTTCATTCTTCAAGCCCTTCACTGCATGAAATTCCCTTTAGTGAAACAGCATCCACTTGGCATCTGAGGGTGTCTGTAGACATGTGGGGAGGCTGCTCTGATGTGTTGTAATTACAGTGCTTTGGAGCAGACTCAATTCAATCGAGTCTGCTGGAGTGTGCTAATTAGTGTGCTCCAGCAGCCTTCACATCTTGTATATCAGCATCCCCATGATTCAAAATAACGATGGTGGTGCTTTAACTAAAGCTCATTTAAGGAGCTTTAATTAAGCACCACCATTTTGAAGCATGGGAATGCTGATACATGGAGATGCTACAGGTGCTTTAATTAGAGCAGCTCAAGAAGCTGCTCTAATTAAAAGGGGCCCACACCCCCAGAGCACATATAAAAGCACCTTAATTATTTAAGCGACTTAAAAAAAAAAATTCAGAGGCTGTGCCTACACCAGCCAGTTTTGATGCGTTTTTATAATTCATAGTTTCATAGTAACTAGGGTCAGAAGGGGCCTAGAGCAGGCCATCTAGTCTGACCCCCTGCCAATGGCAGGAAACAAGTGCTGGGGTC
>JAGPOW010003685.1:64414024-64500369 GCA_030014935.1 Caiman crocodilus
GTCACCCCTTGGGCACGGAGGATCGTCTCCTTAAGGAGCGCCCACCCTTCGTGAACGCCCATGTCCTCAACCCTACAGTCCCTCAGCGCCTCGTCGACTGAAAAATTACATTACAAAAATGTAAAAAAAATCAAAATTACAAAAAAAAAATCAAAATTACATTTTTTGATATTGAAAAAGCTTCCTCAGCCACTCTCTACACAGCCCCAAATGAGGAACTAACTCACTTCAGAGAGAGGAACTGTGAGAGATCCTATAGAGAAAAGCCTGTCCTAAAGCTGAAGCAATAGACACAAAGCATGCATCTGTACAGTATCACTGCTGTATCTGTAAGGTAGTGTCATTATTCCTCAGCTGGCGAGTAGCAGTGTAGAAACAGCAGCAAAGTTTAGCATGGTATAACTTTCTGAGCACGATAAACTTGCCTGTTTTACTCAGCTTCCAAGGTGGTTCTGGTTCTGGAGCCCATACAGACTTCCATACTACTGCTAGTAGTATCCAAGCTAGCTCATTTGAAAAGGTAGTTCAGGTAAATCTATGCTGTGTCACAGGTACAGCAGCCAAATGCAGAAGGAGCATACACAGGTATGCTCAAATAGGATGTGCTGCTCTGCACAGCCAATTTGCAAAACTAGAAGTAGTGTACCTGCAGCAACACAGTGTTTCAGGCAGACTGATCAGCTCTGGCGAGCAACTGGATGAATTAAGCAGCTCTACAAAAGTGGCTACACTGATTCCAGGTCAGGAGGTACACCAGGGAGTGTGGCATGTTTGAAGGTAGCCCTACCTGACATGGTGCATGGCAGAAGGCTTACACATGTCTATATGTGTAAGCCTTCTGCCATGCACCAGATGGCAGCAACAAGAGCTTACTTTACCTTAGGGTTTTACACAAATTATCTTGGCTTGAGGCCCACTCAGAAACCTGGAAAAATAATTTCTCCCTGGGTGCTCCAATGTGAACAAATGACCCCAGCTCACGAGCATTGGCAAGCTACAACATAGTTTATTAATGGGGGAAAGAAAGATGGGATGACAAACAGATTTAAGAACGGCTTAATAATCAGTAGTCCACCTCACCCACTATTAACAGCTCAGCACAGTCAATAGGTTCAGAGATCTTAGTCTCGCACAGTCAGTGGTGTAGTCAGTAGAGCTAGTGTAGCTCTTAGCCCAAAGTTTCCCTTGCTTCACCACCACTGGGGTGCTGCTCTTCCACTGCTGTTGCTGCTCCTCACTACCTCTATTGCTACCAGAGTGTTGCTCCTCTTTTACCTACAGTGGCAACCCAGCTCTTTTAGATGCAACCTCAGCTCTTTCAGGATCTGGCAAGTACAGGCTTCTAGCTGCTAGCATCTTAAGAACTTCAGCTCTTTAGGACCAGGTGGGTAACAGGCTCAGACTGAACCTACTAAAGGGATTTGTACATCACCAGCACTTATCCCTTTAATGTTGGATGGTGAGATGCAATACCATTCTTAAATACAAAAGATTCATAAATATCATTCATAAATACAAAAAATATTTCTATATATAAAACTGTTCCTCTAACAACCTGTCTTGTGACCATTATGTTTCACTTGACAATCCAAAACACACTTTTACAGTTACTCCATTCTCAGTCCCGTTACAAAGACCGTACTGCATACCTATGTTCCTGCGTGCCTGTAGTAAACACTCATCAACGTCACTTTTAAACTGTCACAACTATGGGACTACTTTAGCCACCTCCTCCTTACTATCTTCCTCTTTCCTTCCCCCCTTTCACAACTCTCCCACCTGTTTGTCCTGTCCTTTCACTCATTATTGTATTCATTGTCATCTACATTACCATCATCCTCATGAGATATACTACCATCCCCCTAAGAGATCCAGTCTTGAACCTTTCCGCTTTCCTCTTGTGATACCTGAGATGAGGGTTCCTTCACCACAGACTTCCACACAAGTCATGGTGAGCACTGACCCCTCAGCTACATTTATTCAAATTTCTGTTAGATCAATCTGTTTATAAACTTATACATTTTACAACATTAGAAAGCAAGGCCAGTGGACAAAAACCTGACTTCCTTGGTCTTTTATACAGATTCAAAATGTCGAAAGCAGTTAAAACATATTGTCACAGTCAAAACAAGCACAAGATAGTTTTTCGCTCCTTCACCCATGCACACCAATGGAGGGTATGGAGATAAGAGACAGTCCCCATAATCCAACCTTTCATACCAATGGTAGCATAAAAATAAATACCACAGAGAGGCTGTTACACAAGTACGGTAGCAAAAAGATCACACATGGCTGAAGTTAAGGAGACAAAGGAAAATGCTTTGTTCTATTAAAGTTTATCATCTTACATTACTTGTACCAGTAGCTAAATTCAAACAGAAAAGCATCATGGCCCAATGAACGGAAAGAAGGAAAACAAATTCTATTCCAGACTCTGCCACTGACCTGCAGAGTGACCTTGGGTAAATCATCCCACGCTGCTTTCCTTTCCCTCTTAACTGACCTCATCTATTTGACTATGAACTCTACAGGTCAAGGACTGTCTTAGTGTGCTTCTACACTGCCTACTATTGTGGAGCCATCACTTCAGTTCAAGGTTTTAGGCACTACTATATAATAGATACATAATCTTAAATTATTGTGAGCCTTTATATTAGTATATACTAATATACTAATTTCATTAGTATATACTAATATAAAGTAAATTTGCTACTATTCCTTTAAGGGAATAAGTTCTATGAACATGAAAAGCTGATTTCCTTCCCTCTCATGGTACTTTGCAGCACAGAAGAAATTTTAAATGATAAACACAACGTCCGAGCCATATTTTCTTCTCTCATTAACTCATAACTGCTCTTGCCCACAGCTGCTCCCCAAAGCCTAGTAAATAGCCTCTAACTTTTCAGACAGGACTACATGAATAGTAAACATTTCAAAGCAGGATCTAAGGGCGTTAGTCACACACCTGTCACTAGCATCAAGGAGACCTTCTTGGCTAAACCCTCACATTTGAGGATTTAAGGGTAAAAGGTCTAGGGGGGAGCAAGGAGGGTTCTAAGTAGAACAGATCTCTTGAAATATATTACCTGCTGAGTGAATGTGCACCCCTCTCATTGACATTAAACAGAAGTTCATGTTTGCACTGAGAGGAGATGAAAGACAGACCATCAATACTGCTGAGGAAGATATGTTAGTTTAGGAGGATGCACAGATGCAAGAGTGTCATACAGTGGTAGTGTGTAAAGCTCTATGCCCCCCTCATTCAGATTAAGTTATTTTTCTAGTGATAAAAATGTAGGCAAAGATACAGAAAGAAACACAAAACCATAACTGGAGGAATGGAGAAGCGTGCAAGAAGTCTGCATACAAGAATCAGTCTGAATCATGTTCAAATTCATCAGTCTTTTTTTTTTTTTTTTAACAAATACAACATTACAAAAATCAGACTCTGTTCCATTCCTTTTTCTCTTCATGGGGCAAGAACAGCCATTTGAACACCATACCCTTTGATCCCATCATAATTCCTTTGGGTTAGGTTTGTCACCTAAATTTAAAACTAAAGTGCTTCCCCATTCTTTTGCCTCTAAGAAGGGAAAGAGATACTGTATACCTCTTAAAATTCCTTGAATGGATCAAAAAAAGAATTACTCAACACTTCTCACATTTTTCAGAGACAAGTGTCCTTTAAAAATGAAAGGTTTTTTAAAAGGTTATGAAAATTCTCTAAGAAAATATCTGCATTAGGTATTTAACATGTCAATAAAAGTTGATTCAGTTTTTCATTTTCAAAAATTCAAACATTTCTCCAAAACAAAGAACTGAGTTATGATTGCAAAAAAATGGAGCAATTAACAAATATAATTTTGTAAATTAGGTGCATTTCAAGCCCTGCACCACTTAATTTTGAAATTACATTTTTGTGATTATTTTTCCTCCCACTTTTCAGCCATCCCTGAAAAACAGAGATTAAAAGGCAAACCAGTTAACAATTCCTAACAGACAGTCAAAAAAGTCATGACATAGAAAAGAGTCATATTCTGGGAAGCAGAGTAGTATCATTCAAAAACTGGCTGAGAGAGAAAAAGAGTAGGAATAAGTAGCAAATTCAAAAATTTGATCAAAGAAATTGAAAAAAAGCAATGCACATTTAACATCTGGAACTCACTATTACAAGATAATGTTAGGACCAAGAGTTTAGTGGGATTCCAAGTAGGATTAGATATTTATACAGGGAACAGCTCTATCCAAGGTTATAGGGATAAATATTAGAAAACAAACAGTCATTTTAGCAGAAATATAACCTCTCCTACTTCAGAGCTTAAGCCAACCTAGATCAGTTGGGACTTAAGAAGCAGTTTTTCCTGGGAGATGAAATTGTCTAATACCTAATATACCATTCTTTGTGCATTCTCCCAGATGGTAAAATATTGATTACTATCAATGATAGGATCATCTACGTGACCTACCACTTGTCTGATGCAGTTCTTAAGATAACTACATAGTTCTCTGGTAGAGTCTCTCAATATATTACTATGGTAACAGCTACTCTGGCATATTAACCAAGTATAGCGATTTATCGCTACAGTTGTATTATAAATAGGACTTGGAGTTAGCAAAAGATAAACGACATTGGAGGAAGAACATGTATCACATGCAATTTCATCCTCACTTGGTTCAGTCAAACAGGAATCATATACTAAGCACCAAATGTTGGCAAAACAGAAGTATGAGTGTTTAGATTGCTCTACAGAAGAGGTTTTCATTAAGTATTCTCTCCATTTAGCTCAGATCATCTGACTCTCAAATACCTCCAAATTCTGGCATCATGGGGAAAAAAAAGAAAATTAAAGGCAGAGCTGCTCATTAGAGTGGGCTGGTATGACCAAAAAATAGAAATTAGCATTAGCAACTGCCAGAGCAGTACACAGCTAACTCCTGTTTTGATTGCAGACGGTGGAAACACTACAAATTCTCTGCATTAATTCATTATGAAATGTATGCATTGCTCTGTTAATGCAAAACAGCTGTAGGACAAATTATTCCCTTAGTTACATCTGCACCACCCTGCTGGTGGGCAGTTGCCCAACAATGCAAGGCAACAGTAAAGAACACAGCTGCTACACCATACCCTGGGGCCACAGTTAGGGCCCATCTCTACAAGAGGTAGAGGTTGGGGTAGAAGTTTGTGGCTTGACATCATGTTAAGAAAAAGCCAAAACAAATCCTCAAGCACTTGTCAAAAAAATGAGGTATTTCTCTCTAATCTAACCAAATTTGGGGCCAAAATTCTCACCGCTTTTGAGCACCTGGTCAAGAGAAGGAGAGTATCAGTGAAGAGGGCCTCTTGCCCTCCTGTATTCAAAAAAGATCAGGGCAGATAGGGGAGGGTGGAACAAGGATCTCAGCAAGCACCATCTCTGAACAAAGAAATCCACAGAGTGTCTCTACCTTCCCACCATTTTTAGTATTAAGGTCCTTCATTGGAGAGAGTGGGGACAGGGAGGAGGATGTCTCTTCACTATTCTGCATTAGCTCAGACAGAGAGATGAATAATGCATCCTGCAAAACATCCCACTTGCCTCTGGATTAACCACAGAAGCACTCTGCTTGCCAATCTCCTCTGCAGACAGAGGGCAACATCCTTTTACTTAACTCCATACCCACTGACATCAGGATAATTTCAGAAAATTTGAATCATGGTAGATTTTGGCTGAGCATGCCCAGAGCCAGTGCTACAGTTGTCGTGTCTTCTGTTCCTTGGTACTAGGACAACGGTAGATCCCTATATCACAATCAACAATGCAGTGACTCTATCTTTATTTATTCAGTTTTCTTCTCTCCCCTCAGTTCTCTCTCGTTGTAGCTTTAAGTCTTGTTTACACACACAAAACTTAATCTAGTTAACTAATAAGTAGCAAATGGAGTGGAAAGTGTTGTGAAATCAGAATGGGTTTCAAATTAGCTTACAAACCATTAGCTTACATGGATAAAATTACAGACCCACCCTAAAAACCTTTAAACCAGAACTCAGAGTATCAGCACAGAGGGGCACTGGTTTAACTATTGCCATAAAAAAAATTAAACCAGCTTATGGTCAGTTCAGATCTGACCACAGACAAACGCACATAAATCTAATTGTAAACTGGTTTAAGTGTCACAGGATTTTGCAGAGTGGTTTGTAATCAGATGTTGATTACAGTGGTCAATTTCTATATTTAGAAAAAGTTTTATATAAAAGTGATAAAAGCTACCAGTGCTAGAGAAGTTACCGTTTTTCCATTGCCTCAGCCTAGTATCTCTGTATACACTTACATTTTTTAAGAAAAAATATTTTGACTGTTTAATTGCAAAATAAGAGCTCCTTTTAGAAATCTGATGACAAAAACTGCAGCTCTAAGATAGGGCAGATCCACAATACAGTCACTTCCCTGTCCAAAGTATTTCTTCAGCTTTTGGCTGTGTGACATGAATCCTGTGGTCAGGGTGGTGAACTTTACAATTAGTGCAGTACAGAGGAGGGCAATATTTTTCAAAATATATCAAGCAACTATTGACATCAGAGAAGTAGTTTAGACTGAAGAACCAGCCTAAACAACAGATCTGGGGGGAGTAACTGATAAAAGACATTTAGCAGATATCAAAGTTTTGGATATCCACCTATGCATGTTAAAATGCAAGACTCAGACTTGAGCCACTTCACAGGATGAGCTGTTTGCACAGACAGTAAACATTGCTGCTAGCGAGTCATGTCTTTAGCTTATAAAGATCCTCACAGCCCTGTAAAAACTAGTGGAGCTGTGTCCACTTAGGCCAGCAGTGAATCCAGCCCTTGGAGTTTAAAATATCATCAAACTTGCACAACACCGCTCTGTAGTTCACTAAATTTAGTTTAAATTTTGGCAAAAATGCTGCCCTATTCAATCACAAGCACTCAGAGGTTGCTACTTTCCATCTATATTTACCAAGAGACTGAATTCCTTCATTATGAGCAACAGTGATTGCCCTTGAGGACCTCTGCACACATTTAACTGCGCATTTTTTCTGAAGGGTGAATAGAAAAAAAAAAAAAAGGAAGCAAAAGAGAGAGGGAAAGAAAGAAAGAATGGATGAAAGGGACATTTAAACAAAGCATTGTTTTCTCCTTGGAATCTACTTCGAGTAATACAGAAGACTGTCCAAATTCTTCTCTACATCCTTTGAATAAAAACCAAATGCCCGCCAACATAGCTTCATGCTGGAAGACAAAATTGAAGCCATACGCTGCAGCAGAGATGGGAGATACCCTCCCATGCAGCCTTTCACAAGTTGTTAGCTTTATATTGAACACACAGAGGCTGAGGCCCAGCTGGTGTAAATCAACATCTTTCCCACTTAAACATCTAGACCCTATTTTTTCCATATGTCAAATGGACATGTGTAATAGTCTGGTCTTTTCCCTAATGCAGTGTTTCCCAACTTTTTCCAGCCCAAAGCACACTTACATTAATAAAAATTTTCCACAGCACACCTGTTTAGGCATTTCCCATCCTCATACCTATTATAGCCCATTGCCATGATAAAACTCTATGGCACACCTGTTCACTTCTGACAGCACACTTTTGTGCCGCAGCACACTGGTTGGGAAACACTGTCCTAGTGTCCTGTGTTGGCTGAACAATTTTAAAGCAAACACAAGCTTAGTGTCCACTCTAAATATGCTGCCTCCAACAGTCAGTCCCATAGCTGAATTTACATAGTGATCTCAAGCCTTCATCATAACCTTTGAGGTAAATCAAGACAGTAGACTGTTTTTTCTCCTAATAGCACTAGGGTATTGGTGTGTGAATTACAGCCAGCAACAATAACAAACCGATACCTTACGAGCAAGGAACCACAGTTCAGTAGCTGACTGGATACAGAAGCTCTTGCCAACTGGAAGGTAGTATCTTTAACTAGGAGTTTTCATAGAGGAAAGAGCTTTAAATTTAGTCAGACTGAATTCAAACATAAGTCAAACATAAGGCCATATGTTTTGCTATCCTTTCTGCAAACAATAATTACTACATTATTTGGGTAGTCTGTTCTACTCGAGTAGGCAGGCATTTAAATGAAAATAGGCTCTTTACTGGGGTATCTCTTGGATAACAGATTTAGAATAATTATAGCAAAAAATAATATTAGCATATGTTCATTTTATTATCTCACTTTATGGAGGATACCAACTAGTCAAGAACAAGAGATGTCATAGTCTTTACTGAGGTTGGACAATAAGAAAATATTGTACAAAATAACCTTTGGTCTTTTAATATAGTAGCAATACCTTAACAACTAGCAACAATTAAGAGAAAAAGTGGGCCTCATACAAAGCCAGGGTCACTTTTCTCTTTAAGGTCACTCACTGCAAGTGAAAATATGTTCTTACTTTGGATTTACTAACCCAGTAAGTTCACTTAAGTTCAGCTAGAATACAGACAAAACAACTTGGGACAGAACTCAGGTTAGCAGCTCAAGTTATAGCCTGTGGGGTAGAATGTGGCTGAATCCTAGCTTCTAACTTAACCCATGTCACCTGGATAGTACTGCTAACTGAACCAAAGGTAAGAACCACCCTTTCTTGCAATATGAATGAGCCCTCTATATTGCCAATTTGCTTAAGTCTGTCTTGCAACATGGGAGGGGAGGGGAGAGGGAGAAGGAGAGGGAAAGGGATGTTTCTTAAACCGTCAGTTCCCAGAAACATAGCAAAGATATTGTATGGTAAAAACATGTTTTCTTTTGAATACAGAAGGAATTTGTAGTGCTCTTTCTGAAGGTCAAATGTGTTAACCCTAGAGGCACCAAGGCCAGAAGGCAAAGAAAGACACAAGTTTTAATTTTTAAAAATGTAATGATCCAAGTTAATTTCAAAAGTTTGGGGATCAATGGTAATTTATGAATGCCTGAGATTAGCTGTACCGTAGTTTTACTTGCAGATTTTAAGTCGAGTCCACATCGACCTCCTTTTACATAGTGCTGTGCATCTATACCAGGGCTTTACATCAGTGCAAGCATACCTGTGTTGCAGGCTTTGAACCAACAGGAGAATGAATGTGTTTTTTTAATGGAATCACAGGCTATTGTGCACTGATGTGAAAAAATTCACTTTGCACAATTGAAACAGCTGCAATGCTTCCTCTTATTCATTACTTCTCAGCACAAATATTGATCATTGACAGATAACGTGCACACATTACTAAAAGTACATGGTGAAAGGATAAGGACAGTAATGGCTGTACTTGGAATTTTCATGCAGTAGTGGCGAGTGAAAGTATGAACTTTTATATCAAAAAATACTAAACGTACATTAAGGTTGTAAAGTCAAGCCTTCAAGACAGAGGAAATATCTGAAGTAAGGTTGCTTCACAATTATAATTTACCAATCCATTTACATGTGCATTATGATACAGTTTAATTACATGATCACAACTATTCACAGGGCATGTCTACGTGGCACCATATGGTGACATTGCTAAGGCACTGTGCTTTAGTACTTCCTTTTGGTGCACTACAGGGGGGTACTGTGTTGTGTGCGCAGCACACGCTTAGATGTCCCAGCTGTGTTGCTGTAGCAGCACATTATAGCTGGGGAGTACACTGCTAAGGCAGTTAGCTGGTGATCACATGTAGTCCTTCGTGATCGCTACATCCCCACAGCACTCTGTATGGCAACATACTGCATCACTAGGACGTGCCCACAGAGTATTGATGCCACCTATAGCAAAGCTAAAAGGATAGCTCCACTACCTCTAGCCCCCTGAGATCCAAAGTAGAATTTGTTAATATATACCTTAGACAGTGTGCAGGAGAGGAGCCCCATTTCTACAGATCTCTAAAGGTCCAGAACAATGATACAACTAAGACCTGTCGTTGCTAAAGAATTCCTTTGAGCAGCAGTAGATATTTAGGCTGCTTCTCAGCTATCTCCATTAATTCTAGCTGAGGAATTTGAGTTTTGCAGAAGAGGGACACCCTAGTCCTGTCCACTATAAACCCCACCAACCACCACTTTCCTGACCTTTCTTTATACAAAGGTTGGATGGGAAAAATGTAACAGTTCAGGTTTTAAGCTACCGTCATTGTGCAACTATCTTTTCATCTCTTTCTGTTGCATAAATATATCATTTTAGGCCTAAGAGCAACTATACCACTTCCCTTCTTTTATAATGCAGAGTACTCTATGAACTTGATTCAATAAATCTATTTTTCAGTTTAAAAATCTAGAAAGAATACTATGCTGAGGGCAATGTATTACATTGAGGGCAAAAGTATTCCAAGCAGAGGTGGTAATAACTGATCTGAATGCCAAAATAACTGAATACAATGGTTTAGGCTTAGCTAAAGCAAAGAGACTGGTCTTTGCCCTAATGGTAAAATATACTAAAGTCTGAGGATATAAATAGCTCTGAGCCTAGAAGGAGTCAAGTACTGAGTTTCCATTCCAAAGTAACATCCACATTTTTGGACATTTCCACTGCCATCCCAAACCAGGATAAGAAACCAAAAAAATCTCAGCAATATTCCTGGAACTGATATTCTTCAATGCTTTGTTCCAGATACATACAAACATAGGTGTTTCCAAATGAAACAGAGGCCATGGAATCACTGGTAGCTGCTGACAACCCCTGGCTCTCTCATCCTGGTGCAGTTTTCATGGAAGGACTGTTTAGGAGCTTCATATCCTGGAAAGACAGGGATATCCAGCCCAAAATAATCCACGTCTTGGATGTGCCAGACCCATGGATCTAGATTCCTAGAAGCCATCAGGCAAGCTATCAGGTCCATCAGAAGTTCAACTAAACCAAAAATTTTGGTTTTGAAGAATAAGGCTGCTAACCCTTGCTGACACACAGAGGCATTGCCCCCGTCAAATAGTTGCAGCATGTGCAGAATCTGCTTCTCCCCCAAGCTAACAGACGTGGTCCACTAGTTTGAGTCAGCAGTCCCAAAATTTCCCTAGCCATGGCACCACCACTGAGCAAGGAATACATTTCAGGCAATATCATGTTTTACTCTTCTGTCAATTTAGCTGTAACGTTCTTAGCTCAGGTGGCTGCAAGCAAAAAAATGAAGGGTGTTGTGGGTAACCAACTGAAAAGCACTAACTAGATACCTTTGACATTCTGGGCTTAGAAGTATCTTTTTTGTTTTCTTTTAACATGGATCTAGTGGTTCTGAGTTCAATTGGCACAGACAACACAAATCGATGAGGCTGGCAAATTTTCTTCATGAAAGGTACAATATGAAAGTTACATGATTATTTCCTTTGCAATTAGACAGAAGCCAACTAAAACTTGGACTTATTTTATCTGAATGCTGCAGCTTTGAATCCATAAGGACTTGAATCAGAACTGCCCATTCTTACGTGCAAAAGGAAAACCCAGCTGACAATGTTCAGTTCAAGAGATGAGATCTGAGACTCTACAAACCAGTCATAAATGTTTTAGGATTGAATCAGCAGTGCTCCATTGACTTTAATTAAGTCATGCCACTTTTCATCATCTGGTAATCTTTATTTTAGTATACAATTGCTATTGTGCATATATACATAGTTCATGAAATTTCTGCCAAAGGTTGTGTACGTAGTTTTCTTCTCCAGATGAAAAAGGAGGTCACCTATTTACCAAGAAATCACTGAAAAATATTACTCACAAGTTTCCATTTCCCCAATGATTAAAAAAGCTTTAAAGAGTCCAAGTTGGGTGGATAAAATATCAGCCACGTGCCTGACTTACAGCACTGGGACTGAGGTTTGGGCAATACTTCAAGAACTTCCCATAGGAGTCTATCCAAACCCTCCTTGTTTCTGATGTGGAATAATTTTGAACTGTTTTCATGCTGCTGTCTGGGATAAGACAAGGACTATTGTAAACACATATGCAGCCAATCATACTCAGACCCACACAAATGTGGACAAAGTATGCAAAAGCAGACAGGAGAAGGCTCCTTTTTTGCTCTTAGAGAAATAATTGAAATTTAGTATTAAATAACCAAGTTGCTTGAGGAAAAAAGGTAAGTAAAAAAAATGACCATTTTTCACGCACATTTTTAGTTGGTAAAAGATGAAAATTTCAACTGGTTCTAATAAGCGAGATGCAGTAAAGACACATACAGGATAAGATACTTATACAGAGGCCTACAGCATAGGTTACTAGGACCCAGGGCAAGATGTAGAGTTCAGTAAGTTTAGGTAAAGGGACAGATATAGGGCTCTGATCTGAGCTTAGGGATGATGCAATGGCAAAACTTCAACTTATTAAAATCTAAGCTCTGTTTCTGACGTTCCTGGTAGCAAAGACTGCTTGACCCCACTGGTACCAGTTCAAAGAGGCCTGCAAGGAGTCCTGTAAGAGTGCACTGCCCCAAATCTCGATGTGGGGGTCTAGGGAGGATGCCAACTATAAGGCCAGTGCTGCTCTGGGGATTCCTGCTGCCTACTTCTGTAGCTGAATACTTCTGGGGGCTCTCGCTGTCACCACACAGCCATGGCTGCTGAGATTTGTAAAGAGGTTCCTGAGATACTGAACTCTCCATTTAACTAACTGTAGACCAATTCCTCTCTCCTCTGAAACCAACACAAATTTCCCTGAAAAAGCAGGTTAGGCTTTTTCTTAGGATAGAAATTTTCAGAAATTGCAACTAGGACTCGGCCTACCCAGTATATGGGTGCTCATATAGATAACCTCCAGCAACACTATTCCAAGGATGGCAATGATTCATCAGTATGACTATACTGGAAGGGTGTAGCCATCAAATGGTAAATCCTTCACTGGTAGCCTCAAGCCACATTTCAAGATTGGGCCCCTATTCCTCGCTAAATCACCCCTAACTATAGCAGCTATGAAATTTCAGTTTCATGGCTGCTAATGTAATAAGTAGCCCTAACTAGCTCAGGACCCCTACAACTGCTATTTGTAAAGCCTTAACATTACCCCTGGTTAAACTGAAAAAAGCTCTGTGTGTCAAACTACACCAGTGCAGTGCTGTTTAGTAGGCCTGTGCGAGTTGGCAGAGATCCGATCTGGCCACTTCAGATGGCAGTGATCCGATCCAGAGCTCCGGACCAGGTTTCTGCTTTGATCCAGCTAAAGCAGCTCCGAAGCGGAGCAGCCTCGGAAATCTGGCCATGGGATATAATGGGGAAACAATAAAATATTTATAACTTTGCCTGTTTTTGTCTGATCTGGATAAAACTTGCAGGGATGGTAGCCTCTTCTGAGACCACAAAGCCTGGCAAGTTTCAAGGAGATCAGTGGAGGTGTTTTGGGGGATCTGTACCCCAAATTCTTGAAAGCAAAACTCCTGTCACGTCTATGTGTTACAATACAGGGGGATCAAAACTGCAGGGCTGGTAGCTCTCACTGAGGCCACAAAGCCTGCCAAGTTTCAAGAAGATCAGTGCAGGGACTTGGGGGGGAACTGCACCCCAAGCGGCAGACAAGCAAAACTTGTGCCATGGGTGACCCTGTATGTGTTAAGGCGCAGCAGGGTGACAGCTGCAGCGATGGAGGCCCCTGCTGTGGCCACACCTGCCAGCTGTGGAGGAGATAGGTGCAGGGGGGTTCTGGGGCCCTGCACCCCTAGCTGCTGACAGACAAAACTCATGCCATGGGTGCTTCTGGGACTGACTGTCTCTGTCTTGGGGCAGTTGATTGTCTGTATTGAGTCTTTCCTCTCCTTAGCCTGGTTTTGTAGGTGCCAATTGATGGTAATTAACTGGCTGTATTAGCTAGGTCAGGGGTGGGCAATTATTTTGAGCAGAGAGCTGCTTACCCAGTTTTTGCAGGCTGTCAAGGGCCGCATGGGTAGCCCCGCCCCATGACATGTGTCCTGCCCCATGACAGGTGTCCCAGTGTCTCAGGACCAATGTCCCAGGGCCAGCACTGGTGGGGCCCAAAGCAGGGCGCAGGCTGGCAGGGGTCCATGGAGCTGGGCTGGGCTGCACCAGCAGGGAGAGGGGGGAGCTGGCCTGGTTCCATAGAGCTCCTGCCAGCTGGGACCCCGCACTCCTGCCGCTCTGTTCTGGGCCCCACTGGCACTGGCCCTGGGACACCGGTGCGGGCCCTGTGCTTGCACTGGCTCCCCACCCGCTCACACCCAGTACCCACCAGCCCTGTGGTACAGGTGGGGGGCAGCACACAGCCCCAACCCCCTGCTCACCAGCAGGGAAGGAGCTATGCTGAGCATGGGGAAAAGTGGTCCCTTGCCTGCCTCATGGCTGGTGGCCTGTGTTACTGGCGCTTGCAGCCTGTGCGGGGCTGTCCAGAGCAGGCACAGGCAACCCCAGTCAGGCTGTGACCTCCTGCACCACAGGGCACTGCCATGGGGTGGGTGAGGGGTCACTTTTCCCTGTGCTCAGCACCAGCTTGTAACCTGCCCCCACTGTCAGCCTGGCAGTGGGGCCGGGTTACAAGGTGGTGCCGAGTGTGGGGGGAGGAGGAAGCGGCCCCTCCCTGTCCCCTGCCCAGTGCCCCAAGCTACAGCTGCTCACAGCCTGCCTGGGGCTGCCCGTGCCTGCTCCAGACTGCGCTGCACAGGCTGTATGCACCTGCAGCATAGGGCACTGGTCATGGGGTGGGTGAAAAGCCACTTTTTTCTGCACAGGGAAGGAGCCCAGGGAAAAGCAGAGCGGGCACACGTAGCCCCATGCGGGCTGCCAGCAGCTGCATCACGGGGCACCGGGCATGGGTGGGGAGGGGCCACTTCCCTCCTCCCATGCACTCCTTCCTTGCTCAGGGTCCCTCCCCCACTTACCTGAGCTTCCCGCGTCAGGGCAGCCACATGCTCCCAGCCCGGAAACCCTGAAAGGGGCTTCTGGCTTGGGAGCAGGGCCGGGCGGGCCCCACTATTGTTGGAGCCTGCCGGGCTTCCCCGGGTCATTTTTGACAGGAACCAGAGGCAGAGAAATATTAATTTTACAAATTTTTTAGGGGCTCTGTGGGCCGGAAAGAACGGTGTCATGGCCCAGATTTGGCCTGTGGGTCGGATTTGGCCCACCCCTGAGCTAGGTCCTGCATATTGAGGGTCCCTGGGTGAATCATGATTGATTGGTAACTGGTAACACAGTAGCTTAGCAACCAGGCCTGCAGTAGTGTCTCCTACCCCAAGACAGAGACAGATATAGTTACAGAAGCACCCATGGCAGTTTTGTCCATCAGCAGCTAGGGGTGCAGGGCCCCAGAAGCCCCCTGCACCAATCTCCTCAAAGACTGGCAGGTGTCATGGTCACAGCAGGGGCCACCGTCGCTTCAGCGTCACTCTGCTGTGCCTTAGCACACACAGTGTCACCCATGGCACGAGTTTTGCTTGTCCACAGCTTGAGGGCCAGTTCCCCCCAAACCCCTGCACTGATCTTCTTGAAACTTGGCAGGCTTCATGGCCTCAGCAGTGGCTATCACTCCTGCAGTTTTCACCCCCTATATTGTAACGCCTAGACGTGACATGAGTTTTGCTTTCAAGAATTTGGGGTGCAGTTCCCCCCAAAACTCTGCACCGAACTTCTTGAAACTTGGCAGGCATCATGCTCTCTGCAGAGTATACTACTCCTGAAAGTGTCATCTACATCAGACAAAAAGCAACCAAGTTATATGTATTTTATTGTTTCCCCATTAAACCCTATGGCCAGATCTCTGAGGTAGCTCTGAAGTGCTTCGGGAAGCCAAACAAGGCCAACACTTTGACCCAGACGTGCTACTTCGGACCCCAAAGCATCTGAAGCTTCTCCGGATCTGAAGCATGGTCTGAAGCCTTGCACAGCCCTACTCTTTAGCTCTGGTCCATCCATCTTTCCTCCCCTTCCTTATTTCTCTAGTATCCTCACCCTTTCTGATGTTTTATTTATCACTTAACCAGACGGCTGACCAAGATAGGCAAGTAAACTGCCTGGCAGGTGGGCAGCGAGACTACAGCAGGGAATCAGACAGGTGCTACATAAAGCCCTTCTGGCTAAAAATGTCTCAGCTCCCACTTCCCACTGGTAATTCTTATGCAATGATGCAGGTGTCACCATATCAAAGCTGCACTCTCTTCCTCCAGATGCTGCTCCTGTGGGGAACAAGATGTTTCCTCTCTTGATGTTTGCAAAGAGAAAAATTAAATAGATCTAATGATGTTCCTTAACATTAATGGGGGTGCAAATGTACGTAGTGGAATATAGACACATTGCTGTGCCTCTCATTAAAGCCCAGAATCTGGATTTCACAGAATATTCTGCCACCGTTACAGGAGTCTTCTTTTCCCGATTAAAACCCAGATGCGTCTTGTGTAGTCGTTCCATGATCATGGGAGAATGTATAAGTGTGGGGTAATAATGAAACAAATTGAGATAAAAAGACTCTCCCACTTCTATAGCAACAATCATAGAAAATATATTGAGTTGTGCACTGAGTTCTGATTGCACCATCTGCAAACAATATTTCTGCAAGCAGGAAATTAAGCTAAGATTGGAATGGAAAGGAATGAAATATTTGCTCCTCTCACAGTGGGTTTTTTTTTTCACTCCATGGCTGGATGAAATAATATAAAAGTAAGGATGGATCATTCAGCTTTTGAATTCCTTCCTTCTAACTGCTGTTCTGAGAGGGAGTTTATCATCTGGATTCCATTTGACAGACAGGAGCTGAACTGGATCACAGGCTGTCTGACAGATGTTTGTGGTTAATTTTGTAGCAATGGTGCCATGTTGATTGCTCAGAATTCAGTGGACCTTATCCTATGCCCACTGATGTCAGTTGATAGACTCATCAACCCCAATGGTTTGAGATTAGTATCCCAAAGTTCCCTTTTATTCCCCGTGTTTAGCGAGAGAGAGTTTTAAGGGACAATATCTGGAGAGAAAGCTATTAGTAATCCTGGGGTGCTGCCCAATGGCCCCATCCAGGACCCATCACATTGCCTGTTCTACAACACAACAGATTAAGCCTCTTTGGTGTAAATTGTTTACAGTCCAATTTAAGAGGAGATGCCAAAATGGGTAAAATAAGCCAACATAAACAATAGAGAGGAAAACAACAGTAGGAACATAGATTTGCATATGCATGAATTAGTAGTTTCAAATTTAAGATAAAAGCAAAACATCAGCTGGCCCTCTGCAAACTCTCCAACATGGGTCTTGCCTTAAAAAAGGCAAATCTATCGCTGTAAACTTGAGAATTAGGTCAACACACTGTTGGCTTGATGATAAAATCAGGATCAAATGTGCTCAAAGTCAAGAATTATCAGTGCCTCATCATCAGTCACAGGAGAGGGGGAAGAAAAAAAAAAATCAATAATAATCATAATCAGGGTTAGTCTAAAAGCTCATTCATTTTCAATAATCCCCAAAGTATGGAGTTTGCAGGAACTGAACTGAGACTCTCAATATCCAAAAACACAGAACAGAAGACCAAGTTGCTGAATTTAGAGGTGGTCATAGACTTAAAACACTTGATGTCGACCATCCACCTCAGCATGAAAAGACACACACACTTGTCCTGTTATGGGTTGCACATCAGTTTGAACATTAATACCTGTCTCAGAAGACATCTTATAAGAGCAGGAATTTGACCCCAACTCCTCCCTCCAACCCCCCCCAACCACATAGAGGTGGCATCAGGAAGCCCTTTCCAGTCTGAATAGTTCTAACATTTTTTAACATTTTCCAATTCTTTGTATCTAGTTTTAGGCAGAATAAACTCACAAAAGGTCTCCACTGGCTCTTAACTGGGTTTTCATTTAGTCAAGAGAGGCAGTTAGCGGTGTTAGTCTGACATTGGTCAAAAGGCAGAGTAGATATGCACCCTTATAGATTAACTAATTGGGATATAGAGAGAGATAGCACCAGTTGTTACCAGCTAAAGTTCATTCTGTTGGATGCTATGAAACTATAGCACAGAGTAAGGTATAAAGCAGAGCAAGTGATTAGAATACAGTGGGTGGGAAAATACAAGAGAGTGGGAGGAAGGAACAAGGAGGAAGAGTGCTGAGAGCGGCATACAAGCATAGAACCCATAGAAACAAAGGGGTCATAAAAGTTAATCCAGATAATAAGATAAGAATCAACAGCTCCTGTTTGAACTATACCTAACTGCAGTTTGTGGACTATTTCTTGATTCTCAGTTTCCTGTTCAAACTGGCTTTTAAAATGTTTCTCAATGAGAAAATCAATCCTGAGCAGAGGCAATGCATAGGGGGTGCACATGCACCCCCTGAGCATGGTGGTGCACCCCCCACAAAAAGGCATCGCTGACTCTATCGGCGGCACCTGCAGGCAGCCCACAATCCCCACTGGCTGCCGCCACTGCTGCCAGTGGCAGCTGTGGGTGGTCGTTGACTCTTGGTTGGTGCTTGCCACTCCCCGCAACCCCCGCTTACCACTCCTATGCTCCCACCACTGCTGTGCTCCCCTCTCTCCTCCCCCTTCTGCCACAGGGGGCACATGCCATTCATGATCCTGAGGTCAGCAATGGAGTGTCCAGGCTGGTTGAAGTGTTTTGACACAGGCTTTTGTATACACAAGTACTAAATGACTGCACAGCAATTAGAGTTACTGCACAGTAAATGGCTTTTAGGTGACGGTACCTGCACAGTAGCTGATTACTACTGTGCAGTAGCATCACATCACACTTCATGCCATGCAATGCTACTGCACAGTAATAATGAGCTATTGCAAAAATCAGTGTCTTGTGTAGACACAGCCAGCGTGTTGGTTGCCATGTCAGTAGGGCTGCGGATGAAAAAGCAGTCACCATCCACATGCTAAACTCTAACCTGAGCCCAAATCCTCAGCAAACATGCTAAAAATTGACCTGGGCATCAAGGTGCTTTGAGTCTAGGTTAGCTTGGGCTTACCTTGGAATTCAACCCACCCACTTTAGAGTGAGGATGCAGGCAAAAACAAAAAAAACAACAACAAAAAACTTAAGTGCCAATGGTCATCTGTCCCTTCCCATAATACCCCTCAAATGGCAACAACTTCTATTGCAATAGATGCAGTTGACTGGGAGACTCCCAAAACATCACTGAACAAAACTCCTGGGTCTGCTCCCAGACATATAATCAGCAAGTGCAGAAATAATGCAAACACAATAATGCAAGTATTAAACTACTGCAAGGAATATTTCACTCTTGGGATAAGCTAAGTCAGATAAGTCAACCAAGTTAACTATGTAATAATAAATGCTTATACTGTTAGGCTAGGGACAGACATTCAAAAAGCCTGAGCCTGAATGTATTTACTCTTTGCAGGTTAGTTTAAGCTGTGCAGTTTTAACTGATTAATGAACTGGACAAACATTCTCTGTCAAATCAGGAAATGCAGGCATGTGCCTGCAGTGGTTCAAGCCAGGAGCAAGGGGGGAGCACTAGAGCATGCCTGGCAGCCACTATCAAAGGGGAGGGAAGAGAGAGATGCCTTCCAAGGCTCTCAGCCCTCCCTGCTGGAGCAGAAGGGTCATGGCCAGGTACCAGCTGGTGCTAGCAGGACCCACAAGATGCCAGTCACCAGGTTGGGCAGTGGGGGAGCTGCAGTCCAGACTACGGAGTGGGGATGTGGAAAAAGTCCTCTCTGAAGCAAGCATGTATTGAACACAGCAATTTGCAAAGCATACAACAGGAAACTACCAAAAATCTTTGCCTAAGCTAAGATATAGCCCAGTAAAATGCAACATACACAACTTAGTCTAACTTAAAATGTAAAGCAGGAAGACAAGAGAAAGCTGTGCATTAAGTCTTACTAAGCCTGAGGGCAGAGTGTCTCCTTACGGCCAGGCATTCAGAAAGGCTTTGCTTAGGTTTTACAGGTTCTGCTTTATAATGTAAATATAGCTCTCTGCATTCTTTGATCTGCAACTTCCAACCAGAAGCTGTCTGCAACTTCCCTTAACTCCATTTCTAGCACATGCGTATGATGTTTGTCAGGTCTTTGCCAACACTTCCCACCTATCAGTCTGGACCTGAAGGTCCTAGCTCTGGACTCACCGGTGCAGGTCTTGGATCCACACACAAGTGACTGGCCTGCTTCTCTCCCTGCTTTGGGATCCACTGTGGAATTAATCCCCTTCCCAGATGCAGGCAAGCTGGACAGAGAGAGGAATTAAATCCATCTCTGCCTAGCTGCAGGAAAGTTGTGGAGATACAGCAGGAACTGGCAAACCCCTGCTGTGGTCTACAGGGTTTGCTAGCAGGGGAGAGAGGGAACAGAGAGAGGAATTTGCCTCAAGGTCCATGGCAGGTCAACATCTGGCTAGAGAGCAGAGGGGAGAAGCCAGCCCAGCTCTCTGGAGCAGACCCCAGCCCAGAGAACATCCTGGGGGTCTCCGATTTAACTTAAACCAGCAAGGGGCCTGGGATAGACATTGCATAAACCAGTTTGAGCCAAATCAGTTAAGTCTGATACTACATTCAACCAGGTTTATCTCAAACCAGTTTGTGCCATTTTCAAACCGGCGTATGTGCACTGAATGTCTATTCTATTATAGGTTTAGACCAGTTTCTGATCCCGTAAATCAGTTTATGTGTAATGTCTGTCTCTAGCCCTAGAGGAAAAACTGCCATTCTGGTTAAAGAGAGGCTGGATTAATTTTGCATTAAGATTCAATTTACTGGCTACCATATGTAATAGTTACAGCTCCTGATTTGGGTACAGCTAAATCAGCAATGTGGTCATGAGCATTTTTTTTTTAAATTGCATCTTGCATAACTTGCAGACGTATTTGAAACACACTATGAAAAGAGGATCTGTTCAGAACATGGATACCTTGAAATTTCAATCTAAATTCCATTTTGCGTGCCTCTACTGTAAAAGAGAAAGGAAAACAACCAAGAATGAACAGGGTGAGCGTACAGCAAGTTGGTGATAGGAGAAGCAACTTGGACACAATTATTTAGCATATTTTATTACTTCTTAATGCAAACAGAAATAGACAGAGACACACTCCCCCAAGTCTGGTAATTTTTCCCCCTCCCTTGCCCCCAAGGTGTGCACTCCAATCTGTTGGACTATTGTTACCGAGGGAAAGACACAGAACATCATCAATTCAACTCTAGGCTTGTAAAATTGGCTGAAAGAGTTTAAAGTTTCTCCAGAGACTTAAAATACTCAGTTTGTTCCTGTTTGGGAAAGTAGCTCCAAACCTTCTCACACATCAGAATAAATTAAGAAATTTGATTTTCTTGGAGATAACCAAAATTGTCTGCAGCTTCATAGACTTGATGTGCTAGATCTCATAACCAACAAAAAATGAGAAGGGGATTTGATGAATGCACCACTACTCATGCATACTAAAGGTCAAAATGACTCTCAGAGAAGTCAGTAACATCATGTTATAATCAACCATGACTCTTATTATCAAAACACATGTGTACTGTCAACACACACGTAGTTAAGTCAAAAAGAGGATCTGTGGTAACAATTTAGTACGTGACCTACAGTACATAATTATTTCAGCCCAGTACATGAATCAGAGCACAGCACTATTAATAAACTACAGTGGATTCAAAACTCTTTACTAAGGGGTTTTTAAACCTTGTCTAGATTAGGATAAAAGTCATGAACATATTAGAAAATATATCTTAATTCCACATCTTTAAATCCTGGCCTAGATAGAGGAGTTCACCCCAATGCCACAAGACATATCCAAGTTCAGGTCCCCAATCCAGGCACCGCTCTAGGCTGAAGGCATCATGTAGAGCAGGGATGGGCAATAATTTTGGGCAGGGGCCGCTCACTGAGTTTTGGCAAGCCATCAAGGGCTGCATGAAAGGCAGCTCAGGGAAGATAAGTATTAATTTTCTAAATTTTTTAGGGGCCCCGCGGGCCAGATAGAATGGCCTGGCGGTTGCATCCAGCCCCCAGGCTGCATCCAGCCACATTTTGCCCACCCCCATGTAATCACTGTGTGCCAACCCTCCAGCCCCAGAAACTGGAACAAGAAACAAAGGGAAGTTCCCACTTTTATATAGAAAAACATAGGGGTTAAGGTCACAAGCCAATGGGCTGAAAGATAAAACAAACAAACAAACAAACAAACAAACAACACTGTGGTAACATATACTTAGCACCTTAATTCCACTCCCTCTCCCCCCACAGACCTCCAGAGGTGTACCCAAACAAGCCTTTAGTCCCTTGAGAGCTCAAACAGCAGCCTGCAGCTCCCCCAAGCCTGAGTCCAGCTCCTTCAGTCCACAATCCTGGTTGCCTGAGCCAGTGAGCTCACCAGCTCCACTGCGCACTCTTCTTTAGAGCTGACCAAGTTTCACGTGCAGGCTGCTCTTTCTTCTCCTCATTCCAGCTTCAAGCTTCGTTTCCCTTCCTACACCTTGTCCCCCAGCCCCTGGGGGTTTCTGGAAGTTGTAATCCAAACTAATAGTCATTACAGCTCTGCAGACTGCCCCCCACCCCAGTTCCGCCTGCTGTTACACACGTTATAACTGCTACACCGGCGATTGGCTCCAAGAAAATTCTACTTAAATATTCTTAGCCAAGGCTAGTAATTATGAGTGGGAAGTGAAAGCCTTACTTCAAGGCCAGAGGGTCAAAGTATCTTCTCTTGAAGCCCCAAATCCGCATTAATCTACTGAAAATCAAACTATTGAGAACCCTGTGAAAAACAAAACAGAACCTTCGGTGAACTGGAAGACATTAAAGCGGCCCCCATTCTGAAGGGGCATTGCAGAGGCCAATAGCAAACTTTCAATAACTTAAAGACTTTGATCAATATGTTACACCGGAGGTGGGCAAAATATGTCCCACAGGCTGCATCCAGCCTGTCAGGCAATTTCATCCAGCCTACAGGCACCCACAAAGTAATTGTACCCCACCCAGCCTGCACATCTTGCTCCCACCCTCATGGGTGGAAGGGCCCAGCCCAGCCAGCCTGGCTTCCAGCCAGGGCTGCTACTGCCACTGCTGCAGCCGCTGGGGGACCTACTCAACTTCCCCAGTGTCCCACTCGCTCTGGGCACCAGGTATGGAACCAGTGAGGAAGGAAGGCGAGGGGAAACTGCAGTTGGGCAAGAACACAAAACATGGGGTTGGGGCTGGCAGCAGCACAGAGTCTGTACTCAGGGGGACAACAGAAATGCAGAGTTTGGGTAGGCAGAGTGTGCGTGTGAAGGAGGGTGTAGGGTGTGGGGACTCCCACACACCCCCATGGCACATAACCCCCACTGCAGCAGCAGCAGCAGCAGGTGGCGGGTGCTTGGGGCACTCATAGTCCATGCAGGCACTGCTGCCTGGTGACGTGTGGCTCCAGCCAGCACTACATATGGTGGCAAAGAGCACATCAGGCTGGCCCTTCTATTGCACAGGGCTCCATTCAGCACACGTGCAGCTCCTGGCACTTACGCACCACCAGGGGAAGCCACGTGTGATGAAGCCAGCTGCGTCCACTACTTCCTGCCATGTAGGTCCCAGGACTCCACCAGGAAGCAGGGGGAAAGGGCAGGTCTCCCCTCTACTTTTGGTGGCATTCCAGGATCTGCACAGCAGGGAGCAGTGTAGGCAGCTGGCTCCACTGTGTGGGGCTTCCCCTGGTACCAGGAGCTACACTTGCACCATGCAGAGCCCTGCACGATAAAGGCATATTAGGCTGTGCTCCTTGCCACCACATCCAGTGCTGGCTGGAGCCATGCGCTACCCAGTGGCAGCACCTGTGCAGACTACGGGCACCTAGATACCACCAGCTGCTGCTGCTCCTGCCTGCAGTGGTGGCTGTGTAACACGTGCGGGGAGGCCCCCACAAACTTCCTCACACCCCACAAATGCCACACATCCACACCCTACTCCCACAAACTCACATATACACCTCCCTCATAACCTATTGCCGCATCCAACCCACCAGGGACTTTCATCTGGTTCATGGTGCCCCCCCAATGAATTGCACCCCACCCAGCTTCCCCACTGTGAGTGTGGAGCTGCAGGCGTGCAGCGCGGATCCCCTGCAATAGAAGTGGCTGGGCAGGTTGTGCGCACTCCTGATGCACACCTCGCTGTTTCTATCACAGGGTCTCTGTGCCACATGCTTGTAGCTCCACACTTTTGGTGGGGACACCCTGCACTGGACTCTATGGGGAAGATTAGGGCTGGGCTTCCTCCACGCCCAGCAGAGTGTGGGGACCTGCACAGCATGGAGCAGAGGAGGCAGCAGGCCCCAGTGCAGGGCTTCCCCTGCTGTGAGTGCCAGAGCTGTGGGAAGTCTCCACTCCCTCCACCCACACAGTGCTGGCCAGAACCACACCTGTGCCAGGCACAAGCACCCTGACTTCCCCACCCGCTGCTGCTGCCAGGCAATGGTGGCTGCACACCATGGAGGGGAGTGTGCAGAGGGTTCCTAAACCCACCACTCTCCCTCACACACCCACACTCTGCCCCCAAAACCCCATCCACCTATACATACACCCCAACATACCCTATGCCCTCTACACAGCCGTACCCTCGCAACCCCCTGACGCTCCCACACCACACTATACAAACACAATATAAAAAAGGGACACTTCATTTTTGAGTTATTATACAATCCCTTCTACATACAGTACACAAATCACAAGTCATAACACATATTTTTGTAATAAAATTAAAATATATTATTGTATTGACTTATTTTATGATTTGTTTTTTTTCTGGTTCTAAAATGGCAACCCCCTTTGCAAAAGGAGTACTTGTAGGGCGGGGCAGCGAGAGGAGGGACTTCTGATGGTAAAGGTCAGGTGTTAGGGGGCAGAACTTCTGGTCTCAATGTGGTGATCAGGGAGCAGGGTAACTGTCATGGGGCAGGGCTACCTATGTGGCCCCTGACAACTTACCAAAACTTATTAAGTCCCTCTCTGTCCAAAATAATTGTACAGAGTGCCAAATCAAGGAGCAGGTTTAAAAAGCATGTCCAAGATTCAAGGCCAAGGTCAGGTGCCAATGGTCTATAGCCAGGATGTCAAACCAAAGATTAGAAAATGGGAGACAAAGCAAAATTAGAAATCAGGGACCAGGAACAAGGAATCAGGGCAGGGAGTAGAAGATCAGACAAGGCAAAGACATGCAAATAGACCTGCAGCTGCTTGGAGCTTGCAGCCTTCAGTGTGTCATGGAGCTAAGGTCATATGCTAGGATAGTCTCTTAAATAAGGAGCTTGACACAATTGGGTGGCTGAGCAAATGTTCTCTTGGAATCCAACTTGGATAGCAAGCTCATTGAACTGGGAAGCAGGAATGCTTATACTCTAACACGATTTAATGGCAAGATGACACAAGGTCAAACTGATGAATAGCTATGCAGGAGCAGGAGCTAGAACACTTTGGAACCTACCAAGCAACATTGTTTTGCATGAGCTTAAAAGAGTCAGATATTTGTGCCTGAAGCTGATATCCTGTTTGAAACCTTCAACTCAGAGAAGAAATACTTTAATGATGTTGGAAAAAAAATTATCATCCCTAATTTTTGTAGCAAGTGCCTAATTAAATGCATGAATAGCTTAGGTTGGTCCAAGTCTTTATTTCCTTTCCTTTTGTTATACAGCTGCAAGAGCAAGCAATGTGTGGTAAACATAATAGGATATTGCTCTATCAGTTCAATTTAGGAGACGGAAAGTTATATAGATAACTGATCTCAGATTCCAATAAAACGTCTCTTTACAAATTCAGTGAAGATTTGTTTAAAAATACCTTTGGCTTGGAAACAGTATTTAAAGACCTGTTTTCGGGGAAGTGGCTTATAAGTATAGATATATGCATTATAAGGGTTCAAGAGGGACACCAGGGGTTACATGGATTTCTAAAGAGCTTAGGAGACACACACAGCTTTTCACAACCCTGAAAGCAGATGAACTGTCTAGCACAACAAGGCCAACAAACGGACACAGCCTGAGAATTGAGAGGGGTATGCCATAACATGAGATCTCAGTCTCTTCAAGGCAGACAGGTTGTTTAACACAACAAGGACACAGTCTGGGAACCAAAGAAGTATGTACCATACTGTCCCATAACACAAGATAAGTGACACCAGCAACAAGGCCTCAGAGAGCAGCAGGGCTTGAGTCCCAGTTTTGGGGGAATAGATCAAATTAGAAGAGGGCTTGGAAGGCTATGTGGACGTGCGACCACAAAGAAACAGCCAACCAGAGATAGCCATGGGTGAAGAGTCATCAGGAGTCGTCAAGGGGAAGGAGAATATATAAAGCAGAGACTTGAGATTAAATAAGGGGTCCCTCCCTTTTTCCTGTCTCTCCCTGTCCCTCCTTCTCTTCTTTTCTGTCCCTCCTTCCCCTCCAAGAGGGGTCCCTGACCCCCAGGACAGGTCCCCAAGGCCGCCATGGACAGAGGGCACAAGCCAGCAGCCCGTTTCATCCACCCCACTGGAGGGGGGCTGTGGGTTTCAGCATTCCACCTCCAGACTGCTGACACCTAAGAGCGAGAGCCTCAGAGTGAAGCTTGCATCTTGACCAGGTGCACTTTGACTCTGATGATAGCCCTAGGATTGGTAGATATAGAATCACTTGATTGTTTGTATTACTGCTTTTTGTTATAACTGTGTATCAATAAACTCACCTATTATCAACTGGCAGGTGTTGTGTGAGGGTTGTGCCCACCTGGAACAAAGGTATAGGGGCTGGGTTTTTAAAATCAACAATACCATGCTTCAATTGCATTAACAATATACCAATAACTAATTGCACAAAGGAAGTTGCTTAATTATTTCACAGCTACTTGAAGACAGATAAGCTTAAGAGACAAGAAAAAGGAAATGTATTTGTAACTTAGTAGAAGGCAATGAATTTATCCCAAGATTCAGAATGGAAAAAATATTTTTTTGCTTTTAAAATGGAAAAATTAAAAATAAGTCTATAAAAAACAAAAGTGTCTGGTGGAAAAAAACTTAGATATTACAGAAACCATGTTACTGTAAAATAAAAAACCTAGAAAATTCCCAAATGTCTCATTTTCAGTTCAGCATCTAAAAATCTGACCTAGAGCCTGTTTAAGCCAGTGGGAAGATTCCAGTTCACTTCAATTTAGCTCATGTAACTATGCTGGGACATGAATATTCCTTAGGGCCAAATCCAGCTCCTATTAAATTTGACAGTTCTGCCGTCAACCTCAAGGGATTTTGAATACGAGCACCTCTAGCCATCAGTAGATTTTTCATCCTGACCCCACTGCCACCTCCTTGAGGAATGGCCCCTGAAGGATAATGGGTTGGAAATTCTGCAAGAAACTCATTTCAAAGCCCTAGTATAGGGGTGGGGAGGAAATCAGCCTAAGGGGAAGCATCTGGATTAGTAGCAACCTAAAAATACAATGCAATATCTTCAATCTTCCATTACATAGCTTTTCAGTGCACATCATCACTATATGATAAAGTCAAATAGGCATCCTGGGAATGGAGAAGCCAAGAGCCAGAGTCAGAAACATTTTAAGCAAGATAAAAGCTGAAATAAATATCTTTACATATTAGTATATATATCCCTTCTAATTCTGAACTATGACTTTGTTTTCCACATAGGGATATTAGCAGGATCATTTGCATATAAGGGTTGAGATTTTGAAAGCCAAGTGTAAGGGATAATAACTCCTACTAATCTCCTACAGGGGCGCTATGTTGCTAAATCTTCAGCTTCTAACCAGTTGAAGAGGTTGAGTAGTGGAAAACCTAGAACTAGCCTGGTATCTCTGTCTCAGTGATAACTTGAGCTGTAGTAAAAAATGGTAAGAAGATGACACCCTTGGGAAACAATCTCAGTTGGTTTAGCAAGAAATTGTTAAAAAATATGTAGTACTCCAAATATGTCATAGATGCCTATCATCACTGAAACCTAGAACTGGGGGGGTTCAGAGGAGTCTCAGAGAATCAGACCTTCTGTACCAATTGATTTGGAAAGATCACCTCCAAAATCTTCTATGAAGTTTGAGAGTGGACATTCAAGATCCTGAGAAGAAACTGATGGTTAAATGCCAGAAAGGATTTAGGCATCTCAGGACGTTATTTTTAGGAACCTTGGCCTAAAAGTAGATTCCAGCACCCCATGTTAGGCATCCAGGTGCTGTATACAGTGCATGTGGAAAAATTTGGGCGGTTCATCATGAGATCCAAAGTCCAGCACCACGAGTAGGTTGCTACCTTGAACTAAGCATTAGAGAAACGTTGCTGTTGAATATTTTCAACCTCAATCATCTTTTGAGCTAAAGCTAGGAAGGGGAGATTTAAGTTCTCACCTTTGCCCTGAGGACAGTTCATGCATTCCATCCAATGACTGCTTAACATAAAATACAGAAACAGCCCCTCGAGGAGAGACTGGAACCCAGGAATCCACAGAGATTGATTGAGTGCTCTGACAAGCAGGAGAATGAATGCCTACTGCCCCCAGTGAATTGTGAATACTTTGCTACAATAATCTAGCTTCAACCAGGGGGGTGGGAAATGTGCCCCACTCACACTAACCTATAGGCTGGTTGTTAGGGCACTCTCCTTGGGAGGCAAGAGAACCAGAATTGAATCATCACGGGCTGAAGATGAAACTAAAGACAGGTCTTCCACTTCCTGGGCAATTCCTCTAACCTAGCGTTACTGTATGTCCGGGTTTTCCCAGATATGTCCTCTTTTTAGGACTCCTGTGCTGAGTCCAGGCAGGTTTTTTGAAAAAGTGCAAATGTCTATGTTTTCTGCTGTCCAAAACTGGCTGCTTTGGGCTTGGAGCAGCAGGCAAGGTAATTGGTTGTTGGAAGTAACATGCTCCCTGTGAGCCAGAGAGAGACAGGGCTGGGGGTGAGGGGTCTGTGGGGCAGGAGTTTGGAGCACCAGCAGCACTAGGGCTGCGGGTCAGGAGTGAGGTGCACAGGAGCTGGGACAGGTGACTGTGGGTTGGGTATGCAGAGCACTGGCAGCACCAGGGGGCTGCAGGTTGGGAGGGAGGAGCTCCAGCAACAGGTGGGGGAACAGGGTATTGCTGTTTGGGAGGCAGGGACACTGTCAGGGCTGGGGTCAGTGGGTCCACAGCGAGAGGCAGTGGTGGAGCTGTGGGCAGCATGGGGCTTGTCAGTGAGGGGCAACAGAATGGGCAGGGACAGAGCACCACTGACCAACCATCATATTCCCCCTGCCCCCCCCCCATCATATTCACCCAGGATAGCTAATTCCTGGATTCTGATCAGCTCAGGTGGGAGATGAGCAGCTCAGAATGGAGCAATTCTGAGTGCGAACAGAGGCAGAAGGTCTCTTATGTATGCAACCAGGTAGGCTGAAGAGGGAGGTGCCTGCCTAGTATGTTTAGATACCAGCCACGTGGCTTTTTTTTTTTTTTTTTTTTTTTTTAACAACTGCCTCAGTTCTTCCCAAATACTGTTTAAGGATCTTAAATACCTTAATGGATCTAGCCCTAAATCCATATTTCATGGTTATAAATCAGGTAGGCAGTTGGGAAGGCATGGGTAAAGTGTTACTTCATGCAGCCATTTCCAAAAATGAGCAGACCTGTGCACTACTGTCTTTTGCTGGCAGCAAATTCCAGAGACATGAAGCTATTACTAAACAAAGCATAAAGAGGGTGGTGTCTTTGGAAACGATCATTTGGCAGTGTAGGAAGAACTAAATAGCAGAACAGTTAACCTAACATCCAGTCCACCCCAGGAAGGTTACGAAATGATTTGTGACAGCCTACATTTGCAAAACAGATTAATAACTTTAGGTATCCAACCTGTTGCAGCTCTCAGGGTCTGATAATAGAGAGCATGCTTTCTTGTACAGATTCCTTTAAAAAAAGTATTGCCTTGAGGACCTAAATACTGAAGCACCCAGTCTCTTCTGACTATTTACAGTGCCATTTTAAGCACACATCTGGCAAAAGCAAAAATAACTTCTGTTCTGGAAAAAAGATGCTCAAGACCTGAGTCACAGAATAAGATACCAAGAAAAAGAATCATTTTGGTACAAAGTGATGAGTGCACTGTGTAAGTGTTTTAGAAGAAACGTACTGAGCAAAATCAATACCAAAAATCACACCCACTGGGAAGCAGCTTGCCTAAAGCAGCCATGGAATAACACAAATCAGAACCGCCCACGCTGCACTAAATTCTCTTTCAAATCCCCTACAACCTGCAAAGCCAAAGAATACGAGTGTGCCGGGATCTCTCAGAACAAATTCCAAGCCTCAGTGGCAAAAATAAATCGTATTTTAATACATACAACACTTAATGTTTCTGAAGTGGTTCACAGTGTTAAAGATTTCTGTAGAGATGAATAACACTCAGGATTTGGAAATGTAATCACAATGTATTCCTTAACCACCACATAAACCCTTTTCAAACAGTAGTCACCAATGTAGGTGTTAAAGTATGTAACCCGGCTTTTCCCCTCTGGAGATCATTTCAAATTCTGCTAAAGCTGCAAAGGAAAATAAATTTGGAAGCTACTTTTAAATACTCATTTGCTTCACAAGACTCAAAGGTAATTCCATTCAACCAGCAGGCTCTGCCCAAAGGCCTGGGCACACAATGCGTTTACAGTATAATTTACATCATCTCTGTGCACAAAAGAAGTTACGCTAGAAGTGTAAAGACAACCAACTACTATGGCTAAGTACAGACAATCAAAAAGTCTGAGGCTGAATCAGTTCAATCTTTACAGGTTAATTTAAGCTGCGTAGATTGAACCAGCAAGCAAGTGAACAGATATTCATGTTTTACTTTGGAAATGCAACCACATTCCTACAGTGGCCCAAGCTCAGCTAGAGCAGACAGGTTGGGCCAAAGCTAGCCTGCCCACCCTGAAAGGGAGAAATTGCAAGGGAGATGCAAAGAGTCTCCTGGGATGCTGAGGGACTGTGCATTAACTTGAATGGGGGTGGGGAGAATCTGGAACAGAAGTTAAATAAACCAATTCAACCTAAATCAGTGCAGTCTGATACCACATCCATCCAGGTTTATCTTAAGCCAGTTTTGGCCATTTTGAAAGTGGTTTATGTGCATTAAATTTCTGTTGTGTTACAGATTTGAACTGGTTTCCATCACTTCTAGCGGTTTATATGTAATTTCTGTCCCTAGCCTAGAGGACAGCTGGTCAAAGTAGATACTGTCCCAGCATATTGCTAGTAAGGGGACAGAAACAGGTAATAAATAACCTGTTTGACTAGAGCAAATAGCTACTCTGGGTTAGCCCAGACATGTCCTCTTTTTCGGCCCCCCTGTGCTGCATCTGGGCAGGTTTTGTAAATGCAGGTAAAATGTCTAGGATTTCCTCCCCTTGTCCTTTTTCAAGATGGCTGCTTCTAGGTTGAACTACGGTTCCCAGAATACCTAGTGCACACATGTGCAATCAGGAGCTTAGTTCTCAATCAAGATCCAAGATTTCAATTTATCACGGTAAAACACGGAAAATGTAACACCACTTCAACAGATGCCTGGATGCAGACGCAGACAGCCAGAAAGGATATGGGAGCTGCCCCAGCTGAGCATCTGGATACAAGATGGAGGGTGGGTGGGTGGGGGTGTTGTGTTTGTGCAGAGGGGTGCTGGGGCTGCAGCAGGGAATAGAGACTAGAGGAAGGGGGCAGCAGGGAGCTGCCCTGCCCAATCAGCTGGGAGATGCTGCCCAGGGTGGAAGGTGCACCGGCCTCCCCTCTCCCACCCTCCAGACTGTGTAGTGGTTGGTCTTGCTCCATCACCACCCACAAGAGTCAGAGCTGCTGATGCAGCCGCCACACTCGTTCCAGCCAGGATGGGACAGAGACAGCTGGAGAAAGGGGCACCAAAAGAGCCCTGAGAGGAGTGGGGAATTTGGATTGGGACAGGGCATCTGGCAGGGTCTTACGGGGACAGGGAGCAGTGAATGGCAGCTGACCCCCCCCACCCCCCCATGGACAAGTGTCCTCTTTTTTGGAAATGGAAATATGGTAACCCTAACTTGGGGCATTTAGACACATACCTTTTTGTGCCACGATGTGCTGGAGATCTGATGCATCAGAGCAGACTCAATTAATCGGGTCTGCTTCACATGCAAGTTGACATGCACCGTGCTGCGTCGCATGCAGTTGTATAAGTGGCAAAATATATTATGTGTTTTAATTCAAAAGCACGCCCCTGCCATTTTCTCAGTGCTGACAGGCATTTCACCATTCATACAAATGCATGTGCTGCAGCGCAAGCATGTGTACAAATGCCCAGTGAGCACAGACAGAAGTGACAATTTTCACCTGATCTGGCCCCAGAAAGCGCTCTATAACCATAACCAAACAGAAGTGCATGGCTGCAGACCATTTTAAAAGGGCCCAATCCCATGAAAATCTAAATTAAGTTAAGCATTGGAACAGATGACCAAGAGCAGGGGTTCTCAAACTGTGGTACACGTACCCCTGGGGGTATGCAAGACATCTTTGTGGGGGGACGTACGTGGAAGAAATTGTGTAATGGTGGGTTTAATTTTCATTACAATAATTGGCACTTACGGGATTAAAATATGCTGGTAGGGGTACATGGCCATCTGGTAAATCTGGATGGAGGTATGCAATAAGAAAGAGTTTGGAAATCTCTGACCTAGAGAGTTAAAGGAATGTCTATCCTCTACAGCTCATTTTGGCCAAATATTTGTATCATATGATCCTTGCGCAAGTAGAATTAGCCTCTCACTTTTAAGAACACTAAACTTACTCTAGAGGAACGTCCTCAGGCAGAACAATTCTACATTTTAACTAACCTGAGTACTGGCTGTTGATCTGAGAGCACTGCAGAATTTATGCTGAGAAAAGGTACAGCATGGGGGTAGACAGCAATACCAGCTGCCCCGTATGTACCTGCCAACATGCCTCACTTCTGGGCAGGCTACTGCAAGGCAGCTGATGTTCTATTCTCACTGAAGCTTTTGTTTGTCTTCTGAAAGGTGCCAACAGCAGTGCCAGGAGGCAGAAACTATGAGAAAGGTTATGTGATACACTCAAAAGATATGCAAGGCTAAATTCAGTCCACTTGACTGCAGTACATGGTAACATTAATTTACTGGGTGCTACTTCACTAGAGTAAGAGAAGCTGGATATCACCTTATCACCTTTAGGTACTATGGCAGCAGAGACTATACTCCTCTATAAAAGAGGATGTGTTTAATAGAGATTTTCATATGAAGTTGCAGTCAGCCACAAAAGTCTATGGACAAACCCCAGTGAATTCCCTGCTCCTTCCTATGTCCTAAACAACCCTAGCAATACAGAACAGTGCAGCAAAGGAGACTGCAAGCCTTCTCCCCTACGAAAAAAGGAGAAAATCCTGTGTAAAGGAGCCTTCCCACAAACTGGAAGGCACAATTTGGCATGGTTCAGAGCCCAGTCCTGCAAACCTAACTTTCAGAATCTCCCAAAACCTTCAGGTCTTAAAGGAAATCTAAGAAGTATGGGTTTTCACACTAAGGCCTTTAAATGAAGAAAAAAGGAGATACAAGAGACCAGCTACTTAGATTTCATACAGTATGAAATTCCCCACTTCCCTCTAGGCTCTTTTGGTGCCCCTTCCTCCAGCCGCCCCATCCCATCCCAGCTGGAGTGAGTGCGGTGGCTTCATCAGCAGCTCTGACTCCTGTGTATTGTGACAAAGCAAGACTAACCACCACATGGTCTTGAGGGTGGGAGAGGGGAGGCCTGTGTACCCTGGGTGGCATCTCCCAGCTGGCTGGGCTGGGCAGTTCCCTACTGCCCCCTCTCTCTAGCCCCCAAGCCCTGCTGCAGCCCCAGCATCCCACCACACAAGCACATTCCCCCACTCCCTTCATGTTACCTGTGTCCAGGTGCTCAGCCAGGGCAGCTCTCCTACTAACACTTTTTTATCATCTGCTTTCTCTTTGCCTGTATTCTGACTAGGTACATTCATAGAATCAAACCTATAGCCAAGCAATATTTTTAAGTTCAAAACATTTTTTTCCACAGAAATTAACACAGTGTGGGCTTGAGTGCAACACTTCACAAATATATACTGCTCCAGCAAATTGTCTTGGTCAAAAAGAAGAGTTTGAGAATTTCAAATTTCTCAGTGTTTCTTTTCTTTTCTTCCAGTTCGTAACAACATTTTGTGTACTTACAAAAACTTGTTAGACATCTCAAAAACAAAAAAGTGTCAAGTCAAGAAAAGGTCTTGTTTAATCAGAAACAAGTGTGGGCCAACCTAAAATCTTTTTGCTTTGGCTAGCAAACCATGCACTACATAGTCACACAGTTCTAATCAAAATTAGTGATACAGCAGTAAGGGAGTTAGTCATTAGCAATGAAAATTAACATCATCTATACCACAAAGCTGCCCTATTCTCATGACTAAATCTCTATCAAATATGTTAAAAGCCATATTGCCATGACCTCCAGCTCAGCAGACTTTGGCTCCTTAGAATTAATAAGATTTGTCAGACACTATCTGCTATTGTTGGACATTCATCACAGCCCTCAGGGAGTCCTTCATTTCTTTTAAATCTGGCAAAACAAGTCCTACTACCCATAATTTATATGGTGATACATCAAGTTCTTCTTTCAGAAGATTCCAGTTCACAGGGGCTTATAATCAATTCTGCATGAAGATTTGTGAATATCCGATCTTTGAAAGAACTATTCACTGCAGGACTTCAAACTGATTCCAAGTTGTAAAAATATTAACTTTTGCAAATAACACAACGTTAACAGCTCTTCTAGTATCAGCTCCTAGAAAGGAAGTTAAAATAAGAACCATATCATTCAAGTTTCTAGTCCTTACATTTTGAGGAAATATGCATTAAAATGTTATTTCTGACCCCCTCTCCCTTCCTGCAAGCCTCAAACTCACTTTCAACAACAATAAGAAAGTATACATTTTAAATCTCATGGTTTTTAGCCATATGCATGTGGGTTTTTTGTTGTTGTTTTTTAAAAATACTTAGGGTTGTAATATAGATCATTTTAATTAAAGAGACATGCCTCAATTTTTGCTTCCCAAAACCTTAGTCTTATCTCTCTAGATAAGAAAGGTTACACTTTCACTACACTAAATTAATAAAGATCACTAGACAGGACTCAACTTGAATTTGAGTTAGCCTATTCCTTACCAAGATTAATCACAGATTCCCATTTAAAAAATTACCAGTCAAGTAGCACTTGTCATCTGTCATAGGAGCCCCAGGTCCTTATGATACTAGAAAGAGTATTGCAATGAGATGCAAGATGATTTTGACACTTAGAGTAAAGGCACATAAACCAAGCTCTGGAAAAAATTACCAGCGTATATGAAGAGATACCAAAAATCTTCATATTGATGATGCATGACTAGGGGGATAGCAATAGGAAAAAGAGTGACAATAATAAGGTAGATAAATCATAATATACTTGCCATAATTTAAGAGGGTAGAGGTATAAGATTATAGGAAATTAATTACCCTGCCACATTTAGAGAGCTGTATCTGATTGCTATTGAGGATGGGTTACTGTGGGAGTATTATACAAAGATTTATATTTAGAAGGTCTATTTATGATCCCCCTGCACTCTTGAACACTAATAGAAGCTGACATTTTTCAAGAGAAACAAAAGTAAGTAAGAGGGTATTTCAGGATTGGTAGAGAGCCAATAAACCTTTAATGCTAGGTATCTTGCTGGTTTCAAGCCTGGGCCAGTTAATAGAAACTGAATGAGGATACTACTTCATTGCCCTTCTTGATATAAGAAAGCTACCATTGGACAGGATAATTTTGAAGCCATTCATATCCAAAAATTGTATTATGGCTTCAAACCCTGTGCTTGGAATTAAATAAGGTATGTTGGATTTAAGTGATTTTTAAACACATACTTATAGGTTATGATGCCTGAAAAGTCTTACGCACTCACTTAGAAGTCTCAGCCCTGCAAATTTCTCTTCATGTTCTATTTTTTGTCTCTCTTTTCTCATTAAGTTGAAATGGTGAAACATGCCCTCCACCAGGCAAAATACCTACTGAGTTAAAAAAAGCTTGCCCAGAAAATAACTACAGTAATTACCGTAAGGTGTGCTGGTGAACACCATGAAAGGATTGCATGTTTCTAACACTGAACTGACTCTTTAGTGAGAGAGCTACTTACAGAGATGCTGCAACTAGCCTTTTGTCAAGGTACACACTGACTGACTTTCTGATGACTTTGCTAGTCTTTTCCTTCCTGCAACCTTGTTCCCCCTCTGAAGCTCCATGCAGGTTACTACATACGGGATTAATGCTTAGATTAGAAAGGTGTAATGTTACCTGAAGAAGTTTTAGAGGTGGACCCAAACCACATAGTGCAGATCCCAATTTCAAAGGTGTTCAGAAATCAGCCTTGAACTCATCTCTGATTTTAAATGGTACCAGAACAAAAGAATCAAATCAATGATAGGAGTGGTGTATTTCCTGGAGTACCCAAGGGCTTCATTAACCATTTGTATAATATGAGAAACTCAACACCACCTAGTACACAATAAAGGAAACAAAACTGCAAAAACCTGCAAAGTAGTGATGCCAATGGCACTTTCTCAAGCCAGACTCCCTCAGGCCCTATTTTTAAAAGACCATAGTAAATGCATTATTTTGTCACTGTTAAAACCCTCCAAAAACCTTTTTAAAATCTAGATATGTAAAAGAAGAAGTACACAAGTGTCTATCAAGAGCAACAAAGCAAGAAAAAGAGAGGAAACAGCAAGTTGTAGACCACCATTGGTGGCCACTTGAATAGGGGCACTGTGCTTGACACAACTGTGACTTTGAACAAAACCCAAGTCAAACTGCTATTTGTCAAGTATAAAAATGCACAAAAGTTGTGAGAACATGGCCCTTCTGTAAAAATGTGTCAGGGACTTTTTGTACAACTAAGTCGAGCCCCCTGATGGATTGTTGTCCCGTGAGCTCAGCATTGTATGTGGTAATAAAGAGACATCTGGTCAGTTCTCTCTCTGAAAGCATATTCTGGCTCAGCTAGAATCACACAATCAATTTCATGTATTGTGCACAGACCAGACTGTGTTATTGCCACAGGATTTCCACTATTGATTTTTTTCCCTGTACCAATCTGTTATTTGGTAGTTGTAACCAGGCTTAAATAAAATACATCCAGCTTTGGTCTACCTTCAAAGTCTTTTTATCCACACATTTGCAGAAGGATTCATATTGTAAAATGCATAGCACACACTGAGCTGTCTGTAATCCCACTGAACTATTTCTTCAGGGTTTTCAAGCCAATAATTTCTCTTTAAATAAAAACATTTTATTTTATTTTTTATGGTACATATACATGACATCAGGTTTGGAGAAGAGGTAATTCACTGTAGGAAGCTTCCCCAGATGAAGTGTAGAGCATCTAAAAAGGGACTCAGATAAACAATATGAAAGCAACAGAAGATACTACAACAACTGAAGCATTGGAAAGCAAATTACTATGTGGGTTCATGAACATATAACCCTCCCTTTCTTTATGGATAAAGCAATGGGCCAGGAAATTTGCATTGTGGTAGCATGGTGTCAGGGTATGGGAAAATTCTCATTTCTTTAATATACTTGCTTGGGTCCCACAGCTACACCTGAGACTTCAGAGAGGCCTCTATGCCTCAATTTGCTATCAGAGAAATGCTATTATTCCCATTCCATTATCTCAAAGCAGGGCTGTGACAGTAAATAAAGACTGTGAAGTCTCAGGTGTAGCTGCAGGAGCCATGTAATCTATTTAGCCTTTTGAATATATTTATGTTTAGTGCCCCCCTCCCCAGCTTTTTCCCCAGCCCACCAACACCCCCCACCCCCTGCAATCTCACAAGCCACTCCTAATGTTTGGAGATAAGCAACTATATCAGGGTGGGGGGAAGGACAAGCAGGATGAGGGAGGTTGGTTCACTAGGGGGGATTGTTCATCTGAGGGTCAGGAGGCTAAAAATATCCCTTGGTTCCAGAGGATGGAGAAGAGAGTCCTCCATCTTCCCAAGCCCCTCCCCCACTTCTAAGCCCTCCCAAATCCCCACCTCAGATCTCCCTTCTTGACTCCAACTGCCCCCCTACGTTGCCCCATGGACTACACCTTCCCCTGATCCTCCCTGCAGATAATGCCTACCCCCTGGTCCTTCCTGTATACCTTCCTTCCTGCCCCCTAATCCCCTGTGGACCTCCCCCCACTACCACAGAACCTGCTTCACCCCAACATCCCCTTTATTGCCCCCACTATCCTCCCCATCTCAACATACAAGTGGCAAGTGGCTATTTTTAACTCAATCTAACCTCCTCAAAAGTCTGTATGCAGCCATCATGTCTATCGTGTAAACTAAGCAACTCCTGTGGATGAGTTGAGTTAAAGAGCTGTATTGTTGGGCTCAGGTCTCTAGAAAGAAGCATACTCAGGCTTCCTCAACTAGGGATAGAGTCACTTTAACAAAAGGCCGTAGTATACCATGACATTTTTCATCTCTCCCATCTATACAGTTGGTCCAATAAAAGATAATCACTAAAAAAAACTTGCTTCTGCCCACTAAAGAATCATTCTAGCAGCAAGGATGGGGAGAAAGGGAAGAAGAAAAGCTGCATTAGTATTTGGGCAGCTGCCAATAAAATAAGTCATCTATTTTTCTCCGCTTTAGTATGCTACAGAATCTAATGCAGCCAACACTGGGAACATGATATAAACACAGGCCTGTGGACTCACTTTAGTCAGCGCTTAGCTACCAAAACACCAAACTCGGTGCCTACAGTCCAGTGTTATAGCACCAAGTAGCAAACCTTGTACCATGTTACCATGTGTCCTCTTGGTGGGGTGCAGAATGTGGAATGGAGAGCTATCAGGTGAGTGGGGAATTAAGGAGAAATAAAGAAACATAGGGGAACAACAGGAAATAATTACTACAACAGAACAAAACTCAAAATAGTCACAGAGGTAAAAAAAACAGAAAAATAAAGAAAATTTTCATAGTAGCTAGGGTCAGGAAGGACCTGAACAGATCATCTAGCCTGACCCCCTGCCACAGGCAGGAATGAATGCTGGGTTCACAACAAAGGTTTATGGTTTACCAAGAAATATCAGCTATTTCTGTTCAAAATTTTTAAAATTTGGGATTCTTCTCCCAACAGTTCCAAAATAATTAATTAAATAAAATGATGACCTTTTTTGGATTTTCAGAACCTACCAAAAATTCTAAACTAAAATTCACTCAAAGTGAATTTTTTTCCACATACATAATGAAAACGGTGCTTTTCTCTCTTCTGAAAAATATTTCCTCATCAAGAAGAGTAGTGACCAGTTCTATATAAGACTTTCATGTTAGACAGCACAAAACTTATCACATTGAAGTATATTCTATTCACTTCCCACATAGCAAGTGAAATGGCTCCAAGAAGCTAGATGGGCTGGGAATGGCTGAGTCAGGGAAGGTAAAGGAGGAAGTTGGAGACTACCCAGGGACTGCTATGTGGAGGTGGAGGAGAAGGAGGAGCTTTAGCCACTAATCCAGAACTGCACTGCTTTGTGAATTCTCTCCTTTATAGCAAAGTTGTCAATTCCTAGCATGGGTTATGCAGGGCATAAGGAAAAGTTTTGCTTGTCCCTGTTTCTAGAGTTATTTTAATCTTATGTAGCAGGCTTACCTATTTGGAGTTTGGGTTGAGTCCCAGGATCAAGGGTCTGCTGTTTGATTGCTGGAGCCCACCCATCAGTCCAGAGGCAGCACAAGGGAAGCAATGCCCCACCCCTGCTAATTCCCAGCTTGGGCAGGCTAGACTGCTCTGACAGAGATGAGCTCTCCCCACCTCCCAGCCATCACAGAGCTGAGACAACAAGGCTTCTGCTCTCCAGCACTGCATCCTGCCCACCATGAACAACTCGTGCCTCCCAAGACTCAGGGGGCACCATTTGTAGGCAGCAGCCTTAGTGGTGAGTGATGAGCAGGGACTGCCCACAGCCACTGGCAGTGGTGTCAGCAGAGCTGGCGGGGGGCAGGCGTGCAGCAGGCAACAACCGTCTGCAGAAGCCAGTGGTGGCTTTGGCAGCAGCCAATCTCAGGGGAAGCACATGCCCCACGATGACCCTCATACATGTCGCCTATGCTGCCCGCACCTATCAGCCTGGCAGGGCAGCAGGGGAATAAAGCTCCCCATCCCAGCCCTGGGATCTCCCTGAGCTGGGGTCTGCTGAGCTGGGGGAGCCCCACTAAAGTGCCCAATCTCTGCAGATGCTGCAGAGCCAGGCTGAAGTAATGCGCTGCCTCTTCTGGGCATGCTCAGAGCTTGGCATGGGAATGAGCTGTGTTAAAAGTGAAGGGCCGGGTGGGTTTTTTTTGTTTTGTTTGTGGGGGAAGAGGATCAAATTTGCCTTTTTTCAAATTTGATAGACTTCATGTCTGTCAAATTTTCTACCATGGGTCAGGCTGTAGTGAAGGCCATTATCAACTACAGTTTACAAGTTAACAAGATCTCAGCATGGGTCAGGACTGATGCCCAACCCAGCTCATGTCACCTACAATGAGCACATTCTGTCTTTAGTAAGTGACATCTGGTCCATGTAGTTACCTAATGTGGATAGCCCCGTTTCCTCCTTCAAGCACTGTCCAGGCTGTAAGCTCCAGTACAAGGAATCCCTTGCCGGTCAAAGTTTTTGACTGTCACTGCCACCAGAGCCCATGCTCATCAGGTGAAATTCATCATTCAACATGGTCTGTTACCATGTCAGGAATATGCAGTACTACCAGCAATTTGTCTCTGAGGAACTGGAAATCACACCTAGCATGCTTAAGCTACACAATCTCCCAGAAGAGGGAGATGTTGAAGATCAAGTGAAGTTTGTGGCAGAGAATGCCACCTCATTCATGAAGCTTCTAATATGGTTTGAAGGCCAGCAGGCTGTGATCCCCCCTGCATGCAACAAGCTGATAGATTTGACAAACTGGGTCAAAGACATGGCATCACAAGAACTGTCAAGCTCTCCTTGTAAAAACCAGCAAAAGCTGGTTCCAGGCAATGGCTGTGAAGTTGAACCAGTACTACAACTCACCACTGCCACCTCAGTTCAAACAACTCACTGCCTTCTTTCTTAGTGCTGTTCACATTTTTATCCCAATTGGATACCTTTGCTGAGGTTTGACCCTTAGCTACTGACATCAATCCCTGGATGGCAGAAAGAGCATGACAAGGAATATGCTGCTTACACAAACTTTGTCAGCATGCCAAATGCCAGTAACTGTGTTTTGGGAATCTGTTTTCAATTGGCATCCACATCTGTACACCCTAGCAAAACAGTGCCTCACTACTCCAACCTGTCAGAGCAGATCAGTTAAACAGGTGCCTTGGCACAGCTGTGTTAGGCACATTGCGAGTCCCGGGTGCAGGGATTTTCCCTGTAAGGCGGGAAAAGTCCTTGGTGCAAGCTCAGAGCCCGCCAAAGGTTTGCAGCTGCACCAGTGAGTGCATGCTCATGATTGGTTTAAACTAAATTATGCACACGTGGCGGTTGGCAATTGGCTCACTGGCCTCATAAAAGTCTTGGGCAATGCTCGCCCAAATTGGAGGAGTGATTGAACATGTGTAGGGAGAGATCCTCACGTGTATTTTGGAGCCACGGAGGAGGCCTGATCACCCACCATCGACTCCCTGTCGCAGTCGCCACAACGTATCCCATCCCCACGTGAGTGTGAGCAACGGTGTGCCTGTCTACAGTTTCATTTGTCTGTCTATGGATTGTGCCTACACTATCTACCTTGTGTATACAGCTTGTAAGTAAAGTTTTTTTGTTCCATCCACTGCTGCCTCTCATCCAATCAGTTCTGCTCTATAGGCGGCCCCATTCCGCCGGCGTTTCTCGCCCCCCACACAACCAACTCAGTGGATGCTGAACATGCAATCTAAGTATACAGACAAGTGCTCACCCCGCAGAGACAGAAGATGTCAGCAGCAACTGCCGGTGGATAATGCATGCTAGCATTTAACAGCTAACATGAATTGCCTGTCTCAAAGTTAGCACTGAGTATTCCTAAACTCCTTTTTACAATGTTAATAATAAAGTATAGTGATGGCATTAGTTATAAATCATGGTGTGTACAGCTTCAATTTCATAAGACATTTCAATTTAGAATTTAATTGAATATTTAGATTACTTAACACATCAATTAATGGCTTCTACCAGCTTATCAGCATAATTATGCTGTGGTGTTGGTCCCTTGGCCAATCAGTGGCAATGGGAGGGACCACCATCAAAGACTGTGAAAGACTAGTGCCATGATCCAGCCATGAATTTGGGATTCTTCAGCCATGATTTAGGTAGACCACTAAACATATGACAGCAAGGGTCTCTTAGAATATCTGAAACAAAATGGTAGAAACTATTGGCACGTAACATTACAAAAATTGGTAAAGTTACTGTATGGGCTAGGGAGCACACTACAGTTTAGCCACAATTGCCTTCAACATTCCCCAGTTAAGTTTTTGCTCAGGCAGTGCAAGGACTGCATTGGAGGCTACTGGCTTTGGATTCCTCTGTTTTCTACTTTAATACATTTCTACCCTGCCCCCTTTCCTAGTTTTCCCTCCTGTTTCAAAAAGTCCCAAATTCATTGTTAAACTGAATCCTGTGCCAGTTTATAAGAGATACAGCTCTGGAAGCTGTCACAGTGGTTGTTCGTGGCAGTAATCCCACATCCTTTTAATCATATTTAGTAGGAAATTGGACTCCGTGTCACTAACAGAAATTAAAGCTTTACTTAACAGAGCCTGTAACTAAGAATGTAATAAAAAGGAATCTAAATGAGATGCCGGCTCACTGTCATTAAAGTGAATGGTAACAGAGGCCAAAGATTTGCCTCGGGCATAGGTCCTGCTTCCAATCCTAGAAGTTTCCTTCCAGGGTGCACAGCTACAAGTCTGCAATAAACACAGTGGCAGTTGAGTGACTGCCCTGCAGTATAGCAATACCATAGGCACCTTCACTTCAAAGAGCTATAGCTGTCAGAGTACAAACTTAGCCATTACAGAGGAGCTTTAAAACAAAGACAGAAAAAGGCAACTCATCTGCAGGTAGTATCTACCATTTGTTTCAAACTCTAAAGCAGACATGAATGTAGAAATGGTCCAAACTATAACATTTGGATTTGGGTTTAGGTACTTAGCACCATAAAACTATCATCACAAGTTTTTGTTTCTGCCTAATCTAAGCAATCAGTCCACCCTGTTCCCAACATAAGCTTTATAAAGTACTATGAAAAAGGCTTTTTAGAATTTACAACTAATTGTTTTCACCAAGACCAGCAGGGCTCCAAAATCTGTACCCATCAAGTCTGCAGTAGCCACCAATCCCATGTGCTAACTTGGAAACATTTCAGTACTAGCCCTGTTGTGCCTTGCTCCAGCAATGAAGAAAAGGTTTTTTTAAAGGAATAGAAACAAAGCACCTCCAGAGGGAGGATAAAGAAAAAATAATAAAAACATGCAGAGACAGGAAAGTTATTACCCAACACTCCAATACACACAAACCAGTTCCTACAAAGCACTTGCATTCCTAAAATTCCTCAATGCACACTTAGAGTCTTTCAAGTATGAGGTTCCACCTTTATTTCCCTTTCTAATGTCCACGTCTTTCTTTAACACACCTTTCCTCACACTGACAGAATCTGCTTTATATAGGACCACAGGCTCCTTTTCTTTTTAGTATGTTTTGTTAAAAGAGCTTAATAATTAGCTGCCACTTTGTTGTTGTGCCATATCAGCACTCCAAATTCACTATTCAGAGGAGCAGTCGTCTAAGAATCAGCATCTTTATCCTAGAACCCAACAATCCCAGTATGGTGGCACAGGGAGTCCTCGTCTGCAGACTCCATCTTTTGTTGGTTGTGACTAACAAATGTGGCTCTTATTTTCCATTAAAAATATGCCCACCCTCACCCCCATCACTGTTACTGTGAGGTCATTTGGTAGTGGTATTAATGACGATCAGCATCATTACAGGGCCATGTGTAGAAGCACCCGGTAAGGGATTTTTAGATAGATGTCTACACACTCAGGGATTAGGAAGCAGATTTGCTCCTAGGCTCCTGCAGCCCTGTAATGGGCCTCCACTGCCACCAGAAAGAGCTTCAGGCTCCTCCTGTGTGTTAGTGCAGGGGATGGCAGGGAGCACTGGACCAAGAGACAACTGTCTCCTGGCCCTGAGGGGTTGCCTGCTGATGGTGTGGGGAAAATGCCCCAGCAGCAGGGAACTCCTGGCCCTGGCTCCCCAGTCAGGGGCAAAGGGCTTGGAAAGAGCTATAGGGGAGGGGCAGGACCCAGCCCCCTGCTCCAATCCACTGGTGGGGCTGCTAGAAGGGACTTGAACCTACCCCACCCATTCAGCTCTTTCCAAGGCCTGTGCCTCAGTCACCAAATCCTGTCTTCCCCCCCACCCCCAAACTCTGTGCTTGCAGAGCTGCGGGGGGGGGGGAGGGAGAAGAGGGGGAGTAGGGGGGGATGACTTTCTCCCCTACCCCAACCAGCAGAGAACTTGCAACACTAGCTCCATGGTCATGGGGCTGGAAACCCTTATCTCCCAACAGCAATTCCATGACCACTGGGCTGATGCTGGGAGATGCTGATCTCCCAGTCTGAGCTCCAGGGTCACAGGGCTCAGGCTGCAAGACCCTTACCTGCCAGCAGTGGCTCCACTGAGACAAGAGTCTTCCAGCCCCCTGCTCCCCTGTTGTGATAGTGAAGCATGGGCTAGGAGATCAGGATCTCCCACCCCTCCTTCCCAATTGTGATATGGGAACAGAGGGCTTGGAGCTCCCTGCTGCTGGGGCAGGGGGACATAGCCCACACACCAGCTCCTGTGGCAGAGACTACCCCAGCAGCAGGCAGCTCTAAAGGGCAGAGAGCTATCTCCCACCCCCTGGGTGATGACTGACCAGAAGCAAATTTTGCTCCTGGTCAGGCGTCTACACAAGCGCTATGGCGCCATTACTAATCTCTAGCAAATTTGCTACTTGCATTTGTAGGTAGCAAATTTACTCGGTATTAGGTAAGTTTACTGTGAAGTAAGCATGTGCATATGTAGACACACGTTTACTTCACAGTAAACTATACTAAATACAAAGTTAAACATCTTGTGTAGACTCGCCCATTGACTCTCTCTCAGACCGTCTCTCTATTGTGCTGGGGAAATTAGGTTAGATCGATCTTGGCAAGCTCCCTTCAGAAGGCAACTGCTTTACCTAGATCCATTGCTACAATACTTGACTGCCTGGATATAAAAGTGATACACCCACCTCATGCTCAACATTATGTGGAAGGCAGTCCCCACAGCTCTGCCTGTAGAAGCAGCAGGGACCATTTGGCCTAGGTTTAGATAATATATTCACTAGGCCTATGCAAGTAGGCAGCTATTCGATCCAGCTTCAGGTTTGGCCACTTCAGATGCCAGGGACCTGATCCAGAGCTCCGGATTGGTTTACTGCTTCAATCTGGCCAAAGCAGCTCTGAAGCTTTGGAGTTGCCTCGGAGATTTGACCATAGGGTATAATAAGGAATCAATGAAATATCTATAACTTTGTTGTTGTTTGTCTGATTTTGATGAATCTTGCAAGAGTGGTAGCCTCTGGTAGGAGCATGAAGCCTGCCAAGTTTCAAGAAGATTAGTGCAGGGGTTTTGGGGAACTGCATCCCAAATTCTTGAAAACTAAACTCATGTCACATCTTTGTGTTACACCACAGGGGGGCTGAAAACTGCAAGGGTGGTAGCCCCTGCTGAGGCCACAAATCCTGCCTAGTTTCAAAGTGATAAGTGCAGGGGGTTGGGGGAAACTGCACCTCAAGCTGCTGACAGGCAAAACTCATGACATGGGTGACACTGTGTGTGTTAAGGCACAGCAGGGTGAAAGCTGCAGGGATGGTAGCCCCTGCTGCAGCCACAACACCTGCCAGCTGTCAAAGAGGTAGGTGCAGGGGTTCAACTGTGCCAAGACAGAGACAGTCAGTCTCACAAGCGCCCATGTCATGAGTTTAGCTTGTCAGCAGCTAGGGGTGAAGGGCCCCACAAGCCCTGCACTGATCTCCTTGACAGCTGGCAGGCTTCATGACCTCAGCTGGGGTGACCATCCCTGCAGCTTTCACCCCATTGCGCCTTAACACACAGTGTCACCCACATCATGAGTTTTGCTTGTCTGCAGCTTGAGGTGCAGTTCCCCCCAAACCCCTGCACCTATCACCTTTAAACTTGGCAGGCTTTGTGGCCTCAGGAGGGGCCACCATCCCTGAAGTTTTCACTCCCCTGTGGTGTAACACACACACACACACATGACATGAGTTTTGCTTTCAAGAATTTGTGGTGCAGTTCCCCCCAAATCCCTGCACCTATCTTTTTTAATCTTGGTAGGCTTCATGCTCTCAGCAGAGGCTACCACCCCTTCAAGACTCATCAAAATAAGACAAAAAACAGCAAAGTTATAGATATTTCATTGATTCCCCATTATACCCTATGGCTGGATCTCTGAAGCAGCTCCAAAGCATTTCCAAAGAAGTTCAGAAGCTCCAATCCACTTCGGAAAGCCTAACAAAGCCAGCGCTTCAATCTAGACATGCTGCTTCGGATGCTGAAGCGTCTGAAGCTTCTCTGGATCCGAAGCATGGTCCAAAGTCTCACATAGCCCTAATATTCACCAAAAGCAAAGTGCATAGCACTATGGGTTAAATGTCCTTATGGTATATACACTCACATTTTTCTTTGAGCATTAAGAGCTACAAATCATACAGTTAAAGCAACGCTTTTACCATTAACCTGAATGATCCAGATCTGGTTGCTATTGAATAAACAGCTGTCAAAAAGAGATCATGGACTTAGCATCATTCATGCAAATGCTGAAAAATGCCTTTAAACTGGTTTCATATGCTACTCACTGAAAAACTACAGACTGTACAGCCATTCATCTCAGTCTGCCACAAAGCGGGTTCTAGGCGTGCTGTAAATGTTACACTTTGTTTACTTTTCAGAGTTAGATAATTAAATGTGATGGTATTTCAGCAGGTCTGGTGAGTAAACAGAGAGGAAAGACATGCTTGGACTGTCAACACACAGAGTACCTATTCATGGGAATAACTCAGTGCAATATTTTCAATTTCATTTCTCTTTAATCACGCCCAGGCAGCAGGCTATGCTTGGGGAGTGATGACATTCTGGTGCCATCTTTCAAGTGAATAGGGAAAAAAAACTGCAGGAGAGAAAAGAAAGAGAAGTTCATGAACAACAACTTGTTAAGTTTGCTGAGCTGGAACTTGTTTTGTGGACTTCCTGAAATGAGTCCTGCAGACTTTGAGGCCTATGAGTCACTGCTGGGCTCCATGCTGAAAGGTGCTGAGTTCCAGCAGCTCCCAAGGATAGCTGACAATTATGGGTGCTTTGCTCCATGGGCAAACACCCCCACCAACTGTCTGCCTATCACCAACTGGCAAACTGGGCTGGCATGATATGCTCTGGCAGCATGTAGCTCTAGCTGCTGTTCTCCTATGATGCCAAAGTGGGTATCAAACTCTACCAACCCTCTTTATCTATGAAAAACAAGGCAAGACCTTCAGCTAAACATGCCTACTGTGGAGTTATCACAGAGTCCTGCTCCTCCACACCCACTGACAGGACTATACGAGGGGGATAGTAATAAGGGTCAGGCAAACCCTGCAGGATGGCCAGATTACAACCCTCACTGTGGCTGCACGACTGCCTCTCCCCCTCACACTACTTGGTGTCAGAAGTTCTTACAATCCAGGAGCAGCATGAAGGGCATTGTGCCCAGCAGCTGGGGGGCACAGCTGCGCTGGCAGCTGTGGGAGTGCAGCGGTCGTGGTGGTGAGCAGGGAGCTCCTGCAGACACTGTCAGAACTGTCAGCGGTGGGGAGTGGCAAGTGCCGACCAGGGATTGGTGACCACCGGCAGGAACTGCTGGCAGTGTCAGCATATAAACAAATACAGAGCAAGACCATAGCAATCTATGTGGTGTCCCAGGCTGAGTAAGCAAATTAAAAATATTACAGAAAGCTGTGAGAAATATAACTAAGAAAAAAAAAGACAGTGCCCCAAACCATTACATTTTACAAAGATATGAGACAGATCTTGACAGCAGGTAACAACTGATTTTTTTTTTCCTGGAAAGGATGTGTGTTTTCGAAGTCTATTAGTTTTCCAGATATATTGACCTTAGTCTACTTACACAGACCTCATTGGCACAGGTCATCCAAAAATTGAAGTTCATATCTGCAAAACACAGAGTTCCTGAAGCCCTGAACAAGAGCTGGTTCAGGCAGTAAGTCTTTTTCTAACAAGTACTGAAGAATTTCTGCTTGACTTTTATTCCTGAATTCATTTTTTAAAATGAAATCCAATGAACTAAACATTTTTGTAATTTTCTCTAGCCCATCTCTCTTCTCTAGCTCGTCAGACAAAGGACCTCCATTTACCTCCAATTTATTCTTACAGTTGCAGAGAACTTTGATTTTAAACATCGTACGAGAAGTTTTTACTATCTCCAGAGCGACAGAGAAGCTGAGACAGTAGCACAGACCCTGAAACAGCTTCTGAATAAATCAAGAGATCCTTGTCTAGCACTCCTGACATCCATCTACATCATTTGCATAGGGACATTTTCCAGATCAGCTGCTTATGGGAAGATGACTTAAGATACTATCCCTATGGCACCGATACAGCTTAAACCTAGATGGCACAATCTAAAAGAATTTAAGAAATTAGATGCTGAACTACAACTTCAGCAGCAAAAAAAGGTATCCAATGCTGTGTGTACAGCAAAGCCAGTATCAGAGGGGCTGCCAGGGGACAAGAGTTTGGCTCAAAAGTTCCCAAACATTTAGAACTGTTCAAAACATTGCAAACATGCTGAGATCCTACTTAGTGGAGGCTCCAAAAGGCCTTCTCTGGCAGAAAAAGGTTCATCCTCAATATTTTCCACCTTGACAAATAGAGGATCAGACCTCTACATGGAGAGGATAGGAAAATGAAAATGAGTCGCCTCCTCAAGGAAGGTAGTTAGAGAAGCAAGCTCTAGAATGCAAGAAGACAGCAGATCACCTCTGACTTTATAGCTATATATGTATTTATAGCTAGGCTGGTATAGCAATGGTAAATAGTTTTAGGAATTACAATTTATTGTTACTCTTGTATAATGAGCTGTAATCTAATCTAATCTTGCTATTTGTAAAGAAAGAGAGATGTGGAGTGATTATCATAGTGTCCTGGTCCTCCACACCCACTAGAGACAACTCAAAGGCTGTGCTAGGGAGATAGTAATAGAGGTTGGACAGCACCTTGCAGGGGAGCCAAATTACAACCACACTATAGTTGAGTGCATCTCAGCTCTACGCTTGCAGCCATATTGAGACCTTTTCAGTTACTATTTCTCCCTTTTCTCCCCCATGCAGCTGACCAAGGAATTTGGGTTTAGGGTGAGGGCACAAGGCTAGAACTTTGCAGATGGAAATTCAATCTCTTGCTCCATTATTATTTCCCTGTGCAATCACACTTGCGTGTAACTTAACTGGAGAAACAGTGTCCATAACAAACGGCATATTTTGCACTCTCTCTACCCAAACTTTGTCTTGTCAACTAAAACTGGATGCTTTTTAGGCCAGCAACAGTTTCTTACTTTGTATTTGCAGAGCATCAGAACAGTGGGGTTCTGATTGGAGAAGTAATGAGTTATAATTCCTAGCAGACACCATTTTTTATCCCTTTCCTTTGCCAGATTACATGCTTGAAGCCCCTTCACTGTTCTTCATTTGATTCCTTTTCTTCCCAGTTACAGTATCTCTGTTCTCGCACAGTTATAAATATTATCCTGAGAAAAATGAGAAACCGAAGTAACATTATTATTTTCTTATTCTGTACCCTAGAAACCACCTGGCAGGTCAGAGGGGTCTGATGAACTAAGGAATCTTAACTGACATGACACCAAAAAAAAGATTCAAGTCTCTTTTTGCAGGAGATCAATTTAAAAATCTCCTGTGTCTATTCTAAGTCACAAGAAATTTGGGTTTTGGATTTCAGTGTCACACTTTATTTAAATACAAAATAGAAGCTAATGGGAGGAAATGGCTTATTAATTGCACTATTGGGTTGGTGATGCTGAATGCTTCTAAAAAACAAGGTTCAGAACCTCGTAAATCTGATTTTATCCTTCTGTCTCTCTTAGCAGTACTGGCACTTTTGTCTTTCTGGGTAAGTATATTCTGGCCCCCATTCCAATAGCATCCGAGCACTTCAAGAATAGATTTATATTCATTATACCACAATAGGCACAGCAGTGCTACTATCCCCATGGTCTGAATGGGAGAATTAAGATACACAGAGACTATGCAACTTGACCAACATCACAGAATCCTGGAGGAGCAGGATATTGAACCCAACCTTTTCCTATGGCATAGACTATTCTCTGTACTACTGGATCATCCTTTCCCTTGCACAGTTCATATCTTTTTAGTGCTTCTTGCACCATAACAACATACTGGATAGAAAAAACCAAGACCTGCAGGAAATAGCAGGATGTTCCTGTTTTTTATGATGGCACGGGGAGAGAAAGAGGGGTGGGTGTGGGAGAGATGGGCTAGAGAAAATTACAAAAATGTTTAGCTCATTGAGTTTCATTTTTAAAAACAAATCCAGGACTAAAAGTTAAGCAGACAATTTTCAGTACTTGTTAGAAAAAGACTTACCATCTAAGCCAGCTCTGGTAATAACGATCTTATTGACCTATGCACACATGCTATTCAGCTAATCACATTGTTTTTATAACTGCTGTTATCTAGACTGTGTGGTGAATTGCTTCAGATGAATGTCATATTCACTTCTGTGCTGCAGAATGGGTATCTGATGATTTTACTGGTGAAACACGTGAAATTGTATACCTGTTTGCATTACAGACCCAATCTATGGCAACTCTCCCCTGGGAGCCCTGTGAAAATGAGCTTTTGCACTGCAGAAGGCTATCCCCATGAACTCTGTTTAAAATAAATAACTCAGAGGAAGTAGCATATTGATAGTCTAATTCACCCCAGTGTTCAAAAATATGTTTTTGCTCCATGACTTGATTAACCCAGGTATCAAAATATCAGTGATACATCACGTTAGCGATAACCCAATGAACTGCTAAAGTGAAAAACTTTCCCCCTTTTCTTCAGTTTGCAAAAGAGAAAAAATACTCAGATAATAGAGAAAGTTAGCGATCACACAGGAATGCATGGAGCATCTTAACTGCTGCTATTCAAATCTCTCATCTGGAATTAATTAAATATTAATATTATTAAGCTGTGGGGAGTTAAGAAAAGACATATTCATAGGAGGCATGAGGATATTAAAGTGCTTGCTACCTGGATCTACAAAGGAAACAAACATCATTTGTATAAGTAAAATTACTGCACTTGCAGACCAGCATTTCTAGTGAAGAAATGTCATTCCCATGAGCATCATCACCCAGAAATACTGTTCTACAAATACAGTTGCATACATACAGGTTGCTCCCCAAAGGGAGAGTATTTTTGCCTCTCCTCCACAAACTCTAGCACTAAGACAAATGCAAAACATGTGCATTTTACTACAAATTGCAGAGAACCAAAAACTCATCCATAGAACAGAGAGAAATCAACCTCAGGGTGCTTGCTTTCCTAGTTGCGGGGTTCTCCTGTCTTCACTTTATTAATAAAGTAATAAAGTCTGCTGAAAGCCATGAGGATTTCACCAAACCCCCTGGTTGGGAATACTTCATAGTAGTTTGAGGATTTGTTTGGAGTTTTATGTCAGTAAAACTGCTGATACAAAACTCCCAGCTGCTAATGCCCACATGGGACTTCAAGCCACATTTTGTTTAAAGTTATATTCAAAATTTTAAACCTCAATAGAAAGCCAGTGTTGCTAAGCTCCTTTTAGATATGGTCTGGAGTCTGGTGGAAAATATGGAATCCTATTTGCATATTCAATATAATTGTTACCAATACAATTATGTATATTTGGGAATGCAACAAGTTTCTTCCACTCCTAGCTGCTACAGCTCTGAAAGACAGCAGGTATGTTTCTATATCTAGCTTTTCTAAACTATTTGCTAAGATCTACTTTCCCTGCTTGTCCCATGGGATTAATTAAATACAGGAGCTACCTAGCAAGAATCCAAGTGTCTTTCAAGAACCACTCAGTGAAACTGTTGCTAACTCTCTACCACAATCATCTCTGGTAAACTCCCAGGATAGGATTTCAGTCATAAATGCTGTAGGAGTGGACCACACATATTAAGGCTGAGGGAAAAAACACATGTAGGGATCATGGAAGTCTTGAGGCAAGTAAATTACTGTTAATTGTAAAACCTTTGATTGTAAGAGGGTCCAGATGGCCAGTCATATGTTTTGTATTATAAAATTAAATGGGATTAATAAAAACAGGGTTTCCTTAGCAGGCCTCTTGATCTAGTTCAGGAATATATTCTTAACACCTTACTTGGCTACAGGTTTAGTCAGATAGTCTTTCTTTCTTTTCTAGTTCTTCTTGGGCCAAAATTCTGTGCTGATTTACATTCTATGATTAGAGGCATGGGAAGATTTCCAAAGGTGGTGTTTAAAAGATGGTTTACTTTGGAGAGGACATCAATAAAGAGACACATCAAAGAGTTATGAAATACATGCAAATGAAGAGTGCACCTTTTTACTGTCTTACAACCCAAGATGAAGGGGATGGAAATTGTAAATCAACCCATTTAAAACCAGTGAATTAGACTCATTTTCTATATAATGTGCAACTACCCTGTGGGACACCTTATACACAAACCTACTGAAGCCAAGATTTGGCACATTTTTAAAAGAAGGATTTCAGGCTAGAGATACCTAACTACAGTAATCCCATCAGCAGGCAGTTATTTAAACAGATATTGGACTTTGAACATCTCAGGCAATGCTTAGAGCGAGACACAAGCTTAAAAACTTTGCTGAACGAAACTAAGATTTCTAAGCAGTTCTCTTAATGACAGATAAACTGCATAGATATGTAAATCTAGCTAAAATATATCTGAGAATTGTACTGTCACTAAGAGGGGGTTATCATTTCACTTGCAGCCAATGGCATTCACTTTTCCTTTATGCAACATTCAGTTTTTAAGAGTTCTCTGTCACTGAAACTCAGTCACCTCCATCCATTCAATTTCCATGTCAGACAAAGAATGTTTTGGCAGTTTCAGTTTTGCCTCTTAGGATTCCTAATCATAAACACAGAACAGGCCAGGTCTGTCCCTGCAAGGTGCTAATTACTCCCATTTCCTGTTGGCTTACACCAACTCAGGGACTAGCAGAAGTGAAACAACGGCTTGCTGGAAAACGCACATAGACAGAATTGGCTCAGAAAGGGAGTTCTGCAAATCAGTTCAGAAAAGGGCAGGTCCAGTAATTGCAGGGTTTGTAAAATCAACTGCTAAACCTACTATTGCAATCAGCTGTCATTTATGCTTTACCAGAAGGATAGAGAACAGCCAAAAAACAACCACCTAGAGTCCACTCTGCTTCTATATGCAGACATATCCATCACAACCTATTATCTCACAACTGAAACTAGAATGTCACATGTCTATTTACAAACTTTTATCATAGATAATACCAGAATTAATTGGCTTAAAGCAAACAGATTATAAATATGTATTGAGGCATACATCACCTATTGTGCTGTTCCCTTTGTATGAATGTCCATAGTCTGTTTCCAAGTATGTTCTGAATGTATCAATTATATTCAACTCCATCTGAACGGTCTTCTCATTCCCAGTTAGCTGATGCAAAAAAGAGTGAGAGTCCCAAGCAGCTATGCACAGTCAACTAGATCTTCAACTCATGAAAACCAGAATAGCAATCTGAAATTAGCTTTGAATGTCTCTGTCTTTCTCCTACTTAATTAGCATCCTCTTACACGGGTGGCTCACTGACCCATACCCAAAAACCAGGGGTTCTTGTTTGTTTCCTTTATTCCAGACAATAGGGCCAAACAGAAGAAGAAAAGGTAAGAATAGGAGGAAAGGAAGAGTCATTGTCCCTGCCCTGGCAACAGGCAGCCCCCCAGAGACCTATAAGAGATGGGGGCAGAAACATCCATACTAGTCAACAGCAACACATAATGAGGTGCACATGTACCCCCCCCCCCAGAGTGCCAGTGCACCCCCTGATCAACCACACCTGCTGCTTAGGCAATGGGCAGGGGGGAGGGGGGGCAGGTGGAAGTGCTGGTGCCCCCCATGCAAGCAGCAACTGATCGCTGCAGACACTCCCAGAAGTGGCCACAGACACTCCTAGAAGCCACTGCAGCAATTGGCTGCAATGATTGGCCACAGGGGAACTCCCTTGTGGGGTGGGGGGCACATCCCCCACAGCAAGATCAGCTGCAGGGGACCTCACCCCTGGCAGTGAGATTGGTTGCATGGGTGTCACATGCCCCCCCTGACTAAGGTGGCACCAGTTGCCCATGATACCAGTGATTCTCCCCCAGGATGCTGCAGTTAAGTGGATCATTGTAGGCACTTCCCTTCCAGTCATTCCTCCTCCCCTTGTAGTAGTAAGGATGAACTCCCACTCCCCCTACTCCTCGGGGTAGGGTTGAAGCTTTCCTGCCCCTTTTGCAAACAGTTCTTGCAGGCTGGAACCCAGCCACTCCAGCAGGATGGTGCACATGGAGGCATGGCAGCTGCTCAAGCTGATGGCAGCGGCTCTTATTCTCCCCCCACTGTCAATACACCTGCCTACAAACACCACACTCAAGCCCACCCCCCCAACCCTTCACCCCGCCCCCACAAACCCCACATCCAATCATATATTGTTATATTTATTTTAATTTATATTTTTTTAAGAAAGCAATTTATTTTGCATAATGTTGTTGAGTTTGTTGAGGGCTGGGGAGATGCAGTGGGTGGAAAAGGGGGCTTCAGCAGGGCTGGGAAGGCCATGGAGGGTGGGGAGTGAAGGGTACCATCAGGGCTGGAGACCTGGCAGGACCCTTGAATTTTAATCAAGGATTTTGGGGGGTTTATCAGAGAACTTGCAATTTTTTATCAGAGAAAACCAGGATCCCTGGATATCCTTCACAAGAAGGGGTCAGTTGACCATTTTGAGTCAGGGAAGAGGTTACAATAAAAGCTTAATATGGATAAAGAGTCTTCCTGCTTCTTCTTAAGATCCAGAATGACACACACACACACATTCAGTGCAGTACAGGCTGTTTTCTGCCAGCTGTCCCTCTTCCTTCCCAACCTGCTTTCAAACAAATAAGCACTATACTAAATAAATTAGTCTTTGAAAAGGGATGCCATTAAATTTGCAGAAGTTATGGAGAGGTGCCCTAAGTCTAAAAAGGTTGACAACCACTGGTCTATACTTATTAGAGCACAGACCTCTTTCAAAGCTAGACTAGAACCCAAGGTTCCTCTGTCCCAACATTCCTCTGTAAATAGCCCCAATGCCCACCAGTAAAGTAAGACGTTTCTCAACCTAGTGGCTGGCCCACCTAATGGATAACAACCTACTATTATTACCAGTTGTTGTTAACTCAAGTGGTCAAAATCTGTTCTGTGGTTGTGAAAATTATATTCCTGCTTTTGACTCCCAAATGACTAAAAGATGGTTCCACATAAAATAATCTCTTGCTAGGTTTGCATTTTTCAAAAATTAGGAAGTTACATCCAAAAAAATCAGTAACATCTGGATCAAGATGCAAACATGTTAAAAGATCATTAGGCTTGCAAAAAAAAAAAAAAAACTCTACATCTTATCATAGTAATCTGATCTTTCTGTTACATTGGCTTTGCACTACTCTGACTCCATTCACTCCAGTAGAATTACTTTAGATTTGCACAACCGTGGGAAAGAAAGTAGACCCAAGGGTGTTTAATATTGGTTGTTACACTGGCCATCCCCACTATGCAGAAGTTACCTTACAAAAGAATATAACCTGATTATCTCCATTCATATAGTCTAGTGGTTGGCACAAGGGAGTGGGATGGGGAGGGGGCTGGGAGTCAAGGCTCCTAGATTTTGTGGAGAGATCTGGGTTTGATCTGCTGCACAACCAAGCCATCATAGCTGTTTATTCATATATAAAACTGTCATAAAATCATAACCCCATCCCCCACTCTGGAACATAAAATAAGTTGATTTTTTCATGTTTATAAACCTCTTTGAGCTCAACATGAACATATACAAAGCATACTTAGTATTGTGAGTCCATAGGCTGAGCTGCATAACTGCTGCTATGACCCAATCCCAGTAGTTGCAGAGCAGAATCAGTGACGTTGGTAGCTTTTGCTCATCTAACACCTGAACCCATGCTCACTCCTGTCCAGGTGAGTCTTCCCTTAAATGTAATTAGACATTGGTTTAATAGCTATTCCAAACAGGTTATGCCAGAATCCTGGAGGAAATTCTAGACTAGCTTTAACTCACTACTCACCAACATACTGAAGAACAGCTTTATGCATTTTGTCTTGGGTATTTTCCCATGATTAAATGGTGCAGAATTTCCTGGAAAGGAGCTCCTAGGCTGGCTAGAAGCACGTTGTGTTCATCCCCTTCACTCCCACTTCATATCTCCCCACTGGTCACCATGGCATTCCACTCCAAAGCAGGAATCCATCTACAATGAAACCCAAACTCCGGCAGCTTTTTAAGTCCTCAGACTATTCTTGGGCCTGATCCCCAGCTAGTCTATCAGTTTTAACTCCAATGATCCCACACTAATTTTCAATGTCCAGGAACTTGCATTAAATTTAAATTATTCATCAAGCAGTTCATCCCAGCTGGTGGCTACAATTATTGCTGCTTCCAGGTGTAACTCAGAATGTGTTCTGCAAAGTGTTCTGAGTTACAGCTTACCCCAGACCAAACAGAAGTTCACAACTGGTTTCAAGGAGGAAGGGAATCTAGTTGCTGGCTAGGAGCTTGCAGCCAGGTTCCCACAGTAATACCCAGGTTCTCTGGCATAGCTCACTATTTTCAGAATGGGGCAAGGGGGAGAAGGTAGTGGAAGGAGCTCGTTGTTGGAGCTCCCCAGCTGGTGCTAAAGGGTGGAGTGGATAAATTGGGGGGGCTCAAATACACCCACCCTACCCTCCAAGGATGACTGGAAACCACCCAAACTGAACTCCCTCTGCTCCCTTTTCCCCCTCCCATTCTGAAAACAGCCTCAGGCTAGGAGCTCCCAGAAACAAGTTACAGAAGATGCTATATTTTGAAACATTTATATCTGATACTTCATACCTTGAGGGGTTAGATTTTCTCTGGATCAGCCATTTTCACAGCTGTCTGCAGTCCTGCACTTGTGTTTGGTCACAGCTATAGATTACTTTCTGTTGCTGGATCAGGTGAAAATTGTCACTTCACTCTGCACCCGCTCATCCAGCGCTCATCTGGCAGCTCATCTGTTTGTCCAGCAGCTCCTGCTGCTGCTCCCGCCACTCGTCTGGGAGGGCATGGGGGGTAGTCCTCCCAGATCTTCATGGGGCAGGGCAGGTTGGGGAGAGGGCTGCATGGGGCTCTTGCCAGCAGGGGCTGGGCTGGGCTGGGCTCCGCTGCACTTGGGGTGGGTGGTGGTGGTGCTGGCAGGGAGACTATGGGGGGACTACAGTGAATTTTGGGGTGGCTGCAGCTCCCCCCAGATCTCCCTTCCAGTCCTGCCACTGCCCACCACAAGCACAGCCCAGCCTAGCCCCCACTGGAAAGAGCCTGGCACAGCCATGGCCCCTGCCCCAGTCCACAGTGGCAGTTACTCCACCCCGTGCATATCCGGGGGGTACACCCCCCGTTCCCTCCTGGGGTGCATGCAGTGGTTGGAGCCACGCCCCCTACACCCCCTTGCATAAGCCATTTGCAGCTTTGTCCTGAGCCCTGCCCCACCCTGGCTGGGCAGTGCCTGCCACAGCCCCACTCCCTCCCTTACCACAGAGGACTCAATCTTTTGAGTCCACAGTAGCCCCTTCCTTTTCCCCTCCCCTTCCACCGCAACAGACTTACCAGGTGGACACTGATCTTCAAGCTGCCAGGCTGGTATAGAAAACCAGATCGGTATCAACTGATATGCCTCCTTGAAAAATCAGCTATTGGTATTGGTCCCCAAGATCTCTATTGGTGCACCCCCTACTGCTTTCCCATTACAAAGCTTCTAGCTTCCTATTTCTCTGCTTTGTCCTAACTGTTCCTCCTAGTTTTACACCTGATCTGCCTTTCTTCCTCTATCTTACCCTACTACTTGCCAGTTGCACTGGCTCCCAATCCCAGTCTCTGTCCAAGCTCACCATCCAGTGTCATCACTCTGGCCCTCAGCTTCTATCCAGATCTTTTTGTCCACCACCTCTTGTCAGTTATTTCCATTTCTTCCCACCACATATCAACTATATGGGGGTCAGACTAGATGGCCTGCTCTAGGCCCCTTCTGACCCTAGGTACTATGATACTATGAACTCTACATCCTTATCTCAGTCTCCAATATTTCTACTCTAAGTTCCTTGACTCAATCTTTTCACCATGACCAGGAATGGCTCTTGAAAGAAACAGGGTCCTCCTCTCTCTTTATGCACCTACAGAAAAGGCAAAGAGATAGTCTACCTACTCTAATTTCCACTTCAGAAACCCATCCCCTTCTAAAATTGAAATAAAAATTCTGCAACCCCCAAACTGAAGCATGCTCAGTATAGATTATGTCTTTAGGGAATTTAACAGCAAAGCTCTAACAAATTGTTAACTGTATACTTCAGTGTATTTAATGGGTTATAACTGCACCAGATTCATTTGTATTTTCATGAGAACAGACATTAAAAAACAAGTTTCTTACAAAGGCCAAGCTCCTGACAAATTTTTGGTTCCTGTTCCAAAAACAAGAAGGTACTAAACGAGAGAGTCATTGGGATTTTGTCACATACAAAAAAAATATTTTTCTTGGCTTTGTTTTCAAAAATGGCTGCACCATTTTGGCTGAAACTTTCTAAAAATAAAATGGAGTCTGAGGTAGAAATCTAGCATGAAAAATGTCAGCCTAAGCAGTTAAACTTTGAGAAAGATACAAGCAAGTGAAAACAGCATTTTATGGAGGGAAGCTCTGCGTGGGCTTAATAAAAAGCAGAACTCTCAATCCACTTATAATAATACATCCAAAAGGCTAGCTTCTGAACTAAGCAATCAGATGCTCTGAGCTGAACTTTGTGCAAAGTACTTCTAGTACTTACAGAGTAAAGAGAAACAGACATTAGGTCACAATTCAAAAACATTTGTATTAGTGTAATTATTGGTATATTATACTGTAATTATATTTGGATTTGTGTAATTGGCATCATATCAGTGTAAAAAAAGGCATGGACAGAAGAAGCATACCCATGAATTGGGGGAGTTTCACATAATCCAGTGAGAAACTATCCCTTAAAGAATCAGGAGCAAAAATCGACATGTATTAGTGGGTGTGTCTACACATACACTTGATATGGGAACAGTTTACTCATGAATAAACTACTCACGAGAGAAGGATCTCCCAGCCTGGGTCCCCTCATGGGATTTGAACTAGGAGATAAGGATCTCCCAGCACCGGCCCCACAATTGTGAGGCAGGGCCTGGGAGCGCCCTGCTGCCAGAACAGGGGAACATTGACCTCCTACCCCAGCAGCAGGCACTCCCAGGGACAGGGAACACTCTCCTTCCTCCTACTGTCCAGCTGACTGGGAGCACTTCTGGTCCCAGTCAGGGGTCTATACATGCACTACTGTGCAGTTACTAATCTCGAGTAAATTTGCTACTTGCATTTACAGGTAGCAAATTTACTCATGATTAGAGCCAATTACTATGCAGGAAGTGTCTACATGCATAGACACAGACGCTGATTGTGCAGTAATTAGCTCTACTGCACAGTAAAGCTTCTCATGTACACGTGCCCAGTTATACCTATTTCATCTGTCTGCATCCACCTTAGGGTAAGCTAGGGTTACTAAAAGTCACCAGGCTATTATCTGCTCCTGCCCCATACTTACCTCCTACTGTGTGCCATTGTTCTGGAGTAGCTGAATTTCTCTCCTGTCCAGCTTCTGTTGTAATCCACACTGGTGCACACTGTATGTATATCCATGGCCTCAGTCTTCAAAGGCAGCCTGATTGTATTAGCTGATTAACTCAGTTCAGAGGATTCTGTTACCAGTTTTTATTTTTCTAAAATGTAGTCTTATGGAGTCAGGCCCAGCTGGAACATAGTTCCACTGACTGCACCGATGTTGTATCCATTTATACCAGGTGAAGAATTGACCCATCAGGTTTCTGTATGTGTATATGTGCTCAGATTTTTTTGGTGGGGTGGGCAGAAATTCTAATCAAACCCTTTTTTTGTATTGTTTCTTTCAGAGTTTTTAAGGTATTAAAAGAATGATTTTTCTGTCCTGGGTATCTGCTTTCATGTTTCCAAATGTTTGGCACTGGAGAAAAATCTATCATTTTTTCTTTGTGATATATTACTGAACCATATTGGGTTTGTGAAGAAACTACCACAATTACAATAGCCAAAAATAATAACAAGCATGTGAATTACATAGTAAAATAAAACAGTCCTAGAATATCTATGATACATCTCTAAGGAGTCTATTATAGAGGAAGGCCTGCTTTATCAACCATCAGAATATGCATTTTGGAACAAGAGAGCCCTACCCTGCTAGAGTTCTTCTGAAACATTAATATGAAACTATATTGTAATTGAAGCTTTATAGCCAACAGAGTCAGCCAGGATCTACTATTCTTGCTCAGTCAGTGCCCATTGACTATGGCTTGAGTCTTGGAGATATAAAGATTAGGATCTATTTGATTACTCAGTGGCACAGTGAATTTAATTATGCATAGCAGCAGGTTCCTAAGCATGACAAGTCTATCATATTAGGGCGAAAACATGATCAGGGTCTTTCCAGTTTTATTAAAAAACACCTTCATAAATCAACTATACAAGAGAACTGAGTGTTTATATTCGTTTCACAGATCAGTCTTTTGAAAACAGTTTGGGAATTATAGTGGATTACCTAAGGAATAGTGATTTAAGTCCTGATCCTCAAAGGTTTTTAGGCACCTAACTCTTATTGACTGTTCTGAGGACCTAATCTGAAGCCCCTTGAAGTCAGTGGGAGTTTTTTTAGCAACTTTAATGGATTTGGGACCAGGCTTTTTTATATCATTACATTTTATATCATATCCCACAGCATAAGACTGTCTCCATAACCATAATGTTTTTTTCTTTTATCATTCTACTTCATGAAATGCATTCAATAAGAAAGTGTGTTTGTTCAAAACGTAGCTCTTTTTTCCTTCATTGTTAAAACTACAAAACAGTTTGTTACAAAGGATAATCACTTGTGTGTTTGGCAAAGAAACTACAGAAATGACTCTTTACAAAAAGCTAACAGTGTGAACAAATACTAATGACCATGAATACAATTCCCTGGCTAAACAAGCCATCCTTTTAGGTTGTCATGTCTGCCTGTCTTTATCAAGCTTTTTCAAAATAAGGATATGCGCCTTTCTTACCATTTTTTTGTGCAGTTAAAAGTTTTCATTGTTGGTCAGGAAATGAAATTTTCTGATTCAAGACTGTAATTAGATACATTAATGGAAAAACTCTAGGGTGATGACTGAAGTTAGACAGGATAGAGTAACCACCAAGAATATTAACTCTGCTTGACCTAAGTCAGAAGCCATCAGATCTCTTCCAGTGACCCGTAAGCATAATTCAACGCCCTGTAATCCCAGCCACCTATCTCAGTCTGGGAATCTGTACTTAAACCAATCATCCCTACCCCTCTCTGAGCCATGTACTTGAACAACTGCTGAATAAATGGCTTTACATTTAATGAATAACTGAATGCTCTTGACTTTTTACAAAAGAAAGCTTAGAACTATGGAGTTCTAGTTTACAGCTCAAGTTTGCAAATGAATAAATAATGATAATGGAAATCTTTGTGCTTGTCACTATGCCTACTATAATGATTCTAACTGGCTACCTTGTGATTTAAGCTGTGTACCTATTATACACCACACCAAACAGGTTGATTCTCCATGCAGATAGTAACTCTTGGGCAATCCAAGACCATGGCTTGATGCATCTCTCATTTTCTGCTGTAAATTAGGAATTACTCCACTGAAGTCAATGGAGTTACATTGCCATAAGCAAGGAGATTAATCATGTTCTGTGCGTCTAAGTGACAGGTAGGCAGGAGAGAGAGAGGAAAAGGATGCAGCATGGATCTAGAATGGCTAGAACAAAGCAGAAGGCAAATATCCTACCAAAGTAGATATCTCTATATACACAGCACAAGATTTCATGAGCTAAAGCAATTAGATGAAATAATGAAATGAGTTTCCACTTGGTTAGTCTAAGGTATAAATCTACCCTGTCCTCTACTTGACATCAAACTAACATAGCTAACTGTGTCTCTCTGCTAGAGCAAAGCCAAGTCTATACATATCTTAACAACCATGGAATTTATCAACTAGATGCGTGTGCATGTATGTGTCAAATAACAAGGAAATACCAGAATTTTAATTCAAGATCTTTGGCCCATCAAAAACAGACCACTGCCAAGAAAGTTAGCATAACAACAGTTGGCTCAGAAAAGGCCTGTTGTTACAGGGAACTGCATCAGATTTAGTAAAAGAATGGTTGTTTATGATCAGGACCATCATGAAAGAGTAAAGATCACTGCGAGGATGGGGGATGGAGGGGAGGTCTACATGAGATGCTAGAAATGCAGTAGACTAATTCTACTGTGCATTAGCATATCACAGCAAAAGCAGTATAATGCATTAATGCATAGTAGAACTAGTCTACTGCGCATTAGCCTTGAGTAAAAAAATGTGTGCTCGCAGTACTGTGCAGTAGTGGTGATTACATAGGGTTACCATATTTCCAGTTTCAAAAAAGAGGACACCTGTGTTGGGGGGGAGGTGGCGAGTGGGAGGAGAGAGGAAAGGGGTATATGATTGTCGGCAGGGCAGTGATATGCCCATGCCCTGCCCCTCACTCCCAGCCACAGTCCCTCCCGGTCCTGCTTCTTCCCCTCACTCCTGACCCACTGTACCCTGCTACCCAGACCATGCTAGTGCCCCTCACTCTCAACCCACAGCCTCCTGCCCTCCTGCCCTCCCCAGCCCTGCTTTCCATTCAGCTCTCTCTCTCTCACACACACACACACACACACACACACACACACACACACACACACACACACACACACACACACACACACAGAGTCTCACCTGCCTGTAGCTGCTGGGACCCACACACAGAGCACATGATAACCCAGTCTCCAATCACCTTCCCCTGCTGCCCCCCAGCCCCAAGCAACAACTTGCTTGGGCAAGCCAGAAGTGCCAGGGAAAAAGCAAAATCCCAGACATTTGTTTGCATTTTCAAAACCTGCCAGGACGGAGGACCAAAAAAGAGGATATGTCTGGGAAAACCCAGACGTATGGTAACATTAGATTATGACATATTAAGTTAGAATCTGTTATTACGGGTATTAAATGCGCTGTAATCATGGCACGTTAATGCATGTGTAGATGTGCCCACTGTTACACAGCATAGATTACAGGATGCATGGATTATGAGATCATAAGTGATGCCCAAAGGATCTGTGAATCTTCTATCATCTTTGCCTTCTTTACTGTATAGCGAGGTGCCAAGCTGGAAGTTATGGGTTACCTTAGTGTCTTAAACTGAGGTATCTGCATGAGCTGCATCTCCTGCTGATTTTCCTTAGTTGAGAATTTTAGCACCCCGGATGTGGGGGTTTATATGGGCTTGGCAGAAAAGCGATATTGGAATGCAGTAATGTAGCAGGAATTTAACCATTTGCATGTCACTGAGAGACTCCTTTCACAACGCTGGATGGGCTAAAAAGAGTTTTGCATTGTTAAACAGTGTGGCTGTAATCTAATGCCTTGTAAAATGTGAGCATTTACGCAGTCAGCTGAGGAAGACAGAAGTTCTGAGTTACTGCCTAAGTAGCACCTTCCTGTGCTTTATGTTTATGTGGTTATGTTTCCTTCCTGCTTTTTATGATTGCCTTGCTATTATTTTGACCCAATCTTAGCCAATCCCATGAATCTTCTACCTTTTGGATCTTAGGCTGGATGTAGAAGCATGGGCACAACTGGTCAGTGCAGCAATGCTTCATAAAGTTCAAGGGCTTGCAGGCACAGTGGAGCCAACCATGCCGGGGGACCACCAGCTGCCATCACCCCTGGGCGAGGCCCCTGCCTGGTGAACTTGCTGTGGTATGGGCACCCACAGGGGAACAGCCAGAAGTTGGGATGCTGCCCCCCTGTCCCAGGCTCTGCCCCCTACTTTCCCCCACCCTACAGCCCCCACCCTGAGATAGTACACAAACCCCATTGTAAATAGTTTGCACAAGGAAGAGGCTGTTTTATTGTTGGTTGGATGGTGGAGGGGCTCTGTTGTTGGTGGGGCAGGAGGGGGGGGTCTCTGTTTGCTGGGGAGGGAGTGGTCTGTTTGATGTAAAAGGAATAAAAACTTGTTCTTCAGAGATGTGTCTGCAGTGAGCATGGTGCTGGCAGTGGGCAGGGCAGGGAGGGAGGGTCCATGGGCAGCTGTCCAGGCAGGCTACAGCAGGGAGTGCTAGAGGAGGTGGTCAGCCAGCGCCTCTTGTACCCCGTGCCCTGCCCGCCACAGGAGGGTATGCAGCTTACCCAGGGCCTCAGCAGTGAGGGCCTGCTGTTGTTGCTGCCACCGCAGGTGGTGCTTCTACTGCTTTGCTCTGCCTACTGCACCTCCTCTGCTAACCTTAAGGAAGACTTCCCTTGGGCCCCACAGATATTACGCAGCACGCAGACTGCAACAATGACCTGGAGGAGGTTGTCTTCAGCGAACTCGAGGTGGGCAATGAGGATGAGCCAGCATCCCTTGATGCAGCCAAAGACAATCCATCAGGGCATGGGTCTGGGCCTGGCAGGGGTCCAGCTGGCCAGTGTCAGGCTGCATAAGCCAAGGCAGAAGTGGAGAAGTGAGGTCCCCAGTGAGGAGGGGTGGGACCACCAAGGCACCCAGATGCAGGTCCAGCACCCCTGGCACAAAGCAGCCACTCTGCACCAGCACTGTAAGGGCAGAGGTGCAAAACACACAGGCATCATTAGCACTGCATACCCACCTGGCACTCATGTTTGTCAAGGTGCCTTGGTGGTCAAAAGTGGCCTGAAGCATCACAGAATGAAAGCCCCTCTGACGATAGTAGAGGCAGTCACCATGGGGTAGGCAGGTGATGGGGATGTGAATCCCATCTTTGGCCCCAGTGTACTGGGGGAATCCCCGGGCATGAAAACCTGCCGCCACCACCACCAGAGGGTCATGTGCATGGAGCACCATGTGCCCTAGCACATCCTGGAGGGCACTGCACATGTCCAGGATGGCCACTGTAGGCCTTGCCCACCCCAAAAAGATGTCCCATGTAGTGGAGGCTAGCAGGTACGGCCAGATGGAGCAGGGCAAGAGCCAGCTGGATGTCCATGGGGAGGGGTGGCCACATGGTGATGTCCTGCTGCTCCAAGTGTGGCTTAAGTTGTTCCCAGAATGTGGCCCAGGTCATCTGGAAAGCCTCCATCCACTGCTCATCATCCCAGGTGTGCTGGACAACATGCAGCCATGAGTTGTGGCTGGCCCAGTGGGCCCAGAGGTGGTGGGGCTGGAGGCCCAGGAGGGCGAGGTGGTGTTTAACAGCCAGTGGTGTCTAACAGCTCATCATTGTCATACCTGCCAGGGTCCAGCCACCTGGATGGGGCCCAGGCAGCAGCTGCAAGATGGCAGTGGCAGCCCAGGCGTGGCACTCTGCAGCCAAGCAGGCAGTCACTGCATGTGGGGAAGCTGGGAGAGTTCAGACAGCCATAGGCCAGCTGGCAGGCCAGCAGGCCTAGCATGGTGGCCAGCAGGAGCCCAGAGTGCTAATCATCACTGCTAGGGGCAGAGGCTGGGGCCAGCCATTGCACAGAGAGGCAAAGCCAGTAATTGGTAGCCTCCAAATTGATTCAGAGAGATTTGGAGATTTGGCCATAGACTGTACAGGCAGGCACTGGGCTGTGCTGGTGAGAGCAGCTGGGGGAGCAGCCGGATGAGCTACAGTTTGAGCTGACAGCCCCATAAAAAACTGTGGCTCATCCGGCTGCTCCCCTGGTTGCCCCACTCCCCCTCGCCACCCTGCCAGGGCGAGGCAGGCACTACTGGCAGCCCCAGGAGAAGCCACAGGGGCTGGGAGGTAATGATTGGGAGCTGGGGGGAAGCCCCTGCTCATTCTCCCAGCTCCCCAATCATTCCCACCAGCCCCCACAGCTTCTTCTGGGGATGCTGGCTCAATCTGTGGCTCGTGCAGCTGCTCCCGTGGCTGCCTCCCTGCTGGGGCAAGGTAGGCAGTGTCAGCGGCCCCAGGAGAAGGCTCAGGGGCATGATCAAGGAGCTGGGGGATCAAACCAGGAACTGGGAAATCAAACTGGGAGCTGGAGGAAATGATCAGGGGCTGGGGGAACAAACAGGGGCTTGCTCCCAGTTTGATTCTCCAGCTCTTGGTTCAATTCCCTGCAACTTCCAGTCATTCCCCCCAGCCCCTGCAGCTGCTTCCAGAGCTGCCAGCACTGCCTACCTCACCCCAGTGGGCAGAGGGGAGGCAGCCGGGGGACCAGTTGGATGAGCCACAGCTTCTCCCAGGGCTGCTCGTTCAAGCCAGGGCTCACCTGGCTGCTCCCACCACCGCTGCCTCTCTGTCTAGTCTATGGCCTAATAAGATTCAGCACTGGATACCTTTGGATTTGGTCAAATCAAACCGAGATAGTGATTCAAATCCCTCCAAATTACTGAACCTGAGTCTGAATTGAATAATTTCTGCTTTGTACAGGCCTGCTGTCCTTCTCTCAGGGGTTCCCCATCTGCCTTGTTTAGACCTCCATTTCAGCCCCTGTACTACAACCCCAAGAAGCTGTAACACAGCACTGATTCTGTCCCCCTGATATTAATTTTAATGCATTTTCTTTTAATTTCTTATAATAACTGTTAGCATTTGCAGATTTTCTGTCCCCGATGCAGCCCGTGTCCAAGTAGACTGCATTGACATGCTGTAAATGCTGCTCCAAAGCAATAGCTTGACTTAAACAGGAAACAAAAACCAAAATCTCCCAGGAGGTCCTAAATACACTGCAGGCAAAGACTCATTGTTATGAGATAGCAGAGGGAGTACCCAGTGGGCTGCATATACAAACCCCTGGAGTCAGGGGCCTGAAACTGACTTACTAACCTCAGGAGAGAGAAAAGGTCATGAGTATATGAATTACAAAGACTGAATCACATTCAACATTATCATCACAGGCCTGTGGTGCTCATCTATGACACCTCCTATCTTTGAGTCAGATCCTCCAGTGGTATAAAGCAAGACAGTTATACTGAAATCAATGGAGCCACAACAGTTGACACCCACAGAAGATCTGAGCAAGCCCTTGAATATGAATATCAAATCTAGGCAGGTAAAATAGGAGCCTTCTCCCAGCCAGCAGAGAATTTGTTTAAATGTCAGTTTAATCTTGGAACTGAATTTGCCTCAAGGTCTGTTTTTTTGTTCTTTATTAATCATGTACACAGGCCTTTGCACTTCTGGATCCCAGCCTGACTGGAAGCAGCAAATGCTGGAAACCTCACAAAGATTTCTAGCCCCATGTCACAAACCCAAGAGGTCTATGTAATTCAGATTTGCATTCAGCTGTATGGGTGCTGAGCCAAACAGCTTTCAAACTGTGAAACATAGGAGGTTCACCTGTCATTAATGGCTTTCAACCAGAAGCATGGTTTACAGCCTAAACATCATTTTTAAACAGGGGATCAGTATCAATAGTTATGCCCACTTAACCTAGCAAAAATTTAGACCCAAAACTACCGAACAAGAATGCAGAAGCTAAATTTTCCCTCTAGGAAAACTCCTTTTAGGAGTTCTGTTTTGCTGGCATTAAGGAGTAAAGAGTCTGATGCAAGGCCTTGAGACCAACTTCTCTCTCTCTCTCTCTTTTAATAAAAAGTTTCTACTCTCCTTTTTTCCTCCTCACAAAGTGTACCCTCTCCAAGCCTGGAATCTCCTAAGGATCCAAGTCTCAATCCTAATTCTATAACTTTATTGTACAAACAGTGAGTGGCATTTGGGTTTACAATGGCAAATGACTGTCATGCAAGTTTTGGAAAGCTACAAGCTGAGCCCAAAGTCAAAGCCTGTTGAAACTTGCAAAGCAAAAGCTGCCTTTCTTAGCCAAAACAGCAAAAGGAACTGGGGTGCACTGGGAAGATCTGATCTCCTATTTTACTATCCAAATGTATAATGAGGGGTATTCTCATCTGGAACAAGGAATCTGAAACATTCCTCTTCTTTTATCAATTCACTGCAAAGGGAGAGAGAGGTGTACATTCTAATATTCTGGCCAACTTTTTCATTAAAGCAAAACCTTCAGGCTCATGATGAACCAGTCGAGCTGAAAGGAGGCCACAGACAGCGATCCTGAAAGCTTGCAGAATCAACATTTCCAAAATGACTGTTTTACTAATTCCCGAGAACTTTTCAACTAAAACATGCTGCAGTCCCCAAGTCAGAAAGAAGGGGAGATAGCAAAGAAACTTTATTCCCATCCTACCCTGTTTGCAAGCAGACTGGAAGCATCAGGGCAAACTTGAACTTCAAGCCACTCATAGAACAACTGCCATTAGGGATGGGTTTGTCACTGGCTATAGCTATGGCTATAGCTCCTAGCATACTGAAGCCCCAATCTGATCTGGACAAAAAGGCAATGGATTTAAAAAGCAGCAGAACAGACCTAAATCAAATCTCCAGGGGGCAGGGGAGGTGGGGCAGGCAAATAAGACTGTAAGAACTGTTGTCTGCCCCTGTTCCTGCAGACCGTTGTCTGCTCCTGCTCCTGGCTCCTGCTCCTGCTCCTGCTCCTGCCCTTGGGGTGGGGCAGCATGTCAAGGCTCTCAGGTCTGAAGGAGGCTGTGGCAAGGGTGACCCTGGGAGCCCATGTGGTATAGACATAGGATGGAATGAGCTACCCAGGGAAGTTGTAGCATCCCCCTCATGGGAGGTTCTTCAAGACGAGGCTAGAGAGGCATCTCTGTAGGGTTGTTTAAAAACAGCAAATCTTGCATTTGTGCAAGAAAATGAACTAGATCAGAGCTGTCCAACTAGTGGTCCACAGGCTGCATTCAGCTCCCTAAAGCTAGGGACAGACATTCAAAAAAGCTTGAGCCCAAATTGATTCAACCTTTGCAGGTTAGTCTAACTCAGCTAGGCTGAACTGGTTTCCAACCATACAGGCAATCCCTCTGAACTGAGGAATGCAAGCACATGCCTGCAGAGGCTGGAGGCCAGGGGGCACTAGAGAAGCCCTTCCTTCCCTTGCAGAGCTGAGTTGAGAGGGGTGTGCCCAAGTCTCAGCAGAAGGCTGTGCAGGGGTATAACCCCCAGCTTGCCTGAAGTTCCAGGTTTTTCTCAGCTTGCTGCATAAGGGGCAAGAGTGTTGCCAGTCCCCAGCTAGCACTGAGGCAAAGGGAGTGTGTGCAGTGCATGCATCTGTTGATGAAAAGCTCCATATCAATCTCCCTCCCTGCTTCTGTATACTGTCTGCAGCAAACCAACAAGCAAGCAAGTGGGGGGTGGGAGGCTGATAACAGTATCACCCCTATCTCACTGTTTATTGCCCCACTAAGAAAACAGAGGGACATTACCAGCCACCTGTTGACTCAGCACTGAGCCAGCATGTGGTCTGCTAGCTAACACATGGCTACCACAAGGCAGAGGGGATGGGGGGAATTCTTGCTTAGCAGGGAGGGGTGGGGGGAGCAAACAGGTCTTAAACAGCTTTTTGCAGGAAGGACATTAAGCTACCTGTTGAATAGCTCCAAAAAAACCTATCTACCTCTGTCGTCTCCCAGTCTTTCATAATGCAGACTGTAGCCAGCATGTGGTCTGCTAGCTAATGCTGAGATGTCTGTGAGGGACGGGAAAAATGCCTACTTAGCACAGAGTGGGGAGGGGATGGGAGTAGCAGAAACCAGGCAGCAGAAAGGTGGGGCCAGCCCTGCTGTGGAGCAGAGAGCCCCACCCAGCCAGAAAGCATGCTGAGATTCTGGAGGACTTTGATTTATCTTAATCCAGCAATAGGTCTGGGATAGACTTGCATAAACTGGGGAAACTGAGGCATTGGGTTGCCACCAGCATAAAGCTATACAGCAGGTCAGGATAAACATTTTACTTAGAGTGTAAACACTGTGAGACAGGGACTTTTTCTGACTATGAGTTTGTAGAGCACCTTACATAGTAGGGCACTGACATGGGTTGGAGTGTATTGTTACTGCTGTGATACAAATTATAAACAACATTTCAGAGGGAAATGTCCTCCCAGGCCATGCCTCTGCCCGCTCCCCCAGCCCTCCTTCCTCAACAGGGGCCACTTTCTCTGTTGGGCGATACTCCTCTGAACTTAGTTGAGCTGCATCTACTTTGCATCAGCAGCTCTGGTAGTGTAGAAAAAAAAATGAAGCCATTTATCCCAGAATCCAGGTTTATGCATCTCAATCATTGTCACTAACACCACTTATTGAGTTTTACACAGATAAATTGAAACAGTACTGCTGAATAGTCAATATGGAACAAATTGCAAATGACAGGGACCAACTCCCTAAAACTAGGCCAAGTTGGAGTATCGCCAATGAAATACATGGCTCCACTTTGATTTACACCAGCTGTGGATCTGGCTTATTACATATCCAGTTTCCATGCTGCAGAATCTATAAGTGCATCTGTAGGTCACCCCAAAGTATGGACTTAAATACTGAATGAAACATCTGTCACCCTTCTGCAGAATTCCATTTTTGTGTTTGTTTGTTTTGATTTTCAAAGGATTTACTATTTTTTTGGTGCACGTCACTTGCTTTTCATGCATTATTGAGACCTTCTGGTTTGAAATTCAAAACACTTGTCAGTCACATCGATCCTTCCAGACAAAACAGAGCTGCCACTTGGATGGGTAAAAAAACAAAACCCATTTTCTATCAAGCTGTGCCTTCACCACCCTACTCAATGCAATTTAAACAACGTTTAGAGAAAGCAAATAGAATGCTCTGTGTTTTCGTACTCATCGGTGGAACTAAATTGATTAAGGTCATTTCTAAGTAGGTTTGAAATCTTCTGCAACAATTTTTTAAGAGAGAAAGAAAAGCCCCCCAATAAGAAAAACTCATTGCTGCAAAAGCATTAAATCTGCTTGGATAACTCAGAATATATGTTGGCAAGGCAACATATCGCAGCTTGAACAGTAAACCTGCTATGCCAGTGACTCCGCTATGTATGAAAGAGACTTGGGTTTCAATATATCATGCTGAATTTGCTGCTTTTCAGCCTTTCATGGTGAGGTATTTGATGTTAATCCTTTCACTGCTGCAATCGATAGGGTGACCTTACTTAAGAGTTCTCTGACCTTTACTGTTGTCTGTGTTGTTTTGTTAAAATGGAATTTAATTCTCTTTTTTATTCTGAAAATAGTACTGTCCAGAACATTAGCTGGTTTTAGCCTAAATATAAATTTAAAATTATCAAGTCGTCATGATCTGCTTTGAATTAGGAGATAGAAAGAACGCTGTGTGATACAGAAAATAAGACAAGCAGGCCAGATCCTCAGCTGATATTAATCATTAGCATCATTCATTTCACCCTTTGCGTAGCAGCCAAGTCAAATTGCATCACCTGTGTATCTAACCTGTTACCTTCTTTTTCTGCATGCATTTCTTTAGCTTGTAGGTGTACTAAATTCCCAAGGGAATAAATACCCTTTTGAGGGTATTCCAATGACATTATACCTCACTGCTTCCATGGAGTAAGATACAATTCAACATTAGTATGAGCATCAGAATCTGAAGATAATGCCATAAGAATTGGGAGTATTAGTATGTTTAAACAAGATTGATTGATCTAGGGAAGCTTTGACATTATTCTCATCTGCCCTTAGAAAAATGTTCATCAGGACAATCGGTGTTTTGAGTGAGACAGAGTTAGGGGTCTGAACTTACATCCTTCATTCAAAGCAGTCTCATTAGCTTCCATGGCACTGTTTCCAGAAGGAATCATAACAAGTAATGTTTTCAGGATCAGTCCCCTAAGTATTTGGTCCACAGGCAGCAGCTGTAGGAACTTTGGCAATTAATGCCCTTTTTGAACATAAACTATTGGTTAGCACAAGGGAAAAAGCAGGCACCCTGGAAGAAAAATAAAAAGAGCACAAGAAGCATAAAGATTTAGCAAAGCTATAACAGTAATCCTATGGAGGGCAGCAAGGATTATAAAAAATCCTATTCTTTATAGCTGTAGCTGGGGTATTCCCTAACAAATTCTTTATCATCATTCTGCACCCAGTTAATATGTGCACACGCTTCAAACTGCTTTACAAAACCAAATTAACATCATCCTAGGACTCCTAGTTGTATACCTAATCACTGTTGTGAGAGATACTGTATACGCATACACACAGAAACATATGTAATCTCTCTGGATTATTCCTAGAATTCCAGAGGATTAATCCTGCTTAGTAAATATTACTATAAATTATGGATGAACTCCAATGAATTCAGTGGGGCTACACTAATTCACCTGATGGTGTAAAGCAGAGTCCAACCTTTGGGCCAGGCAGCTCCTGTGTGGCACCCAGAAAATGTGGGTGGGAGCACAGTAGTAGGTAGAGCAGAAAGCAGAGCATCAGACTGGGCAGGGGAGAGGAATCAGTGTGGCATTCAGGGAGGCTACAGGTCTAATTGAGGGCACACCTGCTGAAAAGGTTGGCCTGCACTGGTGTAATGAGAGCAGAACTGGGCCCCACAGCTCTGTAGCTGCATGCTATGTGAGAGTCTTGAGACAGTACAATCAAACTGGGTTTGGCTTTGCAACCAAGAAAATGTCTTCCAACTTTATATTTAACTCCCCAGTTCTGTAAACTGACTCATGCAAGCTGTTCCTGGTGCAGGGGCCATTGTCCATTCACAAAGATCTAACTGCAGGCACATCTTAGCATTCCATGGCTGACTTTATCCAGTAGCTGTCTGAAATGGATTAGAAGTCTAGCCTTGGCAGAGCTTCCTTGGACATGTGCTTAAATACTGTTTACAGTTGAGTAATTTCTCCCTTCCAAGTAACTTGAAATGGCTTTTAGCCTCTGTAAAATCATCACAGGCTAGTACCTAAAGTGAGCAGCTTACAAACCAGGAATTAGCCAAAGGAGAAGTAGGCCAGTTAGTTTGACACTTCTTACAATACATCATCTCCGTGGTTGCCAGAGGATCTGATTTAAAATCACAGTGCTACACCTGAATGTCATTTATGGCTCATAAAAAGAAATCTGTGTTTGAATAATAATAAAATGGGACTGTACTTTGTAGAAAAACCTATCATAGAGCAGATGTATTTTTATTTGGTAAGTCCATGCCTCCAAGGCATGTGGAATCTGACTGCTCTGGAATTCTTTCTGCCATAAAATAAAACAGTTAAGCAAAAAGACATGTTCCAACACAACTGATAACACATTGCTCTTGATTTTTATTTATTTATCCATTTAGACCTTTCACGCATTTCTCACCTCCTGGGTGACTGAAGACCTGAATTTCAACATCATCAAGCACCTGCAGCTGTGACTGAAGTCAATAGGATTTTGAGGGTGCTCAGCTATTCTGGGAATTGGATCATGAGTTACCCTTTTAAGCTACATTCCTGCAGCATGCTGAGCTCATGCAGGGATCCACCTGCATACTCCAGGTTGAAGGGTTAGGACCTGTATTATTAACAAGCTTTCAGTAACCATCCTTGAAGTTAATGTTGCAGCTTACATTTACTTTGTTTAACACCCCTTTTTTCCATTGCTTACCAGTTTCTGATACATTTCATTTTTTTGCAGTTGTTCAAGTTTGCCAGATCTCTTTATGATCCTTGTGTGGCTTCCAGCTGTGGAGTTACTCTGCATGTACACCTGTAATGAGAGTTAGCTAGAACTTCTTGCTCAACTTTGTTTTGTTGATTGGCTGGTTTGAGTGGTTTCCTGCTCACTGATCCAGTTCCCTAACACAGTGGAAGTTTGCTGACATTTCTCAATAATGAGAGCTAAACAACAAAAAGCATATAATAATAACCAGATCGCATATTCTTTAAAGTTTGGAGCATTGCAGCTCCTGGAACTTCCCTCTACTCTCTCTGCTAACAAGCATTCCCCTTTCTGGATCTGTCCAAGTTAAGACCAGATCATAGTCATGCACTCTCCATAGTCATCCCTAGTTCAAGGCACTTCTACATCTTTGCACCTCTTTAATCAAAACATAGTTAAGTGCAGGCTTTGCTTCGTACTGATGCCTTCATGGTGCTTGCATGGGTTACAGTCACAACCAAACTATTCCTCACCACTGGGCAATAGAATGCAGAAGACAGCTAGATGCAGAAGACAACCACTGCACTGCCATCAAATGAAATTAAGCCACCTCAATTTAATCCCATGGAAGTGCCTGAAAGAAATTGTTGCAATATTCCTCCTGGAATGTTCAGTTGTAGTGTTACCTCTCTACACCCCTTCCTCTCTGTTTCTGACTGAATGCAACAGCATCTAACCTTTACATTGTCACTTCCATAAGCCAGAGAGCTGTAAAATACCATGCTCACCTTTTCTAATAAAGGCCATGGGCAGATCCTGAGCTGATACACAGATCACTGAAAAGTAGGATCGCATGTGCCTATGACAGAAACATGAGTAAATCTACAGGCTACACTGTAGCTCTGTCAAATTACAACATCCTGAAAAATTACATGCAGGGAGAGCAACACGTATGTCCTGTCTCTGTGCTGACCAAACAGAGGAGGGTTTTGACCCATGGTGATAAGCTCTGGTCCCTCTTATTCAGTTATACCAGGAAGCTCTTGAATGTCAGCTAGTCCATCCCTCTGATAGAACAGATAAAGGCTATGAGCCACCTCAACTGTAGAGACAATAAGGACCAATTTGAGAAGAGGCAATGGTCAGTATCCTCCTGTTTATTCCAAGACTACAAAATATAGAATTTAGCAACCTGTGAATTTCTAGATGACTTTCCTTGGAGTAAATTTGGTCCATACCCAATAACTGGATTTTATCCTTCTGTACAGGTGTCAATGGGATGACAGCTTTTAACACAGACCACAATTTCTCAACAAAGGAATCCAAGTCTAGTCCAAACTGACTAGTAATATTTTAAAAACTGTCTTTTATTTCACTGGCAAACAACCATGAGAGCAGGATACATTCCCATTTCACCTCCTCTCACATATGCTGTTTGAACATGAATGCTGAAGGGAAGGCACAGTCTGGTGTCCATGCTCTATCACACTGTATAATGGACCTAACTTTGAGAGAAATATTTCTTCTGAGATTCATCCATTTACAGAAGAAGACTAGAAACAAAAAAAAGTGAACAACTTTTGAAACTATATTTTAAATCAACCAAAATTGTTGTTCCAGGTGCTGTATCTTAGAATGTATGTACTTAGGAAAGTTATACCAGGCTAAGCTATGGTGTGAATTATGGTGTGAATTTAAACACACTTAATTACATCAGTGTTTTCCTGTCCCTCCCATTTGGGTGGGCATTCTTATTCCAATGCCTTTTTTCCAGGTTAATATGCATCTTTTTTATAAAGGGAGTTCAAGCCAAATTGAAAGAAAGTCATTCTTACTCTTATATAGGGTGTATACTAGTATAGTATTTCCCAAACTTCTGATACCTAGGGCACACTTTGTCCCTGGATTACAATTGCTGGCACACTTCCCTCTTACATCCAAAATGGGGGGTGATATTTTCCCCAAAACATATAAAATATTCCATTCCCCTGCCAGAGGAAATCATGCCAGAGCTGAGATGTTCTGATAAAAAAAAACTCCATAAACTTTTCTGAATGTCATGGTCCTCCACTTAAAAATTATTGAGCTAGATCTAAATTCAGAAAAGATCTGGACAGAATCTTGAGGCTAAAGAAGTTGAGAATCACTCATCTAGCTGATACCATTCATGGGGGGGTGGGCAGGGCCTCACCCTGCTGTGCCCTGCTGTTTCTACTGTCTGCCCCCTCATGACCCGTGGTCTGTACCTCAGGGAGCAAGGGCAAGCACTGCTGCTGAGGCTGCAGGGTTTCACATGCTGACAGCCCCAGGAGCGTGGGAGGACTGGAGGGGAACAAGCCAGGCTGCCAAATGCAACTGTCTGTGCATCTATAGCAGAGCATGACAGCACCTCATGGCAGAGCAGCTTATTGGGAGCATGGAGAGTGGGGACAAGTTGTGACTACAGCACTGTCTCAGGACATGCCATGTAGCAGCTTGGGCAAGAGCAGGGTGCCAAAGGGCGGGGGAGGAGAGCATTTACCTTCTCGCACAGGAGGATCTCAAATAGGGTGGCCACTGATGCATCTCCAGAATACAGGATATCCCTTTGGTATGGGGAAGGCCCACTGTCCCCCTTGGCCAATCAGTGGTGAGGAGCAGGGCCATCACTTCTTTGGCCAATCAGAATAAAGGGTTGGGTCACTGGGTCCCTTGGCTAATCAGAAGCAAGGTGCACAAGGACCTGATCTCCTCCTTATCAGCATTCAGCACAGACACTGGGCACTAGAGATCTGCCCTGGCCACATTCTGCTGCTGGGCTGAACAGGGTCGGTGGGCATCAGATGCCTGTGACAGCATGGGCAACTGGTGCCTCCTGAGTTAGGGGGGCACTTGTCCCCCCCAGAGGACAGTCAGCAACCAGGGGGTGGGGAGAGCCCCCCCATGGCCAATCCTGCCAACCTGCAAGTGGCAGTGCACGGCACTGACACTTCCATGCACACTGTTGGCACTTCCAAGCGATCGGCTGCGGAGTGACTGCTTCTGCTGGCACCCCCACTCCCCAACTGGCACTCTCGGGGGGGCAGGCTCGGGGCAGCTTCACCTGGAAGTACTGGCAGCAGGAGGGGGAGGGCCACTTTCCTTTTGTGCTGAGCAGCAGTTTCTCTCCCGCATCACCACTGTGTGGGGTGAGGGCTGCGTGCGCTGCTGGTCCCTGCCTGTACTATGGGAGTGTGGCCAGCAGCAGTAACAAAGGAGGCCAGACAAAGCCCCTCCATGGGCCAGATCCGCCCAGCCAGCAGTGTCAGGCCATGCCCCCGCCCAGCCACTGGAGCAATGAGGGAGGAGCAACCATGATGGGGCAGAGGAGGGAGAGGGCTGCGCTGTGGGGCAAGGAAAACTACTGCAGGCTGTGGAGACAGTAGCGGTGCTAGGTGGGAATCTATGGCCCTTGTGCTGCCACATGAAGTCTGCCACAACTCTGTCCACCCTGCAGCAGCGCTCCCTCTGCCAGGAAGGGGCTCGCACTCCCTGACATTATAACAGGACTGCTGCCCCCACCAAGGGCCCTTCCCCCTCCTGCTGCAGCAGCCGGGTGGGGGCATGGCCAGATGCTGGCTTGCAGGGACTCTTGGGAGGGGCAGTGATAGGGGTTATTCCCTCTCCCTCCAGCATCTTATTCTGGGGCAGGGAGTGAGCGCAGCAGCAATGGCAAGCAGACCCAGCTGCCAGTGGGAAAATGGGGGAGACTCATCCTCCTCCCTGCCCTGCTCTGCCTCAGGGGTCATGGTGCCCCACTGCTGAAGCACTGTGAGGGGGGAGCGCCCAGCAGACCTGGCTCCGGTCTGCTGATGGGACAGGGAGGAAGAAATTAAATGCCTCTGGCCAGACCCCTGTGCCTACTTATCCCTTCTCAGGCTGGGGAACAGAGTGGAGGGGCCAGTCCAGCTGGGCTGGAGCAGAGAGCCCAGCCCAGAGAGTATGCCAGGATGCTGGGGGAGTTTGGTTTAACTTAAACCAGGAAAGGGTCTGGGACAGACATTGCACAAACCAGATTGAGCCAAATCAGTTAAATCTGATACTACATTTAACCAGATTTATCTTAAACCAGCTTCAGCCATTTTGAAACAGGTTTATGTGCACTGATTGTTTGTTCTGTTACAGTTTCTCATCACCTAAACCAGTTTATGTGCAGTGTCTGTCCCTAGCCTTTGTGCCCACTGTTCTAGTAGAACTACACGAGTTTAGCTAAGCTGATGTAACTAGACAAAACTTTCCTTTATAGCTAGAAGACAGTACCCTGAGAGATTTCTCATCTGCTTTCTAAGTTTTTATTTCTTATGACAAAGGAGAGAGGAAGACAAAAGACTTTCAAAACTCCAGCGAACATTTTAAGGCACCATAGTTAGGAAGCCTATCTCCAAATTTTGTACAAAAACTTTCCCCAACAGGAAAAAATGCACACTTTACTGATTCTGATTTACTCATCAGATATTTACTTGGCAGAAGGATGAAGAACCACTGTGGTACAGTGAACTTCAATGGTTCTGGAATGTCTCTTTACACCTCTTTGGCTGTCCAATCATGGCCCATAGCTTGGAAGTTTGATGTTGTAAATAGAAACAAATAATTAAAGGAAGCATTACAAAGGATTCTATTCCAAAGTTTGCAAGTGCTCTAGAATCCCAAGCAAGCAGATAAAAAGTTGTAAAATGTAAATCAGTTCCTAATACCATTCCTTTCTTGTACTCCCTTATTTTAAATTTTGCATATAATATATATTGCCAGAGTTCATACTCAAGTTCTTTTTTCCCCAGCAGCTTTTACCTCAAAAGACCTTCTGACTCGCCTTCCAATAATCAAATATTCTAAATAGATTGTATGTGTGGCACAGGGCTTTGTTTTATAAATTAATTGCTTCCCCACCTGCCTCCCCACCATCTTTTTACCATTAGCTAATTCCAGCTGACATGCCTGTTAAAACTTGTTTCTAGTTAGTATACCTTTAAGGAAAAAAGAAAAGCAACTGCCACTTCTGAAGTTTTCCAGATTTTATTTAAAAAAAAATAACTTACACATAGAAAGAGAACATATCCAAAGTAACATCATTTCTTTTGTGCATAAGATACAGTTTGGTGAAATATAAAAAACAGAAGCTGACATTACTCTTACAATGTTGTTAAGATTTTAACATGGTGTCAAACTACATTACAGTATATACACCTTAATCTACACATATGAGTGTAAACCACCTCATAAAGCTATTTGTACATAAAGTGTGTGATCCAAAGTTGATACACACATATATATAATTTTTCCAGGCAGCTATTAATGTCATCCTTACTTCTAGGATAGTCAAAGAATGAATGACAATTTAACATTCAGACTACAGCACTCTGGATACACTTGTCAGCAATATATTTCAAATAAATGATAAAAAATATATTTACCTTTCAAATACAATTGTATAAGGTATGCCAATAACCAGAAAATAAAGTCTTGGTTTTTAAATACAACACACTATGTATAACATAGACAATGAAACTAAGAGGAAGCCTATTTTACATGTGGAAGCAAAAAAAGAAAAAGCTTATCCTGGAGATATGTATTTGTGATACACAATGGCTTTGTTTATTACAAATCATTTCCATTTGCATAGCATTTGCAGCCGTGTCAGTATTAGAAAAGTCAAGGAATTGGCAAGCAGTAGACAAAACACTTAAAAAGAAAAGAAAAGAAATGCTTAGTTTTTGGTGCCACTGCTTATTTTGCTGTGGATTCTAGATTTAAATTAGGATTCTTTATTTTTCTTTTGCTAGCTGAGATTTCATGCTTCATTAATGACGGGCATGAAAAGGTCCAAAAAAGTCTTTATGAAGTTGCGATCATTTGGCATTTTGTTCCAGGGCAGAATACTCTGCTTCCGACACTCTGGAAGCATCAATTAGTTTGGTGAGGCCAGTTTTGGCTGAGTACTTGAAAATAAAGGCTTTCATGAGCTCATATCTGTAGTTGCGGTTGATGAAGCTATAGAGTATGGGATTGATGCAGCAATGGACAAGGGAGAAACACTGAGTGATGTGAAGAGCTGCATACAGAAAGTTCTCCATTTGACAACTGAAGGGTATAAAATGAAGGACAGAGAAGATGTCAAGCAGGACAACTGTATGGTAGGGCAGCCAACAGACAAGAAACACAACGACATAGGAAAAAATGATCTTCCCGTTACTCTTCCTTTCTTGGTCACTAGAGGAAGAGATGGTCCTTGCAAGGAGGAAATAAAAGAGAGCAATAACGGGGAAAGGGATGAAAAAGCCCAACACAACAGAAATTAGTTCCATGCCAATTAACCATTCTTTGAAGGTCTCTTCTGGATAGAGAGGGCGGCAAAATGTTTCATTGTTTGAAGTGACTGTCTTCAGGTAATAGGTGTCTGGGAGAGATGCACAGAAGGCAAGAAGCCACACAAAGACACAAATCATGCGACGGATTATTTTCTTCTTGCGGTTACTGGAGTTGGTGAAGTAGGCAACTGAGAGGTAGCGGTCCACACTCATGCATGCCAAGAAAAAGATGCTCCCATACAAGTTGATACAAAATATGAGATGAGTGATCTTACACGCCAATTCTCCCATGTGCCACTGGTTGTGTTGAACAAGGGAAACCACCCAAACTGGAAGGGTAATGATGACACACAGATCAGCGACAGCCAAATTGAAGATGTAGAGGTGGGTTTCATAACCAGTTGTTTTGGCCTGGAGATTGACCCAGACCACCACTGAGTTGGCTACCAGCCCTATTACAAAGATAAAAATGTAAAAAATGGAGAGGCTATACAATAGGACACTTTTGTTAAGTGTGCTAGGGCACACTAGTGTATCAACTATGATACAGTCTCCATTGTTGCATGTCCAATTGATTTCAGTGAAGTTGCCCGTTTCCAGAAGTTCAAAGATGTTAGGTAAGTCATTTGTACTCATGGCCAGTCAATTTTGAACCTCAAAAACCTAAAAACAAAACCTAAAAAGAAAAAAAGGAGAAAGCCTCTTGGTTAGCGGGGATTAGTGTTTAGTACTACTGACATCTTTGTAACAAAACATTGATGCAATCAACCTAGCATTCTTTATACATGAGGTACTTAAGTGATGTAGTATCCTTGTAAAAATACTTTCAGTTAAGGAGAACAGGTCAACAAATTATAGCTGTGGAATAAAGACAACCCCTCCCCTCTAGGATTGCCAGCCCTTCTGGACTGGCTGGGAGCCTACCAGAATCAGCATTGCTCTCCCAGTGACTCCTGAAAGCAATCCAGGATTGATATTGTGAACTACTTGAACAGTGCAATTAATGACATTACACCATGTTGGGGGAAAAAAAAAATCTCCCAGAATAGCTTCAGTCAGAGTTGGCAACCCCTACTCCCCTCCTCCCCCCGCAAATAAACAAAGCAAAAACCAACCTCTCCCTCAAAACACCAGCAAACCAGAACTCATTATCTGGTCCACAAAAGAGGAATGACATTGGATTTGTATGATTTTTTTTCTTTAGTACAGCCCTTGTCTGACATCATCAGGTTGGCTATAGTCCCCGGGTGTGAAATCTACGAAGTGCACCATAGTCAAATAAATGTCAAGTGATTGACTCTGTCTTCTACAACAAAATGATGATGCTATCACTTTCAGCAGGGGAACCTTTAAGCTATTTTATCTACACTCCCTCAAGCATAGTAGAATCGATCTGGCTGATACAGAGGATTGTAAAACCATTTACCACAGGCCCTGGAGTAAACAGCTAATGAAATACAGCTCCAGAAGCAAGTGCAGCGGGGGGGAAATCGAACTAGGAATTGCGTACATCTCAGTTTTAAATTTACATCTAGGACCACAACCCACCTTCAGTTAAACATTATTTAGGTGTCATTCGGATTCTTCTAAATTGCCAGATTTTTTGAGTTCCAGCTTCTATTTTTAGTTTAGACACTGCTCTGAATAAAAAGGAAATCCTGAACCACTGGCTGTTCCTGGGAACATAGGCAATGCATGGAGGGAAACACAGGGGGATGAGAGGGCACGTGCTCCCTCTCCAGATTTCTGTGCTGATGAAGGGGCTGCAGTCTGGCCAAAGGCAGTGCCCAGCAGCAGTGGGGACAGTGGTGGCAATGCACAGTTATGTCCCCTCCACTATCAACACTTACATGTCATCTATGCCTGGGTGCAGTCAGACTTGTAAATAACAACACAGCACCAGGCCCCACTACCTTCACTAGTAATACCCCCAATTTATGAAGCCATGCAACTGAGAAGAGGACCAGGCCCCTCTAGTTTTGTTTTGGTTTTTTTCAGCAAACTTCTCAGCAGTCATGGCAACGTGCTGTCAGATGGTAGCAGACCTTCAACCAACTGGGGTATTCCCCCTCAAAAAAGAGAAATATGACATCACTCTCGGGTGCTATATATATTCTAGTGGTCAAATGGAGTTTGTCAGGCAAAAGAAAACTTTCAGTAGCTTAGAGAAGTAGCACTGTGTCCCCTTTAAAAAAAAGCGGGGGGCAGTAATTTATTGCCGGAGTCCAAGGGGAAAAGGACTTGTGTTTTAAGGCTTCTTTCTTTCAGCTGCCTAAATCTTAATAAATCTCTCTTCTCTTTCTCTACTGGACTACCCAAAGATATGGCTTTGCATGGGATTAGTTGAGGGGAAAAACCCGCACACATTCCTTATTAGCCTTTGCTTTACGTTAGGGTTTCAGTTTGCATTTCCCTTTCCTTTTTTCCCCTCCTTCTGCAGGATATAACAATTTTCTGACATTCATGCATTTTGAACTGTTGCCAGGCACTAGTTCTTTTTAAGACAGCCCATCCAATTAAAGGAAAAGGGTGTAACTAAGATCCACTCCCTTCTGCTCTTTGCTTTTGCCTTCAGGGCAATGTTAATTTGATTTAGTAAACTGTTGCAGTGCCAAGCCAGAAAAGAAAAAAGATACTTACGTGGTTGTCTACATTTTTGACCATCCCTGATTCCCCTCCAAGTCTCTTATAGTTAAGGTAGAAAGATCAGTGGGGTTTGCGAGGCCTGCTACATTAACAGCGCTAACTAACAAGGGGGAAAAAAAAAGTCAGCTACAGTTGAGATAACATTAGGCTGTTGGCACCACTACCCTGTTGGGGACTGAAACTGCAGAAAGGGATAAGAGGTTGGTCCAATAGGGAAATAAAACCTACAAGACACTGTTCAATTGACATGCTAAATTTACATAATTATTACTGACCAACCACCACCTTTCCAGGAGGCACTGCTGCTGATACAAACTGAGAAAGAGACGGGAGATAAAGGAAAAAGATTATGGAAGTGTATTAAAGGGTCTATTGTCCTCTTGCTGGTTATTTAGTGGCACTAATAATGAGAGCTGCATACACATATTAAGGAGAGATCAGACTGCTGTGCAAACAGCAAACAGACAGCCCTGTGATGAGATCTGGCTATCACTTTAAATCCACATAGTCCATCAACTTTTTACCCCATTGACATTCTGAGTACAGAGTCTGGGGGTCAAAATGTGCTTTGTTAAACAAAACATATTTTGTGCTAATAAGGATGCCTGTGCTTCAGTAAAACAAAGCAGTTACAGCTCACACAATACATGCAGAAACTCCAGAAGCATGTTTGTGACTAGTTGAGGTGAGAGCAAAAGAAGAGTTCTTTAGAAAACTGCTTCCTTGTTGATTTATATTCAGTTCTGGGCATGCATTAAACTGTAATATTTAAATACAGGCTCCAAGAGAAACTTTATCTTACAAAGCTGTCCACTGTGGAAAACAGTTTTTTCAACTATGTTAATAGCCCTGTTACTGGCAGAAATGAGCACGTGTGGTTCACCAGAGGTGGATAGACATGCAGAGGTACAGTGCCCACTGCCAGGACATAACCTTCCACAGGTGCCATTCAATTCCTCTGGTATAATCCATCTAACAGAGAAATCAGCAAGATGCAACCAGCCAGACCCTCAGCTGGCTAACACTACTTACATCAATCAAGCTGCCCTAATTTAACACCAGCCAATGAACCTGGCCCTGTAAGTTCCCTCTATTCTGAAGACAGAAAATATTTGATGTTACACAAAAGACAATTCAATCTCTCATTGGATGGGAATGCATTTTAAAGGATTCATTCAGCAATTCTTCTTCCAACAATTCCTGCCCTTAGGGAGACCCAGGGTTAGGACACTAGCCTGGATTCAACTCCCTCTTCCACCAGAGATTTCATGTGTGACCTTGAGCAAATTACTCACTTTGAGAGACACTGCCATTTCTGAAAGACAGGGATAACAGCACTACCTCTACACCACCTTGGTGTTGTGAAGTAAAACAGAATGGGCATGTCTACATGTGCATTAATACACTGTGGTTACTGCATGGTAAATGTAGTACCTGTAATAACAGGTACTAACGAAGTGTGCAGTAACTGGCACTATTATGCAGTAGCACTGGCACACGCTTTTCAAGTGACATTAATGCACAGGAGACTAATTCCTACACAATAGCACAATAGCAAGGCTTTTGCTGTGACGTGCTAATGCACAATAGAATAAGTCTACTGAGCATTTACCATCTCATGTAGACACACTCACTGAAATCTAGTGACTGGCTCAGATACTCCAGTAATGGGACCACACATGCATCCTTTGGGTTGGAATTTTCTTAGGTGACAAGGACCATAGTTTGTTACTCACCTTGGTTGAACTTCTGTTTGCTCAACAATTTTGACATAGGCACCAGTTTTGTAACTGCTAGAAAGGGCAGGGAAAAGGCTGACACCAACCTCTTAATTTATTCTGACATGTAAGGCGGTAACTAAGACTAACAAGAGATTTCCCTGTGCTTTGCTGTCAGAACATCTCAGAGCAGACCACCCTCAGCTGGAATAACTGACCTCATCTGACCTGCGTGCTTGAGAGATTTTACAAAGGATTTCTCATCCATGACTGCCAACAATGTCCACCTGCATGCTGTCTGTTCATGAGCCAGCTGCCAAAGACAGGCCAAAGCCATCACTAGTGTGATGCCATCTAGATCAGTAGAGTGGGAACAGCAATGAATTTGGTCCAAGCAAACCACAATATAGGCCTAAAGCTACAGGTTCTAAAGCATCTTACAGGGAAAATAAATTTTAAAAGAATGAATGTTCCTAATACACAAGATACCACGTCAGCACGAAGACTTCCAAAGGCATTGAAGGATGGGTACCAAGTCTGCTTAGTAAGTAAAGTTAGCAAAAAAAACATTTTAATCCTGGGTATGCTTTTGGGCGTGGCTATAACAAGACATGTTATGTGAGCAACAGCATGTGAGCTTCTAAGTAGATGACACACATACAGACACACATGCACCTTAGTCTAGAAGGTGCAAATCTACATACTTCTATAAGTGAGAAAGCATTATCAGTTTTCTGTTATCCATAATTCCAAGTGAACATATTAAAGTTGCAGCCACCACAGAAAGTACAGTTGAGGTGGCCCCTTTGTGACACTGAGAGCATCTTGTCATTTGATTGAGAGCCTTTTAGTAGTCTGTGGATTTTTTTTAAAGTCCAAATTCCTGAAGTCATATGATTATGTGAGAAACCCAGGGGGTAGTGAAGAAAAGGTTAATAATATGGCTCCTGGATTTAAAAAAAAGTTTGTTTGCTTTTTTAATTAGGGTGGTTAAGCTCATCACCTGTTTTGGGGGAGGGATCTGTCCCAGTTTTGAACTCAGGGTAGCCAACATCACTCTGATTCCAGCTATTCATCATTAAAACTATTTAATGTTATTAAGCAGCAAAATTAACTCCCCATTGCCTGGCACAGTCCTAATGAAGACTGGAGGAGCATCACCAGACCTAGTGAACTGCATTATAATTTAAAGCAGAATGTAGTGGTGATTCCAGAAAGACAAGGATCCAAGCTAACTGCCAGGGTGAAGGCATCAGATCTCTCTGTACGAAGCCTCCACTGTTCAATGAAACGAAAAGAATCCAGCCTACTGTAATTAGGTCTGTATTAGGTCATCAGTGTCTTTAGACACCAAGAATAGGTACTTCTTGGCAAAATATATGCAAAGATGGGATAGCATAATAGCCTTGGAAAGCAGAGGGCTTAAGCAGATCCTAGTACTCTTTGGCCATCTGCCAGTAACTCAGCCTAGAATAGCTAGGCTATCCTGTCTAGTGTGCCAGCTAAACAAAAAACAATGCAATCCTGCCTGCTCATTAATTAATGACTTTGGTGATTTTATTGAATTCATTATCTGTACCAGAGAAGCCTTAATTTGCAACTTAGCATGCCACTGTCCCTTTAGTTTGTCTGTGTACATCTACCTGCCCATGTGCCTTCATACAAATTTATACATACCACATAGTGTGGAAGAACCCCACCCAGTAAAATGATATGGCCCATTGGGCTCACATCGCTGAGAGGCAGATGAGGTGCTGGTACTGAAATTGTAACAGCTATATTCAGATATTACAACATTAAAAAAAAAA
>JAGPOW010003685.1:64500758-64528188 GCA_030014935.1 Caiman crocodilus
AAAAAAAAAACAAGTGTGCCTACAGTCTGGGATTATCTATGTAACCAGAGCTCTGCTTCCCATCCATTCAAATCTCAGGGTGGGGAAAAGTATATCAGCCTTGGAGTCAGACAGATTAAAGCCAGTTTGCCCTTTCTCTAGTCAGATCTCTTTCCAGACACTGTAGTGGTCAGTCTTGGAGCTGCATAACTGACATAAGATTGAATTTAAAAAACAATCTTTGTGGTAAATGAGAGATAGCTCTCAAGTAGCTCCCTGAAGCAGTCATTATACATTGGACTCATGCAAAAAAGCAGTTTGGAGATTCTCCAGATCATGTCCAGAGTGCCATTTAAGCAACTATTCTTGCTACATGTGCGTTAGTCATCATCACACTCCACCCATCTTTCTACACTGGTCGTACCCACTTTTTACCTTTGTCATTTATGGGGCTGATAAAAGCTATACCAGCAATTCTCAGCTGGAGTCCCACAGCACCCTGGGTGCTGTGAATGTGCAAACGTCTTCAAGTGTGCTGCCTTGCCATCAGGTGGAACTGCTCCACCACCCTTCTTGTTTCCAGGAGATGCCATGCAGGGCTGGACTGGAAAGCAGCCGTGGCAAAAGGGAGTGCCCTTCTGTAGCCTGGCCTGAAGGGAGAGTCCAGACCAGCAATGCCACCACCATGAAGAGGATACAGATCCTGTATCCTCAGCTATCCTCAGAGGATTTCTAGCTAACAAAGGGCATTATGCATTTTTAATAGTGCTACCTGATGTGAAATATTCCATAAAACAAGGCAATAGATCTTTAGATTTCATCAGGCTGACAAGGGTGGGGGAAATTGTTTTCCACTGCATAGACTTATTTCTAGGAGGGGTTGCATTCTCCCACCAACCAAGGTGGTAGTGGGGTAGCCAGGTTTTGCATAACCATTTTAAAATTTAGCATCCGATTTCTAGCGCATTGATTTGCATTTGAAAAAATACAAAAAAACAACTGTGGCACCTCCTTAGAAACTAAATTATTTTTTTCATAATGCAAGAGGTGAATTGCAAAAACATCCCCCCCATCCCCCCCTGCACCCCTTTTCTGGGCCCGATCCTTCCCCCATTCAAATCCTTGGATTAAGCTGTGCCCTATGATGGGCACAGTAGGAGGTGACTAGGGCCCCCTGCTGGTGGCAAATTGAAAAACAGAAATCCAGCAGCACTTTGCTTCTCTTCTCTAAGAATAAAACTAAAATGCTGTTCAGTTAAGGCCCCTGTTCTGTTTTCATAAAAAGACAGACACAGAGGCAACATCTGCATCTCTAAAAGCAACAACAAAAAAGAGTTGCCACTCCTGCCCCTGAAACTTTGCAGAATTAAAGTTTTGAGGAATGTCATCAAATTCCTTCAAAGGACCATAAACCTTTTAATGAGGTGCTCTCCCATTTTTAAGCCCAATTATTCCGCTTTTAACAACTGAATGGAATAACTTTACAGCTCCTCATTACCCTGCAGGCTTCAGAGACCCCTGATTCATCCTCGCTTAGTACAGGACTCCCTGCTACCCTACCCATCCCTAATGAAGGGCAATGTTAAAAAAGGAGCCTTTTGTATCCCTCCAACACATTTAGCTTATTAAAACGGTAATATTTCAAGGCATCTGCCACTAATGACATTCGTTTCCTTACTTTTAAAAGAGAGGTCAAGGCAGAGTGAAAGAGAAAAAGATTGACTGAGCTGGTGGCTCTTTAACACTGAAGTCTGCAGCTTCCTGAGCCAGCCTGGTCAACAAGCCATGAAAGCCCTGATTGTCCCAAAGGTCATAGGTTATCATCAGTGAGTCACCCCTGGGACTGCCTGCCTGCTACCCAGGCACATCTCTGCCCTGCGCACATCTAAACGAGGTGCTTCAAAGGACTGGCTGGTGGCAAGCTGGGTATCTCTACCTAGCAAGCCAGGGTGCACATGCTGAGAAGCTGAAACAATGTGGGACAGTTGTGCCAGGCTGGCTGAGCCAGCTGTCAGCTGACTACAAATGGTGGGCATAAGATAGGTGTAGAGACCCCGCTGGAGACTGTAGCAACGAGGACTCCCCCCACCCCTCACAACTGCTTTCTGACACTCACTGATCTCGGATGACAGACAAAGAAACTTAGGAAAGAGCCTGTGTCTTGGGGGCTGGGGAGAGGAGAGCCCAGCCCCACTGCAATAAAGCACATCCAGCTTCCTTAATAAACATCTGCAGGCAGATCTCCAGCACCCCCCTCCCACCCCTCCAGCCCCAGCTCCTGTGAACTTGCCCCTATGCCTCCTTAGCCCTCCCCAGCATGCTGAGCTAGGATCAGGGATCATATCCTTACCTCCTCCCCTGGCTTTCCCACTCCCCTTCTTCTGGCTGCAGCTGCTGCTTGCTGAGCAGTTTTCAAGAGACTGAGCGCTCCTTCTAGCTGACTCACTGTTATATACGCTGCAGACAAGCGCCCCTAGATGGCAGCTGTGTAAGTAGTTTTCTGCCCAAAACACTTGGGAGAAAATAAAAGGGGGGGGAGGGAGGTGTTGTTTCCTGGCTGGGCGATGCTGCACCACATCCCTGGGAAAGCCCAGCTTGTCCCCTCTTCCCCAGCACATTTGAAGGAGGAGTGGGTGTATCACCTGCATCCTGCCAAAAGGCGGGGAAATGCCAAGTCAACATTAGCCTCTCCTCTTAAATCACCAAATATTGATCTTGTCTCAGGTGTCTATAGATCTTTAATCCCTTTAACACATGCAGAGGTGCATTTCCTAGCTCTGCTAGAGACTTTTATCCTCACACCATCATGTCTTGATCTGTTCAGAGCCCTCTCCCTGTGCATGGCTTGGCTATACTGACTTTTTTTGTTGTTGTTTCTGTTGTTTGGCACGAAAGGAGGTCATCACTTCACAAAGCAGAACTCACTTTTTCAGGCTGTGCTGATCAACTGCCATGAGCTCAGATCAACTGCCATGAGCTCAGGTCAACTGCCATGAGCTCAGGTCAACTGCCATGAGCTCAGTGAAATAGCGTCAAAATATGTTGAGATGCTGTCATTCTGCTTGTAAAGACACACCAAGTTCCCCAAAAGTAAACTTAAATGCTGATGTTCTTTCCCTGGCCCACCTAAGATAAATACTTGGGTTAAATGTGGGATATTTATTTTTCCTGTCCATGAAAAAGAATTGTTTCAGTTTTTATTTAAAACTTAAAGACTTCAGCTTAAGAAGCCACCTTTCTCTCCACAGTGAAGCAACAAATGTGTCATAATTTCAAACATGTAAACATCCCAGCAGTGGCTTTTGAGCATCCAAAAACTGAGGCACCAAATGCAGCACTCTTATAAAAGCCTTGTTTTCATGAAGTTTTAAGTATCTATACAAATGAAACCTTAAAGTGTTTCAAATTGGAAGCTGAAAATGATATGTCACTTCTAAAATTTAGACTAGAGGGTCTTATTCAGCATTCTAGGGGAACGATCATATAAACTCAGGCCACATAAACTCTTCAGACAAGATAAGGGGTGTTGGTTTTTTTCCTTTGTTGGGTTTTTGGGTGGGTTTTTTTGGGTGGGGTTGCATGTGTGAATAAAAATAAATGTAAAGCAACTCAAAGCTTCACTTTGAGGTCATGCCCTGTAGAGCTTAGCAGAAATAAACTGCAATCTATTCTAGTTTCACTGATTTCCAATTCTAGCAGTGTCCTGCAAGGTCAACTGCAACATTATGCAGTAATGTTAGCCCCACCTCTACTGGTGTCTGGTTCCTAAAATACAAAAGCTTGTGAGCACTCAAGAAAAGTGGGGGGGGTTTTAATACCTCCACTGCAATTAAGGCAGTGCTAAGATTAATAGAGCTAAGATTACATGGCTCAGACACGAGAAGAACAAAAAGCCTCAATAATAATAAAGCAGCAACAAAAGGGGAAAAAAGATTATTGTCTGGGATAGTTGGGTGGGGGAGGCTAACAGTTCTCTCCTGACATAAGAAAATGTTGTACAAGTCAGAGGCAGTAAGATCACACCTCGTTTTCTACACCTGCTGCAAGAAAAGATAACACCAAAGACAGTCCACATAGAGTAAGATTCTTGCCAACTAAAGTCACCCTATCACTTTCTGCGTTACTGAAAGTAAATCAGGTCATTCAAATCTCCTCTTAAGCACAAAAGGCCACATTTTTACAAAACCCAATCAAAGTATGAACAGACAACATTTTCAGGCATTTGGTTTTGCAAGTCAGTTGTCTTTAGCAGCTTGCTGTTTTTCTTCCTGGTGGAAGACGCAGTAATCTACCTGCCAACAAACCAGTAAATCCCTTGAGTGAAAATACAAACGGTGCAATGTGAGTAAGTACTCTTAGCTGCTGAAGCTTGAAAATAGTGCTGACAGCTGAAAAGGCTCTGACTCGTACTCCCAGTCCTGGGCATTTATAAACTATGGACAACAAAATGCAGTGTATATATATTTAAATTATACCATTTCCTCCACCCAACATGGGCTGTGTAGAATACACAGATATGCCGGGATTTGGAGGGGCACAAAAGTAAAACAGTTCAGCAACTTGGGATCAAATTCTTCTCTTTACTCAGAAGGCACCCAGGCACCATTGTAAAGGACCTCCTGCCTAAACAAGGTTGATAAGTTAGCTAATACATTTTAAGCAGCACATTTTGAAACACAAAAAGCCTTTAGCACTTCTAAATATCTTGGCATTAGCCACCAGCTGCAAATACATTTTAAATGCAGCTAGCCCAACCTGTAGTAGTGGCTACAAAAGGTTAATTAAAACATGTTTTTAAAATGTAACCCATTTTTCTGGTCAAGAAAGAGCTGGAATGAGGCCTTGGGACTTTTAAGGGATTTTCTGGTGCCAACAGCTATTCTTCTAGAGCAAAAGTAAGAAGGGAGCTCAGATACTTTATGTCTTTAAGAAGAGAAGTCTAATCAAGAGACCACGGAGAAGGAGAGCTTATTTAATATTGCATATTCTGGGTTTCTACTTAAGAAAAAAATCTATTATCCATCAGGACACTCAATTCGTCTACAAAAAGGATCTCTATTTTAACTGGACTTTTTACTGCTTCATCCTTTCCTAGGAAACTTTGGAGGATGACCTTGGGAAGGAGTCACCCCAAATTTATACCATCATGAAAGAGAACAACAGTTGTCCCTTCATGCTAACTGAGCCTGATTATCTCCTTGATGTGCATGGTGACAGCAGTTGGAGTGAGTGGATCAGGGGTGTAGCAGGGCAGAGGAGGGGGAAAGAGGGGGGAGAAAACAATGATTATATGGTATCTTTCCCCCTAGCCCTCAGTCCTGTGAAAATCAAGGAGAGGATGAGGTTGCCAAACAGCCTGAGTTCATGCACATATGTATATTTTGCCTACTGCTTGAGGAAGCTATGCTGTAATGAGAAATGAGAGCAGGGGACTGGGATGGACGCGTTGGGTCTCTGCAAATATCCTTTTGTATCTACCCTTCATATCTCTGCAACATGCATACAGAGTAATAGGCAATATATTTTTTATGTGAAGGTACAACCCAACCTCTGCTCTACTAATGAACATTATATAATTTTCCTTTTCCTGCTTGAATTGTTCCTGAGTAGGGGATGATAGAGCCCTTTGATCTGTAGCTCCAAATTAGCAGAGCATTTCAGCACTTGCTTAACTATAAGCACTTACCAAAATCCATTGACTTCTGTAATTAAGTGCAAAAAGGACTGGGATTACTCACCTGCTTAAAACAAAGCTCAAGTGCTTGGCTGAAGCAGAGCCCAAAAGCTATAGACAAAAATATTCTGGCAGAAAACCATAATCATTAGGTCGAAGAAACAGACAAATTCTCTTTACCTGCAAGGCAAGAAACAATGAATTCAGTTTTAAATCTTCTTCCAAACAAAGCCAGCAACTAGCATGCAGCAATGCACAACACAAGACTGTCTTGTTCATGAATCACCTGCAAGTTCCTTCCATACACAGTGCACAACCCTGGCTGTGCCTAACAATTTTCCAGTTTCCTCCCTTAAGCTATCATTTACAGGAAATGTGTTACTCATGCAGGATAGACAAGTATGTCCCTTTCCCTTATGAAAGCCAGATTGTGTTGGCATTCACAGATGAAATGCTCAACAAAAAAATTACAAAACAAATCAATGTTAAATCACTCCATTGCAGCAGTAAAAGTGAAAGAGAAGTTGATACCCAATCTAGGGTCATTTGGGGGCTATTCCAGCAAATAGCCAGATTACCAAAGGCCTCATCTCATTCACATAAGCATTCTGTCTGCTGCTACCTGGACCATGTCAGTCAGTCAGGGATGGAAGGTGATGTGAACCTGATATATTGGACGGAAACCTCCATAGATGCCTAGGGAAACAGTGCAACTTCCTGCATTGAAGGTTTCTAATATGAGGATGGACCCGTGTACATATGGGATGGTTTAGGAACAGTGCATCTATGCAGAGGGTTAGACTAGATGACACTTGAAGATCCTTCCAGCTGTCTTAGGTGAGCATCACCATAGAGAAGCAACTGTTAGAGATTGGGGCTCCATGATGTTAGGTGCTGTGTACAAACATATTGATAGGTAGTCCCAGTCCAAACAGTTCATGACCTTAATAGATAAGGCAGGAGGGGATGGGAGAAAGGAAGCATTATCCTGTATCACAAGAGGAGAACTAAACCACTGAATGACTTGACCAAGGTCAGACACTGATACTGTAAAAATAGGTAAGGTTTTTTTCTACTAGCTAATTGCCTCAAAAGAACAGAACTCTCTACTGCTTGTATTAGAGAAATACACAAAAAAGCTGTAATGCGCTGTATCCACCCACCTGCCTCTCCCTTCTTTTCCTCTCCCATCTTCTCCTCTTACCTAGAATCAAGGATTAGAAGCTGTATTTTATGTTCAAGCTTCCCTTTCTAACACGACATAGAGGAGTGCTAAGTTTTAGCCTGATCTAAGCAAGTACAAAAATGTAACTTGGCACCCACAAGCACTTGAAAGATTTTTGGAATGATAGGAAGTACATAACAGAAGGGTGGGGGAGTTTTTCAAGACCATAGAAATGCTTAAAAGCAACAAATGTTTGTAAATTGCACAACAGGAGGGCTGACACAAAGCAAAGACAAGACCGCGCAGTGTCACGCACACATCTGTGTAAGAACGTTTTAGAGAGAGAGATGTCATCATTTATCTGAAGACAGAGCATAGCACTCTAGCCAACACTTACTCAGATCTGAAGCATAAACACACCCAGCAGCCAAGTCTCTCTTAAACAGAAAAACAAAGCAAAAGTCTGAAGGAACACAAACTCGCAGGCAATAAACTGGAAATCAGGCTCTGTGCTCTACAGGTACAAGGAAGTGAAATAACCTCCCATGATCTTTATAATAAGAGCTGCTGGGGTGCCGTACCAAAAATCAGTATTAATTTCCTCCCTCTTATGAACCAGCTCATTTTCTGTTGTCTCCCTGTCACAGACCTTATAATGTGAATGTGATGATGGATGTGATGATGGAAGAACAGTACAAATGACCAGACTAATAAAAAAGAAATCACTACATAAAGAGCCATTTCTTTAAAGATCTCTGAGAAGAGAGACTAAAAAAGTAGTAGACTTTATTCAGGTCAATAATTGCTGGGATGTTTTTCAGAGCCATTTCACCCTACAGTAAAAAATAACCCATGTCATTTACTACTAAGCCAACATCTAAATCAGGTTAAGCAGTCACTAACAAAAGTCAGGAAATCCAAAGTTAGTACTGTTCTCCTGTCTCACTCATGCCACATAGGATAAAAAGAGGTATAAAAGCATGAAGTGAAGGTGGAGTGTCAGTTGTAACAGTGAAATTCCTGGCTTTTGTTGGTTAGCATTAAGACCTTAAAAGCAATTTGATGCCTCTTGGAAAATTTCAGTCACATTCTATTTAGGTTTTGTCCTATAAATTCTTACTGTCGCAATTTCCAGAGTGGGGTAATGCTAACAAAGGGGAGCCACCAACATGTTTGTTTAAGAGGCAAAATAAGTGAGTCTCAGAGGCTAGTAGTAGCCCTGAAACTGACCTGTAATAGTCAGTGAGCACATCTACACATGCATTAAATGTGCCATAATTACAGTGTATTAAGTTTAGTACCTGTAATAGGTACTAATAGGTAATAGGTACTAAACTTAACACCGAAATTGGCAGCACCATGCAGTAGTGCCAGCACACTTATTTTATGTGATGCTAACTCACAGTAGACTAATTCTCCTGAGCATTAGCACATTTACACAGCTTTTGCCATGATGTGCTAATGTACAGTAGAATTAGTCTACTGTGCTTCTAGTGTCTTGTGTGGATATGCCCAGAGTAGAGCCCTAGGCAATTGTAGTTTGCAAACCAGCCCTGCTCAAGATGCTGTCTAATGCAGATCTGGGAACAATTTTTCAAATTCTGGATGAATATCCCATATTAGGGCATCTTCAGGGACATGGGGGCCCAACCCTGAAAATGAAGGACCATTCCAGAAAATTCCAGACGTACACTCCCAACCTGCTGTCCCCTGCCCCCAGGCCCCAGCCCTCCAGTGTGCAGAGTAGGGGGTGGGTATGTGGGGATGGAGGGCCCCAAGCAGCCCTTCACAACCTGGAACTTTGCCCACCAGCCAGGGAAAAACTAGCATTTCCCAACTTTTTTCTCCTTTAAAGGAGAATCCATTTTTAAAGTTTCTTGATCCATTTTTAAAGTTCGTTCATGACCCTTTCATATATTCTTGTGACCCACTTTTGGGTCATGACTCATGGGTTGAGCCATGCTACCTTAATTGAGTTTGTGTCCTGCTCTAAAGCCCTCTCCCTTGTATTCAATGGACTCATTTTCTAAAAGACTGTGGTAATTTTGAGATCAGAGCTCAGTGCCCAGAATCAATCAAATTTTTAGAAGAACTCAACAGATTTGTAAGCAGTGTCGCAGTTACGACCTGTGCCACATTGAAATGAGAGCTCAGGTCCCTGAAATGCTGACTCTTGGGGTTAGACACCTTGACCCTCAGTGTGTCCTGCTTACTGGAACAGACCCTCCTTTCACCTGTCATGCCTTGTTCTTGTATATTGTTGAGAGGGTTTCTTGTCATCAATAGGAGTCTTACTCTGGCCACGCTTAAGGTAGTTCTGCGGGGCTCCACCTCCCCTTACACCCTGGGTATGATGATATTGGCCCACCCCACTTCCTGCAAAGAGATGCAACTACAGTTTTGGCTCACTAGATGTTATCAGTAGAATCTCAGAGTGAATGTCATCAGTTCAGATAGCCATTTAGCCTGTCAAAATCTCTGCCTACCTAATCAGTCAACTATAAAGAAACAATGAACAGAGAAATCAAAACTGTATGCTGTCACAGAGCACTGGGGTGCCCTGCTCCTAAAGAGAAACTGCTAGGGAAAGAGCCCTAGCAGTGAATAAGGAGCTCAGCTGTTGGTTGCCAGGGCAAGTGGAGTCAGCAAGCAACCCACACCTGCCAGCAGTCAGCTGACTGTAAGGGGCAGGGCCTGGCTCTTATAAAACCCAGAAGCTGAGGCCAGAGGCAGTTCCCTGCCAGCAGCCAGAGAGGCAGCAGCTCCCTGAGCAAAGATGCGAGAAGAAGCCTGACCGCAGGTACAGCTCAAGCTGAGTAAAGGATGGCAGCTCTAAGATGTCTGAGCCATGTGGTTTTAGCCAGGTGGCTTTAAGTTATGTTATAGCCTATGGGCTTGTGTTTTGTTTTGTTGGTACACCTGTGGTTTGGGTGAGGCTATTAGGAGTTGGAGGAGGCCTCATAGGGGACTCACAGTAGTGTGAGGGCCCCAGCGCCAGTGAGGGCACAGTATTTGGGGTGTATAGACCCCAGCCCCAGAGAGGGGCAGCTGAGAAGCCCCAGAGAAGGGGGCATTGTGGAGAAGCCCCAGAGCAGGCGTAGTGAGCCCCAAAGAGGGGGCATTACTGAGAAGCACCAGTGTGGACATGGCAGGCGAGAATTTCAGGGTGCCCTTGGGCCAACTTGGCATGGGAAGGGGGCCTTGAGAAGATCATGGCCCTCCTGCAAGACCCCGCCATGACATATGTAAATCATTGATCACTAAGAAAATCAGTCCATTGCATTGCCTAATATACTGCCTCCCATAGGCAATCACATAACAAGTCAATGAAATCAAGAATCATTTGCAATTCATTAGTGTGTAAGAAAATCAATCCATCCAATTAATTCTCAAATGATCCAATAATGATAATCAATAAAATCAAGATTATCCACAATTCATTAGTCATTAAGAGAATCAGTTCATAGTATTAATTCCATTGGCTCATGAAATCACTCTCAATTCATTACATGCTAGGCCCATTCATCAAGCAAAGTTCTCGCTTTTCCAAGTGTGCAGATCACACAACCTAATTAATTCTCACTGGTTGCTTCCCAATCCTCTGACCTAATGCTTCAGAGCCTGGAGCCACAAGCCTCCCCCTCTTTGACTGGTCTTTCTTATGGTGGGCACCTGTTCACTTCCTCAAATCCTGATCAGGAACGAGAGATCCTCCTTCTCAGTCCAACTCCATGGTGGCTTCCCGGGGCCTTCTCTCCCCTCCGCTACTCCTGGGGCTCCATGAAACTCCTGCATCATGGAGGCTCTCCTCTTGCCAGTTTCAGTAGCATCTGCAGCATTCTCAGGGCTGTGCAGCTCTGCAGTTCATCATCCTGTTGCTCTCTCTCCTCCTTCTGCCTGCGCTGGATGTCTAGTTATATACTTTGGGAGATGCCCACCATAAGGAAGACCAGACAAGGAGAGGTAGGCTTGTGGCTCCAGGCTCCGAAGCATCAGGTCAGAGGAATGGGAACCAATGTCTGGTTATACAGCCAGCTCTTGGATGTCCTTCAATACGGAGGCAACAGAAGCTTACAAACTGGGACCCCTACTTCCTCTGCCATTCAGCCACCGCCACCATCCTTGTAAGAACACAAGAGAACTCTCCAGCCCTTACCGGGCTATGTTACTTCCCCCAGGTACCAGAAGCAGGGTTTCTCAGGGCTCCTACTCTCAGGTTCCAGTTTGGAGGGTGCCTCCTGCTTCCACAAGGTTGAATGATCATCTGTCACCAAGGTCTTTAAAAAATCAGGCCAGCAGCACCTAAGATAAAGTTGACACCAGAACCTCTACCACCCAGTACTAGTGCTGAACCTTGGTGTTGCCAGATCTAAATACTAAAAATCCCAACATCACAAGATTATTTTAAAAAGTGTGAGATTTTTTTTCCCCTTCTAGTTTTAGGAGCCTTGGTTTTGGAGCTGCTCATGTAAAAAGTGAGCATGGAAACTTTATTTTTTAAAAAACACAAAAAACTCAAGAGTCTTGTGTAATTACAGGACTCCAGGGACTGAGGCCTTAAAAAATAATGCCAAATATCTGGGAGATTTAGAAGTTTATAACACTGTGAATGCTTCCTTAAATATGTGTATTACCTATATGATTTGAGTCTCTTGAGTAGGGTTTAACTTCTCCCACACACATCAACATTTGTACTTAACAGATAACAAAAAGGAATGATGATGATTTATAGACAAAATGCATATATTATTACATGTATATCAAATCTCTACTTTCTCTTTCTTTCATTATAATTTAGTTTAGCAGCTGCAGCAACCCATGCTAGAGAGGTTAATACTTGTTTCCAGCTGCCTCACAGGACACTTTCCATCAATCATGAATGGAATTGCAGCTATGTCATTTTTTAGCGAGTTTCCAAAAAAGCCAAAAGGTGTGGCAAGCATTCCAATATACTATGAAGACAGAAAAATCGATGTACATTCTTAATGCAAGGACTTAATGCAACGACTGCATACAAAGACTGCTTTAAAGAAAAATCTATTTTAGTGTAATTAAGAATATAACTCATGTAGTTAATAATTATCGAAAATAGTTCTCTCCTTCACAGTCCATTTCCACTTTACTCATCTTCCGCTAAGTAAAGAATGTAACCTATAGGTGTTATTTGTAGCTTCATAATCTACTCTCATAGACATTATTGTAATTTATTGAAAAGGTACTGAAGTGTGACTCCGTGGAACATAAAATAAGTCTTTGAATGAGAAATCCTGCTTTCAGCAGTTACTGCAACTATCAATGAAGATATAAACATTAGTTTTAAAAATTTTCTCCTCCAGACTTAAAGGCTATTACATAGTTACCTGTGATTGTGGAATAGTGGACGCAGAGTCCTGAGCGGTTCCTTTTGGTTCTTTGTTCCTAATGAAAACAATCTGGCACATGCATTTAGACAGGTGCATAGCTAAGGGAGAATAGAGACAGTGAATGGGGAGAGGGCAAATACATAGCAGCCACTGTGCTGCCTGCCCTCCTGCTACTGCCAGCAACACAGACACTGATGCTACCACCTGCCAAGGTGCAGAAGTGCCCAGGATGGACATCTGCATTTGGATTAATAGTATACATGGACAGAAGCCAGTCTATAGCAAGCTCGGTTCCAACTTAGCATAAGCAACAAGTAATACAAAAGAAGTTCTGGTGGCACAGGGTCGAGGAATACAAAGAAGGACAGCCATTAGATAAACTGTGCTGTTGGTCTGTTGGCCTGGGGAGTCTGAGAGTCAGAGTATCTGGCTTCTGTTTCCAGTTTTGAACAGTGTGGGGAGTGGTTCTCTAGTGGTTAGTCACCAAGTAGACCAGGCTTCCTAGGGTTTCCTTCTAGCTGCCACTGACAAGTCACATGCCTTTTCCTTCTAGTTTTCCTGCCACAAATGAAAGGACTCAACCCACCCTGAAGGATGAACTAAACTGTAAGACCTTCAGTATAACATCTCCTGGAAGAACAAAGAAGAAAAGAAGCAGCAAGTTCACCCTCTAAACAAGTTTCTGTTTGTGCTGCTCTTCTTACCTCACAGCAGGCCACACAGATGGATAAGACACACACCTGTCATTATCTTCTCAGCTGCAGACCCACCAACCCAACAGGTTTCTCCTACTACTGCAGTTCTACAGACTGGCTATGAAGAGAATCAAAGGCCTCTGTGGAAACCCCCAGAGGACTGACTGGTGGTTACATGTTCGGACCCCTTATCCAGCAAGGTGGTTGAATTTCCATCCCTGGAAGTGACAGTCAGACAAACACTAGATTGGGACAGCTTGGATACATAGGCTTCTGCCTCAAGCAAAGACTACATGATCTTCTGAGGTGCCCTCCAACTCTATTTTTCTATGATTCTATGACTTTCCCCAGATATCCACATCCCAAGCAGGGGCAGCCCAGGTAAAAACCCTGGTAAAGTGTGTAAAGAGTGTAAAAGCCCTGGTCAACTGCTCCAGCCATTTGATCTGCCTGGAGACATCTCAGCTCTCTGAAGCCTCCAGCACCATGGAGAAGGCAGCATCTCAAAAGGTCCCAGAGGCAAGATGCACAGGAGGAAAGGATAAATGGCAATATCCAACACAGCAGAGAGGTCAGAAGAAGAGCTGGTGAGAAAGGGTCAGCAAGGACCCTACCAAGCACCATTTCAGGAGAGCAGCCTCATTGGGAGCCCAAGTGGAGTTGTCCAGGGTGGAGCAGGGGAGAGGAGTTCAATCCATGTGCTAAGGGGGAAGAAAAGAGAGAAATGTTATTAGGATAAGCAGGTGTAGTCAAGGGCTGGCATCTGAGGGCAAATCAAACTGTAATATGCTTCCACTGTTAGGGGAAGGGACCATGGGCCTATCAGTGGCAGAGGAGGAGGCCAGAGTGGGGGTCAGGATTGAGACAGTGGAGATGGGAAGGTGTATGGGAAGACATACCCCTGCTCAGCGACTTCCATTTCCTCGTAGCGTTGTTCAGAGACCTCCATTTCCTCATACCCTTGCTCGGTGACTTCCATGTCCTCATCCCCTTGCTCCACCACTTCCATCTTGACCACCTCCATCTCTCTAAATGTTTACCCCTACTCGCCTAGCAACCCCCTGCTCTTCCATCTCCATGGCACCTGCTAGCACTGTGACATAGCCAGGTTCTAATTGCTCTGCTAACATGTCAGCCCCAATAGCCCCATTGATAGCTGGCAGGTTCAGTTTTGCAGAGCTTGGGGTAATGCTGGCTGGCATCTGAGAAGTCTCACCCATTTCCCAGAAATTTTTAAAGGCTGTGTTTTCAGGCGTGTTTGCTAGGGAGGGATATGCCAAAGGCCTTGCCTTGTCTGAGCCCTAGCTTGTCTGGGAGATACGTGAAGCCAGTCAAACTGTAGACTGGTTCATATTGGAACTTGGACTATCTAGTAACTAGTGTCAGACCCACCATTAGGGGAATGGACAGTTAGTTTAGAACCCCCCTGTGACCACCTACTGCTGACCCCTTTTCAGGCATGGAGCAATCCACATGGTCCCCCTACAAATCAAGTCTCTCTCATTCCCACATTCCCCACCTGACTGTCCTGCCACAACTTGATATCAGTGGAAGAGAGAATTGTACCATGCCAGATGGCTCACCTATCCTCAAAGGTCAGTTCTGGACCATACCTACCTGTCCTGACACCACTGCACCTGGCAGGATGTTGCACCCTTTAGGGTTTCCTGGCATGTGGTCTCCCCTCTGCATTGCCCTATAGGGTTTGTTACCTGTCCTTGCTGGACTCATTCCCCTATGTTCTCCTCCTTCAGTGTCAGCTGGGTCCTTTCCAGCACCAGTCTTACCCTAAATCTCCCTTCAGCCCCAAATACAATAGAGAAAAGGGGAAATAATCAAATCCAGCACGTAGTTTCAGTCAAAAGTGGAATATTTAGGAAAAGTCAAAATGTTCAATTTTAACACTTTTTGAAATGCATTATTTTTGTTGCAAACCCAAATTTAGCTAATGTAAGACATTATGTTTGGGAGGACATATTGGGGGAGATAGTTCTTTGTTTTTTACATGCAAGAAAGAAACATTATCTTTAAAAAAAGAACAGTTTGTTTTCCAGGATAAATTCAGGAAGCTAAAACCTAGTGATGTTTGAGTTCTGAAACCTCAATGTATTTTTTGTTGCTTTACAACATCAATCTGTAATGACACTGTATCCAGCAGGACATCACAAGAGTTCTCCACTTTTCTGTTTCTTTTTTTAAAAAAAGCAAGAAAAAAGATTGTTTTATTGGTCTTTCTCAGCTCTTACACACAAAGCCATAAAGGCAACACATTGATCATGCACATCACACATAAATACATATCTGCCCTCTTCTATACAGCAAACAAGGGACTGAAATCAATAAATTTCATTTTATGAGAAGTCACAGCTATGTGTAGAAATCAGTCCTTGAGTTTCCTCAAGTGAGGGCTCTTTTATGAAACCAAAGGAACGGCTTAGGGACTCTGTTGTACTGAACTGAATCCACGAGCTCGTTACAATGTCACTCTGTCTTAGATATCCTGTGGCAGAATCTTCTTGGAATGTATTTTGGTTCAGACTTGGGTCAATGACAGTTGACTTGACCTTAAAATAAATCCAGGCAATTTCAAACCAGCAACCCATTGACTACTGTTTGCAATATAGTAATAGGAGAGATCAAGCTCAGTTAACTATAAAGTTAACATAAATTTAAGGAGAAAGGAACAATATTCATTCACTATATGATAAAGGGGAGGTTTTTTATGTGGGCAGAATTCAGAGCATTTTGAGTAGCAATTTTAGTACCACATATGGTAAATGCATCTTGATTCTGTTAAGTAGTATGCTGATGTCTTAACCAGACTGGCAGTAAGACAAGAGGTATGGAATTGTATGGGTCTTTTTGTTACAGTGACTGGATGGGGATCCTTTGTTTACATATAGGCTAGTTTTTGTGAGAGGTATTTTATATAGATCCCTAAGGAAAGATCGCAGAGGACATGCCTTAAGTACTCTGTGCACGTGTGTGCAATAACTCTAATCATTTTGTTTTATGGTCAGGCAACCAAGGGGGAATATCTGACCCTGTGGAAGCTAAGAGGAGCTGCCCCATCAGCTTAAATGGGGACATGATTTCTCCTTCTTTATTGTGCATTTTATTTTTGTTGAATAAAGCTATATATGTAAATCATCCAGTATGTACCAGTTCCATATTGTGGAGATAATAGGAGATAACCTTTTCAACCAACAAGTGAAGTAACATAACATTAAGGCAGTGTATTTTCTCCCCATTTGCAAAATATCAGTAAAAATGTTGATTTAAGAGAGGCTTCATATATAAATTCTTTATCTTTTAGTACATCTGCCTATGACAGATTTTTACATGATTACTCTTATGACAAGCAAAAGCAGGATAAATAAAACCCTTTACTTGCACAGGTACAAATCAGGAGTAATTTCAGTGAAGCCAAGGCACACTAGAATAAAACTGCCATAGAAAATTGGGTTCTCTGTATACAAGAAACGAACTGAAGATACTAAAGGCAACAAAGAATTAACTCAGGCTTGCTACCATGACAGCTGACTCAGATGAGGGCATGCCTTAAAATCCAAGCTAGGCTTTCTACTTGGACTAGTAACGCACCCACTTTGCAATGAGAATGCAGGCTAAATCTTGAGTGCTGATAGTCCTCCAGTGCCCTCCCTTCATGCTCAGGGAATAGACTAGACAAATACTTCTACAATTCCCTGGAAAAGATTCGGAGCAATTCAGTTTACTGCAGCAGAAGGATCCACAGGATGTCCCCCAGATGCCCTACCAAAATATACAGGGAAATGCAGCATCAGTAAGAACACAGCAAGTTGGAGAACATGGCTCCTCATACTTGGACAAGACTAATTCAGAAGCTCAGACCTGGGTACTAATCACCCAAACTTACTTCGTGGAAAAGACTTTCTAAGGCTGTGTACATGCAATGTACCATTACACTACACTTGTCCTTTTCACTATGCAAAATAGCTGTAAAACTTTATTATATCAAAACGGCAGTGTTTCCCATTATTTTGTACTGGTAAAGATGATCAGGCTGGGCAGTTTTGAATAATGTTTTTTGGACCTAAGCAGTCTAACAAATTAGCATGGGTAAAACATGTCCTTTTCTGAAGCTAATGGCACACAGGAAAGTGATGCCTGGCTGCCTTTTACTCCCCTTCCTGAATAACCAGGTACACGTTCACAGCTGCATCACAGCTATGAGCTGCTATCAACCAAAGTTCAGTTTCTTACCTGTGGATCTGGAATGAGATGCCTAAGCCACTCTGCCACTGGGCATGAAAGAGTACCACATCTACCCAAACCCTGTAAGCAAGAAACAGACCCCCTCTACAAGTGATCTGTCCTAGGACATCTGCAACTCTTCCATCAGAGCTAACAAAAATACAAAACCTCTGCATATCTCTTTGAAAAAAGTCTAAATGACATAATGATGTCTCCTCATCTACCTCAGTGATTAGACTCCTTTGATAATTCATGGAACTGCACTATACTACCATGGGAAGATATCCCTTCAAAATTATAGCATGGAAAAAGTCTCCTTATGGTTTCATTTTACTGGCTATGTCAGTGCCTATTGTTCTGTCATAATCTCTTTTACACAATGCCACATATGCTTTTTTTAACCTGAGCAGGGAAACTATTGGTATGTTTTTGTATTAAAAACATGTTTCTACTAATGCAGCTGTTTTCTAAGCAAAGGTCTCATTTACATTAAAGCATAAATTAGTCCGCTACTTTTCCACTCCTGGTTGACTACACAGTTCCTAGTTATATGGCATAACACTTGAACCTGAAATATATAAACTGAGACAAAGCAACAATAAAGGTTTAACAGTACGTCAGGATTTTACTTGTTACTCAAAGAGGTTAGAATTGCCAATGTAACATTTCAGAGAATCTTGAAATCTTTCAGAGGAGATAAAATATGTTTAAAGAATGCAGTGCTCAAAGACAGCATTTCCCATGCCTGTATAGTTTAAACTGTTGATAACTTCAGTACTGACTCAAGCTAAATCTTAACTAATTGGGATTTTTTTTTACTACTGCCTGAAATATAGTGTGAAAATTAACACATTAAATTGCAATTAGTACCGTTATGCTTCTCACAGCAGTTGGTGCTTCATTCCAGATGTACATTACACTTGAATATTCACAGCTGATCAGCTTTCTAGTAAATTCACAGAACGAATCTTTCCTTGAGGGATAGACAGAGGAAAAAGAAACTGTTAGCAAGCTCTCTACATCTTTATCCACACTCTATAGAACATTATTTTGTTCTGAGAAATGCAACACTGCATCAATATTTCGTTTTAAAAGTTATTTCAAAACCATCGTGGAACACTGAGTATGGCCAAGATATATTTGGAATATAGCAACTAGCATACTAAATCAGACCAAAAACCCACTAAGCCAGTATCTTGTCTCAGGCCATACCTAACTCCTGCTGCTTTGGAGGGTAGTTTTTTGGAAAAATCTGCTGCTAGGAAATGTTATTTCCCAACCCAAATAAATTAGAGGTCAGCTTGAGTTTAAACCTTGAAAGAGACTTTACATTCCATTATACTTTCCATTATCTTTATAATAACAGGGATTGTCTTGTTCTCCCTACAAATTTCCAATTCTTTTTTAATCCTGCTAAGATCCTGTAGCAGTAAGTTCCACAAGTTAATTCTGTATTGCATGAAAATATTTCTTCCTGAGTTTCATATTTGCTGCCTTCCATAGTCATTTAGCATCCATTTATTCTTACAGTATAAAAACAGCCTGCTGTGACAGGTGTAGCTCTAGCCAATTATGGCCAGAAGATATTGCCTGTCTAATGCGCAGAGAATCACATCCCAATAACACGTAGTCACGGTTGATACCTTTGTTTGCAATCTTGGGCCCACTCTTGTATTAAGGCAAGAATTACATTCACTGAACCAGATTAAAAATGCTTTAAACCAATTCAGCTTGATAAGCCATCCTACATCAACACTGGGAAAATTTAAGTCCTGTGACTCTCCACCCATCTTGGCCCAACACTGACCAACAAAACTGTGCTTCAACTCAAATTAGTCTAAACCACAGGAACTATGGAAAAATGCAAGGGGGCTGCATAAGCAGAGAAAGAAACAATCCTCAATCATAATATATTTTCAAGTTTGTTTTGTTGTTATTGTTGTTTTTTTTCAATTTGCCATGAAAGCAAAGCATTTTTATAAGCATAAAGGTAACCCTTTTGCTATGTTATGGCCTCCCTGATGCAAATAGACACACTGCTACCCCAGGCTTGGAGAAATGTGTCTATAGCTAGCATAAAAGTGTAATTTATCTAACTCCCAGCTTTAAATGGGTATTCAGTCATCCATAGACTGGATAATACTCAGAGCTTTAGTGGGCTTAGATGACTACTGTAACAAGGAGAAAGAAGACTGTTATGTTTTATGATATCTGGATGCAATGGAAAGCTAGACAAAGAATCTGTATCACCTCTTCCCTTTTTCTACTAGGAAGCTGACTCTACCTTCACCACTAAGAGGTAGCTGTTCTTATAGTACTCTGAGGGTAAGCAGAACACTTCAGCTTCTAGGGCTGCCAATCCAGCACCTTTCAACAGCACTGAATTCACTGGAGAGGAAAGAAAGAAAGAAAAATAAATGTAGCTGTTTTCAAAGTGTTATATTACTGGTGTACATCAAAGTGGGGGAGTCAGGTTCCCCAAAGAGTAGCCTTTTTAGTAGGGAATGGTCTTCCTCCACTAAAAAAATAAAGGCCAGAACCCTCGCCCTAATTCTGATCTGAGTTGCAATAGTGAAAAATCAGCAGTGAAGTTACACTTCTGATTTACATTATTGGGCCCATTTGCCTTTGAGCTACTTAAAATACCTGTAAAATTAGACATCAAATTATTTATATATATATATATATATATATATATATATAAGATAATGTTTGAAAGGGGACCAGAAACATTTAAGAAATGTAAAGGAAAGTCAGATTTACTGAGTTGCAGGCTGAATTTAACAAGGCAAACTCAATGCTAATAAGGCATTCAGCCAGAAACAAACACCAAAACAATGTATTAACTCCTACTTGGACAGTGTATTGTATATATAATTAGCACTTTTCTCCTTGCAGAGATTTTTATAAACAAAAATCATGCACTTAAACTGTTGCTAGCGTCTGGGTTTTGTTTTTTCTTCCTTTATTTTGGTTTGGCTGCCTAACAAAATAACCTTACATAGCTAAATGGAAGCTACACATTAATCATGGAAATCTCCCTTGCCCATCAGTAGAGTTGGTTGGAAAATTTCTAAAAAATCCCTATTTTTTGACAGAAAATGTGTTTCCAGGGGAAAATACTGATCTTGTGGAAATATTTCAATTTTCTAGCAAGAAAATCTAATACACTATTTAGTTCCATTTCAGGCTGACATTACTTAGCAATCACCTGAGCTGCCATCAGTGGCAGTGCGTATGGGGTGCATGTGCACCCCCTGAGAGCATCAGCACACCCCCTATCAGGCCACGTTCCCCGCTCAGGCAATGGGCAGGGGGGCAGGCAGGAGTACCGGTACCCCCACTGTGAGCACTGGCTAGGGAGTGGGAGCACCACAGCCACTTCCCAGCCAACGTGTTCAGCAATGGGAGACTCCCCCCCGGTCAGTATGATTGGCCACAGGGGACCCCCCCAGTCACTGACTGGTCACTGCAGGGGGACACATGCTCCCTGACTAAGGTGGCACCAAGTACCCATGGCTGCCATGGTGCCTTGTGGGAACTGCTGCTTGGATGCCTCATTTTCCTGGATGAATCAGGCTTCCAGATCAGACTACATTAGCCATAATGTATTTACTTGATTTCAAAATGAGGGTTTTTCCCCCCACATTTAAAATTTCCCCCACTTATCCATAGGATTAGAGCCAGAGTAGCAGCTGGTGCCTGCCCTCCCACAGCCTCTACCTCCCCCCAGCCTCTCCTGCTTGCAGCCTCAAAACCCTTGCTCCCACACTCATCTCCTGTCTCTCCCTGGAGATGCCCCCTGACTCCCACCACCCACTGTTTACTTTTGCTTTAGCACTGCAAGCTCCATCCCTGCTCCAGCCTGGGGTACCGAGCATGTGTTTGCTCTGACCCCCACCTGGTTCAGTGGCAGTGGTGGCCAGGGGCCTGAGGTTAAAGAGGAGGAAAAGTGTGTTGGGGAAAGGCTGCAGGAGGGGAGATGGGGGGAAAGGGGACAGGGGGCCTGAGGCCTGGCAGAGCAGAAATGCTAGGGGGCCAGATACAGACAGTGGGGGGGGTTGTACTTGGGAGGGACAGGTAGCAGGGGGAAATTGGGGGGGAGGGTGACCCTCACACACATACTACCTGATTCTTACTGCCTGAATTCCCCAAGTACTTGCCCCACACTCCATACACCCCCTTTCTCTGATGCAGCAGTAGTGGGAGATGAATTTAAAATGACCCTCCATTAATTACATTCTATACATGGAAACTTATAACAAATTTATACATATTCCATGTATAGTATCTAATTATTGGAAGGGTCATCATAAATTCAGGGCTGTATTGGATTCAGGTAAATATGATACTACAATATCCCCTTTGTGTGAGCAGTTGCAGCACAGTGCATCATTGAAGTCTCACCATCACAGTGTATATTGGGAAATTAAATGGCTGGAGACCTCAGAAGTTTGGACTAGGCTGGGCCAGGTTAGCTAAACTGTGTCTCCCATGAGATACTAGAGCAGCTCAGGCAAATGCAGATTAACAGTGAACCAAGAAGAAACAAAACATCTCAAGACTTCAGACTATTTCACTAAATGAGACTGTAATAGGACTGATGCTCCTGAGTGGTTGTGATGCCCTTTGATGGCCACATGGCTCCTGCTCTCCTCTGGCTCTAGGTCATGTTACCTTTTCTCCTGCCTTCCATGACTTGTTCTATGTTAATTATGGAAAGGGAGGCTACCCAAGGGTCCCAGAGACAAGGTCCCAGAGGATCCCAGAGACAGCCCTACTCTTTCTGCCCTTTTGGACCCTGCTTGTCCTCAAAATAGTCTTCACACTAGATGTGCCCTCCATGTCTGTACATGCCCCCAGGAGCACCCATAGCCTTATGGATCATCTTAGCCCCACTGCAGCCACTCCTCCAGTGCTGCCATCCATCTTCAGAGACTTGTCTCAGTGCTCCCAGTCCAGCCCAGCCCAACCTGGCCCTCTGCATCTGCATGGCTGCACAGGACAGCCAGGCAGCAGCTCCCTGCAGGTAAGTGTAACCGGGGCAGGCAGGGAGTGAGACTGAGCCACAGGCAGCTCGTGGGGGGAGAGGGCTCCTTCATGTGATCGAGAGTGGGGGACAGGGAAGGTCCTGTGAGAGGAAAGTGTGCATCTGTGTGTGTGTGTGTATGCTCGCACATGCGTATGTGTGCATGCGTGGGTGGGTGTGCGTGTCTGTGTCTATATGCAGAGAGTGAAAGTAGAGTGTGCATGCCTCTGTCTGTGCATGTGTGTGTATACATTTGGCCATAGAGGGGGCAAGGATCAGGGAGAAGAGGCAGGCATGTGCCCCTCACCTCAGGGTCCACCCAGCCTCCCCCGCCAGCCCTGGGAGATGAAGGGGTCCCTCTCCATCCCTGCAGCTCAGCTCCCATGAGGAGTTCCCAATTTTGTGCTTGCCAAGGGCCCCAGTACTCCTTCATCTGCTTCTGCCCACCCCCACTCCCCACCCTGACTGACCTGCTGGGCAAATGGGAGTGGGGTGGTAGATCCTGGGTTGCCCTTTTCTTCCAAAAGTGTCCTTCACCTTAAAAAGGTTGGAGATTACTGGCTTAGACTGAAACCTTTCATTAGAAAGTTTTACTCATGGCATGAAACAGCCCTCCACAAAGCCCTTCAGCTGACACAGAGCAATTGGATCACTTGGTAAGATGAGAACAAGCAAACAATATGTGGTTTAATAACGAAAGATGTAAAGTCATATGTCTAAGACCAAGAATGTAGTCCATATATATGGGGCGGTGGGGGGAGATCCTGGGAAGCAGTAGCTCTGAAAAGAACTTAGAGGTCACAGTGGATAACCAGCTGAATATGAGCTCCCAGTGTAACACTGTGGCCAAAGGGGCTAATGTGATCCTTGGATATAAAAACAATGGAAAATAAAGAAGAAAAAAAGAGGTCAGATTACCTCTGTATTTGGCACTGGTGTGAACACTATGGGAATACTGCGTTTAACTCTTGTGTTTATAGATCAAGAAGAACACTGTTAAATTGGAGTGGGTTCAAAGAAGAGCCATGAGAATAGTTTAAGGGTCAGAAAACAGGCCTTATAGTGGAAGACTGAAGGAGCTCAATCTGTTTAGTTGAATCTAAACAAAGGGTAGATTAAGGAGTGACCTGATCACAGTCTACACGAGGAACAGAAATTTGATAATAGAGAACTCTTATTCTGGCAGACAAAAGTATAACAAGGGCCAGTGGCTAGAAACTGGAGTTATACAAATTCAGACAAGCAGTAAAGTACATACTTTTAATGGGCAGAGTTAATTAATAACTGCAACAGTTGACCAAGGGTTGTGGTAAAATTTTAACTCAAGTTTGGATATTTAATTCAGTAGCATCCTATGACCTCGACTACACAGGAGATGAGACTGGATGATTTCAGTAGTCCCACCTGGCTATATAACTTATGAATCTATGAATAAAACCGTCCCATAGACACATTTGCATTTACCTGTCAAGGAGGAAAGTAGAGGGAAACATGTTTTTGTGCTCCCAAATTTATTCACCTCAGTAACACATTTTATATACAGGACTTATATAGATGGTGATTTGACCCAGGTTCAGTGCAGATCTCAGACTTATTCCAGAAATAGTGTGGAGTCCTTTGATGCCCCTACCAATCCTCCTTCAGGAATTTTATATCTTGGTTACAGCAAGGGATCCACAATGGTACAGTTTAGCATGAACTAACCTGAGTATGCCCTGTGGGACTTAAATATGGGCACAATGCTAAGGATGGTGCTTGTTCCCCTGTTCCTTATACTTGGCTATGACCCCTTCTTCACAGGAGTCCAATTCCTACACAGCACCCATGGAGGATCTCACACAAGGTAAGTATTCTACATTGCTCATATTTTCTGCTCACAGATTTGAATGAATCTAGTGTTCTTTGCTCACAAAAGCAGATAGCAGAACTGTATTCTCAAGGCAAACAAACAATCAATCAGATTTTTATGGTTAGGTTTGAAGTGTTCCAAATGTTACAGTGCATGCAGTCAAAATGTGGAGGTAACTGCAATGGTGAGAGCACCACACCCCCCCAGACAGCTCTGAAAGTCATCTGAGGTTATTTATTAGTTCGTACAAGGAATCAAGGGACATCAGGGAAGCCAAGACAAGCAGTTGGCTGCAACCAGGCCAACTGTCACTCATGCTGCCCATTCTGAACTAGCCTTGCTTTCAATTTGGATTCTTTAACAAGTAACTAGTGGCCAGATTGATGAACACAGGGTCAAAAGGTAAATCCAAGTGAACTGAAAAAGCTCCATAGAGTAGTTAAGTGTCCAATAAAGAGGCCCAGGCATAAATTATTATCTTACTTCAAAAATAAACATGAAAGATGCTATTTTAATTGATTTCTGCCCCCATCCTCCATTTTCTAGGGAGGCATCTTTTTTATTCTTTAGGATTTATAAAGAAAATATTTGTTGGTCCTTATCTGTTTGGTTTACAGAGAGAGTTTTTTGCAGATAAAAACTAAGCAATGGTTGGAGAAACATGTGGAGCCAATGATCAGTCAGTTTCAGTACAGCATATTCTACACAAGGGGTGTGTCCCCACGAGTATGCACCCCACACATGCTAACAGGCAGGCATTCATCACACTGCTAATTATCAGTGTGGGGGCGAGGGGTTTTGACACCCACTTTCAAGAGATCCCAGTGTCAAAAAAACCCATACCAAAAAAATGGTGGTGCAGTGCACGTGGCAGCAGCATGCACCACCTGAAACTGGACCCTGGCTGGCCAAAGCCTCATTCTGGCTGCCAGCCAGGCTCCAGGTGCCTGGATCACTGCTGCTGGAGTCCCAGGAGGCCCCCAGGAACCCAGGGTGCTTGTGCAGGGGTATTCCTCAAGGACAACTAGCAGCAGCACAAATATGTGCCACTGCTATTTGTGCCTAGGGAACATGCATTCCCACTTGTGGGGACATGCCCAGGAAGGCCATCCTGGTATGTCAAAAACAAAACCAGGGGGAATCCAGTGCAGAACCTGAGATGCAACTCATAATTATGACTGAAAATGTGCACCATGTATTTACACAGAGTCAAAGGTACCACTTATGCTGTATCTTGAAAATGAGGTAAACTATCAATAATGCATTTTGATTTACTGCAAGTTCAGGACAGGTCAATGGGCCAGGAACAATTCCCTCATGAAGAAGATTAATGCTCTTTTGCGGCTGGTATTTATTTTATGCCATGAGCAATATAACTTCTGCCAGTTCTGCGTGAGCTAATATAAGCAGACTGTGCTATGCTGATGATATCTCAACCCCTCAAGATCTGTTTTGTCAAAAGACCCCCACTATGCCATGCATTTCTATAAGAAATTGTTGGCATTAAGCAAAAATAGTGGAAAGGGAAACTAGAATTCCCAATGTCAGAAAGAAAGAAATGCCACTTCAGTGTATTTACTTACTGTGCAGCCATTTCTGGGTCTTCTCAGTCAAGAAAAATATTTATTTCTGTTATTCCAATTGGTACTTATTGTAAGAAATCCACATAGACCATTACATAACTGTAACTGTGGAATGAAGCTAGATGAAGCCTTTAAAAGTATTTTAGAAACCATCATGGCTAATGGTGTAGAATATGGATTTTGAAAAGGATTGGGAAGGAACGTGGGAGCTTAGAGGTATACATCTGGAAACAAAATAGCATATTAGATGCCATGAGCTGTTTGGATCTCAACTGTTAATAATCTACCTTTATACAGGAACAGTGGTCTTCATGAATTCTGCATAAGACCACATAAGGTATCATTTCTTACCATTAGATCGTAACTGATAAATTAATCATGACATAAGAGGGACCTTCATTAATACATAGTAAAGGATATCAAGCAGATGTTCTAAAAAGATGGAAATGGACGAAGCAGAAGTAAAAACCTTGAAATAAATATAATGCTGATGATAGCTCCCATCTTATTCACAATGGGTGCTCACAGAAGTGATGGTTCGTTGTGCAATGAGGCCCCTGAAGCACTCTTCAGTTGTGCCCTTACAGAAGCACGACTGCAGACTAGAGTTCTTTAAAAGTGCCTGATCACATGACAATCTGAATCCTCATTACAATTGAATCCCCCCACCCCCACCCCCAGACCCAACAGCAAATGTCTGTTAGGTCTGGGAAAATCGCTATAACTCATAAGACTTCCTGCAATGTGCCATGAGTTACATCAGGAAGTGTACGTCTGTCAGTGCCCCCTATTCCTTATTTATTGACAGAACAAATATGGCATGATTTGCAATGGTGCCTCGTAATTGGTGTCAGCCAGCAGAAGGGTAAGTTCCTCCTGCTTGTTCCCCATACTACAAGTATTTGTGTAGAGGCATTTGAGGCCTCCTGAAAATGTTTCAATCCTGTGTTGGAGGGAGGAGTTCTGAGGATGAAACAGTCTGGTTACCATTTACATTTGGTTTTTGGTCTCTTTGTTAATATTGCCTAAGAGAGTATTATTCAAGATATTCCTTTTTTGATACAACTGTTTACTAAGAAATGAACTGTGTCTAGGAGCTCTCACCAAACAGCTCACCAAATAGGTTGCAGGTATGGTAACATTATTGATATTTGCTAGATGGTACTGTTCCAGTTAATGCAGCAAGTTCTGTTTATCTGACTGTATTAGGGTTACATTTTGGGGGAAAAATATTGCCGATTGTAAGGCACACCTTTTTAAATGCTACTGAACATTTCACCAGTAAAATATGTTATCTACTAAAAGAGGAGCTTCCCACTGGAGTTCCCAAAGGGGAAGGCAATTGTGTGGCTTTCTTACTCAGCTAGGCACAGAAATGCAATAAGAAAAGATGCATGTACCTTACAAAGAGCACTTTGCACAGTGCTATCTCCCTTTTCTCCTGAAGGAGCCTTACTTTTATTAGCTCCTCTGCCCACAGCTCACCAGGGAATAGACAGGTAAGGGCAGAAAAGCCAGAGGGGATAGTGTACAGAATGAAAGTTAATTTCTCTGAGGAGCATTACCTCTCCTACAGATAACTGCTTTGGTTAACTATGGATTATACCAGGAATCATAGTTTCGTAGTTGGTAGGATCAGAAGGGACCTGAGCAGATTATCATGTCCGACCCCCTGCCATGGCAGGAAAGAGTACTGGGGTCAAATGACCCCAGCAAGGTGTTCATCTAACCTCCTCTTAAAGACCCCCAGGTTGGAGTCAGCACCACTTCTCTTGGAAGTTGGTTCCAGATCCTAGCCGCCCTGACTGTGAAGTAGCGCCTCCTGATGTCTAGTCTGAATCTACCCTCTGCCAGCTT
>JAGPOW010003685.1:64528288-64589107 GCA_030014935.1 Caiman crocodilus
CACTTCTCTTGGAAGTTGGTTCCAGATCCTAGCCGCCCTGACTGTGAAGTAGCGCCTCCTGATGTCTAGTCTGAATCTACCCTCTGCCAGCTTGTGACCATTATTTCTAGTCACTCTTGGTAGTACTCAGGGAAACAGGGACTTTCCCAATGCCTGCTGGTCCCCTCTGATTAGCTTGTAACAGGCCACTAGATCCCCCCTCAGCCTTCTCTTGTGGAGGCTGAACAGGTTCTGGTCCCTTAGCCTCCCCTCATAGGGCCTGCCCTGCTGCCCCCTGATCATACAAGTGACCCTCCTCTGGACCCTCTCAATGCTGTCCACATTGCTCCTGAAGTGCGGTGCCCAGAAGTGGATGCAGTACTCCAACTGCGGCCTGACTAGTGCTGCATAGACGGGGAGGATCACCTCCTTGGACCTGATCGAGATGCATCTGGGGATGTATGACAAGCTGTGGTTGGCCTTCCTACCACATTCCCACACTGTTGGCCCATGTTCATTTTGGCATCAATAATGATTCCAAGATCCTTTTCTGTCTCTGCACTGATGAGAAGGGAGTTCCCCAGCCTGTAGGTATGCTGCTGGTTCTTCCTCCCCAGGTGCAGCACCTGGCACTTGTCAGTGTTGAAACCCATCCTGTTCTCATCTGCCCATGCCTGTAATGTCTAGGTCCAATTGCAGCCTATTCCTCCCTTCTAGCGTGCCCACATCCCCCACATCTTAGTGTCATCAGCAAATTTGAACAGGGTGCTTTTTACCCTCTTGTCCAAGTCACTGATGAAGATGTTGAACAGTGTGGGTCCGAGGACTGGGCCTTGGGGTCCCCACTGCCCACATCCCCCTAAGTCGAAAATGACCCATCCATCACCACTCTCTGGGTGTGGCCCTCCAGTCAGTTAGCGACACATTTGATTGTGTAGGTGTCGGCATCACAGTCCCCTAGTTTTTAATGAGAATGGGGTGAGAGACAGTATTGAAGGCCTTCCTGAAGCCCAGAAATACTATGTCCACTGCTACCCCTGCGTCTAAGGATTTTGTGACCTGGTCATAGAAGGCCACCAGGTTGGTCTGACAGGACCTGCCTCTACTGAACCCATGTTGGTTGACCGTAAGCATAACCTCCCCTGCTGGCCCCTCGTGGATATATGCCAGGATAATTCTCTCAAAAAGGTTACCCAGGATCAAAGTAAGACTAACTGGCCTATAGTTCCCTGGGTCCTCCTTCCTCCCTTTTTTGAAAGTGGGAACCACATTAGCTCTTTTCCAGTCCTCTGGCACCACAACAGAGCACCACGAGTGGTCATAAAGTCGTGCCAGGAGTCCTGCAAAGACCTCTGTTAATTCCCTCAGCCCTCTACGGTGGAGATCGTCAGGACCAGCTGATTTAAATACATCCAGTCCCTCCAGAAGTTCCCTGACTAGGTCCGCACTGACCCTAGGCCTGGGTGCACCCCTCCCCTGGAGGCTGAGGGGGTCCCGGCAGATGGGCTGATCTGGTTCCTGCTCTGGAAAATGGAGGCAAAGAAATCCTTAAATAGGTTAGCCTTGTCATCTGGTGCAACAACCAGATTTCCTAGCATGTCTTACAGAGGCTGCACATTACCTGGTACCTTCTTTTTTGCCCCTATGTATTTAAAAAAGGACTTCTTGTTGTCCTTGATCTGGATAGCTAGTCCCAGTTCCATCTCCGCCTTGGCCTTCCTGACCACCCCCTTGCAGCCCCGAGCAATCGAGGTATAGTCCTCCCTGGTGATGGCTCCTCCCTTCCATTGGGTATACACCTCCCTTTTAGCTACAGATGTTCCCGTATGATGGGGGCTTTTGCGCCCTCTTGCCCCCTTTGATCCTTGTTGGGATTACCTCCCTTTGGGCTTGGAGGATTGTCTCCTTAAGGAACGACCACTCTTCTTTGATACCCAATTCCCCTCCCCTCCAGGACCTCAGTACCTCCCCAACTATTCTTCTTACCTCATTGAGATCCGCCCTCCTGAAGTCTAGGGCTGCTGCCTTGCTGCAGGCTTTTGCCACCTTGCGCTGGATGGTGAATTCCAGCAGGTGATGATTGCTGTCACCCAGGTGGTCAAGCACCCACAGCCCCCTTATGAGGTCGTCTCCTGTGGCCAGCACCAGATTCAACTAGGCGTCTCCTTTGGTGGAACTATGCACTTCCTGGGTTAGATGGAGGTTCTGTATCTTGGCTAAGAAAGAACCTATATGAGCAGTCAGACCTGGCTGACTACTCTTCCCAGCAGATGTCTGGAAAGTTCATGTCACCCATGATGACCACGTCTTTTGACCTAACTACCTCCGTGAGCTGACTTAAGAATTCCCGGTCTAGCTCTTCCCCTTGCTTGGGTGGTCTGTAGTAGAACTCCACCGTTAAGTCCCTTTCCCCTCGGCTTCCTTGTATTCTAACCCACAGCACTTCAGTGTGCCCCCATCTGACCTTGTGCTACTAGATGAGGATGTGTATTCCTCCTTGATGTAGAGCACCACTCCCCATCTTTGCTCTCTGTCCTGTCCCTCCTGTACAGCCTATAGCCCTTGATATTCACTGCCCAGTCATGTGTTGGGACCCACCACGTTTCTGTGAGCCCATGTCTGGGTTGGTGTCAGCCAGCAGAAGGGTAAGTTCCTCCTGCTTGTTCCCCATACTATGAGCATTTGTATAGAGGCATTTGAGGCCTCCTGAAGATGTGTGCAATGGCCGCCTAATTTCAGGACTGCCTGGGCCCCAGTTGCTTACCTGGGTATTTATTGTCATTGGTCCAGGCTGGGCTGTTCTTGTGAGTGTCACTTGGTTTAGTGTCCCAAGGCTTCCTCCACCTTCATCTTCCCCATCCCCCGATGAGCCTAGTTTAAAGCCCACTGGAGGAGATCTGCCAACCTAGAAGAGAACACATGCTTACCTTTGGAGGAAAGGTGAAGCCCATCCCATCCAAGCATGTGTCTTGTTGTGATGCACAGGCTGCTGTCTAGGAAGCCAAAGCCTACCTCGAGACACCATTCCCAAAGCTGCCAGTTGTTCTCTCTGATGCAGGTCTCATGTCGTCTTCTCCGTCCACTCACTGGTAGGACAGAGGAGAATACCACCTGTGCTCCTATCTCCCTCAGCACACCCCCCCAGAGCATGAGTCAGTCATTGGGTGATCAGGGCTTCTCCTGGCCGTATCATTAGTACCCACATGGATTAGGACCACGGGGTAGTAATTGGTGGGCTGGATCACGTCCTAGATCATCCCCGTCACATCCTGAATCTTTGCTCCGGGAAGGCAGTAGACCTTGTGTGTTGAGGGGTCCTGGCAACAGATGGGGCCCTCCATACCTCTCAGTATGGAGTCGCCTATGATGATCACTCAGCATTTCCTCCTCCAGGTCTGCTTGGCTCCTTTGGCCTGTTCTGAGTGTGGAGTTGCCTCCTCTCTGAAGGGTTCCTCCTCTCCTTCCTTCTCCTGCAGTGTTGCCAGGGCCTCATACCTGTTCTCCAGCCAGACTGGAGGAACTGGTACTGCTTGCTGCGAGCAGCCCTAGTTTTGGATGTGACTGTCTGTCACTTTGCAGCGCAGGGCACCTCCCAGGGTGCTTCTCCCTTGAATGCCTGGTCCTGCAGGGAAAGGAAATAACCATCAATTTCATCCTCCATCTCCCTGATTCCCCTCAGCCTGCTAACTTCTCCTGGAGCTACCTCACCTGCACCTCCTACAGAGCATCAAGGCTACATTCCATAAAGAGGGGATGAAAGCTTTCTATGGTGAAGTTCCGTGGACTGGAGATCATAGAGCAGAAGTTGTGTATTGGTACTGCTTAACAGTGTCAGTATAGGCAGGGGTAGTTTTACGCCCCTCACTGCTAAGGGGTTTTTTTGCTTTCCTGCAGAGGTTTTAGATGCACCTTGGGGTTGCTGATGACATCTGTAGAGACTCCCTATGACTGGACATTTACAAATGTTTTATTGTACTTTAAAAAAATATAAGAAGTAAATTACAAATCATGCTAAGTCACAATGGATTCCCATGATGTACCGAAGATATTTACAAGAATAATTTATGACTGTATTAACAAATCCCTTGTACCTTTAAAAAAATACAGTTTCTACAGAGAAACAAAAGCAATTGTAAATCAATCAAAGACAGCTGTTTTAAAGCTGCTGTTACTTAAAGTTTATGAGTAGGTTATGATCTTCTAGTTTAATCCATGGGGAACACACATTAACCTGAATGCATTTTTCAGCTCTTCTGGCTTTGAATTGTCATATCAAAGGGAGAATATACCCTATGGTAGGATAGGCAGATACACACAGACTTCAGAATCTGAGAAACTGTACGTTTCCACACACTTGTACTTCCCTCAACTGCTAAGGGAAGAAAATGAAGCTTTAAAAGTTAGTGGTTTCCATTTTACAACAGTATTGATTTAGTTAATGGCAACACCAATCTACATATTCCAAGTCATCCTTAAAACTTTTTTTCTCAAGTGGAACTCAGTATCCTTCACAGCTAAAACTCTAGCCAGGGGACTTACAATGTTATCACCATTGAATAACTGATACATGAAGGGAAATGTTGCCAGGCACAGGTGTTGGCCTTTTCCTGCAGGCATGGGAAGCTGTATGGGTAGTGAAATGTGGTGAAAGGTTTATACTGGAAGCTGGTGTTAAGGAAGAAAGAGCCGAAAGGCCCTAGGAATGCAACACTGAGTTTTTACCTCTACATTTTTGGTTCAAAGCCAGCCCGCATCAGTGAATGATCAATGGAGAATAGATTGAGGGTCTTCAAAGTTATCACAATGGCAGAATGGTGGGGACACTGTAGAAAACTTAGTCAGCTCTGACTGCCTAGCCTTTGTCTTTAATTCAGAAGAAGAGTGTTTTTACACTAAGCTAGCTCATTCAAGATATCTATTTCAATGAAAATCCTGGTGTACACAAGACTTTGTAGTTTTTACCTTAAAGTAATTAAAATACAACCTTGGTAAGAAATACTGTGTTGACCTGACTAGCTACACTGGGGTTAGGAATGAACTATACCTTGTCTCCTCTACAATTTTCCATTGACATTCTTTAATCAGCATAAAAATACTTTTAATTTTGCCAAAAAGACAAAGTCAATATTCTTCAGCTAAGGGCTGCCATGCATAAAATCAACACATGGAAATATAAGACCTGCACACACCAGCATTCTCAGCATTTACACTTTCCCCCATACATTGAAATATATTTCCAGTTACTATCTCTTTCCCTTTCAAAATAGGTCATGTAAGATTGATCCCATGAACATTAAATTTTCCTAGGTTCACTGCTCTTACTTTGTTTTATTAAGCACAAGGGGAGATTTTTCAAAATATGTTTATTGTGGTGTTTATGGAGAGAACATGCTCTTCTGGGGCTTAAGCTGTAGTTTGTAAACTGTTGATCTCACAAGAAGTAATGTGGACAGGGTGCATCAGAAAAAAACATTTGTATCAAATGTAGGTTTTTCCAGAGTGTGCTTAAACCAGCTGCATAAGCAAAGTGGATGAGGAGAATTACCTTTGGTGAAGCACAGCTGTGAAGAACATGGACTGAAGATCAGCTGGCAAACTGAGGTGGGATAGCAAGAAAATGCAGTTTCATATTGCTATAGATATTTCTCTTTTCTGCTTGTTCCATTTCTGAAGCCTCTGAGCCGAAGGGTCACTAAGCTAAAGTCCTTTCAGCACTTGCTGAATGACTCAAGAATGCAGTCACAAAGAACCTCTACTCCAGCTGGCACATCCATCCAACATATACATAAATTAATGTCTAAGAAGATCTGCTCTCTGAATCCAGACACTTTCATTTAAATACCCATATCTCATCTTCGACCAACTTATATATCACACTGATGTGAAGATTTATTGTGGAAAAGACACAGAATCCCACTGCTGGACTTGCCCCTATCTTCTGCCACAGATTCCAAGGTTTACTACTTTGCCAAAGTGGCAGGCTGAAATTACACTACCTTCCATTTATTCCTGACATGGGAAATAATTTCCCCAGCTTTGCTGGCTGGTTGCTATGTTTTAAGAGAATCTGTCTCCTTAATCAAACCTGCAGTGAGATGTTTAATCTGATACATTCAAACCATTAAAAAATCTTGAAAACAAACATTTTATATTTTAGTCTAGGGATAAATTGCACTGAGTTGGAGTGCTGAGTTTGCAAGCATTATTAAATTTCTTTGCATAGGATATAACTGGCAGCCATGTAGATAAATCAGTAGTCTCTTTGTTCATAAATTTGATCATATCCCTTTTTCTTTTTGAATTCTTCACTAGCTCCCCATTTGCTACAACATCATATTGAAGCTTTTTGGGTGAAATCCTAGTGCTCGTGTGTACATCTACACAAGACTATTGTGAACTTGACTAATTAGGTTCACACTAAAGCATCACCATCTACATGTGCAGTCATATTAGGCCAGAGTAAGTAATTAATTCCACTGTAGGATAGTATTGCTTGATGCAAGTATTATCCTATGGCAGAACTATTTCCTTCACCACAACACATATGTAGACGGTGACTGGGCCTGGCTGGGGTATGAGGATGCCATAGTGTGAGGGCTGCCTCCCCCTTCGCAACATGTTGAGCCAAAGGGGAACAGCTCTAGGCTGGCAGGCTGACCACTCTGCACCTCCTACCAGGGCTGCACCACCATGGCTCAGCATGCAGCAGTCCTAGATGCACTTGTAAATACAATGCCTGGGAACAATAAACTCTGGTGGGAATTGCACCAGAGTTTATTGCATCACATTAATATAACATGTAGACGCATTCAGTGAAGTCAATGCCAAAAGTCTCGTCATCTTCAATTGGGCAGAATTTCAAGATTTCACTTGTCATCTCCTCCTCCAAACTCTGTATACATCTGTTCTTCTCCACTTTTTGGCTAAATTTTATATTATCCCCATTTTCTCTATGCTATGACCCCTCACACTCCATCCTCCCATGGTCAAACCATCTGTCTATTGAGTAAATGTCTCTCTGCCTGACCTATACAGCTCCTGCTACATGACGACAAGGGCTGTGTGAAGCTTCAGTCCCTGATTCGATTTGGCAGAGATTCAGTCCAATTCAGTGGCCGAATCTCCGAATCTGAATTGAATCAGAGGACTCTTTAATCTCTCTGAATCAAATTGGAACCCTCTTAATTGATTCAGAGAGATTCAGAAAGATTTGGAGATTCAGACATAGATGCAGCTTTAAATGTTTTTTCTACATACCTCTAGGTACCCAGCAGCTCATGAACGCTGCGATGCTGGGGCACATGGAGTATAACACAGAAGTGTAGGGACTCCCCAGCATGCTCAGCAGCAGACCCAGAAATGGACCAGAAGCACTTCTAGTCCACTTCCAGGTCCACTGGGGAGCATGCTGAAGATCCCCCTGTACCCCCCAGTTTGGCGACTGTTGCCTCCTGGGTCTGGAGGGCACCTGGGGTCCCAGCTTATATCCCTGGCACATATTGGGGGATGGGAGTGAAATACAGAAGGATTTCAACATATTGCAAAAACTGGGCTATAGCTAACAGTTTAATGTGGGAAAATGTAAGATGCTACACCTCCAGAGGAATGATCAAAAACACAAGTACAAAATAGTGATATCTGGCTGAATGGTAGCATGATGAAGAAGGATCTGAGAGTCTTGGTAGATCACAGACTCAAGGTATTTCTGCAGTGTGATGTAACCACACAAAAAGCAAACATGGTTTTGGGATGCATAATTAGAAGCATTAGGTGCCTATCTACTAAGCACTGGTTAGGTGTACTGTGTGCAGTTCTGGGCTCCACATTTTAAAAAGGAAATGGAAAAGTTTGAGAGGGTTCAGAGGCAGGTAACAAAGATAACGGAGGGTTTGGAAAGCAATATATATAAGGAGAGGCGGGCTAGGCATGTTCAGCTTATGGAAAAGGTACATAAGAGGAAATAGGATAGCAATCTTCAAATACTTGAAGGGCTTCCATAAAGAAGAGGGAAAACATTGTTTTTTCTCTTGCTGCAGAAAGGAGGATCTTGACCAATGGCTTGAAGTTGCAACAAAGTAGATTTAGGTTGGATATCCAGAAAAACTTTTTCACTGTTAGAACAATGAGGCAATGGAATAGACTGACAAGGGAAGTTGTAGACACTCTATCACAGGAGCTGTTCAAGAAGAGGCTGGACAGCCACTGATCAGGAATGATCTAGGCATAGCTATGCCTTTCTTCTACTAGGGGTGTTTCCCATGCTCCTGGGCTTGGCTAGTTGCCCCCACCTCTCCCTTTCTGCTGCATGTGTTTTTAAGCCTTCTGCAAAGGCATTGGATTTGGCTGCAGCCAAGGCTGGGGATTTTGACTGGGGAGTACCAGTGTTCCTGGTGGGACCAAAAGTGGAGGTTCCTGGGTGGAGGTTCTTGCCTCTCTGATCAGAGTCAGTTCAACTGAAGTATTTGGGATCAGGAAGGAATTTTGTACCTTGATCAGATTGGTATGGACTGTGGCGGGTTTTGCCCTCCTCTAAAGCAGGGGGTGGGGATTGTCAAGGGTGGCATGGTCCTCTACCTGGGGTCTCCTGAGTGTATATTAACAACTTTTTATAGAAGCAAGACACTGGCTGCCATGGTTCTCCTGATTTTCCTGTGCTGGGTTACAGTGTTGTGTCAGGATTGGAAGGACCATCTCAGGGGTCAGCAACATTTTTGGAAAGAGTGCCAAAAATGCCTGCAAGCTCAGCTTGTAAAATGTTGGTGTGCCAGGAGCAGATGGCGGTGGAGCTGCAAGGGACCCAATCCTTGTTGTGGCAATGCATCTGGCCTCTTTCCTGCCATCTCCCCCCCCCCCCCGGTGTACATGCCAAGCAAAATGCCTTCTCATGCCACACTCTGGCACCCATGCCGGAGGTTGCCTACCCTAGTCCAACCCCCTGCCTGAGGTAGGACCATCCCTATCCAAGTCATCCTATATATCCATAATCTAAACTCCACATAAGACTACTTAACTGGAATTTAGATTATGGATTGTATAGGAAGGTTTGGATAGGGATGACCTTGCCTCAGGCAAGGGGTTGGACTAGATGGTCCTTCCAGCCCTTCTTCTCTATAATTTCTATGATTCACACCTGGTGAAAACAGAGAGCCTTTTGAGATCTTTGGAAGGAGGCAGTCTCAGTTACTCTTCAGGGTAAGAGAATCAGACCAGATGCAAAAGGTCTCATTCAGCACTATATGGCAGAAGAGAGTCCCCTTAAACCAAAGAGAGGTCGCAGGGCTGACTCCATTGATTTCATTAGGCTTCAAATCAGGCCAATATTCCACTAACGATGTGTGCTACAAGAAACACAAACATACCGGAAATCAATTCTAGCACTGCAGTACTATGTACCTCGACTAAACTAGTTGCAGAGCTAAAAGCTATAGAGCTGAATAAACTAATGATATTCATAGAAAATGATGGGTAAGCTGTAGACTTGATTCTACAAGGCACTAGATCCAACAAAGCATGTGTACAAGTGCTCAATATCAGGAAGATTATATTGAAACATGATTACTTGACTTGCAAGATCAGGACCACAGCATGTGGTACCTTCCTAGATCAGGCTCTCATTAATTACATTCATCCTGGAAACATTTACTTCAAAGAGGATAGAGGTTTGCAAGTGATGATACCCAAAACTCTAGAACAATCTTTTTTCAATAATAAGGGCTGGAAGTTTTTTCAGGCACCCTACAGCACTGTTCAATAAACCTACTTTTTCAACAAACCAAACCAAACAGGTAAAGTTAAAATTTGTAAATCTTAAATAAAAAAGAGTAACCTCAACCAATGACATGGCTGAGATTTTATTCTGTGACTTTAACAGCCAGCACTCTTGTACCCAGCCCTACTTCTTGGATGTCCTCTGACATCTTGCGGGCATTACTTCTTGGATGTCCTCTGACATCTTGTCAGCCTCTGCTGTTATAGCTATGTCAGCAGGGTCCCAGCAGAAGACATAGTATTTACTTGCAAGAGAGCTCTGTCTGCCAGCATACCAACATGACCTCTCCAAATTACATAAATTTAGCCAATCAAAACCCTCTTCTGTCAGCCAGGCTGCTCCTACACCACAGTTTTTGCCTAATTTGTCTATGGCATTAACAAAACGTTGTAGTGCAGACCTGGGCTTTTGAGAGGAGAGTCCTCATAAGGCAGCCTTATGGCTGTTTCCACACTGCCTTGTTTGAATAATCCTCCCCTGACCAGATACAGGATTTTAGGTTCACCTAACACTTTTTGACCCTTTTCATTTGCATAAAGAGCCACGGTGAGGGTTAGGAGCTGTTCCCTACATATGATCACAGGCCGCTAAACTTTATGAATCCCAGAACTCAAGACATGAAACTTTATTTTGTATCTCTCAAACCTATCATTAAAGAACTGAAGTGTTAAAAGGAAACCTGGAAGTAGAACAACGTGCCTCTCTCATAGTGGAGATTTGCTTCATTTTAACACTAATGCATGAGTTTTTGATGTAGCCAAAGGCAACACTAATATAAATTAATGAGAGGGACGTGGGAGCTTTTCAGAGTAAAAACAAACAATTAAGAGCTATGGCCCTTAGCTTTATAAGCCTAATAAATTATATGCCTCTCAATTTTATTATATGAAAATGTACCATATTGCAAAAACGGCTCCCATGCTATACATTCACTTCCTCCAAATTCATTAACGTTATGCTGCACTCAGACTTCATGAAGCATTGAAGTGAGAAACATCAATGAGATTCCCTTACCTATGTGAATGCCAGATTTAAATGTTCTCTTGACAAGATAGCAACCTCCTCCAGAATTTGTCCAATGTCCTAATAAGAACTGCAATTTTATCCTTATAGACTTTTGCAATATATTATAAATAAAATATGCCACCAACCTTTCAACAGCTGAATACCATAGTTTCAATTGGTATAAAAACAGATGCAATTAAACTGCTGCAGCAAAGTCCTCGTCCATTAATTTAAAATAGTTATATTCTTAAGACTTGATCATAGCCTATATGCCTACATAGGAAGGAAATTTCTGTTAGGAGGTGGCTTTCTAATCTAGCACAATGAAAGCCAGCATTTGGAAGGCAAGTCTAGACAAATATAGACTGGTAAGAATGCACATATTTTATTTGACAGTAATTAACCATTGGAACAACTTACATTGGTATCTGGTGGGTAGGTTGTCTCTCACGTGAACAAACCATAGCTTCAAGTCACTGCAACTCTCTAAGTTAACCAGGTCTCAGAGGAATCGAATAAGCAGGGGCAGGTTTTCTGTTGATGTAAAATGGCAATTAAGGTAAAAGAGCTATGCAAATTTAGACCATGTGAGGATTTTTACCCTGTATTATGGATATTTTTAACTGGTTTTGCTTGAAACTACTGGTGTTTAGTCAATGATGTACCACAGAGTAAGAGATTTGGCGAGATGGGAGCCCAGGAAGGGTGTCTGTGCCTTAAGGAAGCGATCCTTCGAGCACAGAGAGAGGCTATCCCAATGCGGGGCAAAAGGGGAAAAGGGGCCAAGAGGCTTCCTTGGCTGACCAGAGAAATCCAGAGCAGCCTAAGGGCAAAAAGGCGGGGCATATAAGCAGTGAAAACAGGGAGAAATTACTAAAGAAGAGTATACTTCCTTAGCTCGCATTTGTAGGGAGGCAGTTAGAAAGGCCAAAGCTACCATGGCGCTGAGGATGGCATCCCAACTTAAAGATAACAAAAAGTTGTTTTTCAGATATATAGGGAGTAAAAGAAAGGCCCAGGGCAGAATAGGACCACTACTGAATAGGCAAAAGCAATTGGTGACAGACAGGGGGGACAAGGCTGAACTCCTCAAGGAGTTCTTTGCTTCAGTGTTCCTAAACAAGGGGCAAGACAAGTCTCACAATGGGATTGTACAGAGGCAATGGCAGGGTGCCAGACTACCAAGCGTTGACCCTGAAATGTTGCAGAGTCACTTGGAAGGACTGGATGCGTTTAAGTCGGCAGGCCCAGATGGGCTCCATCCGAGGGTACTGAAGGTGCTGGCTGATGTCATTGCACAGACACTGGCAACAATATTTGAGCACTCATGGTGCACGGGCCAGGTCCCAGAAGACTGGAAAGGGCCATTGTGATCCCTATTTTCAAGAAGGGGAGGAAGGAGGATCCAGGCAACCATAGGCCAGTCAGTCTCACCTCCATCCTTGGCAAAGTCTTTGAAAAGATTATTAAGGCTCATACATGTAAAAGCCTAGCAGGAAAAATTATGCTGAGGGAAAACCAGCATAGGTTTGTAGCAGGTAGATCATGCCTGACTAATATACTCTCTTTTTATGACCAGGTTACAAAACACCTAGACGCAGGAGCAGGGGTAGACATCGTTTACTTAGACTTCAGGAAGGCCTTCAATACGGTATCCCACCACATACTGGTGAACAAATTAAGAGGCCGTGACTTGGATGATTACACAGTCTGGTGGGTGACAAATTGGCTAGAGGGTCGCACCCAGAGAGTGGTGGTGGATGGGTGGGTATTGACCTGGAAGGGCGTGGGCAGTGGGTCTTGCAGGGCTCGGTCCTTGGACTGATACTCTTCAATATCTTCATCAGCGACTTGGACAAGGGAATGAAGTATACTCTGTCCAAGTTTGGGCAGAAAACAATAGAATGCAGTTTAACAAGGAGAAATGCAAAGTGCTGCACCTAGGGAGGAAAAATGTCCAGCACACCTACTGCCTAGGAAATGACCTTCTCAGTAGCACGGAAGCAGAAAGGGATCTCAGAGTCCTAGTGGACTCCAAGATGAACATGAATCGGCAGTGTGACAAAGTCATCAGCAAAGCTAATTGCACTTTATCATGCATCAGCAGATGCATGACAAACAGAACCAAGGAGGTGATACTTCCCCTCTATCGGGCACTGGTCGGACCGCAGTTGGAATACTGCATGCAGTTTTGGGCGCTGCGCTTGAAGAAGGATGTGGATAACCTGGTCCAGAGAAGGGCCACTCATCTGGTTAAGGGTTTGCAGTCTAAGCCCTATGCGGAGAGACTAGGGCTCCTGGACCTCTTCAGCCTCCGCAAGAGACGGTTGAGAGGTGACCTTGTGGCTGCCTATAAATTCATCATGGAGGCGCAGAAGGGAATTGGCGAGGCTCTACTCACCAATGCACCCCTGAGGGTCACAAGAAACAATGGCCATAAGCTAGCAGAGAGCAGATTTAGACTAGACATTAAGAAAAACTTCTTCACAGTTAGAGTGGTCAAAATCTGGAATGGGCTCCCAAGGGAGGTGGCACTCTTCCCTACCCTGGGGGTCTTCAAGAGGAGGTTAGATAGGCATCTGGCTGGGGTCATCTGAACCCAGCACTCTTTCCTGTCTATGCAGGGGGTCAGATTCAATGATCTATTAAGGTCCCTTCCGGCCCTAATATCTATGAATCTACATAGTAAAGCCATGAATAGGCTAAATATTTTACACATGATGTATGAGTCTCTCTAAAAAGTCATTCTAGCTGAAGATTGCTATCTTATGTCTAAGTTTAGAACTAAGAAATGCTTAGCACAGTCAAATTACCCTGAAATAGTCAAGGTAAAGATGTAAAGAGAGCGCTGTACACAGCCCAGGAGAAGCTGCTAAAGATCTGATACCGAAGATCAAAGTCCAGAACCAAGAGTGATATGCAGCGGGAAATGGCAATGTGGGTTTCTGAAGAATATATGGTAATACACACAATAGAGGGACTAATTACAAACCAAATTAGATTTAAAAGTCATTCCGTATGACAATTAACTGCATTCATCTAAAATAAGTTTAATGTTGCATCGCATACCTGTGCCAAAGTTTTTTTCATTCTGCCCATTCCCTGACTATGCTTACCATAGGCCTCATCTCATTGCATTATGATTTGCTCTTTTCCTGATTGAAAGCTGACTGTGTCCTTGCCAAAATTTACTGATCCAATCTGCGAAAATTCAGCCTCAGTCAGATATCGCTAAGCTACGTTCAAATTGTATCATATGAAGCTTTCTCATACCAACCAAAAAAATGTTAGATATGTTTGAATTAGTAAAGATATGAAAACATACCAAAAGAAGAGAGAAGGGGGAATCATGATTGCAGTCAACAACAGCTAATTATAAACAGAAGGTAATTTTAGGAGAAAGAGGCCTAGAGTTTGGTGTTTCTTTTAACTTGTGGTACTGTCTCTCTACCTAAGGAAAGTATTTTGTACACCCCAATTCTGCAACCATTTAAGCGTATGATAACCTTACATACCTAAATAATCCAATTAAGTTCAGTGAGACTTTTCATGGGCACAAAGTTTCATGGGCACACTTCAAGCATTTTTACAACTATGGCTGTAGCTGGTATCAGTTCTGCCAATGCCACCTAGAAAAATAAAGGGCCTGTTACAAAAAAGGTTTGACAAATGTTCAGTTTTGTTCTGTTGACCAAAAAATGACTCAGTCCAGGCTCACGGGAGCTAAAGGTAGCCTTGTGTAACACTTTTCCAAAGAAATTAAGAAGTCAGGCCAAATACCAGATGAAATTCATCCCTGGCACAAACAAGCAAAATTTCAAATTTCTGTGTGAGTTACTTTGGTTTACACCACAATTGAGTCTGGTACAGTATCTCCACCCCTACCCACAAAAAGAGAGTGACATACAGATTTGTCATTTAAGATGTTAATACAAATTATTCAAATAACAGAAAGTGGTAGCTATCAAAACATACTTCAAAATATATTTTTAAAATACTTTGCAATGATTAAGCAACTTTTCTAAAAACTGGAGTAAAATCATTTCATTAAACATTTTGAAAATTCTAAAAGAAACTAACATTTTTGCAGAAGACCTGTTTCTAAACCAGAGGTAGTTTTTTTCTTTGATAGCTCTAATACGAGTAAAATAAGATAGTCCAGTATGAAATGCAACTGTTCTACCAGGCTCATAAAAGTGGCAGCAAAAGAATGAGTGAGTCAGTTTTATTTTTACTTCAAAAACGTACTCATACCTTTCTTCCTAAAGGCTTCACGGCATTTTACAAAGGCCAATAAAATGCTAACATCCCCAATTTTACAATGGGCTGAAGAGAGACACTGAGCAGTTCATGTGGTTTATCCAGACAGCAGCGGGATTCCAGGTATAACCTAGTATGTTTGTCTGACAATGGAAAATACATCTGATTAAAACATAAGAGCTTTGGGGCCAGTGCTATACGTAAGTATCATGCCTACTGCAATGGAGTAGTACAATACAATTAATCATCACCATGACCATATAATTAGTGCATTAATTAACCTAATGTCTGAAAGTCTGGCCTGACTATGTGAACAGCAAATTATATGACAACAGTAATTGTCAGGTGCTTTTTTTAATACCTATTTTTCCTAATTTTCCATAGTTTCTTTCATATTAAGTGTATCCCCAATAGTAAAACATAAGATGAAAATATCAATGGAACAGTATTAAAAGCCAGACTTAAATCTACAAGAGTCAGGAAGTTTGAATTAAGACTGAAACTCCATCTTTAACATATTGGACTAAATTCAGTATAAACCCATTGTAAATAGCAAGTTTGTTCCAGGAATGAATTTGGCCCAGTTATAATTAAGTACTATAGGCCATATTGCATGTAAGATCATCCATTGTTCTGAACCATTGAACAATTAATCTCAATAGGTTGCGGTATGAATAGTATTTCAAACTTTACTTAGTATTTCCTACCTCTGTGAGCTTTTCTGAGACCTTGAATATTATTTTAGTGTAGTTTCTTGTTGTTCAATTTCCTAAACTTTTTTTTAACAACCCTATTTTAAAAATCAAGAAACAAATTAGAAGTGAACAAGCTTGCAATAGGATCTAAGAGATTTAAAGTTTGGGTAAAATCCAAGCTACCTCCATTCGCCCATAGTTGCCTATTATTGTTCAGAAAAAAGGGAAGAACTCAGACAAAACATAGTTTTAAAAGTCTTAAAGGCATAAACTAGAGAAGCCAGCCCAGTTTTACATACTTTCTGCCACGAAACCTACATCTGTCACTATAACACAGTTAGCCTCTCTGCTTGACAAGGTTCTTGTCCAGCTATCTGTGGCTTGTTCATCAGACTATATTTTGGGAAAATTGACCTTGTGGTTTAGACACTGAGAATCAAGTGATCTGAGTTTGGTACCCAGTTGTGTCACTGATTTGACATTTAACCTTAACCAAGGATATGTTAACATACCTGTGACAGTAGTTCAAGTAGACATACTCCCGCTAGCTTTAACCTGTCTAGTGCAAGTTCCAGTAAGAAACTTAGTATGGACCAGTATCGGGTAGCCACTGGGTAGAGATGTGCACTCTTACATTCTGATGACATACACCGATCCCCTAAGGGTGACTAGAACCTGGTTTGATTGGTCTAGGTGGGGTCCAGTGCTTTCTCTTCCCGCCTGCCATGACTTTGATGATTAAGAAGTATTAATGAGAGAGAGGTTGTGACTATCCGCCTCCATCTAGACAACCATCGAGTTCCACCCAGCTTCCAAGATTTTGGAAGAAGGGATGGTACCTAAATTAACTAGCCCAAAGCAGCTCTTTCTTTTCTCCTTTTATTTATTGTTCACTTTTTTTTTTTCCATGAAAGCCTGAAGGGCTTTCTTTTAGTCCCAGGCCAGGGGAAAGGACTGGGTCCCAGATGTCATCTGGAGCTCTTCAGAGGCTCCTCTGCAGCTCTGGGCTTTCTTGCAGCTCTGAGGTTCCTTCCCCGGCTCCAGGCTTCCCTGCTCTTCTTTTCTAATTGCGGCTGTGCTTGGCTTAATTGGTGGCATGCCACATTGACTTAATGAGCATGGGAACTCCTGTCTTCAGCTGAGCGGCTGGAGGAAAAGCTGTCTCCTTGCCTTTCTTTCTCCAGTGGCAAATGATCTGCTGCCTCTGGATAAACTCCAGGTCAAAGGAAAAGAAAAAGAGAAAAAAGGAGCTGGCTGCTTGGGGCACCCACCCCTCCCTCTTCCCGGCCTGCCTCTTATGTCCTTCTTCCCCTCTTGCTTGCTCTCGCAGCAGGGCCATCACTGCCTCGTCAGCACCCTCCCAGATGCTTACCCTGGAAGTGGGGCATTCTCCCAGCATCTCAGGATCCCCAGCTCCATTCTCCTGACCATCTGCCATTGGGCCTCTTCCTCTTTTTGCCCCATCTCTGGCCCCCAGATATTGCCCCAGCTGTAGGCTTCCACCAATCCTCCTCACCTGCTGAGGTGGTAAAGACAAGCAGGGGCAGATAGGGAGCTTTTGCCACAGCACTGATGCCTCCATCTGATAAGGACCGCACTTCTGGCTGAGAGCATGCCCCAGGTGAGTGTCGCTTGGGTCCCCACAACCAGAGAAAGCACCTAAATGCTAAGTAAATATTTGAGCAGTTAATCTGTGTTCTGTGCTGTTACTGCTACTTTTATTGATACTCAGCTGGTACTTTAATTGGTACTCAGCAAGCTAGTTTAGAACCAGTTTGGGTTTATCTACATGCAGTGCTAACACCAGGAACAAATTACACCTGGACCAGCCAGTCCAGGGCTGCTCCTGCCTGACCTGCAGTAGGCAAGGGGAGCTCCAGGCTCCTTTGGGTGCCAGCTGGAGGGGCTGGCAGGGCCATGGGGGCCAGTGCTGATCTGTGCTGGCTGCAGGGGCAGCTGTCTCCCAGCCTTGTGGGTATCAGGATGTGGCTGGGAGAGTTGTGCCAGCTGCAGGGAAAGCTATTTCCCAGCCATGTGGGAATTGGAATTGATCCCCATCCCCACATGGCTGTACCAGCTGATGGGGAAGCTGTCTCCCCACCATATGGCCTGACTCATCCTGATACCCAAATGGTGGGGAAACAGCTTCCCCTGCAGCTGGCACAGCTCCCCCCACATTAGGGTTTAGCCAGGCAGTAGCAGTCTACCAGTCAGCATCTACACACGCGCTATGGCACATTAATTAATGTGCTGTTTATCTAGTACCTCTATGTGTTGATCCTAGAAAATTACACTAATGTGGTGCACACTAAGTACGTATAGACAGTGACACTTTATTATGCATTAGATTAATTTACCATGCAGTAAAGCGTTTCATAGACCTGCCCACTGAAAATGCAGCTGTCACAGTGAGGCTCATAGCAAGTGTCTATACTGTTAAATGCCCATGCAAATGAGAGAGAGAGAGAAAGAGAGAAATGAATATATCAGAGAACTTGAAAAAGAAGACCTCACTTTAAATTCTAACAGTATTTTAAAAAGTGAGTTTAAATAGCCAGCAGTAGACATAAGCACCAGAGTTACCAAAGGAGTACTTATGAGGTTGTCTGTAATAAAAAGCACTGTTTTGACAAAATTACCCCAAGACCAAACAAGACCTACTTGGGTTTTTGGAGGTTTGTATACTGATATTTCAGACCTTACATCTTGTCATTGAAGTGGTTAAGAGTTAGGTGAGTCCTATGCCTTATAATGTATAAACTATGGTTGGGAGTATACACCTCTGTCCTATCATCCTTTCCTGCTAACTAGAGTGATTTTCTTGGGGGTCTCAGGCAGGAATGAATTACGGACTTGGGCAGCTGGAGGGCTTTTCTGTGTCCACTGAAAAGAAACATCATAGTGTCTGAACTGGAGCTGTTTCCAGCAAAACTGATCAAAAGAGTCCACTCAGTCTGTAGATGAGTGAAAACAGACACAGACATATATCCTCACCTTAGCATATTCGGCAGCTTTTTGCCAGGCTCCAACTACCAGAATAATCTAGTTGGAGATCATATCCCCCATCCCCACAACAGGAACCTGTACAACCTATGTAACTGTCTTTTCCTATAACTAGGTACACGTTCCAAACTGTGGCTGTGACGAGCCTGTGACATCAGTGGCAAAGATCAGCCTCACAGAGATAACCACCTGGTATCCCTTTTCAGTGGTAGGGATGAGTCCATGGCTATAAACAGATGTTGTTACATGCCCCGGTACAGCTGATCTGCTTCACTGGCAGAAGTAACACCACCTGTTGTCCTGCAGGGTCAAGCCCCTGCCACACCCAGGAGCAGGCAGGGCATAATCCTGCAGGATGACACTGCAAATAGGGGACCCCCAGATTTCCCCACTTGCAGAGACATGCCCCAAATCAGAATACCTGGCTATGCCTCTGCAAATGGGTTAACCTGGTTTTCCTCAATTGCAGACATATAACCTGAGTTGGGGTGCAGCAGCACAACCTGCACCTAGAGAATCCCTTGCTGGACGAGTCCTGGCTTGCATCCCTACAAAGAGGGGAACCTGAGCAGGCACTCTAGAGGCTTCAGGACCTCTGTGAGAACCTGCCTAGGATGGCTGGAGGATGTGGATGGATGGTTCTGGGTTGCCCGGTCTCTCCCAGCATAAAGCAAATAAATGTCCAACGCAAAAAAGCAACACAAATGTATACCACTGATGTCACAGTCACAGATTTGGGGCATTTGTGGCGTGATAAGGGGCACAGATGTCTGTTTGCTTGGCCTTTGTGTTGCCATACAAATTTTTATGGTGACCCAAAGGTCTTTCTCTTTGCTTACGTACAGACTTGAGAAGGATTTGAGGAAACATCCTGAGTGTTGTGTTAGTAAACAGATGAACACTTAATTTCCTGAAACATCTTGACAATGTCATGATTGTCAGTGATTATGACTGCCAAAGCCTCTGCCTGTTCTCATATGACTGTAACATTGTCCAGAAGTTAAGCTAGGCTTGCCCTATTTTGAAACTAGTAGTAAATGCAACAAAAAGATTAAACAGTCTGTAAGGGGGTTGCCACGCCACCCAGAGTCACGTCACCTCCTGGCTGGAATAGTAGTGTCTTTTTGCTGTAGATTGCCTGTCACCCCTTCAGTGTTATGGGAGATATGCATAGACACTTCTAGGAGACAACTGGCTATGGACTCAAGATGTCGGCAGTGTTTCTCATGGTTCCACCATTCCCATCCCCTGCCCTCACCACACCTGATGTTCCAGGAATTGTTAATTGCCTCTAAGATCAATTATATTTCTGTTCAAAGGATCCTGGACTAAGACCCTTGTCTAAATAGCTGCTTGCTCTGTTCTTCCCTGCACGGGACCCAAGACAGCTCTCCCTCTTTCTTCTGGTTCCCCCGTTATACTCCTGTGACTGGGAACCACTCTATCTTCTTCCTCCCCTCTCCAGGGAGTAACTCTGCCTATGCTGCCTTCTTCCCCTAGGTCTCCATAGTGGTTCTCCTCACCCCCTGGTACTAGACTCACCGGTTGTTCGAGCCTTTCCATCAGCTCCAATTCCCCACTGGTGCTTATCAGGTAAGTCACGAGGCCAGAGCTTTCACTTTGACTCTCCAATTGATCTCCTTCCCACACTTTCTCTTCCCTTCCCTTCCCTTCCCTTCCCTTCCCTTCCCTTCCCTTCCCTGTTTCCTCCCTTCCTCCACTCCCAGGATGCTCTCTTGGCATCCCTTAAATCTCTCTCTCCCCAGCTGGGTCCATCATGGCAGCTTCCTATTCGCTGCCTGTCCAACCCAGCTATTCCTCCTTAGCTTTCCGGCATGGTTTCTCTCTTTGTTTTTCTCCTTCTTGTCTTCCTGTGCTACTTTCCTCTTCTTAGGTTTGAAACCCGGTGGCTGGGTTTTCTGTGGCAGCCTTTGATCTGCCATGGCCCCAGCTGATTCCCCCAGTTGTTTCAAGTGCAGCATTTGATGTCTCTGGGTTTGTTGCAGCTCCTTCTGCTCCTCAGGGTAAGCTTTTCTCTTTTGGTTCTTTTTCATTCTGTCCATGGCAGGGTGCTTCAGGCACCCTGTCACACAGTCCTGGAAAAATACAGAATGAAGATGGGGCCCACCTGCATAATGGCTAACATTACATAAGTTTGACACTTCTGGTTTAAATTCTGTGGGAAGCTGGTGGGTGGATGAATAATTCCACTACCCAATAAGGCAAAATGTATGGACAGAGTCATGGACCCTCAGCAAGGGAGCATGGTACCCCAGCAGAGTTGGCTGTGAAACATGGCAGGATTGTGACATTCTGAGGTTCATTTAGGTGATTTGGAAAGAACCTTTACCCATTTATTTAATCTTGCTGTCAGAATTGAAACATTTCTGTATAGGAAGAGAACACAACCTCTTAGGGCTGCCCAGTTCCTGCAATTACTTGTTCTCCTAAAAGGAACCAATTTGTGATTAGGAAAGAAATGTCAACTCTGAGAGAGGGGATGTTTCACAGGGTGAACATGAGGACCAAATAGTCTAGACATAATTTACACAAACATGAGTACATTTTAAAATCACAGAGAGAAGATGTTCTGCAGAAATCCCCTTAACAAGTACCAGGGTTTATGGAAATACCATCTCTGCAGCACATTGAAAATTCACCCCAGAGGGCACAGGCTACACACAAAAATGTGAGAAAGCAGAGAAAAAAGAATATTAAATAATAGGGCACAAGGATGGGGGCAGCAAACATCTGTGTTTGGGGGATTGAGGGGAAGAGTCTGAGGATTCTCATTTACTCTAAGGACCTTTAAAAAGATCTGTAAATAGGCCTTACATTATACTGACATCTACTTTAAGGCCCCATTTTACTGCAAGGGCCAATTAAAGGACATTGGCATAAATGGGCACAGTGACACTGGTTTTCATTTACAAAGGACCTTGTCACATGGATAGCACTTGTTTTATTTAGATCATAATAAGCATTACTGTGCCATATTCAAAGTTAAAACATGTTCTGAGCAGTTGCATAGTCATGTTTACAACATCTTTTAAGCATAATGTGAGACATGGTACAAGATCTCACCAGAGTTGGTTCAAAACTCTGTGCAGTGCTAGGGCTGGGACTGATAATCAATTGATTGTCAATCCCATCTCCAGGACTGCACTGGAGCTGGTTTAAGACTCTGGTGCAGTGCCAGGGCTGGGACCAACCAGAAAGCTGTGCTGGTACCTTCTTAGAGCAGTTGGATGACAACTGAACGTGTGTTACTTACTATGATCTGGAGATACTCCTCCCCACAAAAGTCCTAACTTTGCTATGATATGATCACACTTAGCACAATACAATTGCCCTTAACAGTTGTTTTACTGATTGAGCATGCAGATGCTCATGGTCTAAGAGCAGTTAACATGACCTAAATGTAACGTGCAACAAGGCCCAAATAAGCCACCTAAAGTCTCCCTGGCAATGTAAAGGGGCTTTAAAACAGAGGAAAATACCCCACATGTAGGTGGCTTCCCTGGTTACTGAACTATTGGGGGAAAGTGCTCTTCTACCACCCAGTAGCCTAAGGATTGAGAGGGAAAAGAGGGAGTACCTCACCCTCCTGTATTTGCTGCCCTTCCACCTCTGGCTTTAGTACCAGCAGTAGTGCAAGAGTGTGCATCATTTAGTGAAGGGAGTTGTGGGGCATATAGTTCTGTCCCGCAGCAGTAGTGGATTTTGGGCTGCTGGTGGAGATATCACCTTATTTTTTGCCACCAAAAAAAGGAGGCTATTTTACCTGCCTGACGATGGCAAGAAAATGAGACAACATCTCTTGTCAGTAGCCCTGAAATCCAATGCTGCACTTCTACACTGCCTGCTGCCAGAGCCTTCTGAGCCAAAGCCCTGTAAAAAGGCACAGGGGGAGGGAAGAGGAGGGAATGTCCCAGGGACAGTCCTGTCTAGATTCACCTGTGCTGCTAACCCTGATCCTAGCATGGAGTCAAAAGTAATAAGAGAATACAAGACCATAATCTCACAGGCTATAACACTGAATCTTTAATTCTTGTTTAAATTAGAGCATCTCTCAAAAAATAAAAATCCATCCAAACTTGATTTGCAAAGATGAAAAATCCAGCATCACCCTACTAAAAAGGTATAGCTTATTTCTAGTCTGAATGTATCCTGTTTTAACTTCCACCAAGTTGTTGTTGTCATACCTCTGTGCATATGACTGAAGAGCCTTCTGTGATCAAAGTTCTGTTCCCTCTTACAGGTACTGTGAACTACTATCAAGTTACCCTTCAATCAAAAAAAACAGACTCACCCAGTGAAACCATTAGGCAGAAGTTTTAAAGTGAAGAGGAAAGGACAGGACAGGACAGAAAATCCTGTTTTTTACACACTGAATAATTTGCTTGTAGAACTTATTACTACTAGAGACAAATAATATAAGAGTTCCAAAAGAGATTAGAGAAATTTATGGAGGATAGGTCCACCAAGGACTATTAAACACTAGACCCAGAGATGTAACATCAGGCTCAGGACAGTCCTAAACCTATGACTAATGGTAATCAGGAGAGTATGACAGGGAATAGATCATTTTGCATATGTCCCCATTTCTTTTACCTTTCCTAAAGCAGCCACTACTTGCCACTATCAAAGACAGGATACTGGGTTAGATTAACCTTTGGTCTTGACTCAAAATAACACTTCTTATGTTCCCTTTTTTCAGCTGAACGAATTGAACTCCTTGAGTTGTTCACTGTTAGGCATATTTTCTAATTCTCTAACCATTCTTGTGCTTCTTCTCTGAGCCCTTTCCAAATTATCAACATCTTTCTTGTTGGTGGCTTAGGGGGATGATTAGAGAACAATACAATTCTATATGACAAGCAGATTGTACCAAGGCTACTCTAACTCACACTAAGATTTGCAGAAGCCCCTCCTGTGAACCTGAAATATAGAGACCAGAGGTGATTTATACCTTCTTTGTCCCTCCATGACTTTTCCCAGCCCAAGGAATGTAGTAAGCTGGAATTAGACTCCAGCAGTTCTAAATGTAAGGATAATCTGTTATATAGTACAGATCAAAAATGTATTCAAAGAATCCAATGAAAAGTGCCTAAATTACCGGATGTAAATGTTCACAGATAATTTTTACTTTTGTTGAAAATTTTTAGCTGATTTTTTTTCAGCTGAAGAAATGTACTAAAACATTTTCAGTTTTAGCAACCAAATTGGCACCCAAAAGCTGAACATTTTTCTGGTGTCTGACTGTTGAAAATATATGTATTTATGAAACCCCAAACCAGGCCTCAAAAAAATAGAGATATTCTTCATGTTTCTGAATTATTTGGGGGGGTTGGGGGGTAATACATTCTCCATTTACTATAATAATAGACTATAAATAGATTGATAATCTTGAAGACCATAGAAACAGTTAACTGGAATTATGCCACTGTAAAGCTCAGACAAAGCAGTGGCAAATCATGTCCAACATTCCTAGGTGAAAAAAAGTCTTTAAAACTAAAGAGTACAGACTTGTGACTCCTTTCAATGTTATAAGACCCCTTTCTTTCAATGCTTCCAAATGTCTCTCAGATTATCTTGCAGGTGTTTCTCAACAGTTGCCACTAAATAGGTCCCACATCAGCTACATTAAATTAATCGATTTACATATCCCCAGTGCCCCATCATTATTACAGTGCAGCCAAGCATGTTAATTGTAACAATATCTACAATTTTTAGTAACATTTTACTTAGGCAGATTTAAAAATAGATATAAGTATGTGCATGAATATAAAACACACTAATCTAAACAAATCCATTTAGAATATAATTAAGACTCCAAAACCTAGAGGAAGAAAAGACTAAGACATATATCTTACTCTTAGCCTGTACAGGATTGTTCTACATATTCTACCCTTAATTAATCTGTCATTTGTAACTAAATAAAATCCCTATTTCCTGCTAAAAATAGTTCAGAGATATGTAGCTTAAAAGAAAGGGTAAGAAAAGACTTAAAAGCCTTTTGATCGCAAGCCAGGACAGCTCTTAAGCACAAACTCAAACTTAAAACATGTCCTTAACTCCTTCCTTTCTATAATCATGGCCTTAATAAAATAAAATGTTACTAACATAATTAGGTCGTATGACTTCCCCCAAAGGTCCATCAAAATGTCTTAATTTTCATAGTGAGCATTTACTCAGATGAGTAGCTCCACTGAAGTCATGCAAGTAGTTGATCACAAATAGAAGAAAGAGATTTGCAATTTAGACCACAAGAAATGTTATTTACAATTGGTCAACATTTTTCCAATTTCATAATCTTAAAAGAAATAACTGTTGACACGTGGAAACATGAATTTAAAAAAGAAAGGTGCAAGGAAGAATCCAAGGATTAACGTAACTGGCATTTTTGATAAACTCACATACCCAAAACTTCTTGTATTTTACATTTCATCAAAGGATATGCTTGGGGAAGTTCTGGGAAAAATGTGCAGAACTAGTTTGGTTCCTGTTTTCCTGTCCCTTTTAGTGGTGTGCCTTTGGGGAAGAAAAGGAGTGGAGGACGCATTCAATACTTTCCTCACTGTCTCTCAGATCCAGACCCCAAGTCCCATACTTCAGTACTGTTCTGGGCAAGCACCATCCTTTTGTGGTGTGTTAGTATAGTACCTAGCACAGTGATGGAGTCCCTGGAAACTACTTCAAAGCAAACAAACCATAATAATAGAAATCAATAGGAAAACTGTTATTGTCTTCAATAGACTTTGGACCAGGGCACGGTCTTAAGGAGCATATCATTACTCCAGTTATAACATTCACTTAGTTTTTCATTCAAGTCCCCTGTTTTCATTATTAAAGAGGGGACTAGCATATAATCAGTTTGTTTTAAACAACTGAAAACTAAATCAATCTTAGCCCTACCTGCTCTAGTGAAGGATCTGGAGGCTGTCCATTTAGAAGTTCCAAAAACACTCAGTTTCATGTCATCTCTGTACAACTCATTGGAAGACTCTTGGCAACACATCATTATTTCCAATGGAAGTATGTTGACACTACCCTGACAGCAGCCCGCAACGGAGTTTAACAAATGTAAAAACTCTAGCTCTTAGCACTGTTTAATAATAAATAAATCATTCCTGCTTCAGTATTGTAACATTAAAAAGAGTTAAGGAGCAGTTAACTGGCCTAATCAAGAGCCATGTGCCAAATGTTTTCACTGCAGTTTAAGGCCCTTTTTTGCACAGTCTATATAAAAATGTACTCTTGTGGGTTCTTCTCCTTAGCAGCCTTTGATAAGATCAAAATCCATTGCATAAGCATCACTTTTCTTGGGGGAAAAGGTTAATTACCCACAAAATTTAATTTTAAAAAGTAAAGATGTTTTGAGGTTAAGCAAACACCATTTTAATTATCCCAAAGTTTTGCCAATTTTTTTCTGTATTTAATCTTTACAAGTAAACTCATAGGTTTTACTTTTTTGCCATGCTAACACACTCATGAACAGTATGCTTTTATTGAAACCAGAACCTTGTTCACAAAGCAAGTGCATTAGCAAGGTTGTACCATCTCAGCACACTACAGTCAGAAAAGAATGAGATTTAAATTAATCTCTCCTCTGATTTATAATCATCAACATTAAGCATTTGTGAAAATAAGTTAACTTCTCATTGAGATGAATAAATGTGTGTAGATTCCTAAATGCATGAACTTGTTTTTGAAAATTATGGCCAACGCATTTTGTTCATGAAAGGTGCTATGTCCTTGGGGGTTTTTTGTTTGGTTGGGGGTGGTTTTGGGGGGAGGCAGTAGTCTCCATTGGGGTATATTAGTGATGCTGAAGGTAAATATATTGTTGTTCCTTAGATATTTTATGTGATGTTTCAAATGAAAATTTTTGGTTTTGGAGGGCATGTATGGTAAAAAATAGCACTTTTCCAGGGGTATAATCAAAAAGTTAAGTGGAAAAGACTAAAATAATGTATACATTAATTCATAGTTGGAGTATATAGCTTGTGCTCTTGTTCAGTGACTGAGCTAGAAATTAATTAAAAACTTTTAAGGCCAAAACAATCTCAGCAATCCAATACATTTTAAAGCTAACACCATTCTAATCTTTAGGTACATATCCATCATGGTACTATATGCATAAACATTAAGCAAAGAGGTCATATCACACACCCCCTCACTTGCTTTGCTCTGACTGTATCCTTCTATTTGTTTTTTTGTGTTTATCACATTACAGTTAAGCAAGAAGGACTCATACTGGCTTAAAATGGCTGTAAAACAAGTTAAGTGAGTTCAGATCCCTAGCAAATGTAAAATGGTATAGTTCCACAGACTTCAAAGAGCTGTAATAATTTGCCCCAGCTGAAAAGCTGGTTTATGTCATGATGATATGCAGTATGAATGTGGCTCTTAGTCAAAGCCCTGCACTGAAATGTTGCAGACTACCCCACCGTGAGAAATGCTGCCTATGTCTAAACAGTAAAGCCTATTCTGGGAGGGCTGCCCCCTGGAAGCAGTATAGTCGCATCCCAGTGGTGCTAGAGGTATGCTGATTAGCTTGGGGATAGGATAATTGTCCTTGTCACTCAGCAGTGACAACTGGCCTATCCGAAGCACCATACAGCTACAATGCTTTCATTTAAGAGATAGCCCATCAAAAACAGTGTAGCATAACTGCAGGTACTGCTGCCATTGAGGATAATTTTACTATGTAGAAATAGTCACTGTGCCTTAAGCAGACCTATATAGTGGGGAAGAAATGAGAATACAGCAGTTGCTTCATATATTCCACCAGCTGAAGCATGTATAGTCTCCCTGTGTGTCTAAAGAGTTAGCACACTATCCTGGAGTCCTTGCAGAAACATAGATTGTGATAGTGCATATGCCTCTTGCACAAGAGAAAGAGCTTCCTGTGATCTCACTCTGGCCTTCTCAATAACCATGGCAGCTCTAGAAATGGGATAGGTGTTACTGTGTCTATGCTGCACATAGGCAGTGAGCTCTAAGCTCACTGCCTTATCACCACAGGCTCCTGCCTAAGTTTTAAGTGAGCAGTGAGCTCTGGACTCCATAGTTGATGGAGGCAGGACCTGGCCAGAGTCCCTGCTTTCATGTGACTAAATGCTGCTGCTGTTCATCCTTCCTCTCCCTCCCCAAACTGCTAAAGGGAAAAGGACTGAGTGCGGGAGGGGGGACAGCAGTACTTAGCCCATGGGTCTGTAGCTCAGCATAAGTAGGGGCTCTGAGCAGACTCCCACACCAGGAGCTCACCTGCAACATAGCAAAAGGTGTGGGGGGGTTGAACCTGCACAACAGCACCCACTGTGTATCTAGCTCTGTCTATTTATTTACCATATGGGGTTTCAACATATTGTTTCAGCCATCTTAAGGTGATGTCATCACCAGTGTGAAGAGCCTGAAGGCAACCAAGTAGCACTGTAAATGGACATGAATCAACAATGTGGGCCATGGTTTGAACTTGTCCACAAGGGCATTTGTTGTCATTGTAAAGGCCTCATTGGTGTAGGTTTGAGGCACAGTGACCCTGTCCAGTTAAAAAAAAGTTGAGAAGTGCCCAATAACAAGGTAGCCAGTTAAATCCTGGTTAGCTGACTGTAGGGTCAGAGATGATGTGGTGACTGATTGGTGCTTGTGCTGACTATTCTTCACGCCATTGAGTAAGTAAGGAAAAGTCAAAGGATTTTGAAAGGGTGGACCATATTGGGCATCTTGAGGGAAGCCAATCTTTTGGTAGGTGGAATACGTCCCAGTGCACTGACAACATATGATTATCACAGAGTCTAGCTAGTAAGTTTGCTTCAGCATTTGTGTGGCAGAGATGAAGGGGAGCAATGTTACTGAAGACTGGTAACCAACCCTGGGAGTGCAGTGGGGCACAATTTGTCTGACACAAGAGACATTGTAGCATGCAGTTGGGTGTTCACTAGTTTGCTGCGTGATGAATGAGCCCATACAGGGGCACAGTATTCTGCAACTGAATAACAGTGTGAGAGCAGATGAACATAGCATGGAGGCATTGATACCCGAAGTTCAGTCTGCAAGTTTGGCAAGTAGGTTATTCCTTGTTTTGATTTTTTTTTAAAGCAGTTTTCTGGAGATATGATTTATAAGTTAAAGTCCAGTCAAGGGTGATCCCAAGATAAACTGAATGGGTTTCAAATTTGAGAGGCTGACCATTTAAAGTGTTAGTGAGTTCACAAATAGCACTGGCATTATGCAGATGAAAAACACTTGAAACAGTCTTTGAGATACTTGGTTTGAGACACCATTTTAGGCAGTACTTGGACATTGGTCTCATGTCTCCATCAAGCGTAAGTTTCACGCCTGAAGAGTCACAAGCTTGGGTGGCAAAGGCACTGTCATTAGCCTAAACAAATTTTCATGAGCCAGTTGCATCAGCATAAACTAATTTTCATAGCGCTCTCTATAACATACCTGCACCAGTAGAAATCCCATGCTTAATTAGCAAAGCTGAAATTTGTACCAGCTAGAATAAGTCCTATTTGAAAACAAGGTATAATTTGACTAAAAAAAAGAATCTCAGCTTTCCAGGCCTACATTTGGTGGTCACAATAGGGCAGTTGCATTATCTCCTGACTGCTGGTTGCCAAAATTAAAAAATAAATAAAGCCCTTTACAACTGCACAGAACAGTAGAGTCTGGATCATAATTAATGGTCCTAGTAAATTTCATTTTCTAGTCTGGTTTCTCTTCGTTTTCATTTTCAGTGGGGGGTTTTTGCCGTTTTAGTGTGATTCCTTATCCATGCTCAGCTATTCAGTTTGCATTAATCTATTTGCAGAAATCAGTTGTTTTATTAATATTCTAAATAGAAAATTTTACTCCTCCTTCTTTTAAATACAGTGGAGTTGCATCATACACACATTTAACTTATGCAAATTCAACTATACGCGGGGTGGGACGGGGGTAGGGGCTTGAGTTTGCATGTGATGCTGCCATTTACCTGGAGGCCCATTATGGCAGTGACAGCCACTGCCTCCAAAACCTCCCGCCGCCACCACAGAGCCATGCCTGGAGCTGTGTGACCAGCCGCCGGGCAGCAGCAGCAGCGTGGTGGTGGCTGGGTGGCATGCAGCCATCCCACCACCATCCCACAATGAGCCATTGCTGCCAGCTGCACAGCTCTAAGCATGGCTCCACAGCAGCGGTGGGAGGTTTTAGAGGCAAAGGCAGTCACCACTGGCACAGTAATTTTGACTATATGTGATTTTTGCCTTACGCACTGACTTTAGAACGTAACCCCCGCATAAGATGCAACTCCACTGTACCCTCATTTGTTGTTTCCCTCTGGTTTTACCCCACACAGAAAATAGACTTAGGTATTTTCAAAAAGCAAAATGCAGAGAGTCTGCACAGGAAATAAAGCTGTTAGTAATTTATAGCAAGTTACTTGAATAGGGTATTGATTCTGCTCAGAAGCTCTTAAAAGAAATCTTGTCTTTTGTGGCATTTAAAAAATGTTTTTAAACTAACTGAAAAAATAACTGCTATACTTCAATGGGGCTTCAATGTTTTCCTGAACAAAGATAATTTCTAGAATTACAGCATGAATGTACAAGCATAAAAATAAATATAAATGGTTCCCCAAAACCATAGTTAGAGTTGCTGTAAAAATGCCAAGTCATTTTAAGTACCTCCAAAAGTAATCCATAAAGTTTATGAAATGAATTGACTGAATACTGGACAGAGTGCTTATTTGATGACTAATATAAAAAAAAATTATATCTGTCTACAAATCTGAGGTTCTAGGACAAAAATCTCAGATCTACTGTAATTACTGTGAAAGGTTATCAGGGGCATCTGACTAATCTAGATAAATTCATAAAATCATTTCATACGGTTAGCTTTTGTTAGACGTTTTCCTCATAAATATCATGGCAATACACTGACGTTTTACTATATGGGACAATACAGGCAAAGGATATTGCTTAGAAAACTACATGTAATTAGAAAAGTAAGGTATTAGAAAAGTATTATGTTGCAATTTCTCACTCCTATCTTGTTTATGAACAAGGCCAGGAAAGGGAAGTGCAAACACACTGAAAAATACTCAGTGGGTACATCTACATGTGCAATTAATGTGCCTGAATAAATTCTGGTGCAATTCATGCTGGAGTTTATTGCTTCTGGGCATGCCACTTGCACATGCACCTGGGACTGCAGTACACTGAGCTGTGGCAAAGTAGCCCAGCTGGCAGAGGGCCCTAGAGGTCAGCCTTCCAACCCAGGGTTGCTCTGATCTAGCTCAGCGTGCTACAGAGTGGCTGGCTGTAGCACAAGGGTGCTTCAGTGTGGCGCTAGCTAGCAAGCAGCCCATCATCACTTCATGTCCCAGTCAGCCCCATCAGCATCTACACACGCACTGTGTTGGAGTAAATAATTCTGCCTTACGATAGTACTTGTGTTTGACAGTACTACCCTACAGTACAGTTAATTAGTTGTACTCTATTCTAATAGCACCACATATGTAGACACTGATGTTTTACTAAGCAGCTGATTAGTCTACTCCTCAGCAAACGTCTCATGCAGACACTCATCCAGTGAAAAATAAAAGTAAACGCATGACTTCCAGCTGACAAGGTAGACTGAAGTTTTTGAAGAGGTAGATCCCTAAATTCCCTTGGATTTGGGGACTTAATTCCCTCAGACTCTTTCACTGTAATGGTTCAAGTATCTATCACAAAAAAGAAGATAACATCATTGAACCATCTGATACCCATCTGTCCTTTTAATATGTGTGACAAGAGCAACTTCCAGGCCCAGTACTAGTGTAGGCCCACCCTTGTCTCTGGGCAAACCGCCCATCTTGTTTTCCTGCCACATTGTGTTGGTAAATGATTAAGATGTTAAATAGTAGGGAGGCTGCCCTTCGTGCACCTGAATGTCCATGGGCGATATATATATGCTCCTACCACCCCTGTATGTGCCTCATGCCTCGCAGATGTCACACTGTGTGATGGTACTCTGGCTCAAGTCCAGGCCAAACTGGGCACACAGTTGGATCTTTACCATATTGCCCCCTCGGGGCCACACACATACCACCCCACTCTTACCAGGGCATCTTGGACTCCACTGGCTCTCACCTGGTCTCTTGCACACTGCATATCCAGGCCACTTTCACTCTGCCCTACTCAAAGAGATTCTTGGGCTTTGTTCTTTACCCTTTGGACAGCCCTGGTGCAGTCTTTTGGGCCACTCCTGTGACCCTCTCCTGAACGGGACTGAGCAATTGCTCAACTATGGGCCAACTTTGCCCCTACCCCATCACTGGACCACTACGCTCCTCTCTCAGGCCACAGCTCTACCCCTTACACTGGGGCCTGGGGTCTTCTACCCCGACAGGTTCAGGCGCTTCTCTCCCTAAGCATGCCTGACCTTCACTCTGACCTTTCCTTAGGGCACGGGTTCCTGTACCCCTTGGACCCAGGTGCTCCTTCCTCAGCGTGCCTGGTGTACCTCCAGGGTCCAGCACCCCATGAGACTCAGGCACATCTCCTAAGCTTACCTGGCTCCCCCTAAATCTCTTAGTAACCCACCTAATGTGGGGGTAGGGGTTTAGGTGCCTGACTCACCTTACATCAGGTAGGTTCTCAGTCCTGGCCTTTGACTGGCCCTGCCTCCATTGAAGGGTCCATCAGGTCTCCCTATCCCAGCAGGATGCAGTTTTAGATCATGCCCAGGAGCCTCCAGATCATCCCCATAGCTTCTGCCCTTACCCCCCAGTTGTTCCTGGAGTCGGAGCTCAGCAGGGAAATGTTTCTTCCCTTCTGGCTGATCTCAAATTGCTCTCTACTCTCTCAGAGCTGGGCCCTAAAATGGCCGCCCTCATCAGCCACCTGGCAGCTCCCTGCTCCAGCCCTTGAAGTGACAGACAGACAAAAGGATGTTCTGTCACAATATATGTACCAATATTTTGCCATTGACATATCCAATGGGTAAATGGAGAAGAGTGGAAAGGACTGTTCGTCTTAATCCAAGGGAAGAAAATGAGCAAAACAAAATATAATTCTAGGATGTTTGAACCAATGGGAATCTTCCCCTTGAGTTCAGCAGCCTTTGAATAAGCCCCAATAACAGAATAAACACCTAACATATTGAGATCCAGCAGGAAATTCCTTGGACCTATGGAGTCAGGCCAGCTAATGAATCACTCCCTTGTCCTTCTGTGATAAATTAAGTTGCTTGCTGTTTGCTTTCTGTGGACCTCTCTGCTCCATAGGGACACAGCAGTTATAAATCAGTTTTTCAATCTAGGCAGGTTCCCTGACAGTGAACATTCCATCATACTATTTTTTTAGTATTTGAATTGAAGAGTTCCACTTCCAAAAAGCTAAGACTGCAGTTTGCAAATGTACCCACATTTGTGTGCACAAATACCATGGTATAGCCATGTGTACATGGATATTTGCATGTGCATTTATCCTTTTTTGGGCACAGCAGATATCCAAGCCTGCTGTCAGATATTAATTTAAAGGTGTAATGTGATCTAATCCCCCATCCTAAAAAACACACCTCCTTCCATGCTACATGTGTTTAGGAGGACATGTGGGTTTGAGGCTGGGGATGAGATCCCAATCATGTCATACTTGTCAGTGCAGTAGGAGCCTGGGATCATGATCCTGAGCTCCCCCTGAACTGAGCAAGTTGTAAGTCAGGTGCCTGCCAAGCAGCTGATTGTCCCCTCAGTCAGGAGAATGCATTGGGGTCTGGAACCAGCCCTGGTTCAGTCCCCACCAGGCTGACATCAGCTGATATACTTCTCTTGTCTTTACACCATATTTAGCCATTTTGTTACACATGCTTGTGCTCATTTACTGTCCTTTGCAAGATCTTTCATTGTACATATGCCTTCAAGCTGCAGGAACTGCAGCAGGTGTCGCATAGTCTGATGCTCTATGTTACAGTCACAGGCAACTGAACCAATGGTATAGCCCCACTTCTTCATTAGTTCCCTGGAAAGTCAAACTATGGTACATAGTAGGACTGTGCAAAGCTTCGGTTGCTGATTCGATTTGGAGGAGATTCACCCGATTCAGCAGCTGAATCAAATCAGGAGACCAACTAAAAGATCTGAATCGATTCAAAGCCTTCCAAATTGATTCAGAAAAGATTCAGAGAAGATTTGGAGATTTGAGCAGTCCCAGCTCACCACCGCAAGGAACTGGACCCAGGCTCCATGCCAGTAAGTAGGGGGGAGGGCTGGAGGAGGGAAGAAGGGACCATGAGGGGGACCCTCCACCAGACCCCATCCACCTGCCTGCTCCCCCACCCCTCCGAAGTGTCCTCTACCCACTCTCCCAGCCCCATCAATGGCTGGTCTGCCTGGCCCTAATGTCTTTGTACTTTAAAAAAAAAAAAAGCCCCACACTCATTGGATGCTGCAGCAGCTGTCAGGGCCTCTGGGGGCTCATGGTAGACCCCCCACACACAGTGTGGGGCAGTGGGGAGAAGCGGGGGTTGCCCCCCCACCTGGCAGGAGCCGGTGAGTACAGGGCTTTTTTTTTTTATTATTATTTTTAAGTGCCAGGACCCTGGGGCCAGGCAGGACAGCCATTGACAGGGCTGGGAGAATAGGAGGGAGATGGGGCCTATTCAATTTGGAGATTCAGCCAATTCAGTGACAGACGAATCTCTGAATCAGATTCAGCTAAATTGATTTGGGACAGTGATTTGAATCACCAAATCAAATCACTGTCCCCCGAATCAGCCAAATCTGAACCTGAAGCGAATACTAGCTGCTTCGCATAGGCCTAGTACATAGGTGATTGAGATGTTGCCCCCTTTGCCATGTTTCATCATCCCCTGGTGGTAAGGACTTGACTGCTGGAATGTACATTTTTTTACTGTCAGGTATTTTCTTCAGCCTCTCATTCCACATCTATAGTTATAGCTCGCTGGGTGTGACATCGAGGTGTTGGGTACTGGTGAGGAAGCTCCTACATGACTTTGGACATTTGTGTGCTACAGGATGGTCCTGCAGCAGGTTATCTTACCTCTTCAGTTGGTCTTGATCACTCTGTTCTGCTGGCCAGTGCTCTTGTGATGTCGGATGGAGTGATGCCAGACAGCATATACACACTGTTTAGGCTGGTAGGTTTCAGACATCCTATGATGCATCAGGAGCTGTCATTCAGAATGAGATCAGCTGAGTTCACTGACAGCTTCTGGTGCAGTTCTGGATCCAGTCAGCCAGAGCTGCTCCACGTGGGGTTTAAAAACCCTGGCAGAGGAAACCAAAGGCTCCCCTTAGCCAGGAGCCTCTGCTTCTCCATGCTAAGCAGCCCAGTCAGAGCTGTTTGGCTTGGTGTTTAAAGTCCACAGAGAATGGAAGCTCTTGCTCCTCCCTGCCTGGAACCTCTGCTTCACCTGCCCCAGAATGCCTGACCATTGCTGCTTAGCAAAGGTTTTAAAGTCCCCAGCCAGTCAGGACTGCCCAATGCAGGGTGTAAAGTCCTTGGCTGGAGAAGCCCTTGGGCCAACAATCAGCCACCAACTATATGTTAATTTAAAGCATCATACAAACAAGCCATAAAAATGTTCTATCTTATATGTGGAACAATTTTATAGCTCATTCCCCATTTTATGGTGCTTTAAGTTGAGGGCACATATTTACGCTGCAATTAACACTTTAATTGTGGTATAAATGTAATACATTGGCTGGGGGCAAGTCTATGTGGCAGGTTAAGTCTGAAAGAAGAAGAGGTTCATTCCTGCAGGCTTTAGAACCATTCTTCAGTTAAATTATAGCAGCTCCCACAGCTCTAATTCTTCCCTTTAAACCCTGGGAAGTGAGGAAGGAAAGGAGAACATGCAGGAAGCATGTGCACAGACAAGCTGTGCTTATGAATTCCTTGAGAACCTACTCTCTGCTTTGGACACAGGTTTTACCTTTTATCAGGAAGTAACATAGGATCTTTTAAACTAAGGCCTGGTCTTCATTCAGAGTAATACAAGAGGCAAGGATTTCTTAGGGTGATATCTTTTATTGGACCAACTATGTCAATGCAATAAAGTTAGATGAGCTTTCAAAAGCAAGACATAGTAATGTTGATTTACTGTAGGGGGAGATTTTATATTGACTTAGCTTGCCTGGTGTAGTTTTGCAGGTGGACATTTACTGTTTTAGGCCTGGGTTGCAGTGGTTTAGCATGCTTCTGCAAATTTACAGGCAAAACTTAAACCTATATTGCCAGTGTTAAACTGGAGTGTATAGGCCCAAATGGTGCACAGATTTAACTGAAGCTGTTTGAATTAAACAAATACAGTGTTTGCCTACAAAGAAGCCAAAGGAATACAACTGTAGAATGAACTTGAACAAACATATCCTAAGCATATCACCTAAACATATACTCTTCAGGCCTAACCAAGCAGTTTGATTGAGATATATAGTTGGTTTATAAAGTTCCCATAGAGCTGTTTATAAAAACAGGATGTTGACCTGACGTCTCTCTTCTAACTTTTTCCTCCTTCCCGTAACACCAGTGCTCCATTTAATTGCCATGGTGCAACTCAGAGATGAATACTTTGCACAATGTGCAAAATAACATAAAAATAACTGGATAAATAAATTCACTATCATATAAAATAATAATTACTATTATATATTTTCTGATACTACAAAACAGGTCCATAAGGAAGCTCTACTGCTCATTGGGTGCTCTACACGCATCCTTTACTGTGGAGCAGACTAATTAGCTCCACAGGAAAGCATCACCATCTCCATGTGCTGGTATTAGGGTGCAGTAAATGAATTAAATCCTTCATAACACAGTACCATTGGAGGCAGTACTATCTCACAGCACAGTAATTAACTGCAGTGAAACACACGTGAAGATGGTGACCACAGGTGTAAATTGTGCCTGGTCAGCCCAGGCAGCAGTGGACAAGATTCCTGGCTGCTGACTAGTCACATTCCTCTGCACTTTATGCACTCTTGTGCCCCAGCCAGCCCCTCCACCGCCCAACACCTCCACCCAGAGCTGACCCCACAAACCTGCTGCCAGCCTGGGCATACACCACCCCAGCTCAAAGTGCTGCAAGATCTAGGTGCACATGTAGGTGCTGCACCCAGGAGCAGAGTACTCTGGCTCAAAGTACTCCTAACCTTATTGCATTGCATTAATTGCATGTGTAGATGCACACATTTAGAATGAATCTGGACTAATCTGTATGTTATATTATAAAGCACAATCCTGCACTTGCAGAATTTAATTAAGGTGGTAGTAAAGTGAAAATATTGCCTTCATTTACTCCTATGACACTAACCATGGGGGGGTTGCATGGGTCTAACTGCAAAGAGAACATGTAAATTATAGACACACACAGTTATCACAGTTTTAAATGACAATTTTCATTTTGTCTCATGATGCCAAAGCTGGTCCAGGAAAACATGCAACTGGTGGTTTCATTCATAAATTTGGCTCAATCCTAGCATAGTTATGATACCATAAATATAGTTATCATTTATATTTCTCACTGTTTGACTCCTTGCAGCCTCAAAGCATTGTTTGTATAACTATTGTGTGAATAAGGAAGAAAAAAAAAGAGGTTTCCCTTCCCCACCCCCACTCCAAATCAAATATAATGAAAACTGGACGGATGTTAGACTCTCAAGGGTTTTATCAAATTATCCGTGATAGGTCAGTCTGCGTTGAAGGTTTCTGAATCTGAATTTTATCAATGGCTTATGCTAGGTTCATTTTAAGGGACAGCAGGTGTTAAAACAATGAGCCCCAGCCTCCTTTGCATCTGTGATACAAAAGCTGTCTCAGTGTTTACAAGAAACAGGATAATCAAAAAACATCCTGCCACTGGAACATAAAAACTATAGCTCCTTGTTATTCTTTTTTTTTCTCACACTGTTGCTTTATTTATAGAACATAAACTTGAACCATGAGGAGGAAAATATTCATATTAGCTTCCATCTGGAAGTGACGCACATGAAACGTACAGAGGGGCTCTCCACTGCAGGGGTAGTGTACATTGTTCTTTCAACTCTGGTTAGGCTGTTAACCCTTGCACTGTTGTTTTAGATTAGTCAAGCCTATGTGTGTGTGTTTTTAAAATCAAAGCCAGCTTCTCAATGGCTGTTATCAATACTGGAACTCTCAACAGGATGAAACCTGTGGATACTGGATTTTGCATATAATATTGCTTACACTTATGTCTATGACCCGATCTGGACCCGATCAATACATTCGCATAGAGGAAAAAAAACTAAACGGAGTTTCAGTTTTGCTGAGCATTAGCTCATATAAATTCAGTATTTAATGCATTATTCCAGTATAATAGTGTGTTTTTAATCTATTTGAATATATATTGTTTTTGAAAAAAATATGTTCTCATTTAAGATGCATACAAATGGGAACTGATCTTTGGATCCAGAACTTTCATGCACTTTCCAAAGCTCTAAATGGTTTTCCCCACCCTGTTCCAGACCTAGATTTCATGACCCAGCTTTCATTTATAGCTGGAACAGCAGCAAAAAATGTCTTTTTCCACCCTGCTAAGCCTTCAATATTTGATATGAGTTGAACATGTATAATTCCTATCACAGGCAATCCTTAGCTCAAAAAAAATCTTCAAGAGCTATAATAATTAGAAGCAGCTGAATTTTTTTTATAAAAATTTTAGAACGTATGGAATTTTCTTTGAAAAAAGGTGAAAGGTCCAAATATTTCAATGAACCTGTTTTTGTTTTCTAAACCATAAAAACATTTTTGTTTCTTTTCAAAACTAAACTTTTTTTTCCTTTTTGATTCAGGATTTTGTCCTCTTCTCCCTTTTTTGCCATTGAAAAAAAGAGGGTAACAGGTAAAGAAACAAAAACAACAAAAGAAACACAGAGAACCAGAGACGTAACAAGCTGGAGGGACACAGGTTCAGAGAGCAGGAAGGGGCCTACAGAAGGTGCTGCTGAGTACCAGAGGGGTACAAGTTCTGGGGCAGGGGGTGGCTATGTAGATATCTTACTTATGCTGGGGAAAGTCCCCTGCTACAGCCTCCTCATGGTCTACCCAATTCCAGCTGTTACTCTTACAACAGCAGCCTATTGTTAGTACACCTGGATGTTGCTGCAAAAGCAACACTATAGAGGTGCTTTTGCTGCCAGAATGCAGACTTGAGGGAGGTAGGGGAGTGATTGTGGTGCCTCTTCTAAATTGGTGCCAGGGGCTAGTGCCCCACACGGCCATCCCCAGTAAACCTACTACTGAAAACGGAATATCAAAATGGTTTCAGTTTTTCTTGTGTTGTTCAAACATCTCAAAAATATTAGCGTATTCTGCAAGAACTGTCATTACTAGGCCTGTGCAAAGCAGCTAGTATTTACTTTGGATTCGGCCGGTTTGGGGGGCAGTGATTCAATTTGGGGATTCAAATCTGAATCGATTTAGCCAAATCAGATTTAGCCAAATCAGATTCAGAGATTTGGCTACCACCAAATCGGCCGAATCTCTGAATTTGCCCCATCCCCCACCCGCTCTTCCAGCCCTGCCAATGGCTGCCCCACGCAGCCCCAGCTCCCAGCTCTTTGAAAAAAAGAGCCCTACGTTCACCAGCTGCTGCCAGGTGGGAGGGAGGCAATCCCCACTGCTCCCTACTGCCCTGCACTGCATGGGGGACTCTGTCATGAGCCCCCATCCCCAGCTTGCTCTCCCGGCCCCAGCTTTCAGATGTTTTGGGGTTTTTTTTTAAAGCCCCAACTTCCTGGCAGCTTCCAGGTGGGGGGGGCAACCCCTACTTCCCCCCCATTGCCCAAAACTGCATGGGGGACTGTGCAACAAGCCTCTAGAAGCCCTGAGGCTGCAGCACCCAGTGAGTGTGGGGCTTTTTTTTTTAAAAGCTGGGAACTGGGTCAGGTGAAGCAGCCATAGGGGCGGCTGGGAGAGTGAGTGGGTGGGGGGGGCTTGTGGTAGAGCCCCCCATGCAGCATGGGGCAGTGGGGGGGCAGCAGGGATCACCCCCCCCCACCTAGCAGCAGCTGGTGAGATGGGGCTTCTGTTTTTAAAGAGTCAGGAGCTGGGGTCGGCTGAGCAGGGCAGCCATGGTGGGGGCTGAGACAGCAGGCGGGGGTCAGAAGCATGCAGGAGGGCTGAGGGAACAGTCCCATGGCCCCCTCTCCCACCTTCAGCCCACCTCCTACTTACCAATACAGGGACTGCCCAAATCTCCAAAGCTCTCTGAATCTTCTCCAAATTGATTTGGAGAGCTTCAAATCGATCTGGACCTTTTAACTGGTCTCATGATTCGATTCAGGTTGAATCGGGCCAAATCTCCTCTAAATCAAATCAGCACTCAAAGCTTTGCACAGCCCTAGTCATTACATTTTTTCATCAAAAAAAATTAAATTTGAAATTTTCAGCCCCTTCTAATCATCATAATTTCTGTTTTAGCACTTATCACACAACAATTTTAAATCATTTTACAATAATTAATTAAACCAGGAATGGATCGTGCCACCTTTACTCACCATATTTTTTTATTGGTTTTTTTTTTGTGTGTGGATTATCTGAGTACAGCTCATGGGACCATTCATGTAGTACTACTTAATTTGAATAAGAGTGATATACTCTAGTCCTAAATTTTGTGAGGCTCTCTCTGAGGTTGGGGAAGATCGGTGTTTAAATGACTGAACTATGGTACACAGAGATGGTGACTTCTACTTCCCACCAATCCCTTTGCACCAATTCAAAAGACCAGAGCAGGACCACAAGACCTAAATAAACCCAAAACCAACCTAAGAAGTGTTGTTCTGCAACAGACACTTCTGTGATGGCCCTGTGGGCTGCCCTCTGAATACATTCCTGCCAATTCCATCATACAGGGTGGAGTTAGAGGATGAAAGGCACATGCTAGAGATGAGGACACAGTATTCAACATTGCAGAAATGTTGGGCAGCACTGTTTCTTTCAAATGAAACAGCTCCTGGGACTAGCTAAAATGTAGGACTGTGTGAAAGAGCAGCGTTCTGCTTTGACATCCATTTCAACTTTTTGACAGAACAGTGCTTCATTTCGTGTTTTGTTTTGTTTTGAAAACACTGTTTCATTCTGTTTCATGGAAATAGTTTCACTGTTTCAATGCTGTTTCAAGGTTTCAATTGGGCTGGGGAAGGGAACTCAACGGAGCCAAGTTCCCTTCCCCAGTCCGATCACAATGCTGGGGAGGGGAATTCAGCCAGGCTGCTTTGCAACTTATAACGTTTCGAAACTTTCAAAACATTTTGACGGCCGTCATTTCATTTTGAGGCTGTTTTGAAGGCCTTTGTATCATTTCAATTTTGCTGTTTTGAGCTCAAAATGAGTCAAAACAATGTCAAAATGAAACAGCTGGTGAAATTTCACACAGCCCTACTAAATTGCTCCAAGAGTCTCTTCTGGAGCAACAAAACTTCAGGATAGATGGGTGACTTAAAGCTGTCACACTAGCTGTCTTAGTGAGCTGCTAGTTTTTTGCTGCGTCTGAAAGAGGTGCAGCCTAGAATTTCCTTTGGTGTGAAGAGTCAGAGGGAACCTCACATTGGCCAGAGCCAACCTCCCTTCCCTGCCCAAATCTAAGGCTAAGGACAGAAGTTACATATAAATCAGTATAAGTGATTGGAAACCAATTCAAATCTGAAACACAATAGAAATTCAGGGTGCCAAAACCAGTTTAAGATAAACCTAGATGGATGTAGTATCAGACTTAAATGATTTGGGTTAAATCCATTTATTGAACTTCTGTCCCAGATCCCCTTCAGATTCAAGTTAACCTGCAGTTCCCCAGTGTCCCAGGATGCTTTGTACCTGCCTCACATACCCATCTTTGCACTGCGGACAGGCTAGGCTTGGCCCAAGCTGTCTGCTCCAGCCGAGCAGGGAGCAATGTTCTGGCACCCTCTGACTTCTGGCCTGGACCACTGTAGGCATGTGGCTTCATTTCCAGAATCAAAAGTGAATAGTCTGTTCACTTGCTTATCGGTTCAATCTATACAGCTTAGATTAACCTGCAAAGATTGAATTGATTCAGCCTCAAGCTTTTTGACTGTCTATACTTAGTGTGACCATTGGGGATACTGGTACCTACTCATTTTCATTGCCCTTAGTTACATATTCAAATATACAGAATAAAATACAATGCAGTTTATGCTGTGAGAGGTATTTCTAACAAACTGAACCCTAAGGCTGTTATATTTTATCTCTAGATTTCACCACCCTAGTGAGACTGTGGATTCTCTCTATGTCTCTTTATCCCAGTCAAGCCTTTTCTTATCTTCATCAGTGTAAAGCATTTAGACTGAATACAATGGTAACTGCACCCCTGTGTCTGAGGCTAGAATTAGGTCATGTGTGTCCAAAACTGCTGAAGGCATTTGAGTATTTTCAAAGACTGACCACGGAGCTCCAGAATTTGGATCTCATCTAAGGCAGCTCATGTGATACCCTCATACCAGCAAAATTTGCAGTAGTGCTCATTCTAAAAGGATGATTTTAAAACCACATCATTGGGAAATATATTGGACCCAGTATTATAGTTGGTAATCCCAGCACACTTAAAGATGCTTAAGATTAACAAGGAATATTTAGCTCACTGAAACTTATTTCAGAAATTTTTTTACAAACTTCCTATACTGTGAATGAAGCTTTGTTTCCAACAAGCCTTCCTCACCTTTTTCCTCCACCTTTAACCACACCCAACTCTGCAGAAAATAGGACTGACATTTACAGAATGATTTCCAGAAAATATTCTGTGTAAGTTACTAACTCAAGAGAAGTGACTGATGCAGAATGTCTTGCATTCAAAAGTTTGTCTAACTTTATCCAACCATTTAATCAGTCCAATAAAAGATATCACTTACAAGAATCCTTGCCTCACATAACTTGAGAACAAATTTCTAAATCATTATACTAAGAATAAGCAAGAGTATAAGAGAAATGATGCACATAGAATTTCAAATTATACTGTGGTTTATAATACAGTGGTACCCAACTTATGTGGCCCAGCAGGCCAGATGAGTGGTATGGGGCTAGTCCACAGTCTGGATCTGGAACACAGAGACATATCATCTGCTCCATGAGGCTGGAATCTGGCACTGTTAATTACTGCAGCTCCCATCACCAAATTTCTGACCTGGCAGGCATCCCCAGCTATACACACATTTCTTGTTTCCTTTCTATTTACAGGACCCACAGAATCAGTTATCTTTCTACCTCAAGAAGTGTCAATGAGAAAATTATGGACACTATGAATTATGACAATTAACAAAAAACTTAATTGTAGTTTTAGCATCTGTGATCACTCAGGACTGGGGTCTTGTAGACTGACACAATACAGTACTCAAATAGAAAAAGAACAGCTGAATCCGGCCCTCAGGTCTATCACAAACATTAAGAGGAAAGTATGCATTGAATGTGCTGTCCAGTGACTATTAAAAGTAAAAATTGTTATAGTGTCTGCTTACATTAAATGGATTGAAATATGACAGATCTGAAAGTGCTATTTTATAGACTGCACAAAATAAATCTTTTGTGTTGCACAGATTGGCATAAAACTATTTAATTTCTAATACTTGTTGTACTATATAATGTAGTAGTGACCCCTTATCCGCCTTATTGATCAACTGTATTCTTGCAGATAATACTTACTGAAGCCAAATGATAAAGCAACTAGTATTCCAAAACCTCTGCTAACACGTTATTTGGATAATAGCCAGAGGTCTAGGTTCAATCCCTAGTTATATTTTTTTCTCACAAAAAACATCTGGTGTATGTTAACTGCAATCTGTACCAACTTTAATATTCATGACAATAGCTACCTTTCAGCATGACATCCTAAATAAAGAAGTCACTGAATGTTGATAAGCAGTAGTCAATACAATATAGAATCAATAGATATATCACTACCAGCTGGTTCCTAATGACAGGGCATCAGGAGTTCATGTACCATGGAGTCAATTTTTGGAAGCTTTAATTTTATTGAACAAATTATTTCATAAGACATCAATTGGGAGTTTTACTTTTTAACAGAAAGAAGTGGAGTGTGGCATGGTATTTCATATCTGGCTGAGATTTAAAACATGCTCTCCTTATGAAGTATGACATTTTATACCTGAAACCACAGGAATAGTTTCCCACATTTAAGTGCAGAGGAAAAATCTTCAAATTAAATGTGAACTTTGTACCTTTTAATTCTCATCCAATCCTCCTCCTCCATGTACTGTACATAGGTCCAATGAACATGCTGGTACTGCATCAAAGTCCAGTAGACTTAGCTACAAATCCCCTTCATTTAGGTTTGAAGAAAGAAGCAAAACTACCATAGATTATGGTAGTTAGTGATAGGAAGCAACCACTCCCTTTCATGGACAACAGCTTGGAAACTCATTACAGTACTAAATAACCTGCTCAGCATTGCTATTTCTGGCAGCGCTATTGTTTCTAGACACAAAGATTTGGACATACTAGTACCTGAGTTCAAAATCAGTGCCACTGCTACAGTATCAGATCCCACAGTGAAGCTAGAGCTCATCCACTCACTTCAGGGTGGCACTTTAAAAGCACAGAGACATTGCTGCTGAGAACTCTTAGTTTTTATCCAGTGCTAGAGATGTTATCATTCTAATGGGTGGTTATATGAGAGAATTCCCATGCTTAATATGCAGAATAAGGCATAAGAATCGCTGATAGCTTTTGAAGCGTTTAGAAAATGTCACTTCTTGAGACCTGTCTAAGCTTGCTTCTCTGCCAGCACACATTCACACTCTCCAATGGGAAGGCACAAGTTGCTAAAGGAGCTATGCCTGCTTGCACAAAGCACAGGAGTGTTAACATGTGTTTTCTCACAACTGCCAGACAAATCCAGAACCCTTATTCTGATCAGCACAGGTGATTTAACTCTACCAGCAGAAAGAAGACATCTGCCACTATGGAGAAGCTTGGAGTGTTGACACGCTACAAAGAACTCAGACTCTGCCATCAAAACTTTGTAGTGGAGTCTAAGCCTAGCATACCATCTCAGTAAAATACACACTTTTGTCAGGTGCTGTTCTTCACAATGTTGAGGGCTTATGGCTGTTTGGTTGGACTATTTTCAAGTCACTACCACTTTGTCCTGCTCCCCCTGCTCACTCTGGCCAGCACTTCACCCTGTGAATAGGCCCCAAAGATATCAGTGGGGATACCTGATGAGCACCATACTTCTGAATATGGGGGAAAGTGCCAGAATTAGAGTACAAATCATAACTGTAGATTGATATCTTTATGCAACAGTTCCCTGAGTTCCCTCAAAGTGCGTAGCCTCTTTTTTATAGTGCATACAACCAAAAAAATGGCTACACACTTACCTGGCCTTTGCAGTTAGAATGACAGGAAAGAAGGGCTAGAAGAGGCCTCACAGAGATCATCGAGTCCAACACCCTGCTTAAGGCAGGATTAACCACGACTAAACCATCCCAGCCAAACGTTTGTCTAACCTGCTCTTAAAAACTTTCAAGGATAGAGATTTCACAACCTGTCTGGGTAGCCTGTTCCAATGCTTTCCCATAGTGAGAAAGTTCCAATGCTTTCTCATAGTGAAAAAGTTCTTCCTTATATCCAATCTACATTCCCTTTGCTGCAATTTCAGAACGCTGCTCCTTGCCCTGTCCCCTGAAACCAGAAAACAGCCTATCCAAACTTAACGGGAAGAATGTGTATTAAGATACAGCTCTGACAGCATTGTATACCTCAGGAGCATCGTCTGCGTATTAGCAGCCTTAAAGCTGACTAGAGTCCGGTATTTTCAACATTTTTAATAGATTCAGGGTTAATACCCGCAACAGTGACAGAGCTTTAAGCAAGGTTCCTTAAGTACCATAATGATGTGGCGTGAATAGCCATGGAACTGAATCATTCTCAAGCCTTCTAATAATTTTGGAATTGCTACTAGAAGCCATGAAAATGACAGAAGGAGCTAATCAGTTTCATGACTGCTATTAGTAGCTTTAAAAATGAGAAAGAAGAGCAACCTTGTAAATAACTAACTGGGCCTTATGTCCAAGGCTTGGAACAGCAGCCTTTTGACAGATGCTTCCCCTTTCTGGCTAGTTAAATGGAGTCTGCTTAGTTACAATGCAGAGAATTACCATTAGAAGGCAGTTAACCAGGGTGCAATTACAAAGTAAACTGGTAGGCTGAAAGATGCCATGCACTAAATCTATGTGTAGGTTACCTTTTAAGAAGCACTGATTAACAGCATGTAAGAAATTGGGCTTGGCTTTGCATTATGCAATACCTAAGTTTTAAAATTTTGCTCCCCTAGAAACTTTTAGGTGCCATCCTTTTCCAACTAGCCTTTATTGCAAACTTAATAGGGGACAAGTAAGCTTATGAAGTGAATCACTCACTTATCTGGCAAGCATATAAGTGAAGTACAACATATCTGTGGCAGATCAAGGAACTAAACCCAGGTCACCAAACAGCCAAGTCTAACACTCTATCCTCCTTCCCTTCTGACAGGGAGGAAGAAGGGGTTGGTGTCTCTGAAGCCCACCACTCTTTGAGGCTACTCCTAGGGTGAAGCAATTGTCAAACCACTCCTTCAATGGGATTGTGCCTAAAGGCACAGTCCAGCCTTTTGTAAATGGCTTTGAAATATGAGTTACAGAGGCATAACATTTTTTCTATTATATTCCTTCCTTCACCTTAAGCCCCTTTCTCAATAAAAGACAGGTGCACTAAGCTCCTTGCCAAAAAATTGAATTTAGAGGAACAAGCCCCTCCGGTTTTATAGGCTACCCCTTCATGAGCTCACTAGCCCCCATATAAAGTTTGCAATAATGACCAGTTGGGAAAGAATAGCAACTAGTTTCCTGGGGAGCAGTATTTTTAAACCTAGGCTTACAGGAGCCTAAACGATTGCAGACCCTGTAAGAAATGTTCTGTAAAAATATTTCATACATTCAAGCCTTTTAAATATACAATCAGTAGTATAATTGATGGGGGGGCAAGGGAGTGACAGGGCAGGCAGTCCCAGACACCACTGCCCTTGGGTGGGGTGCAGAAAAAGCCATTGCTGCAGCTGGTGACCAGCCATGTTGTTGACACTTGCAGCACAGCAGTCAGTAGTGTCCCATGCACCTCCATTGCTCAGATTGTGGAGTTTCCCAGTTAGCCTCTGCATGCAATTCTGCTTTTGTAATGCAGAATAACCTGGAGGATGAGTTCCTTGTTTGTAGAGTAGATAACAGTTTTTGATTTGAAGAACTATTCTTATGTTCGTACTGTAGTAAAACCTAGAGTTCCTGAGCCTTGCTTGAAAATACTGCATATACAAGTCCTGCAAAGATTGACTTAAAAAATTCAGCATATATGAACATATCTTTGCAGTAGCGAGGTCACAAAACAAAACATGTTCTCTAGCAGAAGATGTATGAATGACAACAGATTTGGGGTAGGAAACTGAACACAAAGCTAATGAGGTGGCAGTTTGCAGGGGTCACGCTAGTTCTGTACTGTCTTTATTTTGGTTTGGGGGACTTCTGTTTATTTTAAACATAGTTTGGAGATATTGTATTTGTTTCCTGCAAGTTTTAGTTTCTCATTAAACAAGTAAGGGCCATTCTTTTTCTCTTGGAGGCCTGGGATATATGGAAATAGACAGCAAGTATTCTGAGACCTATGAAAAAGGTATGTTGCTTAGGAAATTAGATCAAATTGGCCTTTAAAACTAGACATGGAAGGGAATCTGCTACAAACTGTAGCTCTGAAATTATTTTAGCTAAAAAAGGCAGCTATCCAAAGGCTACATCAATGTAAGGAAAATATATGAAAACTGCAAGGGTTCTAATGGTAATGTCTTTGAGCTCCAGTGAATAATTTTCTAGTAATTGTTGTCATCACCTTAAAACTTATGAACTGGTTCAGCTATAATACTAGACTCTCCTGATGGTGTAAGGGTAAAGATAAATTATATAAATTGTGCCAGTGTAAGTTTGGAGTGACTCTTTTTCAGCTACTCAGAATTTAACTGAAACCACTGTGATCTGATTTTACTTCCTTCTCTATGAATAAAATGTAACTGATCCTCAATCAAGCATGTTGCCCCAAACTATTTGAAATCAATAATCATCCCCAAAAGCATGAGTTTGCCAAGAAGAATCACATTATATTGAAACATAATAAATGTTTCTTTTTATAACATAAAAAGAAACATAAACATATAAATGTAATATAAACATATAAATATAAACATATAAACATAATAAATGATTCTTTTTATAAGGATTCATGCTTTCAAGTTTTTTCCAAATCCCTAAGAGTTAGAGACTAATTTTTTTTTACAAAGCCAAGCTTCTCACATAATTTCATGAGTAAAAACCCCTACCAAGCATCAAAAAATCTTTGATAACTTTGCAAAAGGCCCAAATCTTCTAGTCTAGCAGCTCCCAATCTCTGGTATGTGTACCACCAGTAATACGCAGACAACCTGTCAGTGGTACACATTAACAGATGTATTAGAACTACTTTATATGACAAAAATTTGCTAGTAGTAATTAAGGTCATATCGTTTTAAATTGGTGGTGCACAATCTGTCAGAGTTTGGGAACCACTATTCTAGTTCCTTCAATTTTGCTTCCTAACTCGTAAAGAGAAGAATGGAAATTTAAGGAAGTGGTTGCTTGGTTTTCATCAGGGGGGGTTTGTTCATTTGTGTCCTCAGAAAGAGGTTATAACTCTGCTTTATTAGCAAAGAAATATTTTGCATTCTTTTTATGTGCGTTTTCTTCCCATATTTATGGAAAGCATTCCACTGAAATGATTTGAAAAGATTCCTGAAATGCCAGTATATTAGGAACTGGTTCTTCTGGCCAGCCTACTGTTGCTGAAATAGGGTGTAGAATCCAAATTGCTAGAGTCAATATAAAATGAGAATGAAAAAGAATGAGCTTTACAAGAGAGATTTCACCTCAACATGTTTGCTTAATAAATGAAGCTCTGAGTCTAGGTACAAATGACTGAGCTTTGATATGCAGCATTTTGGGAATGAAAGGAAAGAAAATGTTTCCAAGCAAACTTCCTAATGGACTCTGAGGGCCCTTCTACATGTTCAAATTTAAACTGGAGGAAAACCAGCTATAGAGTTGTTACACATTTTCAAGCACTAACTTGGTGGCCAGTTGGCTGTTTTTATAAGGAGATAGTCATTTTATGGTGTGAAAATGACCTTGTATTTGTGGCCAGTCAAAATGTATTGTGCAATTCACCAGTTCATTGTGTGACAACTACTTTTCATTGGTAACTAGTCTTACTTTGCATGTGTTTAAATTTATTGTGTAATTGCCCCAATAAGTGTATGACAATTACTTTGCACTTGTGGCCCATCTCACTTTGCATGCATGGCTGGTCTAAATGTATTGTTCAGCCAACCAGTTCATCGTGTGACAATTACTTTGTCCTGATGACCGGTCTTACTTTGTGTGCGTGGCTGGCCTGCATTCACTGCATGACTGACCAGTGCGTGACCGTTACCTAACACGTGCGGCCAGTCTAAATATCTCGGGAGATCCCCCAGCGAATTGTGTAATATATGTAAGGCGCAGCAGGGACCTGAAATGACCCCCTGACTAGGGGCCCTGCATATATATGTTCAAATGAAAGCTTGATAGAAACCAGCGACATTTTCAAGCGCTCCCTTTACAGCCGGCTGGCTCTTTTTTATAGCTGGAGAGTTATTTTTTGTGGGGCGATAATGACTTTGCACCTGCAGCCGGTGTCAATTTATTGCACGGTTCCCCAGTTGCGTGGTAATGCCTTTGCCCCTGTGGCGGGGCTGACATGGGGCTGGGCACGCGTGGCGGGTCTGGCTTTATTGAGCCATGTAGGCGAGCTGGAGCAGGCGAGCTCCCAGGCGTGGGCATGGGTGAGGTGTGAGGGGCGGCGAGCAGCCGAGCTCCGCGGCGGAGACGTGCGTCCTCGACCGAGCCGGTTCCTCTGCTACTGTCCTAACCCGGGCTGGAGGCGGTGGCGCACCGCCCGCACCCGGGCCCTGCCGCCGCCGCCGCCACGGGGCCGCTGGCTTCCATAGCAACGGCCCCTGTCGCCAGGCAAGCGGAGCGCGCCGCCACCAGCGCCGCCGCCGCCGCCGCCCTCGGCCTCCGCAGGCCTCGGCCCGGCCCCGCGCGGGGGGGCATCACCCAGGGGCACGAGTGCGCGTCCGTGTTGTTGCGGGTGTTTGTGTATCCCTGTGTGTCTGCGAGTCCGTGGGGGTGTCCGTGTGTGGTTGGGTGCGTGTGTACATCCCTGAGTGTGAGCCGGGGGGGGAGAGAAGGTGTCTGTGTGGGTGGGTGAGTGTGTGTGTGTGTGTGTGTGGTGTGTGTGTGTTTGTTTGTGTGCCCGTGTGAGAGTCCGTGGGGGTGGAGGGTGTCCGTGGGGGTAGGTGTGTGTGTCTGTGGTTGGGGGGGGTGTCCGCGTGTGTGCGGCAGCACAGGGCGGTGAGGACGAGCCAGCGCCGGAGCCATGTCTCACGCGTGAGTAAGCCCAGTGCCTGGTGGGGCACCACTAGCAGCACTGGGGGGTGGGAGGGTGACACGTCCGTGCCACTCCTGTGTGTCCCCTTCGTGGGCTCAGTGCCTACAGGCTCTGGAGGGCACAAGGAAAAAGACCCCTGCTGTCCCATGCAGCACCTGACATGCAATTTCCTGGGCAGGAGCAGAGGTGGAAACCACCTTTGTTCCCTGCAGTTTGGTTCCTTTTATCAATCTCTGGGCCAGAGTTTTACCCCAGCGATCTGTTTTGCCGATTCCCTCTTGTATTAGCTGCGCTCTGCCATCACCCACAACGTGGTACAGGCCCCTGTTCTTCCACTGTCATGGAGAAGTCCCTGGGCGCGTCTACACGCTGCCCTACAGCAACATAGCAATGTGCTCTGTCGCCATATAGCGCTTTACAGTGATGTAGCAATCACATGAGTCTACATGTGATCACCAGCTATGTCGTTGTAGTGGCGCACTCCCCCAGTACAGCGCACCACTACAGCAATGTGCAGCACGCACAGTGCAGTAACAGCCCATGCTGCGCCGTGCTTTAATACTTGTAATGCATGGCTCTGTAGCAACGTTGCCGTACAGCAATGTGTAGATGAGCCCTGCGTCCTCTAAGACAAGCGTTTGTCCACAATAACGACCACTAACACACTACGGGGCTGTTAAAGATTCTTCATTTGCAAAATTCTCCTTGAGTGAAATCTAATACAACTTGAGTGGTATGGGGCAGCACGGAAATGCCTGTCAGGACCCATGCTTATTTCATAGGGAAAATAGATATACTTGATTAAGTACATGCCAACATTAAAAGGACATGCCAAAACTTGCAAAATCAAGCACTTTGAGCAATGATTCTTAGCAAGGGTACCACAACACCCTGGGGTGCCTTGAGATCCTCTCAAGGGTGCCACAGAATACTAAAACTTTTGGGTGTGCAAACCTGATTTACAAGATAAACCCAGAAATTTCAAGTAGAAATCCAGAGTTGTGATCTTTCTGAGTCTGTTGCAACAGAAAAAGCTGCTCTGTTATGTTTCTGTAGGCAAGAAAGAGTGAAAACTAAGAGCTAGTATTTTTGGAGGGGTGCCGTGAGTCCATCCAGGGCTGTTTCAAGTCTAAAAAGGGGGAGAACCACTGATTTAGAGCATAGAGAAGACCAGAGTTAAGTTGTCTGCTCTGTTTATGTTCATTTCCCTCCTATGAGTGCATTATGAGATGGTTTTAATTACAGTATCACATATTCTTTGATAATTTTTTCCCCCATCCCCTTCCTACAGTACCTGTCCCTGTTTAGTTTCTTTCACAATCTTGGCTCATCCCAGTCCTATCAAGATCAGAGTAGGTGTTTCTCCACATATGGTGCCAGGGGGATTTAATTCATTAGATTTGGCTTAATTCACATAATAGATTTGGCTCTACACCAATGGAAGCTGACTTTTTTGGTAGACATGCCACAAGATGAGCCTTGCACCCTCCCCAAATGCCACTTCGACCCCCTTCCCCTGCCTGATTTATTCCTCTGCTTTCTGTTTCTTCCCTGATCTCCTGCATGCCACACAGTGAGGCTGCTCATATTACACTTGGCATACATGTCATGGGTTCACCACCCCTGCTCTACACAAAATATGGCAAGTGTGGCTTTAACACAAAATATGGCAAGTGTGGCTTTAACAACCAGAGTGCAAGCTTTTCTTGGATAGGGAGATGGGGGTTTTAGACCTTGCTGCAAGGACTGTTCATGTATTTTAAGTTAAATAGTTGCAAGATAAAATACTGAAATAACTGTTGGAGCAGAGACTGGAGTTCATGTCGCCACTCATCATGATCAAACACTCTAACCACTTCACTATAGGGAGAAACACCACTATCACCATAACAACAACAAGTTTTCAAACAACATGGCTGCTGCTACATTTTGAACACCTAGCAAGCAAGACAAGTAAATGTACATCTATTTTGAGGATCTCAGCAGGGCATGCCCAGAAACAGAACTTCAGGTATTTGGAGAATATTTGGTATTTGGAAGTATTTCGTTGATAAAAACTTTAGGCATGTCCAAGTTAGGCTGCAGTTTAGTGGGGTTTTAAAGGATCTAAATTTTGGATTTAGATAGCAAAGCTGCTCTGACATGCTGTAATTACAGCACATCAATTGGTAATTACCACGCTCCAGCAGCAGCAGCAGCCAGTATCTCGTGCATAAGCATCCCTGCGCTGAAAAATGGTGGCCGGGCACTTTATCTAAAGCTTGTTCCACAAGTTTTAGATAAAGTGTCCCTGCCATCACGTTTAAGCGCAGGAACACTGGGACATGAGACACTCTGGACACTATAATTAGAGCAACTCTCCGTGCCCAAAATGTAGCAGCCCTCTACCCCTACTCCTGGAGCATGTGTATAAACACCCTTAAGTTCTGCTTAAGTCCTACTTTAAACACACAAGTCCTTTTTCAGATCTGAGCCCAGGCAAAAACCTTTTCATGCTGTGGACTAGTGCTTTTACTGAGTTAGCTGTTCTGGTAGTGTGCCTATACATGTATACGATTAATTGAGTCTGCTCTGATATGTTCTAATTCTGGCTCCAGTGCATTGCAGCATCACATGTATTCAGTATCAAGCATTTGAAAATAGCAGTGGGGGTGCTTTAACTAAAACTTGTTGAATTAACTTTAGTTAAAGCATCCCCATGGCCATTTTGAAACGTGGGATGCTGAAAAAACATGGTAGCATTTTTATTAGATCTGCTGTTTGGGAACTGTTCTAATTACAATGGCCCCCACCCCCACCCCAGAGCACATGTACAGACATCCTTAGGGAATAAAATGTACAGCTTGTATTAGCAACACTTATTATCAGCTAACAAAACTACTTTGTAACTGTACAGTAATTTGTCATTAAGGCTGCTCTCATACGAGCTAAGCTAACACAAAAGGTTTTTAATAGGGCTATGCAAAATAGCATTGTTCCACTTCAACTTCTGTTTTAACGGACCAGTGTTTCATTTGGAGTTTCGTTTCAAAAGCACTGTTCCATTTCATCAAAACTCTTTGGCTATTTCAGTGCCGTTTTTGACGTTTCGCCCACAGCCAGCAGCAGCAGTACTGATCTTCGCCAGCAGCAGCACCGATCTTCCCTACACAGGCTGGGCCTAGCCAGCAGCAGCAACCTCCTGTCATCCGGCATGCAGATTGGGGACTTGCCTGCACCCCTAGGAGGGCTTCAGGGACTGTGCCAGACTGCTCCTGGGGGTGCAGGGCCCTGATCTGCCTCCTGGATCACAGAAGGCTGGCGCTGCCGCCTGGAACCAGCAGCAGGTAGGCCTGGGGCAAACAGCTTATGTGGGGACCCACTGTGCAGGGATCTTCCCCCACCTCAGGATCAGGGCAGAGGTGGGTCCGTGCATGAGCTGATTTGCCCTGAGCCCCGCACCATACTCGGGCTGGCTCTGGTATGGGGCCCAGGGCATATCACTTTGTATGGGGACCCACCTCTGCCCCGATCCTGGCGTGGGGGTGGGTCCCCGCATGTGTTGATTTGCCCCAGGCCCCACTCCCTCCTTGGGCTGGCTCCGGTATGGTGCCCAAGGCATATCAGCTTGTGTGGGGACATGCCTCTGTCCCAGTCTTGGGGTGGGGTGGGTCCCTGCACAAGGTGATTTACTCCAGGTCCTGTACCCTCCTCAAGCTGGCTCTGGTACAGGGCCCCGGGCATATCAGCTCATTTGGGAACCCGCCCTGATCCCAGGGCGGGGGCGGATCCTTGCATGAGCCAATTTTCCCTGGGCCCCACACCCTCCTCTGATTGGCTCTAGTGCAGAGCCTGGGGAAAAAATCAGTTCATGCGGGGACCCACCGCCACCTTGGGATTGGGGTGACGGTGGGTTTGCGCACAAGCTGATTTGCCCTGTGCCCTGCACCCTTCTCCATTTGGCTCTGGTGCGGGGCCCAAGGAAAATCAGCTTGTGCAGGGACCCCCACCCGGGGGCAGTGGTGGGTCCCCATGCAAGCTGATTTGCCCCAAGCCTCGAATCCTCCTCTGATTGGCTCTGGTGTGGGGCCCGAGGAAAATCAGCTCGTGCAGAGACCCACCGCCTCCTCGGGATTGGGGAAGTGGCAGGTCTGCTCATGAGCTGATTTTCCGAGGGCCCCACACCAGAGCCAATCCAAGGAGGCAGGGAGAGCCAGGGCTGCGCTCCCTGTGAGACTGAGCCACGTAGTGCTGCGGAGCCACTCAGAGCACAACCCTGCCTCTCCCCACCTCTGCCTCCCACCACCACCAGGCTGCTTCAAAATTCAAAACATTTTGAAACTTTCTAAACATTTCAACTGCCCTCGTTTCGTTTCGAGGCTGTTCCAAAGCCCTTCATTTCGCTTTGGTTTCACTGTTTCAGAATCAAAATGAGTCAAAACAGCGTCAAAATGAAACAGCCGGTGAAGCTTCACATAACCCTGGTTTTTAACTTGAGTATTGCTAATTGCAGTTAAGACATAGCCTCTGACAAAATTGTGTCAGGCAACATTTAGCTTTGAGCAGTTTAGTTATAATATGGACAGACTTTTGTGAGATTCTTTATAAAACAATGTTGACTGATCCTTCCTAATAAATGCGTTATAAAATCTGGCCACCACAAGGTAAGAATTTGTAGTTTTCTTTCCAAACTAGATAACAAAGCTGATGACATACTCCAGCTTTGCTTACTGTTATTTGGCTCAATATGTGTGACCACTGTATGAGCTATACTAAACCGTGCCTATTGTAGGCTTGACGGTAGTTTTCAGTCAAAATGGAGCACAAGAAGACATCTGAATATGCAGTCATCCAACTGGTGTGCCCCCTGGATATTTGAATTAAGTGATAGATCTGTAGGTCAGTCCAAATGGCCACGGGTCTGCAGTACAGGTCTGTATAGTTAGTTGCACATCAGTAAATCACTGTGGCTAATACTCGTATTTGTTGGTATTTCCTTAAAGCCTCACCTTTTAGATTATTGACTGATAATTTCAGATTTTGTTTAAAAAAATTTTGCATCCCTAATTTCTGCAGAGAAATACTTGAAAATGTACTTTATTTACTTGAATAAAGATGAATACCATCCACCCCACCTGCAATCAGAATGGAAGGGAAAGTGCCTCTCTTACATTCATATAGAAGGAAACCCCATTAAATTGCTGCCAAAAGCAGAATGTGCTCAGTTATGGAAACTAACTACAAAGTTGATTAAATGCAGCCAATACTGAGCAAGACTATAAAACGCATGGCCCATATAGGGTAAATATGCTGTTGGGAAACCACCATAGTTTTTTTGGCTTAAGGCTAAAGTTCTGAATTCCAAATCAGTCATTCAACTTTATGTGGCTCTACCACTGGGCAAGTTTCCTCTCTCCCAGACCCATCAATCTGGGACTTTGGCTACTTCCCAAATCTATTGTAGGCATCCTATGTGCAGGCCCCAAACCCAAAGGTGTTGGAGTTCAGATCCCTCTCCTCACCCCCAGTCATGCTTGTTCCTAACCAAAAGGAGCAAGCCAATGCGAAAACAAAGGCTGATCTTAAGTGTTAAAACTCAATGTCAGTATCTGAAGGCAATTATGGGAAAAGTTAGCAAACATATAGTCACTGTAGTGTTTGAGAACAAAACTTTAAATTAAATACATTCAGCAAAATTATTTTGTGGCAGTAACAAGGGAAACATCAATTTTTTGTCAAGCAGTATAAATTGCCCCTTCTGGAAAGGACAGTTAGTCAATATGGGCATGTCAGAGGGAACCTTTATGGGTACCTAATCCCATTAAGTACTAAATACATCCCCAGAGGCACTCACCCAGCACCCATTCAGCACCCACTTCAGCACCCATTAACTTCAATTGAGGACAGATCCATTCAAGTAAATTATTCCATTGACTTAAGGAGACTTTGAATCTACATGCTGGAGACACCTTGCTACCTAAGACTAGTTACCTTTCAGAGATAGCTGAAAGAAGAGTTGATGTGCCTGAACATGCTCAAGGTTTTCTAAAGGACAGTTGTAATCAGAACACCCTGATTACTCCACCCTATAGTGGAGTTTACTTAGAGTTCTTCAGGAAATATACAATGTGTCACACTTTCTAAAATATTCCACAGACTAACATTTGCATGCAGATATACTTTTGTTCAGCCGGAAATTTGCATAAATGTTTTAGAATTGCATGTTTTTCAGCTGAGCCTTTTCCTTTTAACAGTTCCTTCACCTTGTATACAACTTGTAAATGTTTGACTAATAATGTCTTGATGTGCCCTACCAGCACAAATTCGGGCATAAATGAAACAGACCTTTGACAATGGTATTAATTGTTCTCGGTATTATTCAGCTCTATGGCATTTACTGCTGCCATGAAAAGAACACAATGAAGGACATTTAAACATCCATCACTATTAAACATAATCTAATTGTCATAACTAAAAATGTGTGTAAAGCAGATAATTATACACCTAGATTAAGAGGATCATTAGCGTCTCCTCTTCAGTTTCTGGCTACGTAACCAAAATAAATCAACAGCGTATTTTTCATTTCATCCAAAAAAAATATTAATGGAACTTTATACTTGCAAAGTCAACACTGAAAAGGTAGGAAATGCAACTGCAATTTCAGATCAGCCCTCTTCCGTGTCTGTATTATGACAAAAACTTTAATTCCATAACCACATACCATTTTCCCCTAGATCTCCTACCTTATTAAGTGAATATAGGTAGTTATTCAGAATTCTTCATCCTCCTTGTGTGTGTCCTCAAGACTTATTTATCAAACTCCACTTAAACTCCACACCAAAGATAATATTGTTTGTTTCCTCTTGGGCATTCCTATGCTATGCTCCCTATAACATCTGAGTGCTTCATAAATATTAATGTATTTACCATCACAAAGCTCTCTAATCATATTTTACAACTGAGAAACAGAGACATAGTCAAAATAATCAAAAACTATGAGACAAAACTTCTTGATTTAATTCCAAGTTTAGAAATATACATGTCTAGTTGTTACAGTCCTTTCTTTGCTTTGCTTCAATATGTCTTTTGGCATTGCACGTCATTGAAGACCTGAACATATTCAAAAGGGTCCTGCAAAGAGCAGCAAAATGATTAGAGATGTAGAAACCGTGATTCCCAAGAAGTGGTTGTGGAAACTGGGATTATTTAATTTGAAAAAAAAAAGATGACTAAGGAAGGATTTGAAGTCCATCTGCAAAAACAGAGAACTCTTATAACAAAAAGGGTGATATAGACTTTTCTCTGTGGCCATAGGGAATGGGACAAGGATTAGGTACCTTAAATAGCAACAAGCAAAATTTAGATTGGACACTAGAAAAACATTTCTAACTTTGATATTGGTTAAGATCTGGAACAAATTATCAAAAGGGAGATTGTAGAATCTTCATTCTTGGAAGTTTTGAAGAGCAGGTTAGACAAACACTGAGCTGGGATAATCTTGCTAGATGACCCCAGAGGTCCCATCCAGGTCTTTTTTTCCTATTTTTGTCTCTCCTCCCACTCCTCTTTTTTTCTCTTATTATCTACCTCCATCCTGGCTTCTGGCCACCACTCCTTTTCATTTGCCATCTCTCCTGCCTAGGTGCTCTACTCTCCTTCCTCTGCTTCTATCCATTCTCCCCACTAGACTCTGAACACTAGCATTGTCTTTTGAAGGTTGTGGAATCAAGACTTATATGAGAAAGCATCAACATAAACAAAGAATGCACAGTCAAACACTTATTATATTCATGCAGCTTTGTACAATTAATACATTAATGAACCAGAAAAGCTGTCATATTAGCAATACAAATTTGGCATATACAGTCTATATGCCAAGCCCTTCAACTATGGGGAAACACTTGCTTTGATCCGTTGTCTACCACAATTTTTAAAATAACTCAGAGTTAATTGTGTTAGGGCAGGGGTTGGCAACCTTTTGCTGCCATTGGCTAGAGGTCAAGACCTGGCCCCTTGCTGTGAACCACAATTCCCCCCACTCCCTACCCCTCCCTCAATGAGCTGACGAGCTCAAAATATGAGCCCCTGTATTGATAACACTCATGCATGTACTTAACTTCAATCCTGTGGGTATCAAAACAAATGAGAATGCTTACTATAGTAAAATAAAGTAAGTAAGTATTTATTTGCAAGATTTGGCCTTGTATATATATACATGATTAGGGAATCATTCTACATACTTAGTTCCAAGAGGAATCAGTGGCAAAAGTGCTAGCAATTGCACAGAAAAAAATAATTGTATTCAATATTGAAAGTGTCATTCAACAGGAAATAAAGGAAGGTCAAGTACTTAGGATAGTCTAGAGGGCTAGCATACTTGGTGAAGGAACAAACAGATTTGAGACTAATACTCTTGCAGATACCTGACAACTCCATAGTAAGGGTAAATGCAGGTATGAGAGCAACAGAGAGGCTGCTGTGGAGGGAATAGGTAGCACAGAACAGCTGTGTGCCTCTCAGTTTACTGTGTCACCCCAGGCCAGGGTGAACCTTCATGGGCTGGATCCAGCCCACAGGCTATAGGTTGCTGACCCCTATGTTAGGTTTTCAAAGTATTTTTCTGGATTCAGAAAATTACTCAGAATTGGTTGCAAATGTAATTCATTAATAAAGTTGACACCTGTTAGCAGCATCAGCAGGTCAGCATCATGTAGCTATGTTGCTCCTAAGTGGCTGTTGACCTTAGATGGAGTGTCATCTGAATACACGGTATGAGAAAAAGTTCCTAGGGAAAATGTTGTTAGTAAGACTTCCTGGACATTGTTGCAAGTAAGTGAAATAGCTAGTCTGGCAACATATTACATTTCAAGCTTCTCTTTTAATGAAGATGGTTGTGGAACAGAACCATTTTCAGCCCTTATTTTCTAGTTCTGGAAGGCAGTAAGAGAGCTTTCCTGTTTGTTGTCAGCTAGACTACTGATATTTTATTGGAAACAAAAACTTTTATTTATATTAAAATATACTGGCAACTGTTTCTGTGCTGTATTTGAGAAAAGGCTAGATGAGGTTTTCATATGAAATAAAACACTTCCCATTCCAGAAGTATCTAGAGGGAATTTTAAGCAGCAGCTACTAGTGCTTGATATTCTAATGTAATAAAGGGCTTACTCTGTCTGTGTGTCTGCCTGTGTGTTTGTCTGTCCATAACGCTTTTGGGCAATTGTGCATGTGCCTCTGAGAGGGCCAGAGGTGATTGGATGTGGGGCCTCCACCTCCTCAGGCAGGGAGGGAGCCCTGCTGCTCTGCAGGAGGATGTGGAGGCAGGAGGGGAGGGAGGAGCCGCCACAGGCAAAGGGAAGCCCCGCTGCTTTACGGGAGGATGCGCAGGCAGAGACGGGAGGAGACAGGAGGTTGGGCAAGGGGAGAGGGAGCTACAGCTGTCATCACCTCAGGCGGAGGCAAGCCCCACTGCTCTGGGGGAGGAGGCGAAGACAGGTGGGGGGAGGGAACCCCCGCTGCCGCCACTGCCTCAGGAGGAGGGAAGCCCCACTGCTTCACAGGAGGATGCACAGGTGGAGGTGGGAAACTAGTCACGGGGGAATGAGCTGCAACCACTGCCACCTCCTCAAATGGAGGCAAGCCCTGCTGCTCCACAGGAGGAGGCAGAGGCAGGCTGGGGGGGGAGGGAGCCACTGCCTCAGGCAGAGGGAAGCCCTGCTGGTCTGTGAGAGGATGTACAGGCAGAGGTGGGAGGGTGGGCTGGGAAGGGAGCCACTGCCACTGCCGTGTGGGAGGAGGTGGAGGTGGGTCAAGGTGAACCACTGCCACCTCAAGTGGAGGGAAGCCCTGCTGCTCCTCAGGAGGCAACAAAGGGAGGTGGGCTGGGAGGAGGGAGTTGCTGCTGCTGCCACTGCCACCACCACTTCCTCAGGCGGAGGGAAGCCTCACTGCTCCACGGAAGGAGGTGGAGTCAGGCGAGGGGGGAGACAGCCACCATGCTGGAGGCTGGAGGAGGAGGCAGTGGTGGCGGAGGGACTGTTTACATGGCTGGCCCCAGAGGGTGAGCAGGATGGGGGGCATGTATACACTCCCTGAAATACTCCATTCTTCATGAGGGGCAATTGGCTAGTATGATCAGATTCACCCAAAAGTTCTAGAAGTGTTGGCTGATGAGGTTCTTGGTCTATTGAATGATGATTTTCAATAATTTTGGAGCACCAGGGATGTTCCAGAGAATTGAAAAGTTAGTATGCCTGATACTAATGGGATGACCCGCGTACTTAAAGAACTGATAGCCCAAAATCCGTCACAGGCACAAAGATGGAACAGCTGATATGGAACAGAATTAATAAAGACTCAAAGTGCAGGTAATTTGTGCTTTTTCTACCTGGCCTTATAGAAAAAAAAAAGATCTTCTCAAATGTCCTTGGTAATGTTTTATCCTATAAGATTACAAATGTTGATGAAGGTAATGGTGTTGCTATAATATAACTAGTGTTGTGGCGCACCTCGCGGCACCGCTCCTTGTGTGTAAAGGCTGCTGGGGAAAACCCAGCAGTGGGATAATGATCAGCACAGCTGAGGGTTGCTGAGGCAACTA
>JAGPOW010003685.1:64589207-64645267 GCA_030014935.1 Caiman crocodilus
GCAATGGTGTGGAGTGGTAGCCGGGAGGCTTACTGTGTTATGGCTAGGTGCCTTATGTTTGAGTTACAGCCAGAGGCTTGTGTTATGTTTTGTTAGTATTGTATTACACCAGTGGTTTGGGTGAGGCTGTAGGGATTGGAGGAGGTCTCATGGGGACCCCAGCAGTGTAGGGATCCTGGCACCTGGGAGGGCATGATTCAGCGCCAGAGAGGGCGCAGCAATATTGTTATATGGGGTGAGGAGACCCCAGGCTGTAGCAGAGGGCCATATGGGAGAAGCAAGGGGCAGTATTGTAAGGAGCCCATGAGGGGCAGCATTATTGGGAAGCCCTGAGGGGGCACAGCGAGTTCTAGAGAGGGGAGCGCTGCTTGAGAAGCCCAGATGAGGGGCAGTAATACTAAAAGGCCCAGTTGTAGGCTAGTACGGAGGTAGACCTCAGCAAAAGGGCAGGGTGCTGTAGTGGACCCCAAGAAAAGGGTTAGCAGCACAGCGCCTCCAGAGAAGGGCAAGAGGCTGCAGTGGTCTCCAAGGAGACAGCAGCACACAACACCTGGCTAAAGGAGGCAGAACCATGCAGAAAGCCTAAAAGGCTGGGGCTGGACAAAAGGTCCCCAGAGCGGATGAGGGTCCCAGGGACGGATGATATTTTAGAGAAGCCTGAGAAGGGGCACTGATATTCCTAGGAAGCCCAGAAGGGACATCAAGACCTCCAAGGGAGGGGTGGTCTCATTGAGTCCCTGGAAGGGGCAGTAGCAATGAGAGGGTCCAAGAGTGGGCAGGCTTACAGATAAGGCCCAGAGAGCGGGTGGGTATATAGAGGGGCCCTAGAGAGGAAGGGCAAGACTGAGAGCCCTAGAGAGGAAGGGCTAGACTGACGGTTGACACACCAACGTCTGGGACATCAGCGAGGCTTGGGACGTGGTATCAGGGGTGGTAGGAACCACATTTGGCCCTAAGGCCAGGGTGCCTGGAGTGCACCCAGCATACGGGGGAACATCCCGGTGGGTCCGGGAGATCGCAGGGACCAAGGTCCCGGTATACCGTGCCCAAGGCGGTAATAAGGCAGCCTCCCATCCTAAACTTAGTGTCATCAAAGTCATGGTGGGTGAGAATTGAGGGCGTCTTGGGCCGGACTTGGCATGGACGGAGGGCCTTCAGGAGATCACGGCCCTCCTTTAGGACCCTGCTGTGACAACTAGACTTCTGTAAAGCATCTCTTAGTACCACATCGTTTTTTCTTAGCAAGGTAGGACGTTACAAAATCAATACGTACGTAGTAAATGGATTTTAAAAATGGCTGACAGGTCACCGAATTAAGTTCCTAATGGAGAACTGTCAACAAGTGGATGCAGTTCTAGTAGTCTTCATTATTTATCATTGGCCCTATGCTATTTATCATTTTTTATCATTTGAAGAAGAAGATTACTATTCAGAAGTTTGCAGATGATGTACAGACTTGGGGAGAAATCTTCAATAAAATGAAAGGACAATATGAAGTGATCTGGATTGCTTGAAAAGTGTGCATAAGTACTTTGTGTTTCAATATGGCCAATGTAAGGCTCTAGGAACAAAGAATGTGAATGCAATTTGCATTTGTCTTGAAAAACTGTGATAGAAAAAGGACCTGGGAGTTATACAAATAATCAACAGACCTGAAGTTTTGTTGAAAAGCTAATGAGAACTACCAATGCCTAACCAAAGTAATGTAGACTAAGATTTCAGTCTATGACTATCTACATGGCAAACAGAAATCTGCTTGGCAGGCTCTTCCAGCAAGCTGGCAAAGGTATAGCAATATATAGTACCTGGGAGCTGGTCTTATACAAATTCAGACTAGAAATATCAGATAGGGGAACTGACCACTGGAAATACTTACCAAAAGTTGTCATGGATGTTCTTCCACTGGACATTTTACATAAAGTTGATACGTTGTTTTTTCTATAAACTGTGATCTTGTTCAAAGAGGAATTTAAATTAGGGCAGTCCTGAGAAGTCCAAATTCTGTGTTATACAGAAATTCACACTAGATGATCAGACTGATTCCTCCTAACTATAGAATCTATGAATAATAGATAGGCTGTGTGAAGTTTCGGTCCCTGATTCAATTCAGCTGAGATTCGGCCCGATTCAGTGGCCGAATCTCCAAATCAGACAATCCTTTAATCTCTCCGAATCAAATGGGAAACTTCCAAATTGATTCGGAGAGATTCAGAAAGATTCGGAGATTCAGACACAGACACAGCTTTAAATGCTTTTTCTAGATACCTCTAGGTAGCAGGCAGCTTGTGAGTGCTGCTGTGCAGGGGTGCATGGAGTGTCCCACAGAGGGTCCTCAGTGCGCTCGGCAGCAGACTGGGAAGTGAACCAGAAGCAGTTCTGGTCCACTTCCAGGTCCTCCAGGGAACATGCTGAGGGGCTGCCAAGCACGTGGAGCCCCCCCCCTCCCCCACACACACACACTCCTGTGGGATGCTTCATGCACCCCAGCATCACAGCAATCATGAGCCACACTGCTACCTCAAGTTATGCAGAAAAGGCTTTTAAAGCTGTATCTATGTCCAAATCACTGATTCTTTGAATCAGCACTGAATCTTCAGATTCAGATTCGGCCAAATCGAACCAGGGGCAGTGATCTGAATCAACGAATCGAATCACTGTCCCTGATTTGGGCCAAATTCAAATTGAATAGGACCCATTTCACATACTCCTAATAAATCAGTTGATGGCATCAAGAAAGTTTCAAGTATCAAAGGTGCTTATTCTACTGCACATGCCTATAGAATCTTATATTTTCATAAGGATTGTTCTTTTTTGCACAGTGACATTGAAGCCAACATGCTAGTAGAGCACTATTTCCCCTTCCAAGCAGGGAAAGGATGCATAGGAAGGAGTTAATTCTGTAATGCAGCTTATCATCATTATTAGTTAATTACATTTTAAATCAAAGACTCTTGGAGATGTAGCATACTCAGTATGAAAGCTTGCTGTCTATTTCTGGACCCTTTTTGACTAGCCGTATGCCATTCATGATTTCATTGTGCATTATTTAGTACCATATTGGATGTGTCAGATATGGAGATGCTACTATTGCCTATGGGGTGCAGCAGTATCATGCTGCATTGCCATCACTTCCTATCCTACCACATTCCTGATGCCACAGATAGCATAAAAATACATTTCCTATTCTGCCAGAGAGAATGCATTTTCTCTTCTTTTCACCTCAAAGCAGAGACCTTCATATGGCACTGAAGCTGAGCTGTAGCCTGATCAATAAAAAGATGCACCTTGGAACATGATAAGGTGAAGTTCAGCATATGGCAATCTCTTCCCCACCGTAATGACTCCAGTTTCTGTTCCTGCCAGTGTATTGAAATTCACCAGCACAATGCCCTTCTGTGAGAGAAGTGTCTTTTTCATCAGTATTGTGAGTTTGGGTAAGAACAGGTGCTTGAAAGCTACTGAGGTGCAGTATTACAGCTGATGCTTAGTGAAGCAGGCTTCCTTGCCTTTGCTGTGGTTTCCCATTACATTTATGCCACAATCTTTTTATCCTGTGTTCACTCTCTGTTACATTACCAAGCTTGAAACCAGAGGTGGAAATGCATGACTGTTTGTGTTAACAATGCCAGTGTGCTGCATTTACTTTTTTCCAGTAATAGTTATAGCCTATCAGGCTTTTACTTCTATTTTGGCTCTTGCTACTAACTCTCTAAAGCATAATTGGCCAGTATGGAAACACATAAGGGAGTTCATATAGTTATATACTGTGTGCCCCATTGTCTGAGAACAATTTTGGAATCATAATAAAATCATTCTGAATTTCAGGAATAAGATGAACAAGGTTGAACAAAATAAGACCCTACCCAAAGCATTGGACCAAACTGGCTGTGAAAAGTTTAGAACAGCAGAAGCTTAGATAACACTTTTTTTAGTCACTTTTTCCAGTTTCATAGGCCTCTAGATCCCTTGGTTCTTTCTGGTATTGAAAGCAGAAATAATATAAAAAGACTGCTGCTGTTATAATACAGTATGGCCTCATTATAATGAACATCCATGGGACTAGGAGTAAAGCTCATTGAAAGAAGGGCTCACTATAATACAGGAACTTGGCAGGCATTGCTTTTACAGCACAATTGGCAAATTAATCATGCCATAAATTGTATTATGCCACATCTTCAACCAATTTATGGCTCCATAAACTGGTAAACCAGCCACAAATATGTTTCGCATATAATGCTTAATTCCACACACATAAATGTAGAACATCTTTTTGGCTGGACTGAATAAGGCCTTAAATTGAACATGTGGCACATGTCTCAGACCAGGCTGTCCCAAGCCAATGCTGACAATCAGCTGATTGTCAGCATCTGCCCCAGACAGCCCCAGGAACAGGACCAGACCTAGGGCTGCCCGAGGCTAGTGCCAGCAATCAGCTGAATGTTGGGCCAGGGTAGCTCTAGGTTCCAGTTTAGCACTGGGAACTTCCCCCCAACAGCCTGATCTGCAGGATCAGGCTGGGAACAGCCCCAGGTCCTGGTTTGGCATGGAAGGAAGTTAGATTTTTGGGATGTAGCATAAAAATTCTTTGGATCCAAATCCCACCATTACTTTAACATCTGCCAGGGACCAGAGTTAATCAATTTGCTGCATCATCATAAAGGAAAAATTGGTTCCTGCTGTTAGAATGGTTAGAAGCAAGGATGTATCATAAACAGTTTGTCCTGTATTTCCAGCCTATACAGCACTGACAGTCACCCAAGAATATCTGATCTCATTAGATTGCCAGTCCAGTCTGGCAAACTCTGCATCTTTGAATAATTCTAACATTCCATTAAAGTTAAGACAGAACAGAGAGAGAGCAGCAGGTTCAGTGGGTACAGTACTGAACAGGGGACTCAGGAGACCTAGGTTCTTGAGGCATCTTTCTTTCCTCATGCCTGAGAGAGGACCCTGCCACTGGGGAGCCACAGTCTGTGTATGCATCAACAAACAGACAGCACAGAATGAAAGCTGCAGCCTGCAAAGTTGTAACAAAACTACTGTTACAGTGTACCAGGAGTGTCCAACCTGTTTGAACGTGGGGCCAGATCACGAACTTTTCTTATCACCCAGTGGGCTGGCGAGCCATATTCAAAGACCTCACAGGAAGTGGAATCGCATGAGGAAGTGATGTCATGTGACCTTTGACACCAATGAAGTTGCAGGAAGTGATAATGAAATGGGTCTGGAAATGTGGTTTTAAAATCCATATTTTGCCTACCCCTGATCTAGGTATAGCTATGCCTATGTTCTACTATGGGTACTTCTCACATTTCTGGGCTTTGCTGGTTGCCCCCACCACCACCCTTCCCCTTTCTGCTATATGTGCTATGGTGTTTTTAAGTCTTCCTCAGAGGTACTAGGTGTTGGCTATAGCTGAGGCTAGGGATTTTGACTGGGGTATGCCAATGCTCCTTCTGGGACTGAATCCAGAGGTTTTTGGCTACAGGGTTACATTCAGAGGTAGGCAACCCCTTCTATGGGTGCCAGAGCATAGCACACAAAGGCATTTTTCTTGGCACATGTACCTCAGGGCAGACATCAAGGGAAGGGCCAGGGCTGTGCTGCCACAACAAGGATAGAGCCCCTCGTGGCTCCCCCACTGTCTGCCACTGGCATGCCAACATTTTACAGGTCAAGGCTGCGGGTGTTTTTGGCACTGCCCAAAACAGGCTGCTGAGCCCTGGTCTTGCTCCTCTGCTCAGGGTCCCACTGATCGCCACATTTGGGGTCAGGAAGGGATTTTACCCCATAGTCAGATTAGAGCAGACTGTGGAGGTTTTTGCCTTCTCTTCTAATGCTCCAGCACCTGGCTTCTGGGATGCGGGCACAGCCGGCTCCCAGGAAGGAAGACCAGGCTTTGAGGTTAAAGCCTCTGCCCCAGGAGATGGGGGTCAGAGCTGAGCCTCCCTCCCCTGTGAAAGGCAGGCACCGTCCCCATACACACAGGTGCCGGGAGCCCAGTCACTGGCCTGGCTCCAGGGGAGGTGCTGTCTTCCTGCCCCAACCCCGGCCCTGGCCCAGCGCTACCTGTGGCACCCCAGCCAGGCAGGAGACAGCAGAGGAAGACAATGAGGCCGAGCCTGGCCACAGGTCCGCATTGCCGTGATGCACTGGGCTGGAGGGAGCTGGAGCCGGGGCTAGGGCCAGGTGGCACCTTGAGGCGCAGCGAGTACAAGCTTAGCCCAAGTCTGGGACCACCCTGCACAGCACAGCCAATGCCAACAGCCTATTGGAAGAAGGCACCTGCCCGCGGCGCTCTGCCTCCACCAGCGACCCAGGGCCAGGCTACCAAGCCAGGCTGCCTCTTGCCTGGAGGCAGGGAGCGGACAGTTCCTCGGGCCAGGAAGTGGTGGCTTCCCCATGTGGTGCTGGGGACAGGAGGAGGTGGGCTGGATCTGCACCGGCCAGCAGAAGCAGCGGCAGAGCCGTGTGGCACTCAGGAGGGGATGAGCCCGACTTCAGCGGCAGGGACTCGGCTGCATTTTCCCCCACCTAAGTGCAGCTGAGCCCCCTGCTCCTCCAGCTCAGCTCATCCTGTCCTGAGAGGCACATGGCTACTCCTCTTCCCACATGCACCACGTCGGCAACATCAAGCTGACGTGGTGCGTGTGGGAACCTCATCCCTTCCCTAGCCTTTCAGCAGCCATTAGAAAGTTGCTGAGGGGCTGGGGGAGGGACAAGGGGTGAGAACAAAAGTAAACCATGTTTACTTTTGTTTCCTGTTGCAGCACCACAGGCCACAGAACATGTTTTGGCGGGCCACATGGTGGCCCACGGGCTGTATGTTGGACAAGCCTGTAGTATTCTGTAGGCCTGGCTACCTCTTCCTTTTGCTACAGTACTGGACACTATATTAACTTCTGGTACAGTACTCATCTTCTTCCTTTTCCCCTCAGAGAGGGCTGCAAATGATAGCCCTTGTATGACCAAAACTATGCTGTACTCCTCCTGCCAGCTCTGCAGCTACAGTTAACTACCAGCACTGGTATGCACACACACGCCATGTCTACAAATGCACTTAACTGCAAAGTAGACTAATTAGCTGCAGAGTAAAGCATCACCATCTACATGTGCAACACTATTAGGCTGCAGTAGACTCATTTACACCACAGTAAGGTACTACTGTCAGGGGCAGTGCTATCTTACAGTGGGGAAATAAAATGTTATTAAATGCATGTCTAGACACTGACCACAGGTGTAAATTGTGTCCAGTCATCCCAGCCAGCAGGGGCCCTGACTCCTGCCTGCTGCCTAGACAAAGCTCACACTTTCAGCACCCTCATGACCCAGCCAGCCCTTCTGCTGCCTGATGCTGCCAGCTGGACCCAGAGGCTGACTCCCCTCCCCCCCCCCCGCCCCATGTCCACTCTTCCCCAGCGCAGATTGCTGCTGTCCCAGGTACATGTGTAGATGCTGTGCCCAGGAGTAGTTTACTCTGGTGCAAACTGCCTTGGAGTTTATTGCTTCAAATTAATTGCATGTGTAGATGCACCCACACACATACAATACTGGGAGCAAATTAGGATGGGCATGGTTAACATTAATCCCTCCAACATGTAAGTTATGCCTGAGGCAGTAAAAGCTATCCAGAAAAAATAACCAGGATAATTTAAGTTCCATAGAAAAAGTAGCATGTCAATTAGTTTTTCCCCCCAAACTTGAAACAGAAGCTTGTTGGACAGAAATGAATTGTCAGGCTTCAAAGAGGTTTCTGGAATAAATGTGTTATATGTTACACTTGGCAATGTTTTCAACAACATTGTTCAGTGTGAGCATAAAATGCACCTCTACGCCCATTTAAAGGAGAAGGTCTTACTTTATAGTGTAAGCAAAAAATTGAAGCTCTAGCTAGAAGAAATTAGCATATGGCAAAAATGCTGGAAAATTAATAAAGTGGGTTTTTTTGTTTGTTTGTTTGTTTGTTTGTTTTACTACTACTATCTGGTGTCTCCTTACTCTCTTTGGGAGGAGCGAGACGTCAGCAGACATATTGATCAGGAATGCAGGACTCTGTTCTGTCCCCAGAGCCATAAGAACTGCTTGCCAGGAATTTCTCTAGGGACTTTGGAGTTAAGTCAACATATATGTTTGTCTCATCCATTACACAGTGTTGCTCATTTTCTCTTGTAATATTCATGTGCTGTAGTTGCTATGGCAATTAGCAATACTGCTGTTTATACTGTATGTAGATATAGAGATGAACTAAGAGTCTGAGTTGGTGCATTCTTTGGACTTCATCTAATCTTTTAAGTATGAAAATTATTCTGAAATGTGTTAGTTCCTTCATCAACTATGCTAGCCCTCCAGACTATCCTAAATACTCTACCTTCCTTTGTTTCCTACTGAATTACACTTCCAATATTTGAACACAATTATTTTTGTCTACAGTTGCCAGCACTTTTTGCTACTGATTCCTCCTGGAACTAAGTATGCAGAATGCTGTGCGTGTGCGTGCGTGCGTGCGTGTGTGTGTGTGTGTGCGCGCGCGCGCATACAAGGTCAGATCTTGCAAATACTTACTTTCTTTATTTTACTACAGTAAACCTTCTCATTTGTTTCAATACCCACAAAGTTAAAGTTAAGCGTGTGTAGGAGTGTGATCACTAGCGAGACCATATTTGTGCTTTTACTGTAATGGTGTAATTTCTCTCACTGATGTAAATTATTCACCAATTATAAGTTATGGATATGACCCACTGCCTAGTAATAAAGGAAAGATCAACTTTTACAATGACTTAGTGGCAGTTGCTAATGTACAATACAACTTGCATAGATTGTTTCTTAAACATAGAAGAAAAAAGTCTTACTTTATGCAGGATTTTGTTTACTCTCTCTCCTTTTTTGTAGAACCCTCTTTGCCCATGTGCCTCTTTCTCCAGAAGATAGAGGTCCTTTTAAACTTAGTGGTGGCTGGAGGAAAAGCTTAGCACTGAGGCAAAATGTACACTATGAATTAAGGGCCATATGGTGCTTGGTTACTGAATAAAATTGGCAGGGTTCAAGAAGCCTCACTGTTCCCCTGTGATCTTTAGACTCTGTTCTGCCTTTCCCTTGCTCTAGTTAAAACAAGGATTGCTCCCTCCTTGCACTCTTGGGAACATTAGCCTTCATGCAGGAGAAGAGGAGATTGTAGAAACTAAGGTACAGTGCGGTGGGTGGGCTCCTTTTATGTGCCTATAAGGTCAAGAGGAGACTGTGCCTTACTAAAGCACACTTGTTCCTGGGGCTCTGTTGAGATGCAGTGGCTCTGCCTTATCTCCACTCCAGGATATGTCCATCAGGTAAATTTGTACCCTAGTGTGGGTCTAGCCCAGGAGTGGGCAATTATTTCGAGTGGAGGGCTGCTTACTGAGTCTTGGCAAGCCATTTAGGGCCTCATGACAGGCAACTGTCATGCAGATAACTATTTAATTTTCTAAATTTTTTAGGGGTCCCACAGGCTGTATTTTGCCCACCCCTGGTCTAGCCATAGACCAGCTCCTCTTCAGTAACTGATTATTTTCTCAACTGTGATTAGATTTTAGAAACAAATGGCTGTACTTCCACCTATTTTCTCAAAGTAATCTAGGATACGAATCACATACACATCACACTTCCTCCAACAATGTTTGAATGTCTGCCATTCTAGTTAAAGGCCAGTAGGCTGACCACCTCAAAGACTGGAGTGAAATACTCAAATGGAGTAAATCAGCCTCCCTGTATTGGGTTCAATGGAGGTATCAAATTGCACCAGCTGAAGATTTAACTCTGATTGTTCTGGTGTTGTTTTTGCCTCTTCTCTCTTTTCTTCAGTATTTTATAGTTCATTCTGGATCTCCTGGTATGTTTTCCCTTTTTCACTTTTATTGACATTGATCATTAATGCTGGAAAAATCACAAGCATATCACGGTTTGCACATATTTGAAGTCAATCTATACCAATGTGCTTGTAGTAATTATCTTACATTTATCTGGTATCTAACATTTTATGGAGTGAATTATCTCCCTTGTGCATTGCCTTGTGTTAACATGCCTTAAAGGGTTGGGGAGGGGGTTAAGAATCATTCAGAAATATAAAAGAGAACTAAACATTAGCTGTCACAGTGGGGGGGACATTTGGCTTTCTCCAGAGTTTGAAGGGGAGAAAGATAAAGAGAGGTTATTGTAAATTGGAGTGGACAATTGCATAGCCAGTCACTGTTGCATTGCTGTCTATTGTCAGCTCAGAAACAACCTGCATTTGAAATGTTTTAGCCTGAGGATACCCACTGTTCATAAATCAGCCTTTTAGTTGTGGGGACAGCCCAGAGACCAGACATTCTCAAAGATTTATAACCTTTCTGCTACAAAACTGATTCTGGGTAGACATAGCTAGAAAAGTACAATGCTGTATTGTGTTCTTCTGTGCTAGAATACCCCGTGAATCTCATTGGTATACACTCATCCGAGTCCTAAATTCTAAGAAAGTATACAAAACCTCCATTGATCAGTTGGGCAAGCTGTCAGGTCAAAGCTAATGGTGCTCTTGTTTATGCCAATCTTTCCTACTCTACTGGTCTCATTTTGTTTATCTCTTGCACCTGGGTTAATTGCTGCAATCTACCAATTCAGTTGGTGTAATGGGATGTAAATGAAGTACGAAGAAAGGAGGGGGGGTAGATCTGGGTGGGCTTTACATGCATTCAGAAACACAAAACCAGCTGCATCCTGCAGACACCCAGGTCAACAAAAAGTATATACTTAAAATTTAAAAAGGTCTCAATTTAGTAACAGGGCATAGATTTATTAATATTTTTGCTGACCAGTCAGATTGAGACACATCTCCTTCAATATCCTGAAGAAATAATAAATATCATTAAGCTACTATGTTCAAGATAGAAGAAATTTCTACATCTTGTCTTGGCAGCAGCACAGCCTCACTCCTGCTACAAATACATCATATTATATTCTAACATTATATTATGCTCTAATATTAGTAGGGCTGCAGGTATAATGTTAATACAGATTCTGTCGTGTACTTGATGATAACCCTGCAGGTGGCAATGGCTTCACAACTTTATCAGATTAAATACAGAAACTACATTCGTGGTACCTATCTATCCCACCAGCAAAGTGTCCTTTCTAAAATAGCTCTGAGACAGATAATCATATCTTTGTGCTGCTCCCTTACTCTTGTATTTGTTAACATAACCCAATTTATAGATACAAATGATAGCAACAAGGGCTGGGTTAAGCATATATAAGGGCCTTATTATATGCATTAATTTTAGCTCCTGAAGCTTTTAACCCTACATGCTACATCACTGTGTGGTGCTCTACAGCAACGTAGCAATCATGCAGGTCTACACTTGATCACCAGCTCCTGTGCTGTAGTGGCGCACTCGCTATAGCGCACCGCTACAGCAACAAAGTGACAAAATCTTAACTGTGTGCCACGTGCACAGCACAGTAGCTGCCTGTACTACACCATGCCTTAATACTTCCCAAAGTACTAAAGCACAGCGCTGTAGCAATGGTGCCATACAGCAATGTGTTGACACACCCATTAACACCTAAAAATAGTTTTAAGCATACTTTAGGCAACTTAAGGTTACGCCACTCCAGGGCAGGTTTATCTCTGATCCAAGTTACCCAACTCATATGTGGCCACTCCTCAGATGAGCCACCCAAGTTGTAGTCCTCCAGCATGTGAGGATGCAGTGTCTCCTCCCCCACCCTCCTGTTCTGTGTTGACAAATTTTCTACCCCCCAGAACTCCACTGCCAGGAGCGGGGAGTTTTCTGGGACCAAGCCAACTCCCCCTCCCATCCCTAGGGATGTCCCAGTCCCAGGGGTGCAACCCTGTGAAAACAGTCTGCAAAGCACATGCCAACTAGCTAGGTCACAGAACATGGACATATCCAGGAGTGGGATCTAATGGGAGCCTATGAGCTGAGGCTTCCTTCCTGGGACAGGGGCAGTAGTTACCCTTAAAGTGCCTTTCCTCACTGCTCCCAGCCACTCTGAAAAGCACAACCAGCACTCCCTACACCCAGGTTCCACATCCCAATTTATTAAAGCATGAGACCTTCTTTATTTCCTCTTTCTTTCTAATTCTTATTTCATCCTTCAGTGGCTGACTTCCTTCATTTTACCACCCTTCCCTCACCGCCATTTCCTTTCCACCTTCCATTCTGTTAGCCATCTGTATCCCAGTGGTGACACATAGTGGGTGCACAAGGGTACATGTGCACCCCCTGAGAATGTGGTGCACCCTTTGACAGCACAGATGCACCCCATGACAGGCTGTGCTCCCCGCTTAGGTGATGGGCAGGGGGAGCAGGCAGGACCTAAAGTGCCCCATCTGTGAGTGCCGGCCACAGAGTGGGAGCACCAGATGAAGCACTGCAGCCACTTCCGGGAGCCCCATGGCCACTTCCCAGTCAGCACTTGCTGATGGGGCACCCTTCCCCTGCTCCCCCGCCAGTTGGCATGATAAGCCTCGTGGGGTGGGGACTCCCCTCTGCTGGTCACTAACTGGTTGCTGGGGGGGCATGTGCCCTCCCTGACTGTGATGGCACCAGTTGCCCATGCCACATCCCATTAACTCTCCAGCTCCCATATTCATGTTCCTGCCCCCATGACCCATCTCTCACCACACTCCCACTTACAGCAGGGATAGAAGCCTGTCCTGGCTCACTGGCTCTGTAGCGGCAGCTCATAGTTGTACAGGTTGTGGAGAGTCAGAGAAAGCTTTTAGCCTTCAAATGCATGTGCTCCAAACTTGACTAGCACTGGCCAATCAACATTTGAGCAGTTCAATGTGCAACTTGTAACAAGGGCCTTTAAGGGTCCTTCTGTCAAATATCTTTGGCTCAAACCCCTATCTCCAGGAATATTCTTGGTTCAAAGCTCTGGGAAATAATAATGAAGCTTCCCTGGTTTCCATTACAGGCAGTTTTTTCTTCCTCACAAGCACATGAGTCCTTTGGGAACAAAGACTAGGGGAATCCTTTTAATCTAGACAGAAAGGGGAGTGCAAATAAAAACATGAAACAAAGGTATATACAATTTGTATGCAAGAAGTTGAGCAACCCAAATTAATACACCAACAGTTTGGTCAATACCATCTCTTTGATAGTAAAAATCCAGTTTATAGAGATCCAGGATCTTCTCCCACTACAAATTCCACTTATTAAAAATCTTACTCACAGGTTGTGGTGGCTTCAGTGGTAACCAACATATGTGAGATGGCTCTCCTTTGTTGGCCAGCTTCAGTCTTCAGAAAATTACTCTTCCAGGACTGCTTCAGTGATTTCAACTTCACTTCCACCAGTTAGGTTGTCAGAGACACTATCAAAACAGCTCAGTATTACCAACAGTAAGATTGCCAGGCCTTTCTGTAGAACAATCTGCTCTAGACTGCCAAAAGGGCCTTTTCCAGGAGTCAGATCAACCCCTCTATTAGTGATAATGCAGGCAGGCCTCCCGTTTAGATCCTTCAGTAAAGCTAGGAAATCTCCTTATAGGAAATAGAGAACCAAACAGGACCTTTGGACAGAATCCCTGTAACCTCATACATACATATATCTAAGTAAAACCTCCAGTTTTGAAGAGCTTAGTTAAGACAGGTAAAAACAGTATTATTTTCCTCATTTTGCATACCTGGAACTGAAGCAAAAAGAGATTAAATAACCTGAATAAGGTAATAAATTCTATGTAAAAGTTAAGAAATGTAACCAGATCACCTACCTCCCAACCCAGCAGTGCTGGGTATGCTTTGTTACCCAGCAGTGTCACTGAAAACCTTCAGTTTTACATTAATTAAGCATTATATTTCTAAACTGCTTTACAAGTAGAGTAAAAAAATGAAGGCGCTATGGTATATTAAGTACCTCTTCACCAGTATCCTTCGAAATGCATTTAAAATATATGTTTAAAAATCTTTCTGGAAATGAAATGCATTGAAAAATGTTGCTGGAAATATCAGGATTTGCATTTATTAGATATCTAAGCTTCTGGAGTCTTGGGCACATTCAACCCCTATGTCTTGTGTGGTAATTATTAACTATATCTGAAGCTAAAATATTCTCTTCTCTTTTCTGTTAGCACTTACAATAAGATGTGGGCAGAAGCCCAGGAAGGCCTCAACAATCTGCTCCAGACAGAGACAGAAGATAAGTCCCCAAAGCCACTGAAAGATCGCCCTGTAGTGTTCCACATGTTAGCCACTTTCTACGTCAAGTATGTGCAAATCTTCCGTAACTTGGAAACTGCCTATGACCAGATTGTTCATCCACAAAAACGTTTAGTGATTCGGCAAGTCTTGGAAGGAGTGATGGGCCGTATCCTGGAGCTGAAAAATGAAATGGTCGAGTTGGAGAACTCAGAATTCCATTACTTTGATGATATCCTGCAGGATCAGAAACTGTGCCCTGTATGTATATTTTTGTCATAAATAGGTTAGAAATATAGAGTCCTATATTCTAACGTAAATCAATCTAGTTCTGCAGAAGTCAACTACATGAGATGCACTGATACCATCTCATCTGAGGATCTAGACTAGCATATATCTGAAAGGTAGTACTAGTAAAATATAAAAGCTAACTGTGTGTTAGTATAAGTAACACAGCACCATCTACTTGAATCAAGCCACCCCAGCATACCTTAGTAGAGGACATGGCTTGTTATATGGCAACTAGTTTATTGCATGATAGGTACTTATAGTACTTCAAAAATATGCAGAATATATGTGTTCTAGCAGGTTCTTTTTGTACTGCAGCAGGCTTCTAGAAGTCAGGCTGCTTGATCAATATCCTCTGTTTCTATGCATCTGTAATAACACTGAGGATGGTGCTCCCCTTACTTATTTAACTTGTTCATTCTGGGCTAATGTGAAATCAGAATACCACAGTAAGCTTCAGTGAGAGTAATAGCATCATAAATTCATCCATATTTTACTGTAGGATCAAACGGGAGAAGCTGAGGCATTTATGACCAAATGACAGCTAGTTTGATATTTCACTTTAGTTTGCCTCTTGCCTGAGGTAAATTAGTTTGAGCGCTTGCCTCTTTCAGGCCATGTCCAGATGAGCACAGACATTTGGTTCCCTGGGGACAAATAGCAACAGCACACTTTGCACTACAGCTATTTGTCCCTAGGGAACACCTGTGCCATTCTCACTTTGGCACACAGCAAGTTACCCTGGCAGTGATAAGGGTAGTTGGGAGTAGCATCTGGGATCCTGGGGCCCCCCCAGGGCTGCAGCAGTGGTGATCCTGCCAGCTGGAGCCTGGCTGGCAGCTGCAGCATGGCTCTGGGCGACCTGGCTTCACTATTCAGCAGTGCATGCTGCCCATGCACACACTGCTCTGGGTTCTTTTTCCACGGGTTTTTTTGACCCCTGGATATCCTACGTCAAAAAAATACACGGGGAAAAAAATGGAGCAGCACACACATGGGCAGCACATCCTTGCAGTGTGGGGAATACCTGACTGTGGGATATGCGGCACTCCAAACATGTTTGCAGCATCACATACCGCATGGCTGCACTTATCTGAATGCGCCCTCAGAAGGGAAAAATGAAATTCTCTGTGATCCAGTAGTTAATTTTCCAAATCGCCATATATGAAATCTGGGCCATATCTTTAAATGCAAAGCAATTAGGGGCTAGGCTAGGGGCCCATTTATTTTCTAGGGAAAAGATTTGCCTTATGCTTTGTTACAATAAACCATATGAAAACTTTAAAAGAAGCTCTCTGAAAAACACCTGACTAACCTTCAACTCAGATGAATATGGTTGTAACATAGAATTTTGCATGTGCAGGTATAAAAGCTGATAAGAAATAAAGGCCATTCATTTGATAATTCCTTTTCTCTCAGACAGCTCCACCTATTGTCACAGTTGGGTACCGTAGATAATAGCTTTTCTAAAAGAAAATAGATTTGTAGCTCAAATGATTACTAATTTCTAGATCTTAGCTTTAATGTAAAACAAATTGCCTAGAGATATCTTTTTAACTTACTATAGCATTCATTTTTAGATTTAAAAACATTGCAGCTTTAAACTATGTATTCATTTTGTCTTGCAAATTATGTAATGTGTATATTTCAATCTAATCTTTTTGCGCTACTTGAATTATATGATAACTATTTTAGCCATCAGACAGAATATTAAAGAATGTGATGACATCACTGCAGCTGATAATTCAAACCACATCACTACATGATTGAAATTACCATATTTAAAAATATTAATGTATTTTCATGACTTCTAAGCCCCCTAAAGGAGAAGAGTTTGAAAATCTGAACTATAACATATTTAACATCCAGTGTTAAAAAAAAAAAAAAAAATCAGCATAAATTCTTGACTCTGTTCCAGACATAATCGCTAAGGCATAGCTGACAAGTAAAAGGTACCACTGAGACTCCCAAGGTATTTTTTTAAAATCTGTTCTCATCAGTGACTGCAACATAACTTCTATTATATCATCTATAGCAACATTGGTTTCCGTAGAAAAGTTGTGGTAATTGCTCATAAAATTACTCCAGTTCCTTAAGTGACCTGTCCAGAGGTAACTTCATGCAGTAGCCCTTATTTTCATTAGTGGTGAAAGGCTTGAAACCCAATATACCAATAGCTATAGTGGTCAATAAAGAGTTTCAAAATTGTGGGCCTCTTCTGTCATATGTATGATGCCAAAAAGAAGCCGGGGTTATTGTTTCTTTGCCACTCAGAATTCAAACATTATATTTCTTCCATTCCTGTGCATCACCTTTTATAATTTACCTTCAAACATGTGCTCTGCCTTTCTGTGGAACTTGTATGGGTACTCTTAAATTCATTTATATTAACAACTTCTCTGTGAAGTAAGGAATAGTTAAAAAGCTGCATCTATGACTTGGTGTTTGTAGGCAATTATCACAAGCCTGATGTTTCATAATGTTGTGTTCTGCAAAGTGATTCAGAATGAAGTATTTACTCTTTTCTACTTAATGCTCTTAATTCCTTCTTAAACTGTGCAGAAATTTTCCAGTGTTTTATAATTTACTGGAAGGCGTCTTACATCCTTGAAATATGTGAAATGATTGATTTCTTGATCATCCTCAGTGGTAGCTCATCAATCACAACATAATATAGTGTGTACTTCTCATTTCATGTTTTAACAACCAAAAATTTTGCTGAAGCAGAAATTGTCTTCTGAACCTGTTGTATGGAAAGGCTCATCTCACCAATTCTAGGGCCCTCAGGACAGAAGTCTCCTCATGGACTTGAAAACAATAGAGCATACATTTCCCTTCTGTGGGAAAAAAAGCACGAATGAGATACTCATGTAAGAACATCTGTAGATAACCAAGAGGACAGCTTGAAACAGCAGGTTGAATGCCAGTCAAAAATGAAGATGTTGGAAGGAGCAGAGAGCAGTAACAGTCAGAAAACATCCCAGACTGGGCCTCTGTATAGGCAATGATGTAACAGATAAACTTTGTACCATGACATAAGCCCACTTTTATAGCTTTCACTTATGTGGATCCCCACTGCCACAGTGGGGAAGCGCAAGCTCTCAGAAGTGTAATCAATGTGATTACTGCTCACATTCAACAGGCTGTTATTTTACAGAAACAGCTTTCAGTGATGACTAAGCCTTCATATATGTTCTTTTGCTAGAGTTCATGAGGTACAGAATCATACGGTATATCTAGAAGCAAGTCCAGAATTTTATAAAATGGAATGCAGGAACTGCATCAGTGCTGCAGGGATAGTGCAGCCTCCCACTCCCAGCTCCCCCAACCCCACCCCCAGGCAGAACCTACCGCAGGAGCAGCAGCTGAGGTCTTTTTTTAAAGTCTCTTAAATCAGATAACAGTCTTCCCTCCCACTTCCTTACCCTCCGTGCACTTCTTCCCTGCAATTTCTCACGTCCCCTGCCCTCTGCTGCAATTGTCCCCAGCTGACCTGGAGGCTATGGGGAGCTCCAGAGCCTACTCCAGCTGGGCTAGGAGAGTGTCTCAGCCAGAGACAGCAGAAACAGTGGCAAAAGGATAAGGGGAGTACTTAGCTGATTTGGGGACTTAAGAAATCCCTGGCTGCTGTTCCTGTGTCATCATCAACTGAAAGGCTACTGTATACCATCTCTGGATCCACCCCTGAGTATTTCCCTGTTATTTTGAGCTAGGCAGTGGTATTCTTTTTGTCAGATTCAGTGCTTTTTCACCTCCTGCTTATGTTCCCTATTGCTGCCTCTCCTTAAAGTGACAATGAAGCTTCTATAGAAACAAAAGCAACAATCTGAATTCTTTAAATACTTTAGCTAGTCCTTCAGTAAAATCTTTGGTAGTGAAACCATTTTCATCCAGTTCTAGTAGGAGTTCAAGAAATACATGTTAAACTTTTTTTTAGCATTATGCTTGCCATGAAAGACTGCTGCTAACAGTGTACCCTTAAAGAGCTGTATCTATCCTAAGCATGTCCCTAACATGGTTTAAGTCATTCTGTAAGAGCCTTAAAGTGCCAACAAAGTGCCTTTGTTTCCATTAATTCAAAGATCTTTTGAGCTTTGTTTCCTCTGCATCTGACTAAGGCCATGGCTAGGTGTTACATTTCTAGCAAGAAATACACCTTTTTAGTTCAGCAAAAAGCAAAGCTGTTCAGGTGGGGGTTTTTGTGGAAAAAGCAAAGTGGTCCCACAAAGAACCTCTTTACAACAGCAACTTCTCAGCAGCACAAGGATTTCCAGCACCACATGTAACACCAGTCCAGTTATGTGGAGCATCACTGGATGTACCTTGGTCCTCTGTCATCCCAGGAGGCTGTGCTCTGTATCTCTGCCATGGCTCCAGAGATTTTGTGATTCACGTCAGACTCTGCTACCCCAAGGAAGTGAAGCCTGGCCTACAAACAGCCATGTTTCCCCTGCTGTGCGTTGTTCACCTTGTCTCTCTTTGTGGACAAGAGAAAGTCCTTTATGCCTAACAAATGGCGAAAGAATCTGCCACTGAAACCCTTCTACCCTGCCAAAAACACTGATTTATGCTGAATCATCATCTCTGGCATTATTTACAAGCCAGGCTGCAGGGAAGACAGCGAGCAGGGGGTTGTCTTTTATGGCTCTTGAACTAGGGAAACTTTCTGTAAGGCAAACATGGTAGTTGGTACAGTACGGAAACTGACAAGACACTACAGAAACCAAGCAAGCAACTGTGGGGGATTGAGTTTATGTCCAGGTCCTTTCTTTTACACATGGCAAATGTGATGGCCAGAGTGAAGGGGAGACTCCTCGGCACTTCTTCCAAAGCAGAGGCAACATTGGAGCCTTGCAGGACTGTAACATAACCTGTGTGTGCTTAGTGTTGAGATCGTATGCTGTAATTCATAAAGATCATAGTGGAGACCAAGAGGAATCCATGAAGCCCACCTGCGGAAGTGGAGCCAGTGTTAGAGCCCTTCCCTGCTGCCAGTCCCTGTCCTGTGGCTTTGGCAGCCCAGTACCGAGGGCTGACCAAGGAGTCCTTGGTGGGTATGGTTCCATGGGTGGCCAGCTAATCAGTTCTTTTCTCTGGACTTGGCTGTCCCCAGGAACCTCCAGAGACAAGGGCCCCTGCAAAGAATGCTGGGATCTCTGCACACCAGCCTCATGGATGATCAACTGTGTGGGCTCTTGCAATGCTTTGAAGCACTCCAGGCAAAAGGGCACTTGAATGCCTGTACACACATTTCTTGCCATGTTTTCATGGTGGTGAAGATCATATCCAAGGAGAATGACTTCTTTCATCTTCCAGAGTCAGTGTATAATGCTGCAGAAAGATAATCAGTGGAAGTGTGAGCCAGTTATGCTTTTTAGGATATAGATGAATAAAGACAGGAATATTCAATTGTTTTCAACTTTGAGAGGTCATAAGGTATCACAGTGAAGAGAAAAGATTAATTGAATTAGCTGTATTTAATTCCTTGTGAACATTTAAAAAAACAACTGATTTGTTTTCCAGGATGCTGATTAAATAGAAGTGGAGGATTGTACTAACGTGTTTATTAAATTCAATGGAAGTCACTCTCTCTACATTTTTAAATGTCTAACAGATTCCCTGTCCCTCAAAATGTTCAAAATAGTTGGTCAAAAATAATTGCACAATTTAAAAGGACGGCTGGGGAAAATGAATGAAAACAGAAACAACCTCTGGATTCTCATGGTTCAGAAAATGAATTGATTTTTTGTTGTTCCTGTTGATTTAAACTCTAAGTAATTGCAAAGTAATGGCACAGCAGCTGTTATACAGGTCAAGTCACACAGCTTTCCTAAATTCCAGGATTTTGAGGTCAAATTAATCAGTCTGAAACCAAAAGGTATTACATGGTTGTAGACATGGCTGTAAAAGTGTCCCATGAATGTTTCTCTTTCCTAGGAACATATAGAAATCCCTATCCCAAGGTACTTTATTAAGGAGAAACTCAAGGTCCTAAAGGAGAGGGAGAAAATCCTTGCTCAGATTTTAGTTAACGCTGGATTGCAAGACATTGAACCGGTTAGTACTCAAACATTTGGTAATTATCTAGTCATTTGAAACTGAACATTTTTGTACCTATAAGAATGAATGAACTTCATTTTTTCTATAACCAACCTGAACGACATTGAAGTGAAAATAATTTTATATTGTATACTGTATATTTAATTATTGACAGATGAACCACAACGGAAAAAACATACTATAAATTTATTTCTGCCTATTTCAAGAAATCATGTTGTCATGAGTATGTTTTAAAATTACCATTTTAATCTATCTCACTTCATTTTATCCTGTGCAAGTAACAGGAGGGATAGCACAATGGGCCCAGTTCAGTACATTACCCATGTGTATGACTGACTTTACTACAGTGGAATTACTTGTGTGATTAAAATCAGGCATGCAATTTAAGTATTTTGTTGAAATGTAATGGGAACAGAGATCATTCTTAGTTTAGGTTGCATAGGTATTACCTTTTGCTTTCAGTGCCTCATGCCAAAAAATGTTGTGGCATTTTCTTCACAGCTGTAGTTGCTAGAAGGAGTAAGAAAATTGAAATTTAGCTTTAGAAAGGAGGTAGGCTTTAGAAAGAAGATATGCATTTGAGTGCACGTGAAAAATCATTTTTTTTAAATCTGATAACATTAAGCACCTTTGAAAATAAAGTATTATATATGTACAGTATTCCATATAAGATTTCTGTCCCTGTTAACCTGAAATGCATGACTGGGCATGCACATCTCCATGACAAAAGAATGCCCAAATAAAGTTGAGTCTGCCAGATGGGGAGCCCCAAATGAACAGTTTACATGTCCTGTACTTCAGACCTGAAGAAGGGAACCTCGTACCCAAAATATTGCCTAAAATCTCTCATAACTCTATAGATGGTCTAATAAAAGATAGCACCAAAAAACCCTTGCTTCTTGCATATGTATTCATATTGCCATCTACAAGGCTTCTTGTCATCTACAAGACTTCTGAAACTCTATATGACAGAAAACTATTGCAAATAATCTAACTTACAGAGCATATGCTAAAAATTAAATAGTTCAGCAAGGGATTGCTAAGCATGCCATTTATATATTCTTGTATTTGTCCTTCTATGACACCCAAATTTAAAAGTTTAGCACAGCCTGCTTAGCATAACAACTATTTACAGATGTATCAAATGTGGTACTATATCCAGCAGCATGTTACAAAAATGAGAGGAAAAATTTCTACCTTTCCAGAAATTGAATTGTATGCCCCAATGGCCCATCCAGGGACCTTTTGCTAACATGAGATGGTATTGACATACAACTTTTACCTTGTTTGCAGTGGGACTACTTTTATCTCAGAGGGCTTCCACTAAAATAACTTTCTGTTCAGTTCACTGGAGCACTTAGTGAATAAATGTAACATTTAAGTTTTCAAAATGATTTTAGAAAATAATTCTTAGGAACTGCACATCCTAACACCACATTAATTTATCTATTTATTGTTGATTGTGTTATAGAAGAAACATATAAAGGTCATGACTTTTGAAGAAGCCATTAGAATCATCCAGATCTCTGAGCGGGCTCGGCAAGGTCGCCTAAGGGCTGAATTCATGAAACAAATCTACCTGGAAGAAAAGAGAGAAAGACAAGCTAGACTTCATGGTGGGAAAAGTCCAAATCTGGATGCTTCTGCAGTTTGTATTCAAAAGGTGAAATGTGCATCTGTAAGAGCAATGTTGGCAGAATGAATACAAAGTGTTATGCTTATTTTTATTCTTGTGAACAAGGGTAAAGCTCGTAGTGCACAGAATTCTGAATTGTTGCCTGAGTCCAGTACATATTTGTGCCACTGCTGTTTTGTCCCAGGGCACACCCTTGCACACAGTCTGGTGCACTGCAAATTGACCCAGGTGGTGTAGGGAAGGCTGGGATAGCACCTGTGCTGGCCTCAGCAGCCTTACCTGGGCTCCCAGAGAAGCAGCAGTGCCAGTCTGGCTGCTCAGAGTCTGGCCAGCAGCCAAAGCATGGCTCTGGCTAGTCAGGCTCTGTCTGGTGACACATGCTACTGCTGCATACACTGGACTGCTTTTTTCAGCAGCGGTTTCTTTTTACACCAGGGTCTCCCGGTGCCAAATTTTGGCACCTCACTACAAATTAGCAGTATGGCAAAAGAACTCATGTGCACCACATGTGGTGTGTGGCACCTCAAACTGCTTTGAGGCATTGCAGACCACATTTGCATGCTTATCTGGACATGCCCACTGAGAACATCTCAATTGAGACTGGACTATGCACTAAAATCTAATTGAATGAAACAATCCTGTTTTAGTGAGAGGATGGATTAGAGAACCTAAAGAGGTCTTTTACATCTGATTTCTGTGGCCCACACATTTTCCTCTCTGACCTCCACCTTCAGATCTCAGTGCATCTTAGGTGAATTGTGTATTTTTTGAGTAAAAGATACTGTTTTCTGTGGACAAAGAGCCCTTCTCTAAAGAAGCAGCAGGAAGGGGAAAAAAAACTACTGAGAAAATATAGCCAATGAGTAGAGGCCACATCTAATCTTCATACCCTTATGTATGAGTAGCTTTATGCAGGCAGTCAAATATAGAATCACAGAAAAAATAGGGTTGGAAGGGACCTCAAGAAGCCCGCTAGTCCAACCCCATTCCCAGGCCCCCCATCAAAGCCTTTCTAGACAAGTGTTTGTCTAATCTGCTTTTATAAACTTTCAAGGATAGATTCCATAACCACTTTAGGAAATCTGTTCTGATGCTTCAACACCTTTGTAGCTAGAACATTTTTCCTAATATCAAACCACAATTTCCCTAGCAGAAATGGATGACCATTGCTTCTAGTCCTATCTCCATCCTATTTATAACCACCCTTCAGATATTTCAAAATTGTTATCAAACCCCACTCCACTCCCCATCTCCTCTTCTTCAGAATAAATAATCCCAGTTCTTCTAACCTTTTTCTTTTAAATCATGTCTCCTAGACTTCTAGTCATTGCTTTGCTTTCTGCTAGACTCTTTCTAATTTGTCTTCATCCTACAGAAAAGCAAGTGCCTAAAACTGGGTTCCAGATGCACAGTATACTACATGAGTAGTGCTGAATAGAACAGAAGAATCACTTCCCTTGATTTGCAGGTGATCTCCCTCTTAATGCAGTGCAGTATGCTCTTGACCTGATTTTGAACAAGAGCATACTGGTCAGCTTCTAGTTCATTATAACACCCAAGTCATTTTCTGCAGTACTGCAGTCTAACCAATTATTCCCTGGTGGGCATGTCTACACATACATTAATGCACCATTGTTACTGCATGTTAAGTTTAGCACCTGTAATAACTGGCATTACTGCACAGTAGTACCAGTGCATGGTCTTTTAGTGATGCTAATGCACAGTAGACTAATTCTACTGCACATTAGCACAACCTTTGCCATGATGTACTAATGCACAGAATTAGTCTACTGTGCATGTAGTGTCTCAGGTAGATGTGCCCAGTCTGTATAGAACAGAACAACCACATATGTATAAGTCAATTAATTCAGGCCATTTTTCCAGTTTATCAAGATCCTAATCCAGTTTATCAATTTCCAGTTTAAGCAAGGGTCCTGAATACCAATCCTACACTTCAGAATATCAACTCCACCGAGCTTGGTGTCATCTGCTCAGTCCTATCCTCCAAATCATTAATTAATATATTTAACCCAGGACAGATCCCTGAGAGCCTTTAGACATTGAACCATTGATGATTAAAGATCCATACAGTGATGTATCCATCTTACAGTATTTTTGTCTAGACTGCATATATATTTGCCCGATCACTAACAGTGAGAGCATTGGACCTCAGATATAAATATGTTTTCAACTATGATTGTTTTATGATAAAATCTTTGTAAGGTATTGAGGGTAAGAACAGAATACCAGACTTACAGAATTTGTTTAATTGTTTAGCTGTGTCCTGATAAACGATATCACCCTAAGAAATCCTTGCTTCTTTAAAAAATACAGCAGATGGCAACCTGTTAAAGAGTAATTGCTTCAATTGTATATTCTGTTTTTCCTTACTTTATTTGTTTTTTCCTGTGCCTGCTGCAGTAAGGAAACTGTAACAAGGTCCATTTATCTCATTAGAGTTGTGTTTGCAATTCAGGTTTGGCGTGGTTATATCCAGATGAAGAGAACTGAGAAAATTAGAGAAGAGGAAATGATATTTCTGGGAATGGTAAGTTGTGCTGCCTAAAGTATATAAAATGTGTTTCAGATTTTGCCTTTTAGAGCTTTATCATTTAACAGGAGAAAACAAGAAATTAATTCATAAAAAAATCCACCTATTTTAAAAGGGTCTCTGTGATTAAAGAACTAAAATGATGGATTGTTCTTTTACCACACCATTAATCTTGTACTGAAAACTTCTGTGTTTATACATAGATCCTGTGTCTACACTAGTGTGGATTCAGCCAGAATAACATTTGCCCCAGGCTTAGGGGAATTTAAGGCAGATATAGCAAAGGAACGAAATGATGCTAGATCAGTCCAGCATAAAATGTCTGAGTACTCAAGCTGCCATAATTTTGAAGCAGAGCTGAAGCTGTCAGATCTTTGTATCATGCCCTTGTACAGATCTATTCTCATTGCAGGTATGTGGTTGGGAAGTAATAGAAGAAGCTGCCAAAACACATACTCTGGTCCATATTGGTAGAAATAACTAAACATTATCCCAGATTACATGGCATGAAGAGGCAAAAGATGGAGATGTAAATCCATGTGACCTGTAGGGGGGAAAGAAGGGCCCTGAAAAATCAATTTCTTATTCCAACATCATGTCTTACTTGCATAGGTTGAGAAGTATTGCTTTCCCCTGGCTTCCGTGTTCCTAGGATACAGAGCTTCTACCAGCAGTCAGCTGGAAATGTGAATAGACTTTTGCTTTACAACTGACATTCCCTTCCTTCAAATCCATTATCTGTGCTTCACCATTACTCTTTGGTTTTTATTTCACGTGATACTGCACAGATACCAGACCTACAAGCTTCTTTTAACTACTGTTACAACACATTGTGGGTGCATCTAAGTGTGCACTTTACTGTGGAGTTAACTAATTAGCTCTACAGTAGAGTCACAATCTAGAAATGCACCCCTATTAGGGCACAGTAAACTAATTAACTCCGCTATAGGATCATACTGCCCGGTACTACTGCTATCCAATGGTGAAGTATTTACTTGCACTCAAATGCATGTGTAGACTGTAACAAAGCTGGTTGGGGCACATGGGTGCTACAGTGTGGGGAGTTTATTCAGGCGCACTAATTTCATATGTAATGCACACAGTTAGAACTAAATTTCAAACAAAGCCCTTTTACAATATTGCCTTACAATAATATTCACTGACAACAAAAATATTCACTGTATTTTGTTAGCTTTAGTCTGCTGGGCATGATGTTTTATATTCTACAGCTATTAAAATATAATTAAAGAAAAACAGAATTAACATTTATAATTAAACTCTCTACTTCCTCCAAACATAGGTTGTATGGTTTTCTTACCAAACAGTGAAATTATTCTTAGCAAGATCACACTTATGAAAACAAGTTCTATCCCTAACAATATATTTACAGAAAAGGAGCATTACTTAAGAATCTTCTGATTCTTTCCACAGAAATAAATTAAAATTACCCAACGTTATATCAAGTTGCATGGGAAAATCTTCCTATTAAATAAAGTCTTCCCGTTTTAAATAAAATCTTGTTATAGAGTCTTTCCTTTCATTTCTCCTGTAGCTTCTATGAATGTTGTGGTCCTTTGTGGTCAGATGAGGAGTGGATGCTTATTTTGATTCTCTCTGATTTTCTCACTGAAGTCTGTGAGCAAACTACCAGAAACTTCAATGGGAGCAGACTCAAACTTCTAGAATGCTGGGATTTACTGAACATAAAAGTTTTGGAAAATATAATTTGGGAAATTTAAGGGATCATTTTTTGTCAAGTTCCATAACGTTTATCTAAAAGACGTGGAGACCACTATAGAACACTGTAGGAGAGAGTGAGTTATGATTTGGTATATAGCTGCATTTTGTTTCATGGGGCTAGTATCAAGAGTGAGATGAATAATGGATATGAAGACAGCCAGGTACTATGTACTTCGGGAAACATAATCCCTCTCATCCCCATGAATGGAAAAAAATTTAACATGGTATTGAGTCTCTTTGAATCCTGACCTTCATTTAGAAATTGATAAATGCAATTCTGTACTTATAGCCTTTACTCTTTATCAAATATTTAATCAAAGGATATGGGGGAAACAGATCTACCAAATAAAAATTTGCTTTTTTTCCCAAGGTTTGCATAGTCCTGATTTGCATTTTTCCTGTATTTTTCATGCCACATTCCCTTCTGTGGCCTCCAAGGGAAACGAGTGGCAAACAAGCATCAGTCCATTTTGATAGATAGGCAGTGAGCTCCAGAGGTCAAGCCTGTTTGATGTATGATCATGTCAGGCCTCTAACAAATGAGTCCACAACTTCATGTGTAAATATGTTGAATTTGCTTTTCTATCTTTCAGACTTAGATAAATTAGAGACTTGGCCATCCACTAATTTAAACCCACTCCAAAGAAGTCCCAACTTCTATTTGCAATAAATATAAATTCTCTTGTGACTACTGTTTTTAAATTATGTGTAAATTATTATCATTTAGCTGATTCTTTAAAATTGACATTGAAATTCTTAATAACAATTTTTTAGCATTCAGTTATATTAATCTAACAAAAATGTGGTGATACAAGAAACAAAGATGATTCAAGAGCCATCCTGTCTGCCTTTGCATTCAGAGTGCTTCATGAAAGGCCATTATATTTGTTGTCTGCTTAAAACAGGGAAAATTCTATGCTTTCTGGGTTTGGATTCTATTTATTTTGTCCATTGTCAAAGTAGCCCATTTACCAAAGATTTTTTTTGGCTCTAGAGCAAAGTCTGTTGTTATTATTATTTATTAGAATTTAATTGCAGGAACAGCATGATTCCCTCAGCACTTGTTTTTCTAAATCTCAAATAAATCATGATTCACAAAATGTGCTTAATTTCAAAAAAGCAGCAGCCTCACCAGGAACACATATATCTTCATAACTGTATCCTGACCTGCTTCCTACTCTTCCTCATACTTTTGCCATGGAGCTTTGTACTAGCAGCTTTATAGTTAAGGCTGCAACCAACATTCCAGTGTTTATTTTCTCTTTTAACTATGACCCGGATGAGAGGGAAGTCCACTACATTTGATTATCTTGAAAATGCATACTGTATGCAGAGGAAACCTAACTTTTTCTCCTACTCTCAGTATTCTAAAGGTATAAATCAGCCAAAATGTGCTATGTTTCAGACTCTGCCCCCCACCTTCCCCAGGTCTCCTTGTCAGTGGGGACTGCTCTACCCCATCTCAATATGCTGCTGCCCCTGGCACACATTTAAACACTGCACCTGGGAGCAATGAACTCTATTGTGAACTGTGCTGGAATTTATTCCTATGTGCTGATTGCACATGTAGATGCACCCAGTGTCTGTTTTTTTTACCTATCAGAAACAGACAGCTGTTAAGATTTTGGTCATTAGGGGTCAAATTCATCAGTGTTCTGTAGTTGGTTTTGTGTTGTCCCAGTGATACAAATCAACCATTAACCTGGCCTTACTCAATTTCCTTGCTTGATTCACTTGCTGACAGAGGTCCTGTTTTCACTGAAATCTGGGGGAGCTGCTTTCATAACATAGCCAAATCCTCTGAGGAACTAAAGGGCCTCCTGAAGTCAGTGGGAGTTGAGGATAGTCAGCACATCTTCGATGATTCTCAAAACCTGGCTGGATTAATTCTTTTAGAAGTATAGCTTTGTTCTCCAGCTGCACTTCATAGGCTCAAAATGCAGATTAATTTAAAGAAACTTATGTTAGAATAGATTTTCACTAGAGGTTATTTGCAAACTGGCTGCTTCTGCATACATACAGCCTGTGGGAAAGTCTGAAAAAATCAGAGAAAGAGGATAGGAAGTATTGTATGCCCTGGAGACTGACTGTGATATTGTATATTTGGATTGCCTTGGGCAACAGTAACTGGTTGGTGCAGACTATAAGCGTAGAATAGGCAGCAGGGATTGTTTGCATCTAGTGTTGGTGTGTCCATTTCATTTTACATTACAAGGGATTGAGGGCTCAGTCCCACAAGGCACTAAGCACTTTGTCCCCAATCTGACAAAACTAATACATGTTTAACTTGAAACACAGAGGCAGTCAGTCCCATTAAAGTTAAGTGCTTTACATATTTAAGGAATTTATGGGATTGGGCCCACAATTTGCTGGATGTGTGGATACATTAATACCAGCCTGGTCTCAAAGGCATATCAACTAGTGTACACTGTTATGTAGCTTTGACACTGTGCAGGATTTTTACTCCTATCCAAAGGGAGTCTCTGGTACAATATGTGTTAACATAAAACTTTTCCATCTTGTTTTTTGGATGGTTATTCCTTCTTCTCTATGGTCTTCAAGTTAAAGGATATTTGGTGGTTTTAAATAAATAACTTTTCTCTCCTATTCACCTCTTCTAAACCTACCCTAATTTAGGCATGTTGTTTTGAGTAATGATTATATGTATATTGGAGGAAAAAGTCTGGATTTGCCAAACATTTTTGTATGGTTTAAATTCTTAAAATACATTACATTTCAACCAGTCAAAGAAAATCAGTATTTCCCAGAATAGTCTTCTGTGTAAACATTGGCGGCTACAGCTAAATACATAATTACATTGGATATAACAAACTGCAAACTCGATAAGTAAGTAGAACATGAAATAATTCCAATCTCCTAAAAAAGGGCAAAGAGAAGAGCTGAGAGGTACCCAAAAGTTTGTTTGTACTAAACATAAGGATTAAATGCTTTTATCATGTACATGAGGTTCTCAAAGCCAGAATAAAGAACCTTTTGTATTACCATATTTAGGTTTTTCTCCCCAGTCAGCATGGGGATAAAAACTCCTTGTTTTATATTTGCATACAGGGAAACCTAATTAAATCCACTGTCTGTCATTAAACTGCTGCCAGAAGCAGCATGTGCTTAGTAATTTAAATCAGGTATGAAATTGATTAAATGCAGCCAACACTGAGCATGATGGGCACCTATACATGTGATAGAGCTCTGTTTCAAAGTGTGCTAATTAGCACCCATTGGAGCAGACTCGGTTAATAGAGTCTGCTACAAGTCTGCTGGAGTCTGCTTATTAGCGTGCTTCAGCAGCCTCCATGTTGTGTATTTAGCATCCTTACATTTCAAAATGGCAATGGGGGCTTTAGTTAAATAAGCTTTAAGTTAAATAAGTTAAATAAGTTAAAGTGCCCACACTACCATTTTGAAGCATGGCAAACTGAATATACATGATGCTGCAGGTGCTTTAATTAGAGCAGCTCTTAAAACTGCTCTAATTAAAGTGCCTCCCACCCCCTCCATCCCAGAGCACGTGTATAGACACCCAGTGAGTATAAAACGTGTGGCATATATTGGGCAAACATAGTAATAGGATTTTTTTTTTTGGCCCTTAAAATATGCAGATGTTCCCTCCACAGAGAATTGGCACTTGGCTTGGAGGTGCTTCAATACCAGGCTGGCTCCAGGAGGGCCAGAGGCAGCTCTGACACTCTCCCCTTGGTGCCAAAAATGCTTGATCTTAGCCAAAAAGCCAAGATGCTGCATGGCCCATAAAAAAAAAAAGTTGGTTGCTCCTCCCAGGGGTGACTGGCACCAGGCCTGGAGGTACTGCAATAGCAGGGCAGCACTGGGAGGGCCAGAGTGAGCTAGCCCTGAAACCCTCCTCTTGGTACTAAATATGTTTGATTTTAGCAAAAGACTGAGATGCTGGTACGAACCCACCAAAAAGATAAGTCCAAGATAACCCACCTGAATAAGATATATTCTACAATGGTAGTGCCCATTGTATTCAGTCTTCTCAGCATTAACTCTTTCAAGCCATGATGAGCCACTACATTGAATACATTTCAACTTCCTTCATTCCCACACCTGAGCTGTGCCTTTCTTCCCCATATCCAGTGATTCCTGTTTTTTCACCAGCCTTAAATGTCTGGCAGATATTACCAAATGGGGCCCCAGACCCTTCACCCAGAATCCCTCTGTTGCCCCCTCACTCAGACTGTCACATATGATTAGTGTGGTCCTGCCCCCTCCATGAGGTGAAGCTGGACCAAGTTGCCTCATGCCTCATCTGCATATAAATGTTTAGAGAATCCCAGGACTCATGACAAGAACACCCAGTTCAAGTCATGATTGGTGGCTAATTTGTAGGGCTGTGCAAAGCTTCAGTCGCTGATTTGATTCAGATGAGATTCAGCAGCCAAATCTCTGAATTCGAATTGAATCAGGAGACCCATTCATCTCTCTGAATTGAATCAGAAGCCTCTGAATCAATTTGGAGAGATTTGACTTTTCAGCCATAGACACAGCTTTATCTGTTTTTCCACGTACCTCAAGGTACCAGGTGTGGTTCGTGAATGCTGAAATGGTGGGGCAGATGGAGAGTCCCAGGGCCCCATGCAGTCAGCAGCAGACCCAGAAGTGGACTAGAAGTACTTCTTGTCCACTTCCAGGTCTGCTGAGGAACATGCAGGGCACCCCTCCACCCCCCAGCTTGGTGACTGGTGCCACCTGGGCCTGGGGGGGCACCCAGGGTCCCCCCCTTGGCCAATCAGTCCACTTCTGGGTCCGCCACCGAGTACTTCTGGTCCACTTCTACATCCACCCATGGGACACTCCATCTACCCCATCATCTCAGCATTCATGAGCCGTGCCTGGTACCTCAAGTATGTAGAAAACGTATAAAGCTGTGTCTATGGCTGAATTGCTGATTCACCGAATCAGAATTGAATCTTCAGATTCAGATTTGGCTGAATCAAATCGGGACAGTGATCTGAATCAGCGAATTGAATCACTGTTCCCCGAATCTGGCCAAATCCAAATCAAATACTGCCCGCTTTGCACACCCCTACTAATTAACACATGGATACTTTGTGGAGGGTGTCTGGAGTACACGTTTGCATTGAGCACTGCTGAGCTATGGGGTAACTATGGCTTGAAATGCTGTTGACTCTGGTTTGGGAAGTATCCAAAGTTCCAGACCGATGGATCTGGAAGGAGGAGACTTTCCTGGTGGTAGAGCCACACAGATGTGAATAAATGAGCTTGACTCCGTTGATTTGGAATTCAGAACTAATTTGGCCTTAACTCAACCCCTCCCCCCACAAAAAAACCCCAAACCTGTGCTAAAACCTGCAGCAATTAAAAAACAAGTCTATGGATATCCATAGTAATTTGCCTATATGTAAATTACTACAGACATGTTTATTTCAAAGTGTTTTCAAATTTGCCCATCACTTCAATGTACAGCAGGGTCTGACAGTCAGGGCAGAGGAAGAGTCTGCAGGGAGAAGAAGTTAAGGGAGCAGAGAGTGAGGAGCCACCTCAGCCCCAGATTTATTTTCCTTCCTGCAGCAGTGAAAGGGAGACAAATTCAAATTTTGGAAGATTATAACAAATTACTAAATTTTCCATACATACAATGTAATTATTGTGAGCTTATTCTATATTCATTGTCATCTTGTAGTCAAGTAAATATGGCATTTTACCATTTGTATGTATTTTCAAATCTGAACTAATTTATGCTAGTTTTGGTAGGCTTTTTTAAACTTTATTTTCAAAATGATAAGTTATTGGGAAGTAGTAGAGGCTGTCTATTTCTCTGCTATTGTGCCTTTGTTTTATGAAGCCATGTTAATATCTAAACAAGTGGCATTTGCAATCAAAAGTATACATAGCAAAAGAAGCTTGGCAGTATGCCGCAAAGTAATATCTGAAGTAAAAATAACCAGAACTATAGGGAATTCTGTCATTCTGAATAAAAATATATTTTTCCCAATTCCACACCAAAATAATCTTCTTTAAGCATTTTATAGTCTTTAATGTTCAATAAAAACTTATTGTTAGAAAAAAAATAACAAAAAATGTAAATGAAGGATTTTTAGTAGTTTTCTACTATGTCTTCCTACCACGATAAGTATGGATGTTTGCATGTGACATGTATTTTAATTGGTAGAGCTACTGCAATGGGTCATATAGTGATGAGTTATAATAAATACAGTACATTTCATTTAGCAGTTCTTTTTTGTGCCTAATTTGGGACATCAGAAATATAAGGTATGTGGTGCTTTGAGGCTACCAATATGTATCCAGTGCAACAGAATCCAGTATTTGGATACATAACTCAAATTTGCATAAAAGGACCCCATTTTACAATGTAACAAATAGGGATATGTTCCAAGACCTCGACTGTACTGACCCCCAGACCATTTCTACCACTCTTACAAGACAATTTTGGTACTCGCCAACAGCAGACAGTGCACATATGCACGCGGCACTATCATAATGGGGATGGCAACTACAGAAACACGTCACAAACAACGAGTGAGGAGCACAGATCCATACCAGAGACTATACTCTGGTGCGTGTCACTCCCAAAATGCACTGCACAAAGCAGCTGACTGAGGGCTTCCACCACACTGATCATGTAAGAATGAATTTACCTCACGTATAACAAATTTTTGGTATAAAAAGTCATCGCATAAGAATGAATTTGCACATACGGAACCTGCATAAAGCGAGGAAAACCTGTATTTGGTAAGAAGAGAGACATGTTTAAAGTATATTCTCATATTTAGTTTGGAGGCATAAAGGAGTACCACAAAAAAAATCCCAATTAAGTAATAGCATGAGAAGCTTGAAAGCAGACTAAGTGAATTTTCTTTGGACTGAAGTTTGATATTCCATAGAGTAATTGACCTCTGATGGGCTAGAGGATGTACTGCTTAACCTTTTCTGGTAAGCACTTACTCATATGTGCAGTCATATTTAATTCAGTGTAACTTAGTGTGGGTAAGGGTGTCTGTAACCCAACCATTAATAAATATGCTTTTTGCTGAGAAAAATGGCTCTCTACAAGAAAGCGTATTGTCAAACACATAAAAAAGACCAAAAAAACCCCCAAAAAGCTAATAAACTAAATCTAGTTAAAGAATAAAACCTTGTAGATTATAAAACATTGAATTATACAAAAGAAAAATATATATACTCTAGAAATCCCATAAAAATGCGCAGTTTTGGTTTCACCCACAGGTCAGAAAAAAGAAACTGAAATACTTTGTCCTGAAAGAAGTAAATAAAAGTACAGTAAAACCTATCTTTCAGGGACTATATGAATATTGGTCCTGGTATATAACATAGAAAAATAGATTTTTATCAAATAAATATATATATTTTTCCTCCTAAATGTGCTCTTAATGGAACAATTGAAGAGCAGTTAGTTCCACAGCATGGGGCATTCTAGACACAGAAGTATAGCCTTAAGGATGTTCAGCCAGCCTGCACACCTCTAAGTGTTTTATAATGAACAATAAAGCAGTCTGGCTTGGAAAAAGAGTTTTGAAGCTGACTAAGCACAAAGTGAGTCTTTTCAACCTAAGGTGGTCTCCTCAAGTGAGTTTTTAAGTGAAGAGTATTAAATGAAGAGATGTTGCTTCGTGTGGTCTTACCTTAAAAATGCAGGGAACATCTACTTCCTCCTACTGGAAGACCTTTTTGTTCTATAAAACTTAAAATAGTATTTGGAAAGAAGCAAAGAATAGAAACAAGCAGCTTGCTCATCAGTATCCTTGTGACTGATGAGATGAAATAAAATTCTCTTTTAGACAAATGTCCATTTTGCCTTATTAATTTAAACAAGGATTTTAAAGACAAAGCCCATCAAACATTAGCTAAGCATTTTGAGTTAATGGACCATATAGTCCTATTTTCCCCACAAACTCAGGAAGCTTCACATTATGTCCTATTTTTACAGCAACATCAATTATTAATATGTATACTTTTGCTGACAGAAGACCTCTCTAAAAATGTGAGTTTCGTTATCCAGTTCTGGGTCATTAACTGTGGAAAGCTTGTAAATATAATGGTTTATTCACATGGGAAGCCTTCATTAAGATGCATTATTCTACAGCTGATGTGGCAGTTGTGCATTATCAAGTTCGCTGTCTCCATCTAATATCTGCAATTTGTTTTTAAATGAGTTGCTGTTTGTTGGGGAAGTTAACAAATTTGAATTTTACATGGCCAGAGAAATTTCTTTAAGATGGAAAAATGCTTCTGCCCCCAAGAAAAAGCTATTTATTAGCCTCTGACTGGAGAATACCTCCCCCAGATTCAGAAGTAGCCCCATTAAAGGCATTCAAAGAAACAAAGTGAAAAAGGATTCGGTTTTTATTTTTTTACTAACATGCTCATTAAGTATATAAATCTATGAAAACACACCTGTCATCCTGTTTTGTATGGCACTTTAAGAATGTGACTATGAATGGAGTAATGTTCTGAAACATTATAGCAGATTACTTTTCAGCTGAAACCTGTGGTAACTGGAGTTAGTGGGACCATTACTGTCATGGGGAACACAGAGGGTCAAACTTTCTAACAATTTACTGTTTACTTCCTCTAGTCTTGGATGCTCTACATCAGTGTTTCTCAACCCTAGGGGTACATGAGACATGGGCAGCGGATACACAGGTGCCGTGTTTTGAGTTTGGCCCACCCTCCTGCCTGGTGGGTTGGAGATGTCTTTGCCTTTTGTGGCTGAAAGTTCCTGCCACCACCCCCCTCCCACCACGACCAGTGCACTGGGACTTTCACTCCCTGACATCAGTGTGCCGGGGCACAGGGAGGGGGGCCTCGCACAGGCTGCTTAGCCCAGGACTGTGGTCTGCAAGAAAAAAGTGGGACTTGGTTTGTGGCTCCAAAACCAGAAGTGCCATGGTGAGACTTCTGGTTTCACTTTTGCCACGTCGATTGGCAGGTGGTACCAAAGATTGAGAACCACTGCTCTATATGTATAGGTTATGGTCCATGCTCTTTTTCTTTAAAGGACATAAAAGAATTCAACCAGAGTCACCCTGCTGGGTTGTGTAGGTTCTTTGTTATCTTTGATACACAAGAGGCCCTTAAAGCAGCTTACAGAGACCAGACAATGTTAATGCTGTACATCTAGGATACATACAAGGGTTTGAGAAATCTGGAATCCTACAGTAGGTGAAACTTAAGAGGACTTGAAATGAAAACTTTCATTACAAAGTTGACAGCTTAAGGCCCAAGCACAGCTGCAATACATTATACTCTTTGGTTATCTATAAATGAACAAGATAGAATGCTTTTTCTCTAATTCAAAATGTCATGATTACTGTCAATTTTATTTAAAATTAAAAATAGACTTTTCAACTGGTGTAAAAGAATTAACATGTATTGTATATAATCAGTTTCCGTGTTTCCTTGTGTATTCCATTTTCCCTGGAAGTTGTTTGGGTCTTTTAAATGACACATATTTTTGAAAATTCAATTATAAATATATAAAAGTCAGGGGTGGTACCCAGGAGTAGGGGAAGAACCTAAAATTAGCCAGTTTTGTTTTTAGATAAATCACATTAACGTGCTCTTCGTAATTTTTCAAAATGATAGGGCTTCTAGCTCTTTCCCTGTATCGGGAGGGGTTTTTAGGCAAGTATGCATTACATGATTTTTTTTACTGCAGTTAACAGCATGCCTTTTCTGTGAAAACAGAAGCCAGCTTTCACATCTTACGCGTGTAGACCTCATGGTCTTCACTAATAAACAGAATCATTATTTGTGTTCTACACTAGACTGCTATGAATCCTTCAGTACTCATTTATCACAGCCATTGTTTCTTAGTCCAGTCTCTCCCCTTTACTGTGGGAATGTATTATTAAGGCATTGTGCTTCACAAAGAACTCACAATTTGCAATTGCTTATTCAGTGTTAAGTGAACTTCAGAATTTTCACTTTTTATTAACTTATACCTTAGTTACTCATCAAATTGATTTACCAGTCAACACTAACTCCCACTTAAATCAGGTGTCCTTTTTTGGATTCATTGTATTGCTGTCACTCTTTTGTTGGCTCCCTTCTACATGTATGTGTGCATGCAGTCCACCCTCTAATTCTTGTTTATCTGGCCCTTTATATTTGAGCCAGGTTCATTTTCTCAGTGATGGAAACAAACAAGCAGGAACACATTTCATGTCAACAACTGCCTCTTACTCTGTGTAAATAAACAATTTCCACATTAATAATTACTGTAACTTAATTAAGAAAATATTAAGAAAGGAATCCAGATTGATGGTCATACAGTTTACCATAAAGTCTAATAAAAAGTATATTTTATTCATTTCCTCTTTTACTCTCATTCATTATCAAGACTCGCAAAGAAAATGTTCACAGTCTCTCCTGTGTAAGTATTATGCAGTTATTTTGTTTAGTAAACCAATACTCTGATAATTAAAAATGAAAAAAAACCAACAACAGACTATCTCTTGCATCCATAAAGACAGCTTTTGTGGATATTTCTGTAGGTATGGCTACAGCCCATATATATTAGCCAAAGCTAGATTTAAACTAACTGGCTTGGGTACTGATATCAGTTTAACTCAGAGGTGGACAATTATTTGGGCTGGAGGGACACTCAGGTAGTTTGGGCAAGCTGTTGCAGGCTGGGTCAGCACCCCTCCATGCCTTCCCACTCCCCTCTCCCAACAGCTCACCAAAACACTCTAAGTAGCCCTCCAGCTCAAATAATTGCCCATGCCTGGGCAGAGAGAGCAGGGTTAGGGAAACCTTTGTTCCCTCCTTCTCCCTGCAACTCCACCCCAAGTCCCTGGCACACAGCCAGACCAGTGCCACATTGCATTCCCACATGCTGGCTCAGGCCACGTGGCACAGCTGGCCTACCTCCTGCCCAATCCAGTCATATGCTGAGGACTCAGGGTGGGAAAGGAGTTGCAGGGAGAAGGGGGGAAACAGTGCAACACGGACTTGGGCAGGCCCAGATGACCCGTGGATCCTGGCCCCTTCTTCCTGTACCCTTCCCTGTCCCAAGTCCCTGACATGCAACCAGGTGAGGCAGGAGCCATGCCAGCTGCACTCATGCAGCCTGAAGCAGCATACAAGAACACTGTAGCACTGGCCTGGCCCTGTGCCAGGAAGTCAGGATGTGGGAGGGGGCACAGGGCCTGGGAGCTGGGAACTGCGGGTTATCTGAACCTGGGGCTGGTGATGCTCTGTGCTCCCCTCTTCTCCCTGCACCCTTCTTCTGCCCCAAGTTCCCAGCCTGTGTCCAGGCTGGTGCCATGCTGCATGTATTCCCACACGCCACTTTAGGACCTGTGAGTGCAGCTGGCATGGCACCTGCCCAACCCAGCTACATACCAGGGATTCAGGTTGGACAGGGGCCTCACCAGGTGCTCCAGCTGCACCTACATGGTGCAGCCCAAAACAGCATGCAGGAACACACTGCAGCACTTGTGCCTATGCCCCTACCAGACCCTGATATGGCAAAGTCTCCTGGCCCTCTTCCTCCTGCAGTCCCTACCCCGTCAGGGAGAACCTGCCTGAGCTTTGGCTCACCAGGAACGGGGTCAGAGTGGCGTGCAGACAGCCTTGCAGAGCAGAAGCCTGGCTAGGAGCTCAGCACTCCCTGCCTTGGAACTTACACTGGTGGCTAGGGGGAGGACAGGGAAGGCTAGCCAGGGAGGGGAGGGGAGTGGCTGCTGATGCTGCAGCTTGACTGGCACAAGGAAACGTGAGAGGCGCTGAAAGCCATGGCAGCTGTGGGCTAGATACAGTTTTCCTTCAAAGTAGCCACGGGCAGGGTAAAATTATTTGGTGGGCTGGATCGAGCCCTCAGGCCATATTTTGCCCACCCCTATTGTAACTGTTAGACACAGAGCTTACCAAGAGCTAACTCCCATGCTGTTGCATCTAAAGAGTAATAAGCATCCCAGATAGTCAGCTTAAATTTATTTGGGGTTTACACTCTGTAGTTGCACCTTTGGAATTCATACGTACTGGGCATTTCTATGTGTTGCTGTATGCTGACATTGTTACTGTGCTGTGTTTTAGTACTTGCTTTGTGGAAGTACTAAAATATGGTGCAGTAACCGTCCATACTGCGGTATACGGGTGGCGCAGGCTTAGATTCACTGGCTATGTCGCCATAGCTGCACACTAGAACCAGTGAGTGCACCACTGCCCTGGTGTAGCTGACAATCAGGTATAGACGCACGTGATTGCTATACTGCCATAGGACGCTTTACAGCAACGTAGCACATCGCTGTGTTGCTATTGGATGATGCGTAGACGTACTCACTGGGTGCGTCTACACATACAATTAACATGAAGCAATAAACTCCACAGTAGTTTGAGCCAAAGTAAACTACTCTCAGACACAGCATCCACATACGCACCCAGGACAGGAGCAATTAGAGCTGAGGCAGAGCAGGTCAGGTTGGCAGAAGACATGTGGGGGTTAGTCCCAGGCTTTTGGTGGTAGCAGAGGGGCTGGCTGGGGTACAAGGGTGCTGAAAGTGTGGAGTCGTGTGACAAGGTTGGCAGGCAGGAGGAGTCTAGCTCCCAGCTGCCTGGGCTGACTGAGTACAATTTACACCCATGGTCAACATCTACACATGTATTTAAACATAGTAAATTACTCCAACAGTACTATCTCACTGCAGCGTTAATTAGGTTACTGCAGCCTAACACCAGTGCACATGTAGATAGTGATGCTTTTTTTCCTGCAGCTACGTAGTCTATTTCAAAATTAAGTGCATGTGTAAATGCAGCCACCCTTTATTAGTTTTCCTCCACCTTTTGCTTTACTGCGTACCCATGGACCAACCTCAGTCCTAGCAGTACTGGTTTATAACATAACATGGGAATCATTCCTTACAAAGAGAGATTGAGTAAGTTGCCCAGGGCAGAAAAAGCTGGTGGGCTTCTCCGTTTCTCAATTCTTTATGCTCAAAGAAGTGAGAAGATGACCTTCTCTGCTTATTAAGAAATACTTACATCCCTTCTTTTCGACCAGCTCCCTTCATTCCAAGAAACACATCCCTCCCTTTCACTTCTGATTCCTTCTTCTCATGAATTTTGGATTGGGAGTACTAAGAGCAATAAAAAATGGCTCTAAATAAAATAACCTCCAGTGAGAATCCAACCAAGTCTATCTGATGGGAGCTATTAGAGAAATTCTAGGAAGAGACATGTCTGTCTTCATTTCTGACATTGTTTAAGGAGAGTTAGTCTGGTAGTCAGGGCAGGATCTGAGAGAGGAGTTATGGGGTCACTTCTGGCTCTATAAACAGAACACTATTGAGAAAGAAGCAAAATACCTGCTACACAGAGGTACTCAGATGTTTGTTTAATGGTAATAAAGGACATAAATATTCTTAGAAGAAAATGTAAATAATTATTAGGACTAATATTTATTGTGGAGTATTTTATGAAGCTTGCTGCTATAGAATGGAAGAGCTCAACTTCTCTGGAACTTAAAAATTACTGAAGACTATGTCTTGCGGGGAAAGGTTTAGGTGCAGGACATATAGAACAGCTTCCCAGAAAAAGAGCAGGAAACTGCTTTTCTAATTTTTTTATACTTGTTTGCTTTGTGAGTAGCCTTGTCCATTTCCTTTATCTGTTGTGAATCACCTCAATATAGTGCAGATACAGGGAAAATGGCTGCTTTCTTAAATTGGGCCTATGAGCATACTCTGATATTTCATAAAACACAATATATGTGTTCTGAAATAAAAGTGAACATGGAAGCTTTTCTTCTGGGTGCTTGTCAGAAACTGCTCCAAAACTGAAGAAAATTACTGTTGAAATATATTGAACAGAGGCTGGCTGATGCTTTGGCAAAAAACCTCAGTATCTCTTCACTGATATTCGCTAGAGCTGTAACCCTCACTTGAAACTATCTTAGGAAATACACTGTTAGGGAGATTAAGACCTGTTCCTAAAACTCTTCTAAATTAATGAGAATTTCTTCAATGGCTTTTGAATCAGGTTTCTGGTGCTGTGCCCAATTTGGGGAAGAATTGTAGGATTTATTTTCCCTCAGTCAGATTTTTGTTCACACAAATTCAGGAGAATTAAACATGTATAAGGTATCTGCCCCACCCCTCACCCCCCGTTTTTCCATTGATTCTTTTATTCAGTTTTCCTAAACTTGATATAAAGTATTTTAAAAACTTCAAAATATGAGAAAAGCTAAGTATTTTTTTTTGATTGGAAAGTAATTTGCATCAAATTCTTAATGATGTACAACTAGAAACACATGTTAAGCTTATAAGCAACTACAAAATAGAAAACACAACCAATTACATTTTTGGTTAACCACTTGGATTGCTTTTCATTCTTCTGTGATTGCATGAGTAAAACACTTTCATTTTTATATTGACATTACTTCAATCAGACAGCAGAGTTTATTCGTTTATATGTGTATCTCTTTCTACTGCCTAACACCTTCTTCATGCCAGGGTTATCAATTCATGGGAAACTTGAAAGACTGCATTTTTATTGGCAGTGTTTTTTTATTTATTAATTTATTTTTACTCAAGGGAAGTGGATTTCCTAAAGAAATATCACAGCTGCAACAAAATACCAGGAAACAACTGACCAAACAGTGCATATAAAATTTTAAGTGAACAAATTAAAAACAATACTGTCTAACTGAAAAGTACCAATGGGAAGTTCAAACATTTGAAAATTCAATTAAAAAAACTCTGGCACCCTTCTGACATGGATAAAGTTGGCATTTTCTGAACAGCAGTCTTCTCACCTGTCTCAGTGAGAGCTCAGGATCCCACGGTGGATGGATTGTTTTCATACATTGCAATGTTCTTAATTAATGTAGAAACACTAACAATAGACTATTGTATGCATCCAGTCACTTTTTATGAGCATGTTTTGTTTTTTTTCATTTCCTACAAATAAAACAAGACATAGGCTTACACACACTATCACCATCACATTCCAATTTATATTAAATTTCTTTAATTTGTAATTTCTATTTTGAGTATTTTTCTCTCTCTATTTTTAGAGCCCACCTCCTCATTTCCATAGAATTAGTGCTTCATTAATGCAAGTCCAGAGAGTGGAAGCCATGAGATGTGAGGTCCAGGAGAAGCATGAGGAAGAGTACAAGAAAGCTCTGGTAGCCATCAAGAACCGTCTGAGAGAAATGGAGGGTCCTGATATCAAGGAAAGTCTCCAAGAGCAGATACGCCAATGGTTCATTGAGTGCCGGTGAGAAGAGAAAGCACATTTACCACTGCAGATGTTGCATTAGTGCCAGAAGGCTAGATTGTACTTTCCTTACAGTTAGTAGTTTCTCATTCAGCGGTAGTTCAACTGGGAACAGAGGTACTGCTCAGAAGTAATGGCAGAATCAGGCCCAGAAAGATTAAACTCAAAATGTATTTAAATAGTATTTTATTTCATCTTTTTCTTTTATAAGAGGTTATGAGGAAATACTGTCATCCCTGCTTGAATATAGAGGACTGATGTACAACCTTTTTGACAAGTGTGCTATAAGTCCAAAGTACGAGATAATGCCGCTCTGAATGATCTGTTACCCAGTGCTGCTGAATCTCATTACCACCTGAGGTAGCAACACAGAATTTGCCTCCCACAAGGCCGAACTCTCAAATTGGCACTGGCCCCACAATGCCCGCTGCTTTCTAGTGCTGCTCCAATCTGCACCCCTTCCCATCTGCTCTTGGACTCCCACCCTAGCTTCCGGTGCACCCTTTAACTCAGCACCTGTGGCTCACTTAGAAAACACACTAGCTGATATAGAGGATTCATGAAGTACTGAGAAACCTCCCAGCTGATAAAGAAATACAGATTTGCCACAGTGTAGCAAGTCCCTGACAATAAGGTCTAGTTCTAGCCAGAATGAAAATCTACTTGGTTTCAATTCTGCAAACAGTAGCGTGTTTCATTTTACTTGCATCATTAGTCCTTTGATTTCGGTGGACATTTGCCATGTTGTTAAGCACATACGTGTAAGTTCAGGCTACTGATACACAAGGATCTCTGAGCAGTTTTAACTCAGACAAGTAGTCCTTGGCTGATGAAATTCTACACTTTAAGCAAGGGCTGGACAATTATTTTGGCTGGAGGGCTGCTTTATGAGTTTTGGTGAGCTATCGAGGGCTGCAAGGGTAGCTCTGCCGCTTGATGGGTGCCTTGCCTCCTGGTGCCACCTGGGGACCAGAAGTCCTGCCCCTGGGCCCCTGACCTTTGCCACCATAAGTCCCTCCCCTTGCCCCGTAAGTACTTCTTTTGGGAGGGGGGTTGCCATCTTGAAACCAGAAAAAATAACAAACCAAATCATATACTAAAAAAAATCAAACATCTACAATAACTTATTTTTTTACGTAAAAATATATTTTTATCCTGATTTATTTGTGTTTGCATAGTGTATCTAGTGGCGATTTGAGGCATAATAGCTCAAAATACAGTCTTATACAGTGTATATTGTGTGGAAGTTAAGGGCGGGGTGGTGTGTGAGTATGGGGGGAAGGTGGGGCTGTGGGTGTGAAGGGGTATGGGTGTGGGGTATGTGGTTGGAGTGGGGGTGTGTGTAGATATCATAGGATGGGGGGTGGGAGTGTGTTTGTGGGCTGTAGATGTGTTCAGGGTTATGCTGGGGGGTGATATGTGTGGGAAGGTGTCGGTATGTGTGTGGGGTGAGGAGGAGCCTCAGAGTCCAGGGTGTGAGAGTCCATGGAGCTGCATGTGGTGGCAGTAAGTAGGGCCAACTCCACCTGGCCCCATAGCTCACAGCTCTCTGTGCTCCCAGCCCAGTCCCTTGCCACAGGTGGCAGCAGCATGTGGGGCCAGCTCCACCCGGCCCCATAGCATGCGGCTCCTGCACTCCTACCTTTGTCCTTGACTGCATGTGGTGGTAGCACATGGGCCAGTGAGCCAGCACCATAGCACTTAGCTCCTGCAGCATGCAGAGCAAGCCCAGCCCAGCCCAGCCCAGCCCCACAGTACACAGCTGTCTGTGCTCCCACCCTCTTTCCCCCAGCGGGAGGCCCTGGCCCTATGGGGCCCTTCACTGAATACCCAGGCTAACAGGCAGAGAGGCTGGTACCAGCCATGGGGTGGCCAAGCAAAGGTCTCTGCCAGGCAGAGGCTTCTCATCTCTAGGGCCCCCCTACTCAGGGCTTGGGCAGGTCAGGCCAGGCTGTGATAGAGGGGTGGTGGCTTAGCAACCAGAGCCACGCGTCCTGCAGGGACGCACTAGCTTGCAGAGGGGCAGCTCAGGGCCAGGGCTTATGGAGGAGCCCCTTGGGCCAGATGAAATTGCCTGGCAGACTGGATACAACCTGTAGGTATTATCATGGAAAGGAGGATAATACAGAAATAGATTGTTTGCAAAATACTCTGTCTCCAGTATCTGACTGATAAGATGCATTAATAAAAAAAATTGACAGAGGTGGCAAATCACCGTATTTACCTTACTGCAAATGCTTTGCACACTTTGTTCATTATCATTAACTGTGGTTTGTATCTTGTGCTGTTTGCCCACTGTGCACAACTGATAGTTTGTCTTCTGGATCCATGTCTGTTGTTCAGTTCGGTGTATTGGCCCACAATATGCCTCCAATGCAGTATCCAGATATCACATCCACTGTTAGTCTTCATGTGTTTCCAAAATTCATATTCTGGTAAATCCTGGTCTTGAAAAGTTTCTTGTGCCCACATGATTTCTGTTTATTTTCATTTAGGGTTCTCCTGTCACGTAACAGTAAGTGTAAGCATACATAAAATCCTGGAAGTTGTAAGGAAATAGTTCCAATGATTATTGCATTATAATGTGCGATATAGCTACTTCCGTATTCTGCCTCTACTCATAATGCAAGAATGAATAGGACTTTTGAGAACAATGGACTGCTGGTGTTACTACTCACTGGGTGCATCTACGCGAGATGCTTTACTCAAGATTAGATCTAATTACTGCACAGTAAACATCACCATCTACATGTGCAGATGCTTACTGTGCAGTAATTAGCTCTAACCATGAGTTAATTTGCTACCTGTAAATAAAAGTAGAATTTTCACTCTCAATTATTTACTGTGCAGTACTGTATGTGTAGACGGCCGATCAGGAGCAAATATGGTCCTGGGCAGCTGGGCAGCGGGGGGTGGAGTATTACTTCCTGCCCCCAGGAGCTGCCAGGTGCTAGGTGGCTCCACAACTGGAGCCCAATGTCCCTCTGCCCCAGCAACAGGGGGTTCCCAAGTCCCCTTCTCCTGATCGCAGTCAGGGAGCAGAAGCTGGGAGATTCTCATCTCCCAGCCCAAGATCCATGGTTGTGGGGCCTGGGCTGGAAGATTCTTATCTCCCAGCCCAAGCTCCACGGTTGCAGGGCTGCTGTTGGAAGTTTCTTATCTCCCAGCCTGAGCTCTGCAGTCATGGGGCCTGGGCTTGGAGATTCTTATTGCAATTGGGAAGTGGGGGTTGGGAGCTCCCTGCTGCTGGAGCAAGGGGACAATATCCCTCCCGCTGGAACCCTACCCAGGTTCCAGTGGCAGAGCTCACCCCGGCAACAGGCAGCTCCCATGGACAGGGAGCAATGTCTGAGCCCCTGCCAGGAGACAGCTGTCTCCTGGTCCTGTGCTGCCTGCTGGCCCCTGGGTCCTGTGCTTCCTGCTAACCCAGGAGCCTACAGGCTGTAGCAGAGGCCTGGTGCAGGGCTGCAAAGAGTGGGAGCAGAAAATCTGTCCCTGAATGTGTATACTGTCATGATGCACCTACTATGAGCAATAGTGGCAGAATCTTATCCTAGAAACAAGTAAGAGTGAATATAGAGAAATTAGGATGATGGCTTTCAAAGAAAGCAGGCAAAAAAACTCAAGACAAAAAGTAAAGTGTGATAGATAGCTAGCTAGAATGGAAAAACCGAAAATTTTAAAGGACATGTAACATACTGGAAAAAACATGTTATCTCAAGAAAATCAGGGACCATGCGTCTCAGCCAACCAGCTGATGGCCATATGCAATTTTATATGTTGACTTTACTGGGCATGAGATCAAGCCCTAAAAAAATGACAGTGTGGGTGTATCTCCATGTGATGGGTTTCAAAGCTTTGAATATTAAAATAAAATGACATAAAAATTCTAGGAAGCGTTTACCATCACATATATGTACAGAATCAGAAAACCAAACATAAAATATACCTGGATATATTTGACACGGTCCATTCCTCTTTTGGGGATTTTAATATCTTACCTAAATTACCGTATTTGACTTTAGTTCTACCTCTTCTAGCCTATTCCACAAAAGCATGGTCTATGTTGCTAATCTCAGGTTTTGTGCAAAGGACATCATTACTACATTAGTAAGGATACAGGTCCAGCCCATGCTGCCTGGACCCTTCTTGTTCTGTCACTCCCTATCTCCTTCCACTTCTCCCCACATGTTCTGAAGTGCAGAAAGATCCCACTAGCTTTGATCAACAGTTTCAGATTTAGTAATACCTCTAGCATAAGTCAGTCATGCCCAGTAAAACTGATTCTAGAGCAGTGATTCTCAATCAGGGTGCCTCAGCACCCTGAGATGCTGATAGATCCATTGAAGGGCAGTGTGGTGTGCTACACAGTAATAGCTTATATGTGTACAAACACCTACACACGATTCACAGCATAAACCCTAAGATTTTAAATAGGAATCCATAATGTCAAAACATTCTGACCTGTTGTGGTCTTTCTGAGTTCTTTAAAGTAGCAGAATTGCTCTATTTTTTTCTGTAGTCAAGAAATGAGTGAAAGCTAAGCGCTGACATTTTCTGAGGGATGCCTTGAGCCTAATGAGAAGTGTCTTAAGTCTGCAAAGCTTGAGAACCACTGTTCTAGAGGTTAGAAGAACTAGCTGAAGTATCCCATGAACAACAGGATTTTGGGTTGTGTTTTTTAGAATCAGTAGTAGACAAGTGATATCCCAGAACATTAAGTAACACTAAGTCATAAACCTATTTTAAGAGCGGTACTAGAAATGATAGTCAGTACTTTTCCATCAAGGGACTAAACAGACAGACAGCTAAGGAACTCCTGTTCTAAAATAAGAGTGTTTGCACATAGAGTTAATTAAGAACAGGTAATCAGGAACAACTCCATCTGTAGGTAAGCCCTTAGCTACTTTCTTTTGTAAATAAATTGCCCCTCATCAAATTTGTGAATCACTTGGGGGTGTACCTCAAGGCTAAGGACAGGTTCCATTTCTAAACTGTGTTTGCAATGCATTATTGATCAAAAACAGTTGTTGCAAATGCAGTGGGTGAAATCCTGGCCTTGCAGAAAAGTTGCCAATGACTTCAGAATGATTTTACCCAATGTTTTAGTTCATTTGAATCTGTCTGAGTGATAAAGAGTTTTGATAGTGAGGCTAGTCATGATGAATCATCTGCTAACCTTTTGCTGTCTATGAAATGCCTCCATGTATAACCAAAACAAATTTACTATGCTCATATTCTTTTCCATTTGAATAAGTCAAAAGAGAATCCTCAGATTTCTTCACATGGATGGCCTAACATGCTAAGCCAGACTTTCAACATAAAACAGGAGAAACCTGCCACAAAACTTGTGTGGCTGCCTGTACACATGCCTATTACTCAAAACTCCCCCACGGCCATTTTGAAACATGAGGGGCTTAACACACATGCTGGTGAAGTGACATTAGAGTGTTCTAATTATAATGCGGAGCAGACTCAATCAAGTCTGCTTCAACTCATTCATAATTAGAATGTGCATGAGCACATCTGTAGGCAGCCTGTTGTGCTAGCAGGATATGTTATTCTTTTCCTTGCATGCGTCACTGAACAGTGGCTCAGAATCATAAGCATTAAGTTTGTATTTGCCAGGATGTATTTTTGATCTCTATAAAACTTAACGTGAACAACATGTAAATACAGTGTAGAAGCTGTTTTTTAATTGGCATTATTGATACATTGTACATAGCTTATTAAAAACAGGTAATAGAAGGGAAACATTCATCCTCCTCGGTAAATTTTGTTGCAAATACCAAGAAAAAAAATAAAAACTATTTTATTCCTCCATCCCATATCTTACCTTTAACTAGGAAAGAAACACAATTTGCAAGTGCTGTCTTTCAAAGCATAGCTGTTAACTCTATGATTAGCTTTTAAAAGTAACAGGCAAATACCATATTTACCCAAATTCAAGATGACTCTAAATTTTAGACAACCCCCCCAGTTAATAGATTCTTAACATGTAAAATTATACATCTAATTTCTCATGTCTAGAATCTAGTTGTTGGAGAGTCCTCTTAAAATCATCCCATCTATCGCTGAAACAAGGAAAGTAGTAGAAAGAAAAGCAGCAGCAAGGTCCCATGCCCCTTTTCCCTCACTTGTCACTTCCCCTCATGCCATTTGTCCTTCCTGCCCTACCCCCACTCATTTACCTTTACAGCTGCTCTGGCTCCATCTCCACCAAGCCAGGCAGAAGTGACACCTCTAGTTCCAGCCTCCAACCCCCAGCCCAAATCAGTCAGGGCCAGAGCTGTAGCTGCTTCCCCTGCCACTCCATACACCCCTTCCCTGTGCTCCCCCACTTCTCTGTGCATCCCTTTCCATGGATTACTCCTGCATGCCCCTTCCCCATACTGCCCCCTGCACCACATGCCCCTTCTAGGGTGACCAACTTTTCAAAATGGAAAGGCAGGATACATGCCTATTCCAACCCTCCTCCCCCCACCTGCTGGTGGCACAGCTGGAGCAGAGCTGAGCACAGTGGGGGCAGATGCAGGCTGCTCCCTGCAGGCTTGGGGCTCCCCACCCTGCTGCCTTTCCCCCAGGAGCTCCACACTGGCCGTGCACCCCTGCCTGCCTGGCAACACCGAGGGGCACAATTCCATGCCTCCATCTCTGCCACACACTCCTGATGTCAGGCAAGCAGGGAGCACCTCACCATGGTGGTGTGGGGCTCCCGGGGGGGAGGGCAGCAGGGTGGTGAGCCCCAAGTCTACAGCAGGCAGATTGCATTCACCCTGGCCCCACACACAAATCTGGGCGGGGGGGGCTGGGTATGTGCCTTCCCATGCCCTCCTGGCCCTCCTCAGGAGCACACACAACAGCAGGGAGCCATGCTGTCCCCCCAAGACAATCGTCTTGTGGCTCCATCCCGTTCCCCACCCTGACCCTATGCACTGCCCCAGCTGGGCAGCTCCCACAATCCCAGCCTCCGACCCACATCCTCCCTTACCATGGGGGTCTCAATCCACCCCTCTATGTCCCCTTCCCCCACCACAGACTTTTACCTGAAGGGAGCTGCTTTCCACACTGCCTGGCTGTATTCCCAGCCACATGCATGTGTGTAGGCGCACATATATATGTGGCACCACCTGCATCCCACTCCTCTGAATCCAAGCAGCCCCTTGCAGCCTGGAATGGTACCAGCCTGCAAGGGAAAACCCACCATTTCCCACAGTTTTCTGTAGTGGAAAACCTAGATCCCTGTACAACACTGGGAATCCAGGACAAATGCTGTCCCGGAATCATGCGGTCTAACACTGGAATTTCAGGTTCCCATTTCAGGACTGCCATGCCCATTTAGGGATGGGTGGAAACCCTAGCCCCTTCCCCATGGCCCTTCTCTGCATTCCCCTTGCCCTTTTCCCATGCTCCCCTCGCTCTATGTGCCCCTTCCCATGTGCTCCCCCACCACCCTTTCCCCCATACTACCCCTTGCATTGTGCATCTTTCCCTGTGCTCCCCCAGAACTGCACGCCCTTTCCCCATGCTCCCCTTCTGCACTGTGTGCCCCCTGCCCTGCACCCCTTCCTTACACTCCCTCTACTCCACATGTCCTTTCCCCTGTGCTACCCCTGCTGCCCTTTCCCCTGTGATCCTCCCTATAACGTGCTCCTTCCCTGTGCTCCCCCTGTACTGCATGATCTCTTCCCCTGTACTCTCCCATTGCTCTGTGAACCTCCTACTTGCTGCATGAGCCACTCCACTCTGACCCCATCTGGAGCTGCAGCAGCTGCCTGTCTGGCCCATACTCAAATCTAAGACAAGGGTTTTTTTCTTTGTGCTAAATGAGGGGAAAATGTCTTCAATTTGAGTAAACATGATATTGGATTCCCTACTTGTAAAAGGGAGTGTTGCTAAAATATTTACCCTTTTGTTTTTCAGAAAAGAGTGACCATGACTTCAGTCATTTTGAAATCTATGACAGATTTTATGGTTATAGAGGTTCTAAAAATCCTTCCCAAAGGAGTAAATTTAATGAAGAGTTCTATTTTCTTGTAGCACTTGCACTAGAGTCTCAGTGGAGAAATATGTTTTTTATAACTCACATCTATTTTATGTTCCTGCTATCCATCATTCTGCTTACCTGGATCTGTTCCTGTCAGTCTGGTGAATCATTAACATAAACATTTCCAAGCTTCTGTACCATCTGGTCCTTGCCCACAACCCTGGGAAAAAAGGCAATTTTGAAATCTTAAAATAATTTAAGGAAACATAGGCCCTCACTTTAAAGAAATGGAATGTGCATAAAGATCTCATATATCAAAAATACCCTATGAGTTGTGCAACTAGAATACAAACATTCCAAACCTAATAACAGCTACAATGAACCTTCACGTTGTTCAGGTTTTAGCCATAAAACTGTCACTGAAACCCTTACCCCATTGCATTTAAAACATAAAGGATTTTGTTTTAAAAATGAGGAATTATATCATTCTAATTTTATTTTCTGGAGTATTCAAGTTATGGGAAGTGTTTTTTTCTGTAAATGGAGTCCTTTTGCAGATTTGCACTGTGTGCAAGAATGCCATGTTTCTCCTTCAGAAAACTATCGTTAATTTGCTTTTTATTGAATTATATACTACTTTAAACAAAACATAATCACCCCAAGTACAACAGCAATACTAGGTCTTCCTAATTCTCTAACATTACTAACTCTTTGTACACGGTAACTACAAAATCAGGCTAATAATGTTCAGATAATTACCCCAGAACAATCAATAATATTAGGGAAGTCCCATTTATATCAAACACAAAAACCTCCATTAATGCTAAAAAAAACTTCCAGAAAATATGATTATATGTTGGTCAGAACTCAATATGAAGAATTCAGGAATCAAGATGAGGTTTTTATTACTTGAGATTGCCTCCAGAATCACAGGGGAGAGCCTAAACACACAAGCTTCGCTATAATGTATCTTATGCCCTCTAGCTGTAACAATTTATTTTGTGCATTTCTTGGAGAATTTATATGTTTCCCAGCAGCACTCTAGGGAGCTTTTCATCAGTGGCATTGCTGACCTAATAACAAGGGATCCAAGTAATAGCAACTTTTATGTACATGTTATATGTTATTCCCACAGATATGGGGATTGATTTTCTGGAGAAAGGAGGAGGCAAGGGGTAAATGTGCTCTCATAATAGGTTTACACTTTACTGATTAGTTTTGAATGTCCGCTTTCTCTGCCTGCTGGCTTGAGTATTGTCAAAAAGAACCATCCAAGCTACATGGTGAGTGAATGAGACTCATTTTAAAGCAGGGGGTTCCCGTGCTTTATTTATTCTTCTTAAGCACTCTTTATTGCCAGACCAGGCTGACCAAAAGGGAGGTAAAAATAAGAGTTTTTAAGTTATAATTCCTTTTTTCATAATGATGTTTCACTGAGCTGAGTTTAATACCCGGTACCATAACTTGGGGTGAGTGAGAAGAGCACCAGCCCTGGACATCAACTTAGTAGGGGCATTGGCATTGCCTCCCCCTACCCCCCATACCTCCCTCTCCCAAAATCTGTGCCCCAGCAGCAGAAGCAATTCCACAGCATTGCTTTTGCTGCAGGCAGCAGCTAGGTGCATGGACTGGGCTGCTGCTGTAGGAGCAACAGTCAGGGCAGGGAGACTGTACCACACATAGGTCCCCCACAGGTAAGATTCCTACATGTACCCCATCCCTCCCATTCTCAGAACCCCCTGCCTTTGATGCTCAGTGACACCTCCATCTCCCCTGTGCCCCACCTCTACTCTTCCACAGGGTTTGCCCAAGGCACAACCCCTGCTCATTTTACCTGTTTTTAAAATACCAATACATTTGTTTGCAGGATTCTGTAGGAAGCAGGGGATGGAAAAGGCAGAAGAAAGATGAATAGAGGAAGAATTTTCATATCAGAAGTATGAGACTAGGAAATCATGTATTAGTTTAAGGTCAGAGCTACCATATTATATTTCACATTCCACACTCATTACTCTTCGTAAAAGTAATTTTAGTGTTTGAAAAAGGTACTAGGTGACTGTCCTTAACAACTGAAATCCTACCCTTAGGGCAGATACAGCTTGAGCTATGGCAGAGCTAAGTGGTGGCCTCTCTCCTGAACCCTGGCTCTGATATGGAAGAACTGACTTCTTATTTCATGTGTATCCTGAGATGTAATAGAAATGTTCTGGCTCACAAGGACCAAGCAATACAGCAGTAGTAGTAGGCAGGCATCTGTCTGTCCCACAAGACAGTGGAATTATATCAAGTGAATAATCAGGTCTCTGCATGTAATCCTTGCTTGAAAATAAAGTGAAGCTAGAGTGACCTCTCCAGGGTGCAAAAGCCTAGGCAATACATATGGAGACACTGAGCTGCCCACACACCAGTGTCCCTCTCTTGGCCTTGCTGATTTAATCCAAAGGAAAGGCAGACATCACTACATTTGGAACCAGCTTGGTTGCAGGAGCTGCCAGAGCAAAGGACATCCATGTGTCCATCTGTTGTAGCTTCACTTCTAGACTAGCTACTAAAGAGTCCAGTCTACTGTATTGAGGAATGGACTCCAGTTCCACAAGTTTTGGCAGCATTTCCTCCATCAGGGGTAAGACTAGTACCCAATAATAGTACATGATAAACAGCAAACAGCTTTTGTTAAAACTACTTCTCTGGTTTCTGCTGTAAAAACACAAAACAGAAGAGTTATTTCAAAAGATTGCAAGCTCCAACCTGAGAAATGTTAGGATGTCTTGCAGTGAAATAAATGGGAACAGCAGTCCCTCCATCACAGCAATCTTTCATTACAACTGCTTAGTCATTACTGAACCTCCTCTCCCACCCACATGGGGTCAACTTTTTACAGGAATTTTTCCCAGCATGTGTATCTGAAAGCTGGACTCTTGTATTCAACAGAAGCAATGGCTTGAGACCCAAAAGGAGATATTTTGCAGATGGCTATTAGTGCCCCCTCTAATAGGGATGTGGCATGATCACAGGCAATATGCATATGCCATCACATGCAGAAAAACAAATTAATAGCCAGGCTAGAAAAGAAACTATTGGCATGGTCCCCTGAAGTCCTTCCAATCACTGTAGGATACAACTCCTAGTCTCTTCTCTCAATTATCATTGTTTTTTTGTGTATAGTTAATATTTTCTATCTTGGTACTTTCCTAGAATAATAGTCATTTGGGTGTCTAATACTATTGTGAAAATCCAACCAAGACCACAAGCAAGGCAGTCTTTGGTGGTATCTCCTCATCTACTACATCCATCGGGTTTGTGTTATAATATGATTCTAAAACAGAATATAAAATAAAACTGGTTCCAATGACTGCCTATAGACATATTCCAATGCATTCTAATTAGAATGCCTGGAAGCGGACTCAATTAATCGAGTCTTCCCTGAATTCTAATTAGAACACTCTAGCATTGCTGCAGAACTACTCTAATTAAAATGTCCCACCCCTAGCATGTGCATAGGCAGCCAATGGGGTTATACAAATAAAAACAAGTTACTGGCTTCTGATTCCATATGGTGCCCCTCTTGGGCCTTAGCAGCACAAGATACATTTACAAATGAGAACCATGATTGCAGGGCTGGTTTTAGTGTCTTTGCTACAAAATAACATGAGTCAGAGTTTTGGCCCTTCCTGAAGAAGGTAATCTTTAAAGTTACTCTCGTCAACTTTGAACCACCCAAGTATACCCTCCATCCTATGATGCTTCCTGTAAAGAAAAGTCCAGAGTTCAATCCAGTAATAACTTAGGTTAGAAGTCTGTATGTTATCTTCATTTAGATGAGTGGTTCTCAATCATTCTAGATTCAAGGCACCCTTCTAAAACATTTCTGAATTTAGAAATATCCCATTTCAAAATTTGATTTAGTTTATTACAGTGATTATCTCCTCACACCCCCTTGGCACCCCAGATGAGAATCAGTGCACTAAAGGCTAAACAAACAAAAACATGAAGCTCAGTGCAAATGACTCAGCTAATGAATCTTAGAGAAGAAAATACATGTCTATCACCTTCTTTTTCTCTTTCTGCTTTTCACAGCTTGTTGCCTTCTGTCTACATTCAGAGTGTAATCACTGAACACAGTGGGCCCTGACCTTGAATAGGGTCTTGAATATTATCATAATAAATATTATCTTTACTTTTAGATATTGAGGTCAGTGCAAATTTTATCTAATGTTTTGATGGAAGCAGATGGCACAATATGTACCACTGCATGTTCAAAATGTTGCACGACAGACCTTGCCTTACAGTAAACGTGGGGAGGAATGTTAATATCCTCACCTCCCAGGGGTAGAAGGATAGTTAAACTGACTTATTTCAAAGACAGTGGCAGAGCACTGGGGATATCCAGTACTCCAGTTGCCATTTGAGTATCTGGTGATGGTGTCTCAAACGTATTTCAACTTCTCCTGCCCACTGCTATTCACATCTACTTCCACAGGTTGCAGACATTAAAAATTAAGACGCATGTTTCTTTGTATTCCAGTTAAAAAGAAAAAGGGTCTATTCTTTCTGCTCCCTCCCCATCCCAGTCTGTGCCCAAGGGAGTGAGCACCGCCCCCATCAGTCTGGGTGTTCCCCCAGGGACTTGCAAACAAGCGATTGGAACCACCTTCCCTCCAAGACCCCTCTTGCCAGGACTAAGAGCATGAAAGGACTGGGTGGATGAGCCAGGCTGAAGAGTGCAGCACCATGTCCCATGCCTGCCTGCAGCAGATCACACTGCTCAGTGTGGGGGTGGCAGCTAGAGCAGGAGTCTTGAGAGGAGCAGCCAAAGGTGCCAGGAAGGAGTGCTTACCTCCTCACACAGAAGCCAAGTGACATGGCACCCTTAAAAAGATCTTGTTGTACCCCAGAGTACTGCAGCACCCTGGTGAAGAATAACTGATTAGATCCATCTTCATCTTCTACAGAGGGGGAATATCTCTGTTACCAAATTTGCCCATTACTGTGGGGTGTGCTCATTTATTAGGGATCGTTTCTAGAGTCTTGGTGATTCTGTCAATGTGCTACTTGTGTTACTGTACGGAGCTGTATCTCTCCCTTCTGCAAGCCCTCACCCTCAATGGAGCTATCTTGCAGGACTCAATCTCAATGGGACTGGGTTCCTCCAGTCACCAAATCAGTCATACACACAAACACACAAAAATTAACATGACACGCCTGACCTGGCTGGGCTGATCAGCATGGACAGGCTGACACCCTCATATGCCAAGAATCAGTTCATAAGAGCAACAATAAAATGCAGTCAGACACAAGCACACAGGCAAACAGAATCCCTCTGAATCCAGCTGGGTGTCCAGTTGACATCCTCACGGGCCAGCATTCAGTTCATAAGGGCATGTCTGAGTCAAACTGGGTCAATCAGTCTGTACAAGCTGATCCCCTTACGTGTTTCAAACTCAGCACGTCCCAATCTTTAGCCTCTTGATGAGCAAAATTTTGGGGCTTCACAGGGATCTTTACCTTAGGTAAAAGAAGTGTTGCTACAGAGCTAAGTTTCCCCAAATACTTAGTGAAACCAGGGTAGTATTGTCATTGTTTGTGTTTGTTTTTCTTTTGCATGGCTATTACTACTAGTACTATTATATATTTCATATGCTTAGCAATAAATAACTTTTATAGGCAGACTGGTAGTAACTGGGTACATTTTTTCTTCTCTGCTTCTCTTTTCTCCCGTGCTCTGTAGCAACACTTCTTTTACCTAAGGTAAAAAATATCAAACTTAGCTCAAGCTTAACTAATATAGTTCAAGTTCAGAAGTTTATGCCTAGAGAGAAAAGAGAGAGAGAGAGAGAAAGAGAGAGAGAGAGAGAGAGCGTGCTGGTATCTCACTAGTCCAAGGTACTCAGGCTGCAAAGCTGACAGGCAGTCCATAACACAGTTCTTGAAGAGAGAGACGATCTGTTCTTCCAGCGTCCCAAGAATGACAGGGAATGGTGTCAGCACAGGAGTGTTCTTCTTTTTTCTTCTTCTTTCCTTCCTTTCTTCCTTCCTCTTCTTGAAGCACACACACTTTTTACAGATTTTTATACCCTCAGTTCAGCTGCTTCGAAGCATCTTTAATTGTGTAAATCATTGTCTTTTCTATTGACAAGGGGTTAACTGGTTTGGAACATCTCAGGAAACTGATTGATAGTCAGGAAACACATAAGATTAGGGAGTAACCAAATACTTGAGAGTCAACTTGAAATTCCTTTGGATAGCAGATATACTGATTGGATATCTCATGGTTTCTTCAGAAACAATAGATAGCTTGCAGCATCAGGATTTTGGATTTTTACTTGTTGTGAACAAGCCTCAGCTTAGCATGACTTTT
>JAGPOW010003685.1:64645367-64672060 GCA_030014935.1 Caiman crocodilus
GGTCCCAGAATTCACTGCAGTCTCTGCTTCAGGCTTTCTGTTCTCCATCTCTCATGTAAATGAATGGTCATCTGGTTCCATCTTGGATGCAAATGAGACTTAGAGCAGTTGGTTCACTCTTGTCACCCTTACGTTGAGGGTCTTAGGTGTGTCTCTCACTGCATCTTAATCAGTTTTGTTTAGGTAGAGGAGGGGAGGGAGTGGGGGGTGAGTCCTTTGCGAGTCAGACAGACTGCATCCTGTGCCAGGGTTGCCCAAGAACACACAGCTGAGGTGTAACATCTCATTCAGATGCAGAGATTATCTTGAGAACTTTTCCAGCTTCCCCCAACTTCTGAGACTTTCTTGGTACTAAGGCAGCAAATAAATTTGTGATAGCATAGCTTGTTCCTTCTCCTTTCTGGGAAAGCTATCAGTTGCTACTATTTGCCTTTCTTTCTTCTGGATTTTGTTTGTGTAGGGAACTGTCTGTGACATCACCTCGGGATTCTATCAAGCAGATGGCCTCCTCAAAACCAAGGATCTTTGGAGCTGGTCTCAGTCATTAAGGATGAATTCAGGTCTGTTCAAATAATTCAGTCTGAACTAAGGAAGTATGAATCTGCATTCCTATCCCTCCTTTTTGACTGGGATTTCATGGAGTGTCCAACCCTGACCCTTTATACCTTGTGTATTTTAGATCTGTGTGGAAAGTTCCCAACAGGACAGTTAGAGGTGACATTAATTAAAGGTCTTTTCTAGGTGGATTTTTACTTTCTGTTGACTAGAGGTCAATCATCTAGGCTGTGTTTCTTCTCTGGTTCATCAGGATTTTGCCAAGAACGGGACGTTCTAAATCATATAGAACAGTGATGATAGAAGCTTTGATAGACAACCACCCAAGGTACCAGTGTTAGCTCCATAAAGGAAATTTGTCCCTATATAAAATTAAGTATATTTATAAGGCAAATAATTACGTCTATCTGCTACATATGAATTGGTTACACTTTTGCCTGGCTTCCTGGTCAGGCCAGTTGCCAATGAGAGAATAGGGCCAGAAAAAAAAATCCAATAAAATCTACCCACAAAACAATGTGGCCAGGATATCCCTTCTGGGGAGGAAATCCTTTTGTGGTAGGACATTATAAATCCAGGTCATCAGTTACCAGGTGTTATTGGTCTATTGTGATTTTTTATTCTGGGATAAGATCTGTCTTTTTACAAGCATTATTGAGAAGAATCCAAGAAAAGGCACAGAGATTTGGAAGGCCAAAAAGGAAGTTTATTTTCTAGGCAGACTTTGATGTATCAATTGCTACAGCTGTTTTGGAGCAAAAGGGAATGGCAGTGAAGAGATTTTTGGGGCTCTGTGGTTGTCACAGGATGCTTACAGCATAACTGAGAGCTTTCTATGTGAGGAACTGGATCTGTATAGATGGAAAGTAAATAATCTTGATTTTTAAAAAGACTTCCTGCAAGAAAAAAAACTGATTAAGTTCCAGATACAGGGCCTAGATAAGTTCATAGACCATCCTTGGAAGCCTTTCTGTGAGCTATCTGTTTTAGGAAGGTAGAGATAAATGTGACAAAAGGCTTCTCTCTGCACAAGGTACATTCTTTGCTTCCTCTACAGCCAGATATACCTTGAAGCCTTTAGCGCACTGCCTTAGTGAATTTATAGTCATCCCTTTTTGCCTTTGCAGAATGTCTGGGTAATTTCTGAGTCCCATTTATTAAAGTAATTCTATCCCGTCTTCTCAAAAAAATGCTTGATAACAAAATGAAGTTTGTTCAATTGGTTCCACTCTAGGTCACTCTCCATCACATGGTCTCCACCTTTTTCAGGTATCTTACCCATTAGAGAGAGGGGGAAATTAAGAAAAGATCTTTTCCCAATAGAATCAGTAAAATATGTTCATTCCACACCTGAGATAAGGGGTCTTTACTCCCATTATTATTTTGCCAAAAAAGATTAATAAACTTTCTGACTAAAGGGATTATGTTCTGTTCAGATACAAGTAGGAAACAACGTAAGTATTTATAAAGGCAAAAAGTCACAGCTTGAAAAAAAACCTCTTTGGCTTATCCATAACACAAGGTCTGGCTGAAGTGGCTCAAAGCTTCCCATCTATATCACTGCCCTGCTAGGTGACCTTGGTAAAGGTGCTTTACTTGTATCTCAATTTCACCAGGTGTAAAATGGGGAGAGTAACCTTGACCTGTATTATTAAGTGCTTCAAGAACTGCTGATGAAAAGACCCTGGTATTGGTGGTATTATTATTATTATTATTACATTAAGCTGTAGGATAGCTTCTAAAACAACTGTTTTCAACTCTGTGACAGCAATGGTCTCTCTAACACAAATAATTTCTGGAGGTACAGAGTACCAGTGACAGTAACTGGTAACATGCTGAGATCAGCAGTAATATATTTTCCAAACAAATTTTTTGGCCAATGCATGAACACCTTAATACTTCAGCATGCAGATTGCCAAACTGACCAAAGTATCTGAAATGATCCTTTACAAAAGGGAGGCAAATTTTCTATAAACACAGCTGAACCAGTTTTAACCAAGCTAACTTTGATACTTTCAGAAGGCAGGGTAGATTTGCACCTTATAAAAGTAGATATATAGACATATAGCACAAGCTTTCATTGAGCTGAAACTCATTTCATCAGATAATGTGTAACTGGATACTGATAACAGTATAATTGGAGAGCAGAAAGATTCAATGCTGCCTATAACCCCCAGCTCCCTTGGACTCTGTTAATGTTTGGGCAGCCATGCTAAACTCTGTGATACATTGCTACTACTAGTCATCTCTTTAGATCAGGCTTATCCAACATACAGCCTGCTGGCCGCCATGCGGCCTGCCAAGGCATTTTCTGTGGCCCATGGTGCTGCAATGGGAAACCCCTAGTTCTACCCCCAGCCCTTAACAGCAACTTCCTAATGGCTGCCAAAGGTCTGGTAAAGAGACAAGATTCTCACACACACTGTGTTGGTGCAGCTCGGCCCGGCCAGGTTGGGTCCCTCACGGGACCGAACCCATCCTTGGCTGGGGATGGCACTGGCTGTGGCTGCTGACTGGCCTCGCTCACCCACCTGACCCAAGGAGCCGGTGCCTGCCCAGGCGGCCGCAGCCAGTGCCACGGGCTCGGGCAGGTGCAGGATGGAGCCCTAATGTAAGAATTTTGCCACTAGGTGGCGGAGGAGTGGCTCCGCTCATGGGCCCAGGACATGCCGGTCACTGGTGGGGAGGACGCGCATCTGGGAGCACCCATGCTCTTGCCCCCGCCTCCCCACCCCGACACGAGTCCGTGCCCACGCCCATGCCTGTGCCCTGCGCTGCTGGAGCAGCCCTGCATGGGAAGCCAAGCAGCATCTGCTGGCACTGCTGGCCTGCACCTTCCTCCTCACCCATCAGCTTCAAGCCAGCCCCGTTGCCCTGCCCCACCACAAGGCGGTGCCTGCTCCCCTGGCCAGTCTACCCCCAAGTGCTGAGGCTCTCCAGGTCCAGCTGCCTGCGCATGAGGCCCCAAGTCCTGAGGGGGCCACTTCTCATCTGCTGCTGGGGATGGGAGGCAGTGCTGGCACATGCAGCCACCAGGACAGTGAGGTGGGCAGCGGTGGAGTGGAGGGCGCCTTTTCCGCACATCCCAGGGAGGCTGTGGCCAGGAGAACAAGGAGGAGCCTGGACTGGGGCTCCTGCGCATGGCAACAGCTCTCCCCACCCCGCTGTGCTCCGTGCCCAGCTGCAGCTGTGGCTGTGCTCAGATGAGCCGCAAATCTCTCTTGTAGCTTATTGAATGCAGTGAGGAGTGCCCGCTCCGTCCTCCCTCCCCTCCCACCTGTCCCTTGCAAGGCAGTGAGCGGCGGAGACTGCAAAGCACCACGCAGGTGTCTCCCGCTAAGACGCATCCCTCCACTTTTGATTAGTTTCCACTCTGGCTGATATCTCTTCCACATTTGATCTGTCGACTTGCATTATGCTTCTTTTATTATGCAACAGTGTTTATTTTAGTCAAGTGTTTGGTACTATTTCATTGTTGCTTTTATATTGTTTTTATTTGGGATTTTAAACCATATTTCCAGGCCCATTTCATTGTCACTTCTGGCAACTTCATTGATGTCAAAGGTCACGTGACATCACTTCCTGATGTGATACCACTTCCTGTGAGGTCTTTGAATATGACTCGCCAGCCCACTGGGTGATAAAAAGTTCGTGATCTGGCCCCAATTCAAAAGGGTTGGACACCCCTGTTTTAGACAGTAGTGCAGAACAGTTATTGCAGAATAGCTTGTAATTATGGAACTGAAAACAGCATTTGAGTTTTCCTTCACTCCTGAAATAAGCTTCCATTACAGAACTGGTTAACTCATTTTGACAGAAATATTTAGGACCAGAAGACCACAAGAATGGAACAGAAAGGTATCCTTTGCTCAGCAGAAGTAGCCATAATCAATAGCCCGGCATGTAATGCACTGTTCCTTTTAACAGAAATAAAATTATAATAAACAAGGATGACTGTTTTGTAGGGGAGGAAGAAAAAGAGCAGTGAAGATTAACAAACAAGTTGATTCTGAAGCACATGTTGAGAAGAACAAGTCTTCCACTATGGTTCTGTAGGATTTTCCCACTGATTGGAGTCAGTCCAGATTTGTTAACAATTTAAAGATTGCCTGGACACCCCTCATACCACTCTCTGTTTCAAAAGTATGAATCCCTCCATTTCCAAAAGGAAGGACAAGTTTAATCTGCATTATGAGGTGTCACTAGATTTACAAGAAGCAGGGAACACTGAGGAAGCTTCTGTGCAGTGGCAAAAGTTGCCTACTTCACTGCACACTGCAAATTTATGAGTGTGCTGACATTAATGGAAGTGGCTTGATGGCTTTTTTGGGGATCAGCCAGAAGCCCCTAGATTCATACATTTTTAATACTTGGTGAAACATAGATAAATCTCTATGGCATAAGTCTGAAACATGAAGACCAGTTGAACCCCTATGTCAGGCCTCCAGAGAGAAATTGATAATTTCATTAACTCTGCTTTCTAAATTTTTACTGACTATGAAGCATGCCACTTTCACATATTTGTAAAGCTTCTTGAGTTTGCACTTCAATTTAAAATGACTGCCAGCTTTACTGAATGATTTAAAACATATGCAAAGGATTCCACTACTATTTCTTAGTTTCTTAATTGAACCATCAAAACCTTGAAGCAATCAAGAATCAAGAAAGAAAGATTCATCAACATCTTGGGTGCAAGTCAAAATTCCTCAAGGCTTTCAGCATAACAGATAACTTAAATGGAATACTATTTGGTAAAAAAACCAAACATACTATTTGGTAAAAAACAAACAAACCCAGCATTGTATGCTACAGAGTGCTTCACATATAAGAGCTTGCTTGTAGATAGTTTCAAGGATGCAAGGCTCACTAATTAGACATATCCCCTTTGCAATCTATGTTGCTCTCCTTCAGAGAAGCATTCAAATATCTTAAGTTACAAAGTTATTGATGACCTTCCTTGTTACAATCCAGGCACCTCTACACACGCACTTTAATGTGCATTAGCCTATTCTAATCTGTATTAAAGTATTACTAAAAGAATGTGTTTTAGTTAATGTGCATTAAATTAGGCTAATGTGCATTGTCACTTAAAAAATGTTTATTCATGTGCTCCGAGAGGCAGGGGGGCCACTCTAATTAGAGCAGCTCTGAGACCTGCTTTAATTAAAGCATCTGGAGTGTCACATATATCAGCATTCCTGCGCTGAAAAATGGCAATAAGGGTGGTTTAACTAAAAGCTCATTGAATGAGTTTTAAAATGCCCCCACTACCATTTTTCAGTGCTGATACACAGGACACTGGAATCTGCTAGACCATAGTAATTACCACACTCTAACAGACTCAATTAGTCAAGTCTGCTCTGATGTGCTGTAATTACAGTACATCAAAGCAGCCTCAATGCATGTGTATAGGACCCCAATGCTTTTTAGTTAATGTGCATTAAGTTGGGCTAATGCACATTTTCCTAGTACTTCACAATGGAGGGCACTTACACACATTCAGAGAGGCTGCTCCGATGTGCTGTAAATCCAGAGCATCAGAGCAGACTCAATTAATCGAGTCTGTGGGAGCACGGAAATTAATGCACTCCAGCAGCCTCCAGTATCACATGTATCAGTATCACCGTGCTAAAAAATGGTGGTGGGGCACTTTGAACTAAAGGTTGTTGAATGAACTTTAGTTCAAAATGCCCTGCCATCATTTCTTCAGCATGGGGACATTGATATATGTGACACACAGGCACTTTTAATTAGCGCAGCTCCCCCTTGCCTCCCAGAGTACATCTATAAACACCCAGAGGTACTAGATTTAATGTGCATTAACTAAAGCATGTTAATGCACATGTAGATGCACCTGGTCCTTCTCCTAGTAATAACTCTTTCCCCCACTACTTACAAATAGAACCAGATTCTAATACTCATAGTTTCATAGTTGGTAGGGTTGGAAGGGACCTAAGCAGATCATCAAGTCCGCCCCCCGGCCATGGGCAGGAAAGGATGCTGGGGTCAAATGACCACAGGGTAGGGGCAAGCACCACTTCCCTTGGAAGTTGGTTCCAGCTCCTAGCCACCCTGACAGTCAAGTAGTACTTCCTGATATCTAGCCAGAATCTACTCTCAGTCAACTTATGGCCATTGTTCCTTGTTACCCCTGGTAGTGCTCCGGGGAACAGGGACTCTCCCATTGCCTGCTAGTCCCCCTTGGCAAGTTTACAGGTGGCCACCAGATCCCCTTTTAGCCTTCTCTTGTGGAGGCTGAACAGGTTCAGGTCCCATAGCCTCTCCTTGTAGGGTCTGCCTTGCTGCCCCCTGCTCATGCAAGTGGCCCTCCTCTGGACTCTCTTGATGCTATCCACATTCCTCCTGAAGTGCGGTGCCCAGAACTGGATGCAGTACTCCAACTGCAGCCTGACCAATGTCACATAGAGGGGGAGGATCACCTCCTTGGACCTGTTCATAATGCATCTATGGATGCATGACAAAATATGGTTAGCCTTCCTGACCACATCCCACATTGGCAGCCCTTGTTCATCTTGGAATCAATAGTGACACCAAGACATCAAGATCTTTTTCTGCCTCTGTGGTGACAAGAAGGGAGTTCCCCAGCCTGTAGGTGTGCTGCTGGTTCTTCCTCCCCAGGTGCAAGGCATTGCACTTGCACCTACAAGGCATTGCACTTGTCCATATTGAAACCCATCCTATTCTCATCTGCTCACCTCTATAACCTGTCTAGATCTAGTTGTAGCCTGTCCCTCTCTTCTAGTGTGCTCACTTCCCCCCACATCTTAGTGTCATCTGCAAATTTGAACAAGGTGCTTTTCACCCCCTCGTCCAAATCTCCAAAGAAGATATTGAACAGTGCGAGCCCCAGGACTGAGCCCTGGGGAACCCCACTGCCCACATCTATCCAGGTTGAAAATGACCCGTCTACCACCACTCTCTGGGTGCGGCCCTCTAGCCAATTTGTGACCCATCTGACTGTGTAGGTGTTGACACCACAGTCACCTAATTTTTTGATGAGGACAGGGTGAGAGACAGTGTCAAAGGCCTTCCTAAAGTCCAAATAGATTACGTCCACTGCAACACCTGTACCCAAGGCTTTTGTGACCTGGTCATAGAAGACAACCAGGTTGGTCTGACAGGACTTGCCTCTAATGAACCCATGTTGATTGCCCCTAAACATAATCTCCCCAGCTGGCCCCTTACAGATGTGCTCCTGGATAATTTTCTCAAGGAGCTTCCCCAGGACTGAGGTAAGACTCTTCAGTGAATATATGGGTACCTTATTGCAAGTTTACATCCAATGAAAAGAGAAAGATGCAAGTTATTGTCAGTAAGGTCCTCTGTACACATTACTGGTATTGTGCAATTAACCAGTTAACTGTGCAATTACTTAGAGACCAACTACACATGCAAAGTAGCTATCACACAATAAAAAGCTACAACCAGCTATAAAGTTAGACCTCAAAAGTGTATACTAACTTTATAGCTGGTTGCTATTGAGCTTTAATTCCCATGTGTAGCAGAGTCCTCCTGTGGCTGAAAACCCTGTCCATTGACAGGGCTCCCAAATACAGGGGTGTGCCTTGCCCAGCATAAAGCTTCTGGTCCCTGGGACCATGGCTGCCATGACATCTAGGTCACAGGGGTGCAGGAAACCCCCAAGCTCTGGGAGTTATGCCTATTGTGATCCCTAGGTATCCAGAGTGCAGGAAACCCTTGGAGCTGGAGGATCATTATAGGGCAATTCCTCCTACCCTGTGAATGTGGGAAGCTACCACCGCAAAGAGGATCACCACAGTGATTCTCCCCATCCTGTGGGTGTGGTAAACTTCATCCCCAGGGTAGAGAAGTCACCGCAACAGTGGGTTATCCCCACAACTGGAAGCCTCTTAACTGGAGAGCATGTGGCTCCCAGTCACAGACGCTTGCTTCTTGCCAGTGCAGGGGGAGCCCAGGATCAAACTCCCCTTCCACCAGCAATTGTTTTGCACAATGGGATCCAATGCATGATCCCACACTCATGCCTCCTGCTATGCACATGTGGTGTGGCAGAAGGCATGATTGTGTGAATCACACATTAGGTCACACTGCCCCTTTTCCCACATGTGTAGAGGGGGCCTGATGGTATCAGAATCCCTGTTATACTAAGTACTGTACTCATATGTAGGATGATAGGTTTTGCTGCAGTGCCAGCCAAAAAGAATTAGCTACCCAAAAAGATTACACCCAAAACATAGACAAGCCAGTGTGGAAAGTGATGCAGTACAAGACATATTCTGTGTCAAGAGCAGAACTCAGAAGGAAATTTCAGCAGGATCAAATGTTTATTAGCACCAAGAAGTCAGTATCAAATTTCTCTTGGCAAGTTCTTACCTTTTAATCATACATAAATTGCATTTCATGTGATATGCGTAAGTAATTATTAGGGCTGTGCGAAGCTTCAGGTGCAGATTTCATTCAAAGGAGATTTGACCCAATTCAGTGGCCAAATCTCCAAATCTCCAAAGTAAGGAACAGGTGAGGTAGGGCTGGAGAAGGAGGGAAGGGGACCATGGGGGGACCCTGCCAGCCCTCATCCCCTGCCTGCTTCCCCAGTCCTGTCCCTCCCCATGGCTGCCCCGTCCGCCCCAGCTCCCAGTGCTTATAAAAAAAGTCTTGACTCACTGGGTGCTGCTGTGAAGGGGGAGTGATCTCTGCTGCCCCCCACTGCCTCATGTTGCATGGGGTGCTTTGCACAAGCCCCCTAAACCTCTCCCTCCCCTGCTGTCCCAGCCCCGGCTTGGCTGCCGCACCCACCCCAGCTCCCTGCCAATTGATTTGGCTAAATCAATTCAGAGCATTGATTCAAATCGCCGAATCGAATCACCGTCCCCTGAATCAGCCAAACCCAAAGCGAATACTAGCCACTTCACACAGGCCTAGTAATTACACAAAAAGCTATATAAATCAATTGTGAAGGTTGCAAAATCAAGCACTTAAATTTAGGAAAAAACAGTGTTATTATTGCCTATGCAATATTTATTGAGCCCTGTGTTTTTGTATTATAATGCAGTCTAATTATGGGATTACATATTTTTCCCCACAATCCTCTCCTGTCTCTTTCAGTATATAAGATGTCAGTGCTCACTTAACAAACAGCTAGTCACTATTACTTCTGTATTTACTACTCTATGGGTGCATCTAGCTGTACATTAATATACCATTGTTATTGCACATTAAGTTTAGTACCTGTAATAGTAGGTACTAGCACAATACACAGTAACTGGCACTACTGTGCAGTAGTACCAGCAGGCACATGGTATTTTAGTGACACTAATGCACAATAGACTAAATGCACTGCACATTAGTGCGGCTTTTGCCATGATGCACTAATACTCAATAAAATTAGATTACTGCACATTTACCATCTTGTGTGGATGCACCCTGTATTCAGTGTGGCCCTTGGCTTCACTTACTGAACATTGTTCAAACCTTGTCCTAAATGCAGAATTAGCTTTGTTACTGAAATTCAGTATTACAGTATCTGAGTGTTTCAAAAGCATAATGTTTTCAGAATAGTCCTATGAGGTAAGAAGTGTCTGCAATGTGCCAATGGGGAGAATGTGTTTAAGGTGTGGGGGCCAAGAAATGGGCCGTAATGGGGCTGCCAATGGAGAGGAATTAGGCACAGCACGCATAGTGGTTGAAAAGAAAAAAAAACTTTACTTACAAGCTGCAATACAGGGACTTGTGTCGAGGTATGCAGTGTAGGCGTGCTTAGAACAGTTGTAAACAGAAAAGAAAATTCTGCGTGGCATAATAGGGTATGGGGTACATTGCGAATATGTCGACGGGGAGTCGGTGGTTGAACAGGCCCTAATGTGGCTCCGGGGTACACGTAAGGATCTCTTTGAGCATGTGAAACTCTCCTCCGTGCATCTGGGCTCTCCTCCAACTTGGGCGGGTACCTCCCACACCTTTTGTATGGCTAGCGAGCCAAATGCTGGCTGCCATGTGTGCATAATTTACACGAAGCCCAATCGAAAGCATGCACTCAATGGTGCAGCTGCAAGCTTTTTGCGGGAGATGATTTTGCACCAAGGACTCTTTCCCGCTGCAGGGGAAATCCCTGCACCGGGTACTCGTAATGTGCTAACACGCAGCTGTGCCAAGGCACTTTTTAACCATTTAGTTCTGACATAAGGTAGAAAATATCCACTAGTTTGGATGCTCAGAGTCGCTTAGAATCTGATTTTTCAGAGCACCTAATTATAGGTTCAAAATATTATTGCACCAATTTCAGTTCCAGGTGTCAATTCTATTCCTGCTCAAATTGGTACTGACTCTTCTGCCTTTTTGCCCCAAAACATGACCTCATCTTCTCTGTGCTTTCCAACTACTATCAAAGTCATTCCAGTGTCTTACACACATTGGCTCCTTCTTTCCATTCCCTTCTTGACTTCTCAGTCTTCATTCTTCAAACTAACCATTCTAGTCTGTTCCAGTTCCCATGTGTAGCTTTTTACCCAATCTCTCTTGTGACTCAGTCTTCTCTGATGACGTACTCTAATCCCACTGACTCCCTGCCCCAGAGCTCCTCTACACATGCAGGTAAAGGTGCAATGCGATCTAATACATACATCACACAATCACCTCCTGACATCCTACGTGTGCATGGCAGGAGGTGCAATTGTGGGATCATGCATTATCCCATTGCACCTTATCACCAGTGCAAGGAGACCCCAGGATCATGATCCCAGGCTTACCCTGCACTGGCTTTCAAAGCTACAAACCCCATAGCTGACAGTTCACAGTGAGGGAAGCATTCCCTGCACTGCCAACCTGCAAGCCCTGCAGCCAACATTGGCTGCAGGGCTCACACAGGAGAGAATGCTGCCCCTGCTGTGAGCCTCAACAGGTTTGGGGCTCGCAGGGGTGGCAGCATGGGAAACGCTGCCACCAAGGTTTGCAGCGGGAGCAGCATTCTCCCTACTGCCCCCCCACGAGCCCCACATCTGCCAATGCTGCCCCCACTGTGAGCTCTGCAACCAGTGTGGGCTGTGGAGCTCGCAGGATGGCAGCATAGGAAACGCTGACCCCAGTGAAACCCCAAAGCTGATGATGCTGCCCCCACTGCAAGCCCTGCAGCAGACAAGATTCACAGTGGCAGCAGCATTCCCACTGCATCCCCCAGACCTTATGAGGTTCATGAGGGATCAGCATTCTCCCTGCTACACGCTCTTAGCTGATGCGGCTCCCAGCTACATGTACAATTAATGATATGATTACAACAAGTTGCAAAGTTATTACACATTTTTTGTGGAACAACTTTGTTGCTTATTGCTTGTTTTATCACACCATAAGCTGGGTGAACATGTAGCTGGATCACAATTTAAGATTAACTTGTTAATTGTATCATAAGTGGAACATGTAGAAAGGGCCCAGTCTTTTACCTTGAGCTTTTTAGTTACAGTCCACCAGGAGCTTGTCATATAACATTTAACTCTGTACCCTTGTTCCAATCTCATCTCAACTTCTAATCTCAAGCCCCCTCTATTCTGCAGTTTTTAGCTGCAAAGCCCTGATAAAGCCATAAAACATGTGTCAATTGCAATTTTTCAGAATTTTGTAATTTGGCCTAGAGTGAGTGAATTTTCACTCTTTGGTCTTTGGTTACAAAGACCACCCATTTTCTGAATTCTAAAGCGTGCTTCCAGGCTTCAGGCAGGATGAGCTGTCCCCCAGCTGGGGCTTCCCACACCATGCAATGCCCACAACTGTGGCAGCAGGGTGCCAGCCAACTAATGCTACAAAAAAACAAACAAACCACACCACAAAAAACAACGCAAACCCCTCCCCAAAAAGCAGGAGCAATCCAAAGCAGCAACTTGTGGACAAAAGGATGAACTACAAAAAAAAACACCTAGTGGGAAAAGAGGGTAATTACACGTCTGAGTGCCTTTGTGTTTGCATGCAATGAATCCATGGACATGACGCTTTAATTCCTGGTGAGCCATGGGTGACTGGTAGTCTGAGGGGGCACCAATAAGGCACAACCGGGGCGGTGGCCCCCAGCAGCCAGTTGCCGAGTACGCTGGCGGCACAGTAGCAACAGGACTGCCAGCACTTCCGCATGCGGCACGGCAGCACTACCGCATGCAGCACATGCCAGCGACACAGCCAATTTGGTGCGGTGGGGACACAAGTAATCTCCATGCTCCCCTACCAGCTGGAGCACTTGCTGTCGGGGGGGAGGGCACCCCCCCACATCTCCTATGCCGTGAACAAAACTAACCTACATCCGAGGAGTTTTACTTAAATGCACAAGAAAAACTTTTAAAGCACTGGGAAATCCCACTCGTATAAACAGACATGCAATTGTAGCACATGAAAAGGGCAAAAATTGTGGTGTGTGCATATTCCCTACAGCTTCTCAAAGGAAAGGTCACCAGGTTGTTTTTTTTATTATATGCCTTTCACTAGCTGCTTTTTCTGAAGCAGCCAGATCATTTGGGCTAAAATTTTCCAAATCATTCACTAGGATTAAGTCACCAGGCCTAGAAGAGTTCAACCCAAACATTTACCACTTGACAAAAGTACAAGGAACAGAAACCAAGATCTTACCACAGAACATGTCAGACAACCTTAATTATAGATGGTGCTACCAGCTCCACCTTCAGTTTGTGCACATGTGCAAGAAGTACTCTGGTACTGGTCATGCAAATCCCTACATAGAGCACTTCAGATAGAGCACAGTCCTTGTATTGTAATGCAAATACAAATGGAGCATAGAAACATGTACAAATAAAGTTTATTAATGGATGCCAAATCCACAGAGGGCCTTAAGTGCCCTGCTTACACATAACTCCCATTTAGGCACGTAAGTCCAATATTTAGATCCTCAGAACATGCCTCATCACACAGGCTGATCGTACAGTCTGTAGGCATTTGAGTTTTCAACATTACAGTTTCTCAAATACTCACATTTCTGCTTCTGCTCATGGTCAGAAGCACCTGTCTTAATGGTGCTGGGTGGCTTAGCAGGTAGTTTCTGCTCCCTTACTTTCAAGAACACAGAAAAACCTTAAAAGGACGATGCCTTTGGCCTGACACTATTCAGGAAGGCTTGAGCATATCCATCAACATATGAATTTAGCATGTAGCACTATAATCCCTGCAGTGATCTACTGTACCTGAGTACTTCACAGGTTTAGGTTCCTACCCATCTGTGAAGATGTGGGTTTGCAAAGTAGCTGGGAACATACAGAACTACAGCAAACAGTTGCAGAGGACTGCTGAAGTGCTCCAGCTATTTGCAGTGGCTTTTATTTCAAAAGGTGCTACTTCTCCAGGCAGGTGCACAGGACCACTACTGAGCTCCAGTTGGTTAGAGACACAGCACCCTTTGAAATAAAAATTGCAGGAAACAGCTGAGCATGTTGTTCTTAATTCAGAAACCTGTGAACCATTTTCTGATACAAATTATCTGGGTTCTATTGTATTAAATAAGAAAAACTGGACATGCAGCAGCAGTCATTAGTGGAAAGTCAGGTTCCCCTTGTTTCTGGTCTGCTAGTCCTTTTGTTCTTATTGGCTATGTATGACATAGGCATAAGCATCTGCTTGTCTAGTGTAGATTAAAACAAATCAGCAGCTCTCAGTAAAAAATTTTGTTTGCACTGAAGCTAATAGAATTTGGTAATTAATTAGTCTGTTTTCCCAAAGTTTAAATTCCTGTCATCACTACTTAGTGTTCAATGAAACTCTGCTATTCTCAACAAAGCTTTGAGAGCAACAAATATTTGTTGCCATAGATATGCAGCAGAACACAGATAAAGTCAGATTTATGTTCTAATTTATTGGCCTTATGACCCAGCCTAAGATATCTTGGTGAAGGGTTAAATTGTGCCTTTCCCTTAGGTGTATCCAAGAGTTTGCTGCTTCTTCTTCCCTTCTACTCCAAAGTGATAATCTTCTCAGTAAGGCAACTGAGAAGTAACTCCCATATCCCACATTCTCTCCCTCAGTCTGTAATTAGTTCAAACAGTGCTTCAAACACAGGCCAAATTTGAGAGTGAAAGCTGGCTTTTTGAGTACCAATAACCGGAGTCTTGTTTTCAAAAGAACTCACCACACTGAAAATCTGTCTGAACTTCTAGAAGTTTGTCACAATTAATCAGCACCCTGTGAGTGAGAAGGGTTTGTTGTTTTGCCAGATATGTTCCTCTTATTGAGAGAAAGAGTGGGTTAGACAAAAAAGTATGACCCCGCTTACTCAGGCAAAGCAAGATGTATTGAAAAGAACAGGCCCAGTGCATTAGAAGGTTCTCCTCATTCCTTCTATCTCTCCAGGGGAGATACATGACAGTAAGCTAGGAAAGAGAATGTGCAATGAAATAAATTCCATCTCTGCTTGCTTTGCAAGAATGAATTGAAAAAGGGATGGAAATGAAGTACAGAAGACGAGAAGAATGAAAGACTGGGAGAATGTCAGCAAGTGGAGGAGAATGGATTATGGGTTCCTATGGTGATTTATAATTTAATAAATCAGGTATTAAGAGACTCTAGGTCAGAAGACTGGGAGAACTAATGGATAAATAGGGGAGATATAAGTAGAAGAATGACTGACGATTGAAAAGGACAGATAGCTTTCCAGAAGTGAAGACAGAGAATGAATGAGGGGAATGGGGCCATAGATGTCCAATGAGGATCTACAATTCACAAAACTGGATATTCTGAGAATCAGTCCAGAGAGTAGTAGAAGACCATGCCTTAATAGTGTAGTTTGTCAAATGAAACTGTTGAAAGAGAACAAAACTAATTCCCATTGGGAAATTGGCAGCGACCGGTAGCATACTGTTCCAAGCAATTAGATCTTGTATCATCTGGATGGCCTGCTTGTCTCTGAGCTGTTGCTGCCACCTGTCTGCTGATATGAAATAAAATTGGCCATTTCTCACACTGTAAACCCAGCAACACTGCTGCCTCCTATGAATAACACACAAGATCTTGTACATGATTGCCTGCAGACACTGGAAGCTGTTTATTCTTCAAGGCCGGACCTGAGAGACCAACCCCTTGACAATGCTGAACTGGAGTTCTACGCAGATGGCAGTTCAAGTATAGAGAATGGAATCCAAAAATCTGGCTACGCTGTCATGACTACACAGGACATGATAAAAGCAGGACTTTTAAACCTATCCATTTTGGCTCAAAAGGCTGAACTTATTGCCATGACTCGAGCTTTGCAATTGGCGGCCAACAAAACCGTCAACATTTATACCGATTCTAAATATGTCTTTCTTGTTTTACAAGCACATTAACCACCCCCACCCCCGTGCTCAACTACCCTAAACCTGGGTAGTTGAAATTGGGGAATGTGACAAAGACCAATATGAGAACCAGAGTGAAGAGTAAAGAGTTAATGAGAAGAAAAAGAACAACAAAAGAAAAAGTGAAAGAAAGGAAAAAAATATAAAATTGCCCATTTTAAAAACTAGAGAGATGAATCAGTAGTCAATGGGAGGAAAACAGCAACCAGAAGAGAACAATATGCCATATATGCATCATGGAAGACTGGAATGAAGTATCGTTATAAAGGAAAGGTTCACACAGAGTTTAGCTAAGTGGGATGGCATATTTGATTACTTAGGATGAGGGACACCATGCAGGATCCAATTGTGTATGTGAAGTAGGGATTAAACTCTGTTACACTTAGGAGGCATTTCTTCAGTAGATGCAGGAAGATATTTTCGGTTCTCAATAAAATTGTCTAGTTTCTTTTTGTGCAATGTTGAAGCTGAGATTAACAAGTTTTTATATTATAGTGCACGCAGAAAAATGTCTCCTGGGAAATGGAGCTGATTTGGGGCACTGTGATTGTGGTGTGCCAATTTGTTTATTTAACAAGCCACTCACAAGTTATTTTAGTACAGAATTTCAGATGGATATCATGTTCAGCAGGCTTACATCATTTAACACAAAAATCTCTCAGTCAGGCTTAGTCCTTAGAGACACAGCTGTCAGCGATTCCAATGGGAACATGTGTGGGTTCTTTCTTTGCTTTTAAATTCAGGAAATCAGACCTGGTATTTCAAATTATCAAGAGACAGAAATTTCTACCAGTGCATCCCTCTCTCATTTTAATTTGTCCTCTTCTACTTAACTGAATAACATGCCTCATCTCCTAATCTAGATCAAACAGAATATACAGTTACCCATGGAACTTATTGCCAGAAGATGCTATTAAGCACAAGAGCATTATGATACTTAAGATTAGATATTTATATTTATAACAGTAATATTAAAGACTGAGCAAGAATTTGAGAAAGGATTAACCTCTCTTATGGTTCAGGACATGAACCATTGTTTATTGGGAGGTTAAGTATATATTTCCCTGTACAGCAAAGTTCCTCTCACACTGTTGTGAACAAGCTAGTACAGCCTGTCGAGGGTAACTGGACTCTAAAGTAAATGGACTCTTGGACAATGTGATGAGGCTGTGCTAGGTAAGACATGTGTTTTCCTTTGAACAAGTCAAGGACACTTAGAAGGTCACAAGTGTCTCCTTGTCGCATGCTATAGCAAGGTAAACTTTCCTCAGTGCAAAATTAACATTAGAACTGGTTCTCCTAAATTTGGACTACATTTGAATAAGGGATTTAACACTGGAAGGGTTTAAAGATTGTATTTCTAGGGGTGGAACAAGAGCTTGAATGAAACCTGAGTCTCAACTATTCCTTCCAGAACCAATGTGTTTCAGTTTACCAAAAATTTCAGTTTAGGGTAGATTAGTCAGATTCCATCAAGCAGGTTGTTTTTATTATCCAGGTCAGAGTCCATGGCTTTCCAGTCATGATGTATTTCAGTGCTGTGCATATACAACAGAAAATCTAATTATTTGTAGTAATTTACTTGCAATATACCTAACCATTAGCATTAATAAACCAGCCACATTTTGTCTGTGGTTGCAACCCTCATTAGGATTCCCACAGTTGAACTGTTAAAAGCCAACATTTGCAGATGAGGAGGGAGAGAGATTGACAGTGTATTTTTGTGAGATGCCATTTCTTGTTGGAGTCTGTTTGTACAAAAATCTGGTAGCTGCTAATTCATATGGAATAAAACATGTTATGTATGAATAATAACATCATTAAAACTAGAAGTTTTGACATTTTTATATAAATATTTCTCAAATTTTTATGTGCACCATAAGGACATTTATCTGTGACTAAAATCTAATTAAATTCCCTGGTCTCATAGATTAAAGAAGCGGTGCTTCATCTTCCCACAGGCTGAATGCATGGCAAAGGGCCAGTCCAAATACAGCATGGGGACAGTGCGTAGGGTCAGTCTGTGAATGTGATCTGGCACATTGGCCCAGCCCTGTGCACCAGATCTAGCCACAGCCTGACCTCATGTGCTGGAAAACCTGGTATGTGAGGCCATGTCATCCAGCCTTCAGGGCTTCTTTCAGGTTCATAAATTTGGTGCATCTCTGTAACCCATGGCAATTAACACTACCATTACTCCCCTGTTGCTAAATTTCTGGACCCACAGGCTGGAATTGGCCTATGGGGCAGAGTTTGAACACCAATGGATTAGATAATCTTACTGAAAATAATTCATGACTTGAGCAGGACAGCTACTTTATTCTGTAAACCTCATGACTGGAGGTTTTCTGGAAAATTCAGATACTGATTTTGAGGATACTGAATTATAGCATGAGTGTAAACCACAATCTGCACTTTCAGGTGTCACATTGCAGGAGGAGTAGTCCCAGATAGCATTTGAATGCAAATAAAGCACAAATAGAAGGAGCCTTGGTGGCTTATGTATTGCAGGTATTTGCTCCTCATCATCTGCTCTGCTCTGTTGGTTGCTGTAGATAAGACACAGCTATCATGCCAACCTCTTCTGAAGAATGCTGCCTGATTGACAGGTTTAGACTCGCATGGTACATGATAGGGATGCAAAACTTGGAGGCTAGAGAAAGATGCTTATTGAAGCTTTCTTTACCTATAACAGGTATAGTTCACCTATGCTTTTTAAATCTCTGCTCCTAAGAAAATACATGGCATGTTTATGTTTCTCCATAATGCTCATGTCCTACAGAACTGATCCACTGTAGTTCCATTAAAAAAAAAAAAGTATTAGGACTTGAGAATTGAAAGACTTCACACCACAGTATCACAGAAGATTTCCTTAACAGTTTCAGCTTAGAAAAGAAGTGTCCTTGTCCCTTCAAATATAATCCTACCTTGGCTTAATGAAAAAAAAAACCCAAAAAGAATCTTCTTCCAGAGAGAGTCTGAAGAAAGGGTGCATTATACAAGCAAACCATCTGATGATGTGATCATAATATTCTGGAAAGTGAAGAACTAGGACTGCAGTGTTGTTTAGTAGGTTAATAAATGTTAACATGATAATGCAGTCACTGGAGTGGTTGGCTATAGGAACGCCTAATTTAGGGTTTTGAAAATTCAGGATATTCAGCAATGTGCCTCATATCGTCTATTAATCTTCATAGAATTCAAGACCCATGGGGCTCATATTCCACATGGCAGATTCCAACACAGTCAGTCTGAGGCCAAAACATAATGCCAATTGTACCTGAAACTATTCAAGTTGCAGACTGGAAAATAGTTCCATATGGAAAAATAACCATGGTTCATATATTGCACCCATTGCACTAACCCAGAAGAATGAAACTCATCTGTAAGAAGTTACCAACTCTTATGCAACTGATCCTCTCCCTAGGAATGGGCTACAGGTCTGTACAGGTCTGCCAGGTGGCGGGGGTGATCTCCACTGCCTCCCACTGTCCCACACTGCATGGAGGCCTCTGTCACAAGCCTGGCTCTTTAGAGCAGCTCTCAGAACCACTCTAATTAAAGTGCTGCAGCGTCCTATGTTTTGGTGTCCTCGTGCTTAAAAATGGTGGCAGGGCACTTGAACTAAAGCTCATTCAAGTGCCCCGATGCCATTTTTTAGCACAGGGATGCTGATACATAAGATACAGGGGGCAGCTGGATCGTGGTAATTACCGCACTCCAGTAAACTCAATTAATTGAATCTGTTCTTATACGCTGTAATTACAGCATGTCAGAGCAGCCTCCCCACTTGTATACAGGCACCCCATGAGACTAACTGGGGGAATAAAGCAGGTCTTCCCCATTTGGTACATCTACACGTCCATTAATATGCCATAATTATGGCACATTAAGTTTAGTACCTGTAATGACAAGCAGTAATTTAATACTCCTTAATTAGCACTACTGCGCATTACTGCAGTTGAATGGGTTTTTGATGATGTTAATGGCAGTAGATTTATTCTACTGCATATTAATGCATTAGCATGGGTTTTGCCTGCCACACTCATGTGCGGTAGAATTAGTCTTCTGCGCATTAAGTATCTCATGCAGACATGCCCACTGTAACTTAACCCCTCATAGAACCCACACCGGGCTCCTAGGAAAAAAGAGAAATATATGCCATTAACCTGCTGCTCAAGATCTTCATGCAGAAGTACCCAAGCGTATGAGCAATCTCTGAGTGTGCAAGTAGCTATATCATAAGAAAAAATATCCAATCTATTTTCTTTATTTTTTCTGTTAACAAGAGCTACAGTAAGCTAAATGCTCCAATAGTATGGATAGCCTATAAATACATTTGAAAGGCACATGATTAAACCATAGCATGTAGAAAAAAGTCAAACTCAGGTCCATTTCCTGTATTTGATTTAAATGAAATCTTGAGAAATATGAAAGGAATCCAAAGCAAGTTATGTGCAGATGCAAATTTGATAGAACATTACTAAGGGGGGGTGCATTTGTTGCCATGCATTTTACATGAAAACAAATATATAACTGGAATAGAAAAAACGTCAACCTATGTAAGGAAAATAGAATGTGACCCAAAACAGGCATACCAAACAAATAAAAATATGGCATTAATTTCCCATTCATAAACCGAAGAGGTGAGGGTTAATGAACTTGGTATTTCAAGATACTGTAACATGTTTCTTGGACTGCAAAGAGGACTACATTTTTCAATTAGCTATGTTGTTAAATGGTTTTTTTTATTCTAAACTGAGACTGGTTTCTAACTGAATTCATCTGGAATATTTTTCCCTATCTTCCTTCACATTTTAGGAATTACAGGAAAGAAATCTTAGATTTGAGACAGTTTATATCACTAGAGTCATATGTTAGTAACTTTCAATTTAAAAAACTAGCTATTTTGCCATTAGGACTAACTGGTGGTCTTTAAACCGCTCAACTTTCTCTACAGCTTCTCTCTAAAACTCACCAATATTGGTCTAGGCTTTTCCCCTTTTTATTTTCTGTTTAAATTTTACTCTGATTTATTCCAAAAATCAGTTAGAATGAACACTGAAAATCAAGAACTGTGATTATTTTCATATGCATGATATTGCTTCATGTGTATGATGCAATAGTTCATTTAAAGCACAAGGTGGATATCTTTAAGTTAAGTGGATGAGAATGTTAGTAAAAGCCCCCTACCTTGATATATTTGTTTAAAACTCTATACACTGTATGCTTGCACAATGGTGTTCTTACATTCTCATTCCACAGTCAAAATTCAAATTAGTTTGCTTTGGAATAGGGTTGGGTTGCTTTTATCACAAACACAATGAACTTGATTCTACCTACACTGATATATTAATTCCAAAATTAAATTAAGTAAATGTAGTCACTGGTATAAAACTGATTTCATGTTAGTTATCTAAGACAGTAAGAAATATATTAAGGATGATTACTGTGCTTAGGACCATTATGACAGTGAAATTAAATTTAAGTGTTTTTATTGGCATAGTCATTTTAATATGACAGATTTTTATCTCAATGGTATTTATCATTTGTCAGCACTCATGCACTCTGAATTCCTCACTAAAATCAGGATCTTTTTCCTTAGATGAAGCTTGGGGAATAAGGGAATAAGACTATTAACTATGTAACTACTTCAGCTGCACACTTAGAGAGCGTATGTATGCCAACATTTTTTCATTATACTTATCGTAAGAATTATTATGTGAAGCAAGTATCATTTACTGCTTTAGAGGTCACCCAAGCCAGAAATCTCCATTCTAAGGGAAACTGAGAGTTGAAGATTTTGTTCCAGTCTAGAGTAAGAAAAGAAAGTCAAAATCTTGGATTTTTTTGCAAGATGTAATATTCCAAAACATTACATTTTGACAAAGTTACAGCATTTCAGCTTACTGTTTCAATTCTTATATAATTTCTACAAGTTGAAATGAAACATTTCACTCCCTTCAAAATTATCTTGGTAGTTTCCTATTGAAAATGTCAGTATAATCTGTAGTTTTTCCAGAAACCTTTTGATTGTGTCAAATCACATTTTTCCAGTGAAAGTTGTTCCATTTGTGCGGGGTTAAGTCAGACCTAAGGACTTAACTATGAAATTTGTCATTACAGCCATGAATCCTGGAAATACTTTGAGTACGTTTTATAATCAGGTTTCTGTCTGAATGGCAGAAGTAGTAAAACATATCCAAGAACATGCTGGGTCAAATCAAATCAGGAAACCCATTAAAAGTTCTGAATCAATTCAGAAGCCTCCAAATCAATTTGGAGAGATTCAGAGATTTGGAAAGCTTGCAGGAAACTAAAACTAAGAAGAGGGAGGGGGATTGGGTGATCTTCCATATATTGCAAAGGCTGAGATGGGGAAAGACTGCTCTGATACTGACATCTGTGGCTGGCCAATGACTGTGATCTTTCTCTGAGTTCCCTTCCAATCACAGTGCTGTAGGGGAGGAATGAGGAAACAACATATTAAGCTGTATCTGAAGTGATCTGTGCCTGTTGTGAGCTGTCTCTTAGACCTGCAGCATCTGAAAAGCTCTGGCTTGCTCTCTAGTCTCTTGGTAGTTAGTCTCTCTTCTTGTAAGTTGTATCCAATCCTTTCCTACTTACCCTTGCCTACAACCCCTATTGTTATCTCTGTCCATTCCTGTGTTTTCCCTGACAGCGTGGCATCACTTTGCAGGAAAGCACAACATATAATTACACACACACACACTTTGTAGCACACCAAACATTATGAAATGTGCTGGAAAGGCAGGTGCTGGTTCCTCTCGCAGAGGAGGGAGAGATGCAAGGTCCCCCCACCCCAAACATAGATGCACCCTCTTTCCTGGCAGCGAGTCTTCTGCTGCTAGTGGGAGCAAAGAGGTGGTAGCAGTGCCTACACCTGCACCACCACTACCACTAACACCACAAACCAGCAGTAGCATGACATTCTCCACCTCAATTTCAGTCCTCAGCATGAGCCTTCCAGTGCCAGAGGAGGAGCTGGATATAGAAGCAGAGGAGCTCAGGGCCATAGCAAAGGAAATTCTGGGGAACGAGGGGAAATCTGAATTTGTGCTCCACACCCCTTCAAAGTTCCCCTAGAGGCAGGTATCCTCTGGAAGGCATTTTGAAGGAGGTTGTGGGGGCAGGTGGCTAAGCTCTTCCTGTCCTGTTGTTGTACCTCTGCTGGGTGAGGAGGGAGATAAGGCAAGATCCCTACCCTCAACCCAGAAGGAGGTGGGTTGTGTAGTGTGGGATCATTTTGAGGTGGCATATGATACCAGGTATGCTAACTGCCTGCACTGCTGAAGGCAGATCAGCTAGGGCAAGCACATGAAACACTTAGCCAACCATGATGATGCTGCTGCATCTTAGGAGGAAGCACCCCCTTGCCCTTCTTCCTCCTCAGCTTGGCACCAGTGGGAGTATGTCCAAAAAGAAGTCCCCCTCACTCCAAAGCCCCTGTCCCCAAGAAACAGAGGCAGGCCACCCCGGACCTGTAAGGGAAAGGCAGAGACAAATGGGGGTGTGTTCCAAAGGTGAGCAAGGTCACCTAGAGTTTTAGGGAGATGCTTGCTCTGGATGACCAACCCTTCTTGTTGAGCGTCCAGCGTTCAGGCGGCTCGTGGCACTCGTGGCCTCATCATACCAAGTGTCTACACACACCACCTTTAGCAGGATGGTGGTGCCCTCCCTGTATGAAACATGCAGGGAGTACTTATGGGAGGAACTGTGCAAGGCAGTTTCACAGGTAGCCTTGCAATTCACCTGGGACATCTGGAGCAGCTGGGGTGGAGATCATGTCTACCTCTCCCTCACAGGGCACTGATGTGATCAGTCAGGGCATCGACAGGCTCTCCTTGAAGCAGAGCTGATAGATGTGCCCCACATGGCAAGGGAGATCATAGTGGCCATGAACCACATGGTGCAGTAGTGGCTTCTTGGGCAGGGCGAGCTCACCCGTGAGTTCATGGTTGCCAACAACGGGGCCAATATGGTCAAGGTAATGCATGATGCCAACTTTGCTGGCACACTGTGTGACGCATAAGTTCCACCTCATCGTCAAGGATGCCTTGGAGGGGGACAGGGCTCCCAGTGATGGTGCTGTCACTAACAGCCGGCTTACTTCAAAATCCAGGAAGGTGACAGGCTACTTCCAGCGGAGCATCAAGAGGGGCCAGATGCTGTGGAACAAACAGGCAGAGCTAAGCATTCCACAGCACAAAATCATGCAGGATGTGGAGACTCAGTGAAACTCCACATACCTGATGCTGGAAAGGCTGGTGGAGCAACAGAAGGTCATCCATGAGATGGCCTTCCTCAGCGGCCCCCTTAACAAAACAAAGCAGGATGCCATTTCCCAGATCTTGGTGGTCCTCAAGCCATTCCTCAAGGCCACAAGAGCCTCAGCACTGGCGATGCTCTCCTTAGGTAGGTGATTTCCCATAGTGAACAAGCTTGAGAATAAAATGGAGAAGTTCCAGGAGATCAATGTCCTTGGCTGAGTCAAGCTGCTTTCACCAGAGGTTCAGGCACTAGTGAAGCAGCTGAAGGAAGGCATCAAAAAATGGCTAAATCCATTGCAGTCCAGTACAGTCCACATACTGGTGGGCACGTGTGACTTGAGGGTGAAGGGGAGTGTCTGCAGCAACAAAACCCTTGATCACTGGATGGAAGTTCTGATGAACAGTCAACAAGGCAGAAGGGTAGAGGCAGGGGGATGTGGAAGAGAAGGATCCATTTTCTCGTGCCAGTACTCTAACCACAAGGCAATCTCCTCCACCACAGCCACTACCAATGTGGGTCAAGGGCATGGCTTCAATGTTGGGGTCCAGAGGCACCAGACCCCACCATTGGGCAAGTAGCATGGAGGCCTCAGTGGCTACCTATCTTGCCGAGGACATGGAGCTGTTGCACTATGACCCATTGGCCTACTGGGCAACCTGCAGCCAGGTGTGGCAGGATCTGGCCATGGTTGCCTGGGAACACCTATCCTGTCCGCCAATCTGTGTTCCAACTGAGAGGGTGTTCAGCATTGCTGGTGATGTTGTGACTCCCCACTGCACCTCCTTGGATCCTAAGTTAGTAGAGCAGCTGGTGTTCCTGAAGGGGTTCCCTAAGCTCCACGTGCAGATGGATTGAGTGCTTTTAGAAGCTTGAGGTGCCCTTTCACAAGAAACCCTGCACCTATCTTCTTGAAACTTGACAAGATTCATGCCCTCACAAAGGGCTGTTTTCATCTGAATCTAAAAAAAAAAAAAGGCAAGTTATAGGTATTTTAGTGATTCCCTATTAAAATCTATGGCTGAATCTCCAAATTGGCGCCGAATCTCAGAATCCAAATTGTGCAAATTGAATCAGGACAGTGATCCAAATCATCGAATCAATACACTATCCTTCCAAATCATCTGAATCCAAATTGAATATTTGCTGTTTTGCACAGGCCTAGTCTTTATGCTCTGTGTTAGTGAGTCTAATGTGTTGCACTGTTTCTCACCCCTGAAGAACTAATCCCTTCAGGATGAAGTACAAGCAAGTGATAGGGCAAATTCACTGTAGCTTTCTACCTAAACCTGGCATGCAGATTTTGAAGGAAAAAAGAGATCTATTCAGCTCCTATAGCTAAAACCTCTATGGCTCTAGAAGCCTCGGTATTCACTCCAACTTCTTATAAACAAAACCTTTTTTAATTCTATATCGGTTTTATATATCATTTGCATTCCACCAAAATTCAACAAGAGAAACAATGAGTTTGGTTTATAGATTATTTATTTTGGCCAAACTTGTTATAAAATTGCATTCTTTATTTTCTTCTTTCCAGAATTTATATTGTGTTAATAAAATAGTATTGGCTTGCTTTCTCAGAATCTCTGTAAAAGCTATTCTTGCAGGTTTTAAGTTGAAGTAACTGTGCTTATTTTAATTGTTTCATTATCTGCCATCAATATTAACACCAAATTTTCACTGAATAAAAAGATATAGTTTTGACTTTTAAGAAATTCCATTTGACTAAAGGCAAGAGTTTTCTAACTGAGTAAATATAGAGGAGTTTTGCTTGACATCTCAGGGAGCTAGTTTCTGCACTTTTGACCTCAGCCTGAAGAGAACGGAAAAGGTAAAAGGAAATCAATTCAGATGAGAATTTAATGAGACTTTGGAGCTTCAACACACACATTACTCCAGAGTCCTTCAGATGTTCTGATAGGAGCTATTTAACCCATTAAGACTTGTTCCATACACAGTCCCACTGAACTATAGCAATCATAATTTGCTCCTTAGAATGACCACAACCTCGTTGTCAAGCCCAGCTGGCCTCAGTTTGGCTTGCTGCTAATCAAGAAATGCAAGCTATGGAGAATGCCCCATGGCACTCCACTGTCACTATCCCCCAGTCCTCACATATGTATAGTACAAGTACGATATCCTGCTGTCCTGAGGTCCCATGTGAGCTGCTTACATTCTGAGATAGAGAGAGTGTTACAATATACGTTAAAAAATGTATGCGCTGTAAAGAACCTTTTTTAAAAGTCTTAATCATTGAAGTCAATGGAAGCAAGGCTGGACCAGAGGCTACTCTTTCTTTTCCAGTCATTGGGCATGAGAAGATTCATAGATTCATAGATGCTAGGGTTGGAAGGGACCTCAACAGATCATTGAGTCTGACTCCCTGCATAGGCAGGAAAGAGTGCTGGGTCTAGATGACCCCAGCTAGATACCTAGCTAACCTCCTCTTGAAGACCCCCAGGGTAGGGGAGAGCACCACCTCCCTTGGGAGCCCGTTCCAGACCTTGGCCACTCTAACTGTGAAGAAGTTCTTCC